>JANAVB010026199.1:18593365-18874081 GCA_029216955.1 Iris pallida
TGGAGAATGTGACATTTTTTGATGACATTGTGATTCTTGAACTTGCCGCCTTCGCACACCAGGCAAGGTAACCTTGCCACCTTACTCTGTGATTATTATATTCTTATTTTTAGTTGTTATTTTTAGCATTTCTTATTTGTTGATATATAAAACTGTGCGTCCAAGTCACACTCGGGTGCAAGCGACTCTATCGGTCGTTTTCTTGTTTTTATTTTTTCTCTTGCATTGACTTAGTATAGGACCACCCTGTTGATGAGGTATTGGTATATCTCATACGACCTTGACACTTGCTTTACCACGTAGTGTGAGTCACATGTAGGACACGTAACCGTATAGTCGGCTGGCCACCGATACGTATAAAGCGTACGACGGTTAGGAATAACTGCCAATAGAATGCATGCTAGAAGACTTGGTGGTTACTAGAGGTTCATATCAATCATGGAGATGATGATACTATGCTTAGGTATGGAGAACATACCTGACGTATGGGCTTCAATTACACTTTCGCTGTAACTCGGAAGCTCCGCTGGAGATACAGGTATGATTATCCTTTCAGGTTGGCCACTGACGTTTTGAACGTTTATGCGCTGGTCACTGGTGCCCAAGAGGGGTCTATACCGGAGCCTATATTCAGCAAGGGCTCATGCGTCGAATGATTGTATCTCAACTGCATATTCATAGTAGAATGGTTAGGAACCCGATTGCATGCATCCTTTCTTTCTATTATATTATCACAGTTATATGGCATGGTGTTTTCTTGTATCTGTTACGTCCCGCTGAGGACCTCGTTATCTTTCTAGGGTTAGACGAGTTTTTGTAGGAGTACAGAGCGGACTAGATCCATCCTATATAGTTGACGAGGCTTCTCCTGATGATTTCTAGATGATTCATTTATTGAGACATTAGTGGATATTTTGCATCTTTTTTTCTATTTTACGGAGGTTGGACTCCGATCTTGTGAGACTATTTTATAGTTGTTTGGAGTGGGTATGTCCATCCGGCTATCTTTTGAACACTTTTATTATCTGGACTCTATTATCTTCTGTGGTGAGCTGTGATGAGATTAGATTATATATTCTGGCTTGTGATTATTTACAGCTTATATGCGTATACGAGAATCTATATTGGAGATTCTTCGTACAGGTGCAGCTGGCATGTTCACGTACTTGCTCCTATATTTTGGGACTGGGACATTGCATGTTTTTGGTGGCCCATGCAGGTCTAGAAAATATTGATGGGTCACAGGATGTGCCCAACAAGCCTGCTATAGGAATAGGAATATCTCATCCAGAACTACTACTTCCCTTGACTTCTAATCTTTTCAAATTCCTTTGATTGCGTGAATTAACTATACTAACCCTTCATAATCTCATTCTATTCTTACTCGTGCCAACAGTATGAATAGAAGTAGACACATTAGCCTTGGCCCTCACATCTGGTAAAGGGCTACCTCGGAGGGACAGAATCCTTCAATGACTCCGGTGACACCATACCAGCCAGGACAGTCGTAGCCTACTACGACGCCAACCATGGTGCCTCCAGAAATTACGGAACCCCCAGTCAGTCAAGCTAGAAAGACCACTACCGTGCCTTCGGAAGGGAATGTACCACTGCCTCCACCACCACCATTCCCTCAGCAGTTTCCACCATAGTCGGGACTCAGATGCCTCCACCACCGACTCATGGGAGCCCTAATTCCAGTTTATGTACGCCATGATGCAGGCTTAGTGACAACAGACTGAGCTAATGAGATAGACTATGATGGCAGTCTTGGCTAGACCTCCACCACCCCTTCAGTACCAGTACCAGCACTGGCTCTGCATCCTTATGAAGGCTCTATCAAGAATTTTATAGACATGAACCCCGAAGGCGTTCAGAGGAACGGAGAAGCCACTAGAGGTGTCATAATGGTATTACTACAGAGAAGCTACTGAAGGCAATCAAGTTGCCGGCGAGATTGGATGACAAGTGGACCCATGTTGAAGAAAATGCTCACCACTGGTGAAAAGTAGAAGAGAGACGATTAGGTACTAAAATCATGTGGAAGGAGTTCTATGATCTATTCTATGAGAGATTCTTCCCCATCCATGTTCGAGACGGTCTCTACGATCAGTTCCTTCATCTGAAGCAAGGAAATATGACAGTTGATGAGTATGACTCAGAGTTCAATCGCTTGAGTAGATTTGGTGCGGGATTGATCCCGACAGAGTTAGAAAAGGCAAGGAGATTTCATCAGGGGCTTCCACTAGAGCTCAAGTCTTATACGACTACCCAATCTCGAGTCTCCCATTCAACTGTCTTGGAAGAAGCTCATGCTCAGGAGATTCTTCGCAAGGAGCAGCAGCAGACATCGAGGCGCCATACACCAGCAGTTACACCAGCCCGAGCTACACAGGAAGGACCTGTCAGAAGGACCACAGGACAGTACCAGCAGAGGACCACACCCTACCAGAAGCCTACTTGCCACTTTTGTGGAAAGTAAGGCCATATTAGAGATGACTACCGACTTCGTTTAGAATTATGTATGAGATATGGATCGGGACAGCACTTGGCCAGAGATTGCCCCGAGCAGCGGGCGCTAGCACATGCACATCAGGCCTTAAGGCCTACAGCTTCAGGACCTCCAGCTCCCCGACCAGCAGTAGGAGCACCTCGCCCACCGTTGCCTTCCCAAGGCGCATAGTACAACAAGGCTAGAGCTTAAAGTATAGGACAAAATTTTAGGCCGGCATTCTCGCTTGCTATGGAGGATATAGAGACAGAGGCAGAGGTCATAACCGGTATGGTTTTAGTCACTTCATTTTCTGCTATTATGTTGTTTGACACTGGAGCCACTCATTCATTCATAGCCACTAGTTTTGCCACTAGACACAGTATTCCCATCACACCCTTATCTAAGAATGTTAGAATCCTCACTGGAGGAGGAGTTATACCTGTTAGTGGAGTTTGTAGACTTTGCCCGGTAGTGATACGTGGTAGAAAAATGAAAGTATGACTCCTTGTATTCCTTATGCCTACATTCGATGTGGTTCTCGAAATGGACTGGTTGAGCCAGTATTTCGCCCTCATAGACTACCATAGGGGTAGTATCGTCTTTAGACCACCAAATATGACAGAGTTTGAGTTCACCAAAGAAAAAGGAGAGAGTTGTGATGCACCCACATTGGGGACTCACATAATGATGCAAGACACCCCTCAGCACCCTGTCATTACTGAGTTCAAGGATGTATTCCCCGAGGATTTGCCAGGACTGCCACCTGACCGAGACATTAAGTTTTCTATTGAACTTATTCCCAGAGCCGAGCCTATTTCATCTCGAGTGTATCGTCTGGCACCCTAGGAGTTGGTAGAGATGAAGACGCAGATTGACGACTTGTTGGAGATAGGCTTTATTCATGCCAGTGCGTCACCATGGGGAGCGCCCATTCTTTTATACCTAAGAAAGATGGGACAGTGCGTATGTGCATCAACTACAGAGCCTTAAATACAGTGACTGTAAAGAACAAGTATCCCTTGCCGTGTATAGACGATCTATTCGATCAGCTGAGTGGAGCAAAAGTATTCTCCAAGATTGACTTACAATCGGACTATCACCAACTAAAGGTTCGGAAGGAAGATATTGCGAAGACGACTTTTCGATCGAGGTATGGACACTACGAGTTCTTGGTCATGCCTTTCGGTTTGACCAATGCTCCCGCAGTTTTCATGAATTTAATAAACAAGATCTTTCACCAGTACTTGGACAATTTTTTAGTCATCTTTATCGATGATATCTTGATTTACTCTAGGAGCCAAGATGAGCATGAGCAGCATCTACGGATTATTTTGGGGGCGTTGAGGAATGAACGACTCTTCGCGAAGCTTAGCAAGTGCGAGTTATTTCACAAGGAGGTATCATTTCTTGGACACATTGTTACTGGAGACGGCATATCAGTGGATCCTGAGAAGATTACAGCAGTCAAGGCATGGCCCGCTCCCATATCAGCTTCTGAGGTGAGATGTTTTCTTGGACTTGCGGGTTATTACCGAAGGTTCATAGAAGATTTCTCTCGAATAGCAGGGCCTATAACTCGACTCACTTGTAAAGATCAGGAATTCGTGTGGACAGATGAGTGTCAAGCCGCTTTCGACGAGTTGAAGAAGCGCATGACCATGGCACCCATTTTGACATTACCATCGGGCCCGGGAGGATTTGTGATCTACAGTGATGCATCCGGGAAGGGATTAGTATGCGTATTAATGAAGCACGGTCATGTGGTAGCGTACGCATCGAGACAGTTGAGAGTGTATGAGAAGAACTATCCAACCCACGATCTAGAGCTTGCAGTGGTTAGGTAACACCCAGTTTTCTGAAATTGGGGTATTTTTGAAATTTTATTATTTTTTTATTATTTATTAATGGTTTTTTAGTCATGATATGATTTTTGGTGATCTTTAGTTATTTAAAACTATTTTCTAAGTCATGATTTATGACTTTGTGATTCTACTAGTATAACCCTAGTGTAAACCCTAGTTATTTCTTGACCTAGAAGTTTGCCATGACCATGTGAGCCTAGCCATAGGCTTAGAACACCAAATTAGTAATTTTAGCCTAAAAGGATATTTTGGTAATTTTCTAGGATTCATTTGGAATTATTGGATTTATGTGTTTTTATTATTATTTAATTATTGATTAGTGTCATGTTAGTCCCTAACCTAGTTTAGCACTAATCTAGAGGTTAGTTACTAATCTAGAGGCTTGAGGATAGATATTAGTCTTTGATTAAAGTAGGATAAATATCTAGATATTTATACATGTGATATTTTGCTTGAATCACTCAAAATATCAACCCATGGCACCAAAGTCTTTGCCTTCTCCATGAAGGAAAGCCAAGGACACCCCCCCTTGCCATGGTCGGCCAAGGACCCCCCTAGCAGCCACACCATTCTATATAACCCTATCACATTAATTCATGATTATTTTACATGAATTTAAACCTAGAAAAATCCTATTCCTTCAAACCTCCACAACTTGGCCATTTTTGATCTAAATTCACTCTAGTCTTTTGCATTGGGACCCTACAACATCAAGGGTGCTAAGGGAGGCTAGCAATCCAGATTTCGTGAGCTTCGGGCATCACCAAGTGGAAGGAAACACACCCCCTCCTTATTGATTTTCTATTAGAATTGCACAAATAGGTAAATGCCCTCAAACCTAGTTAATACTCTGTTTTTTCTTCATAATTGCATGCATCTAGGTACCATGGAACTGTAGGCCAAGTTTGGTAGGAAGTAGGTTCGATTTCGTGTCCGTATCGGACACGTATCCACGTTTGAAAAACTGTGTTTGGTGAAATGCCACTTAGGAATAAAAGTTGTTGATTTGCAAAACAAAATACATATTTGGGTAGCCCTAGACTTGTAGGTCACAACCCTAGTTGACTGAGCACGAAATCGTATTGTGTCCGTGTCCAAATTGGACACGAACACACTGTTAAACACCACACTGTGCACACGGTTAAACCCTACTGTTTGACACTTCATGTCGTGTCCACGCGTGTCGTGGATACGATACAGGAACTTTGACACATGCCCTGACACCCCACCTATCCTAGGACACGACCACGACACCATAGGTTGCACACACGTGGCCCTAGACTGGCCGACACGTGCGCACGAGACTGTGCACGCTGTCCTGCTACTCGACACTGATTGCGGACATGACACAACACGAGAACACGTGCCACTTGGCATAAGGGTAGGGGCACCCTCTGACAACCTACCCACGAAGTTTCATGCGACCATGTGTCGTATCGGACACGAAATCGCCTCTGTACTGGTCACTAATTGACACTGTAAACACGAACTCGAGGCTCTGATACGCCTCTCTTACTCGGACACGACACGACCCCTACTCGATTCAGGGTGCTGGACACTTAGAGTAACCCTAGGCGAATCTACCCACATGACCACGAGACACGTGGATGTGTGTGTCGTGTCCTACACACACGCGAACACGTGCACGACGCTGTGACACTGCACAGTGTCTGTGCTTACTCGATTTTGTATTTTGACACTGGACACGTCGTGTCGTGTCGTAGTGGACTTACAGTGACACACACGACACGTACACATGTGGGGACACGATTACCAACCACTGTTTGTGGGTCTTAGCTAGGTTTGGTGTCGATTTTTGGGTTACCCATATGTTCATTTAATGAACAGTAATTTCTAGTATTTTACAGTATTTAAAATGAATTTCAAATCGATTTTATGTATATAATATATGTGTATTTGTGTGTATATATACTGTATATATATGTATATATGTATATGACAGTGTGGGTATATGTGTATGTGTATATATGGGTATGTATAGGTGTGTGTGTATATATATATATGTATGTATTGTGTGTGTGTGGGGGGGGTTCTCAGTTTACTGAGAACACCCCCCCCCACTATTTCATTCACCCTCTCTCACTCTATTTCATTCACTCTCTTATTTCCCCCTCATAGTCGTGTTTACTGAGAACCCCCCCCATAGTCGTGTTGTATATAGAGGGCTATGAATATATATTACATAGATATATGTTTACCCATAGATAGCTATATGTGAACCTATGTGTATTGACCTAGAAATTAGCCTATGGTCTAAGTTACTAGCCTATGGCCATTAGGGCTAAACCTAATTGACCTAGTGACCCCTTGACCTAGTTACCCTCATGACCCTTGTTTGACTAAAGTTGACCAAAGTCAACCTTAGGTCAAACTTGACCTAGTTGACCTAGATTGAACTCGAATTAAGCTAGAATGACTAGTTTGACATTGGTTGACCTAACTTGACTAGTAGACCTAGTTTGACTAGATAATTGACCATTGTTGACCAAGGTCAACTATTGGTCAACCATGACCTAATTAACCTAGAAATGGCTTAGATGAACATAGAAGGACTAGTTGACTAAGTTGACTAAAACCCTAACTAATTGATTATGTTTGACCATGGGTTATATGGATAGCCCTATGTAGATTAAGATATGTATGGGGTTAAGTGGTATACTTAGGAGTTGTGTCATGATTGGTGTTAGCCTTAGAGGTTGACTAGAAGTTGACCATTAGTCAAGATTGACCTAATTACCTTGTTGACTAGTCTTTGTTGACCCAAACCTTAGTTGGTCTAAGTTTGACCTAGACTTGACCCAGATTGATCATGTTGACTAGTATTTGACTAGTTTGATTAGAATGTTGACCAAGAGTTGACTTTAACCTAGATTTGACTAACCTTGACTTGTTTGACCTTGTTTGACTTTATTTGACTTAGTTTGATTCCCTGTGACCTAGTATGACTTCCTGTGACCTAGTTTGACTGTTGACTTGACCATGAGTTGACTTTTGACTAGATTGACCTAGAATCATGTAGTATGTATTGTATACTCTATTTTTACCATTGTGGATACATTGTGACTTGTGTTGCTCTGATTAGGAGCCATACATCTCTCCTCAGGCAGTATATCCTCTTCAGACATTCAGTTATCAGGCGAGTACATTCTCTGACCATTTCATACTTGCCAGGATTTATATTCTTGCTCTAGATTACTTTACTTGATGCTGACACGATTGTTATCACGGATTGGTACTATATGGATCTTTTCATAAGATGTTATCTCCCTCGGGAGCATCAGATACTTTTGTCACGAGTGTTTCACTTACATCATGTATCTCATGCTTCTATTATCATGTATCTTCATGTATCAGCTAGTGACTCATGTACTCTCATGATCACCGAGCCTTCATGAATCTTCATGAATCACTCACGTATCACCCAATTATGGGCTTATCACGAATCTTAACGTAACCTGAATGGATCCTTGTGTATTGATTGGGGAAACGGGGGAGTAGAAGTGGACATGTAAATAATTCCAAAGTAGTGTAATCATGTACAAACTCAGTAGTGTAATTATGTATAAATTCTAGCCATTCACATGCCTATCTTGTACTCTACATCACTAGCCACTTACAGTTCTCTATATACAGTAGATATTTTCTTTACAGCTATCTCTTTTACTACATGTATCTTCCTTCAGCAGTTCCTGTATTTTACTCTATTGTATGCTTTATATTTCCTATCATACTATGCACTGCGTGAGATGTATTGTGCTCGTTCCTGTCCTGACTGGACCTGTTGAAAATATTACAGAGGATGAGGATGAGGCCCTGGTGTCTACCTATTATGGAGCAGGACTAGATGATACTTATGTTGTGGACCCTCAGCAGGATCCACCTGCAGCTGAGGATGTTGCCCCAGTAGTCTAGGCTAGTTTAGCTAGACAGTCTTTTCTGTATTATCATTTTGTCTCACATTCTGAGTTGTATTTTGAGATGTTGAGATATATAGACTTTAGACTTATTGTATTATGAGTTGACATTCTGGATGTTATGTATCCTAGACACTTAGACTTATTTCATCTATTCTACTGTTCTCTTTGAGTTACTGTCTATCTATCTATCTTTCATTCTTCTATCCTAGATGTGATTGAGATGTATATTGGTTATGTCACCTCCATTCGGAGAGTATATACTGTACAGGTACCTTTATATTGTTAGATGATTGACCTAGGACAGCGTTCTACCGCCGACACTGCGGCGTAGGCTGGACGTACCCACTTCTCGTGCCCTTACTCTAGGGTACGGGTTGTGACACATTTTTAGTGGTGGCCCATACAGGTCGAGTTTATGTAGTGGTATTCGAACTAGAGTATCACTACAGCCTGTGATAGGATTTGAGGAATAGACTTAGTAAGAGAGGATACTCAATCACTGTTAGGATACCTTGAGAGATTTCGGGGATGACCCTTGAGAATCTTATTTTGAATTACGATTTAAACTCCTTTTCCCTTGATTGAATTTGATTTTGGAGGATTCTCTGTAGAACTTTGAATCCTGGTATTAGTTGATGATTTTGAAATTTTTGTAGTTGTTGATTTTAATTTCTTTGTGTTAGATTAATATCTTTTATTTTATGGTACTCAATCACATTTATGAGAAAACTCTCATCTGTTTCTTGCCATCTAATTCTCTTGCTAATTGCTTTCCCTTGAAATGAACTGTCCTCTCTATTTTTGCATCTTGCTCAACCCTTTCTACCAAACTATGTGACTGTATCCCAAACCTTACTTACTCGACATTTCCTCAAATCAAGACTTTATTGAGACCTTCTAATCTTTGACCTTTTGTTGATCGAACCCTAACTATATTTACCTAGTAGCCTATCTATCCCTAGGACTGTGTTCCTAAATTATTTTTCTGGATTCCTAATTAATTTTATTCCATGCTTTAACTTGATCTTCTTTAATTTTTGCATCAATTGTCACGTCTTGAACTCCCACTTTCTATTCTAGATCATTGGACGTCCTTTACCGTGACTTGGATATTCGGAGTGTAATACTAGCTGTTACCTTCCAACAAACTTCACATATAAGACCTAGACTAGCCTACCTTCATGTAGGTATTCCATGTCCTACTAAAACCCGTCTCCTTGTACTCTATTTTCTTGATATGATTTTCTGGCCAAATGGCTAAACTATAACCTCTACCATGATACTAAACTAATTCTTATTTCAATTAGATCCACCTTGGCTCAATTCTTTTGACCTGGCATGTGATGGTGTTCTGCTTGAATCCTTGAATACTTAACCTTGTACCTTATCTTGAATGCTTGACCCGATTGGTTATGGATCTTGGACTATGTATCTTCTTTCATCATTTCCACCCTTACTTATATCTTATGCTACAAATTTATTCTTAGTTTTATAAGCTTATCCTTTTCGAGCTTGATCATAACATATTTTATTGGGTGCGCACCCACTAACATATTATCTAATCAAAACCGACGCATGATGGTCTGATCAACCTATTGCGTTTTGGTTCGCTTTTCATATATTAATCTACGTGGATGGAGACATAGTTGAACTTGCCCTAAAATCTTATCCGCAATAGCCTTGACAATTCTCCTTAGAATTATTTTATCGCCTATGAACCTCGTATTCATATCCAGTTGAATTAAATTTAATCATGACCTGGATCTTCATCATTGGATGCTCGTGCTCATACTTGATTTCATTGATTTTCCATCTTGCCCAAATCTCGATTTATCCTGAAATTGATCAACTTAGATCGTGTCAAGACTAAAATCTATTTGTGATTGTTTGTGCCTAAATTTTTAATTTTCTTTTACCACTTTATGGAATAGTAACTTTTAATGATTTCTTACTTACTTGTTAATGACCAATTTTTATATAGGATGGTAGACGGCCCTATAGCCTTGATGATTGTTGTTCCCTTACCTTCCCAATTAGGACACCCTAGATTGCTTGTACGTTTTGATACCATAGGACAGTCTTGATCTAGAATGACTAGTGCACCTAGATGAGACCACAGGCTATCCCATTTAACCTATCCCCCTGGTACCACTATTGTATCACAAATTCTGGTTCAATATAGGCCATAGACCTTTCCCACTCTAAATTATGATCATCATAGGCACATTACCGTGACTTTTAAATTTGGAGCACAAGACTAGTTGTTTTCCCAAAACTAACTCCACATACATGACCTAGACATGACACTCTACACCCATGACCTTAGTGTCCCACTCAGGCATACCATCGTGTGCTTCATTTGTTTAGTACGATTTTCCTGACCCGAGACTCCATCCTGATTTACCCCATGGAGTTACTTTTGATATCGATTTGAATTAAGGACACCTTATAGCCTAAAACTGTCAGCCAATTTTTGGACATGACCCAGTATAGGCCTACTACCCGTATTTTACTTGTTGAACTTGTATGTTGCTAGGTAGTAGCTTCGACCCTGATTGTTGGAGGTTTGACCTAGGAGGAGTACGACCATCTAAATTTTGAGGACAAAATTATTTTAAGGTGGGTAGACTTGTAACACCCAGTTTTCTGAAATTAGGGTATTTTTAAAATTTTATTATTTTATTATTATTTATTAATGGTATTTTAGTCATGATATGATTTTTGGTGATCTTTAGTTATTTAAAACTATTTTCTAAGTCATGACTTATGACTTTGTGATTCTACTAGTATAACCCTAGTGTAAACCCTAGTTATTTCTTGACCTAGAAGTTTGCCATGACCATGTGAGCCTAGCCATAGGCTTAGAACACCAAATTAGTGATTTTAGCCTAAAAGGGTATTTTGGTAACTTTCTAGGATTTATTTGGAATTATTGGATTTATGTGTTTTTATTATTATTTAATTATTGATTAGTGTCATGTTAGTCCCTAACCTAGTTTAGCACTAATCTAGAGGTTAGTTACTAATCTAGAGGCTTGAGGATAGATATTAGTCTTTGATTAAAGTAGGATAAATATCTAGATATTTATACATGTGATATTTTGCTTGAATCACTCAAAATATCAACCCATGGCACCAAAGTCTTTGCCTTCTCCATGAAGGAAAGCCAAGGACACCCCCTCCCTTGCCATGGTCGGCCAAGGACCCCCCCTAGCAGCCACACCATTCTATATAACCCCATCACATTAATTCATGATTATTTTACATGAATTTAAACCTAGAAAAATCCCATTCCTTCAAACCTCTACAACTTGGCCATTTTTTATCTAAATTCACTCTAGTCTTTTGCATTGGGACCCTACAACATCAAGGGTGATAAGGAAGGCTAGCAATCCAGATTTCGTGAGCTTTGGGCATCACCAAGTGGAAGGAAACACACCCCCTCCTTATTGATTTTCCATTAGAATTGCACAAATAGGTAAATGCCCTCAAACCTAGTTAATACTCTATTTTTTTCTTCATAATTGCATGCATCTAGGTACCATGGAACTGTAGGCCAAGTTTGGTAGGAATTAGGTTCGATTTCGTGTCCGTATCGGACACGTATCCATGTTTGAAAAACTGTGTTTGGTGAAATGCCACTTAGGAATAAAAGTTGTTGATTTGCAAAACAAAATACCTATTTGGGTAGCCCTAGACTTGTAGGTCACAACCCTAGTTGACTGAGCACGAAATCGTATTGTGTCCGTGTCCAAATTGGACACGAACACACTGTTAAACACCACACTGTGCACACGGTTAAACCCCACTGTTTGATACTTCGTGTCGTGTCCACACGTGTCGTGGACACGATACAGGAACTTGGACACATGCCCTGACACCCCACCTATCCTAGGACACGACCACGACACCATAGGTTGCACACACGTGGCCCTAGACTGGCCGACACGTGCGCACGAGACTGTGCACGCTGTCCTGCTACTCGATACTGATTGCGGATACGACACAACACGTGGATACGTGCCACTTGGCACGAGGGTAGGGGCACCCTTTGACAACCTACCCACGAAGTTTTATGCGACCACGTGTCGTATTGGACACGAAATCGCCTCTGCACTGGTCACTCACTGACACTGTAAACACGAACTCGAGGCTCTGATACGCCTCTCTTACTCGGACACGACATGACCCCTACTCGATTCAGGGTACTGGACACTTAGAGTAACCCTAGGCGAATCTACCCACATGACCATGAGACACGTGGATGTGTGTGTCGTGTCCTACACACACGCGAACACGTGCACGACGCTGTGACACTGCACAGTGTCTGTGCTTACCTGATTTTGTATTTTGACACTGGACACGCCGTGTCGTGTCGTGGTGGACTTCCAGTGACACACACGACACGTACACATGTGGGGACACGATTACCAACCACTGTTTGTGGGTCTTAGCTAGGTTTGGTGTCGATTTTTGGGTTACCCATATGTTCATTTAATGAACAGTAATTTCTAGTATTTTACAGTATTTAAAATGAATTTCAAATCGATTTTATGTATATAATATATGTGTATTTGTGTGTATATATACTGTATATATATGTATATATGTATATGAGAGTGTGGGTATATGTGTATGTGTATATATGGGTATGTATAGGTGTGTGTGTATATATATATGTATGTATTGTGTGTGTGTGTGGGGGGGGGTTCTCAGTTTACTGAGAACACACCCCCCCCCTCACTATTTCATTCACCCTCTCTCACTCTATTTCATTCACTCTCTCATTTCCCCCTCTCTCTATTTCCCCCTCTCACTAAACCTATATATAAGTTATATATTTGTATAAGTGTATGTATGTGTATATATATATATATATATATATATATATATATATATATATATATATATATATATATATATATATATATATATATTGATTGTATATAGAGGGCTATGAATATATATTACATAGATATATGTTTACCCATAGATAGCTATATGTGAACCTATGTGTATTGACCTAGAAATTAGCCTATGGTCTAAGTTACTAGCCTATGGCCATTAGGGCTAAACCTAATTGACCTAGTGTCCCCTTGACCCAGGTACCCTCATGACCCTTGTTTGACTAAAGTTGACCAAAGTCAACCTTAGGTCAAACTTGACCTAGTTGACCTAGATTGAACTCGAATTAACCTAGAATGACTAGTTTGACATTGGTTGACCTAACTTGACTAGTAGACCTAGTTTGACTAGATAATTGACCATTGTTGACCAAGGTCAACTATTGGTCAACCATGACCTAATTAACCTAGAAATGGCTTGGATGAACATAGAAGGACTAGTTGACTAAGTTGACTAAACCCTAACTAATTGATTATGTTTGACCATGGGTTATATGGATAGCCCTATGTAGATTAAGATATGTATGGGGTTAAGTGGTATACTTAGGAGTTGTGTCATGATTGGTGTTAGCCTTAGAGGTTGACTAGAAGTTGACCATTAGTCAAGATTGACCTAATTACCTTGTTGACTAGTCTTTGTTGACCCAAACCTTAGTTGGTCTAGGTTTGACCTAGACTTGACCCAGATTGATCATGTTGACTAGTATTTGACTAGTTTGATTAGAATATTGACCAAGAGTTGACTTTAACCTAGATTTGACTAACCTTGACTTGTTTGACCTTGTTTGACTTTATTTGACTTAGTTTGATTCCCTGTGACCTAGTATGACTTCCTGTGACCTAGTTTGACTGTTGAGTTGACCAAGAGTTGACTTTTGACCAGATTGATCTAGAATTATGTAGTATGCATTGTATACTCTATTTTTACCATTGTGGATACATTGTGACTTGTGTTGCTCTGATTAGGAGCCACACATCTCTCCTCAGGCAGTATATCCTCTTCAGACATTCAATTATCAGGCGAGTACATTCTCTGACCGTTTCAAACTTGCCAGGATTTATATTCTTGCTCTAGATTACTTTGCTTGATGCTGACACGATTGTTATCACGAATTGGTACTATATGGATCTTTTCATGAGATGTTATCCCCCTCGGGAGCATCAGATACTTTTGTCATGTGTGTTTCACTTACATCATGTATCTCATGCTTCTATTATCATGTATCTTCATGTATCAGCTAGTGACTCATGTACTCTCATGATCACCGAGCCTTCATGAATCTTCATGAA
Organism: Iris pallida; assembly: GCA_029216955.1. NCBI lineage: Eukaryota > Viridiplantae > Streptophyta > Magnoliopsida > Asparagales > Iridaceae > Iris > Iris pallida. The sequence goes on from JANAVB010026199.1 coordinate 18,607,854, forward strand.
TCACTCACGTATCACCCAATTATGGGCTTATCACGAATCTTAACGTAACCTGAATGGATCCTTGTGTATTGATTGGGAAAACGGGGGAGTAGAAGTGGACATATGAATAATTCTAAAGTAGTGTAATCATGTGCAAACTCAGTAGTATAATCATGTATAAATTCTAGCCATTCACATGCCTATCTTGTACTCTACATCACTAGCCACTTACAGTTCTCTATATACAGTAGATATTTCCTTTACAGCTATCTCTTTTACTACATGTATCTTTCTTCAGCAGTTCCTGTATTTTACTCTATTGCATGCTTTATATTTCCTATCATACTATGCACTGTATGAGATATATTGTGCTCGTTCCTGTCCTGACTGGACCTGTTGAAAATATTACAGAAGATGAGGATGAGGCCCTGGTGTCTACCTATTATAGAGCAGGACTAGATGATACTTATGTTGTGGACCCTCAGCAGGATCCACCTGCAGCTGAGGATATTGTCCCAGTAGTCTAGGCTAGTTTAGCTAGACAGTCTTTTCTGTATTATCATTTTGTCTCACATTCTGAGTTGTATTTTGAGATGTTGAGATATATAGACTTTAGACTTATTGTATTATGAGTTGACATTCTGGATGTTATGTATCCTAGACACTTAGACTTATTTCATCTATTCTACTGTTCTCTTTGAGTTACTGTCTATCTATCTGTCTTTCATTCTTCTATCCTAGATGTGATTGAGATGTATATTGGTTATGTCACCTCCATTCGGAGAGTATATACTGTACAGGTACCTTTATATTGTTAGATGATTGACCTAGGACAGCGTTCTACCGCCGACACTGCGGCGTAGGCTGGACGTACCCACTTCTCGTGCCCTTACTCTAGGGTGCGGGTCGTGACAGGTTATCTTTGTTTTGAAGCTATGGAGACACTACTTGTACGGTGAAAAGGTTGATATCTACACTGATCATAAGAGCCTCAAGTACATGTTCACAAAGAAAGAGTTGAATATGAGACAGCGACGTTGGTTGGAGTTGATGAAGGATTACGAGATCGAGCTACATTATCATCTGGGCAAGGCTAATGTCATTGTAGACGCATTAAGCCGTAAGCCCATGGCTCACTTCTTGACCACACGGAAGGAATTGATAGAAGACTTATAAAAGCTTGGTATTAAGGTAGTATTGCCTGGAGTAGGGGGCATGTTAGCCAATCTCCAAGTGCAATACTCATTAGTAGAAAGGATCAAGGCGGCATGGCCCACGGATGCTAGATTTCGACGGCTTAGAGAAATGATGGAAGTAGGAGAGCAGACGGGATTGAGGATTCATCCCGATGGGGCATTGAGATGCGGTGAGCGTATTTATGTTCCTAATAGAGTGTTACGGCAGGAATTGATGGCAGAAGCACACAGTTCGACTTACTCTATTCATCCCGGAGGAACTAAGATGTACCGGGACTTAAGATAGTATTATTGGTGGCACGAAATGAAGTGGAAGATAGCTCGTTTTGTGGTCGGGTGTTTGGTATGCCAGCAAGTGAAGGCCGAGCACCAAAGGACGGCCAGGTTATTACAGCCGCTACTCGTTCCCGAGTGGAAATGGGAGAACATTATGATAGACTTTGTCACAGGATTTCCTCGGAGTCCTAGTGGACGAGATGCTGTATGGGTGATTATTGATAGACTTACCAAATCAACCCACTTCTTACATTTTAGAGTGGGACAATCCACATAAGTCTTGGCAAATATGTACATGAAGCAAATAGTGAAGCTACATGGTGTACTAGTTAGCATCGTGTCGGATCGTGACTCAAGATTTACCTCACACTTTTGAAGGAGTGTGCAGGACAGTTTGGGTATGCATTTAAAGTTTAGCATGTCATACCAACCGCAGACAAACGACCAGTCAGAGCGTACGATTTAGACACTAAAGGATATATTGAGAACGTGTATGCTTGACTGTGGCGGATCATGGAAAGACCCCTTTCATCTTGTGGAGTTTTCTTAAAATAATAGCTACCAAGCGAGCATTCAGATGGCTCCGTTTGAAGCGTTATATGGTAGGAAATATCGATCTTCTGTCTGTTTGAGCGACATAGAAGTGCGGCAGATATTGGGACCCGAGTTGATTTTGAGCACTGTGGAGAAGGTGAAGAAGATACAGGACCACCTATGAGCAGCACAGGATCGACAGAAGCAGTGGGCAGATAATTGTCGTCGATCATTGGAGTTCAAGGAAGGTGACCATGTATTCTTGAAGATATCACCCACTAGGGGCACGATTCGATTCGGAGGACATGGCAAGTTGAGATACATTGGCCCTTTTGATGTCTTGGAACGAGTTAGAGAGGTTGCCTATAGATTGGAATTACCACCGTCGCTTGAGGGAGTACATGATGTATTTCATGTGTCGCAGCTGAGGCGATATGTGGTAGACAGTAGTCATGTGCTTGATCACTCCGAGATTACTGTTGGACCGAGCTTGTCGTACCAAGAGCAACCGATAGGTATCCTTGATCACCGAGTGAAGGTGTTACAGAATCAATCTATACCATTGGTTCGCGTGGCATGGAAGCATCACTCACGTGGAGAGTCTACTTGGGAGCGCAAAGACGACATCCAAAATCGTTACCCGTATTTGTTCGAAAACCAAGGTACGTCTCGCATGATTAGATCCTTTAATTCTGTGTTGCATTACATGCCACTCCGACGTTAGTTTTAATTTCGAGGACGAAATTTCTTTAAGTTGGGTAGGTTGTAAACCCCTAAATTTTATTTTAATTATTATAGCAATTTAAATTTTTTGTTATACCAATTTTTATATTAAATCAGTAGTTTCTATTATATATATATATATATATATATATATATATATATATATATATATATATATATATATATATATTATTTTTTAGCGAACCCCCCTCGTTTTGTTAAAGAAGGCTCAAAATGTCGTAGCCTGTTGATGTATACAAGATGGAAACAAAAAGACAACGCCTACACAAGTATACCACCAAAAGAAAGACGAGGGGGAGAAACTACTCAACCACCAAGAGTTAGGTGTTGAGCGAGGACCAGAACGCTCTCGGACTGTGGGAGCACCCGTTGCTCCTTTTGTGGCATTGACGGCTGATTTTTCGGATTAGCTGGTCGGCTGAGTATTGGTGGCCTTCGTATCTAGCCTTGTTGCGATTCTTCCAAATCGCCCACGTGGCGGCCGCTGCGACGATCTGGTGGCCGTGGAAGGCTGATCCCCAGGAGGCTGCGAGATCGTTGAAGCATCCTCTGCTCTGATCAATACTGTATAGTTGGTTAAGAGTCCTCCAGACCCTGTCGTGAAGGCTCCCCTGACAAAAAATATGGTCAATAGTCTCCATCTGGGGCTCAGGGCAGCACGAACTGGTAGATGCTAAGCTGGTGTTGAGGATATCGTCGGTAGGCAATTTTTTCCTAATGACCCTCCACATTAGGATCGACCACTTCTTGGGAATGCAAGATTGCCAATAGTGTGCTGTGGGATGGTACGGCAGCCCAGAACCCTGGACAGCACTTCTTGTCGACCTCACGGAAAAAACCCCTGAGGTCTCCAACGTCCATTTCAGAGCGTCGCCCTCGTAGCTGATTCTCAATCCGTGCATACGGATGCTCTCGGCCGTCCCGTTGCCAGACCGTTCCCGAATTTTATCCCAGTTCTAGTCATCGGTGGTGGGATTCCACAGGTCTTTAATCCTGGTGTCTCTCGGGGTCTCAATGAGGCTCGGGATTATGCTATCCTCCATCCATCGCTCCAGGAATGGATCCGAGTCGCCCGCCCCTAAATGTAGTCTTATTGCGGGCTCGACGAGGTCTCTCCGATAAGGATCTGACGCCAAGCCGCTGAGGATCTGCAGTTGGATATGGCCAAAGCCGGGTGGATGTGCTTGAAGTACCTGGCCTTCATAAACCTGGTCCATAGGTTGTTGCTCGTGCGGATTTTCCACCATAATTTTATCGAAAAGGCTTTAATGATGTGAGTAAGTTTGGTAAATTCCAGCCCCCTGTCGACAGTCGGATGAGCTATGGTATCCCATCTAGCCCAGTGATGCTTATCTTTGCCGTCGAGTGCCCCCAGAAGAAATTGCTGAAGATCTGTTCGATCGAAGAAAGAACCTTCTTGGGCGGGGAGCAAGCCGCCAGAATATGGATGGGGATGGATGTGAGCACATGATTGATGAGGGTCATCTTACCGCCGGAGGATAGCATGGCATTATGCCACCCTTCCAGTTTCTTTCTGATTCTCGAGATCAAATTCTCAAAGATGCCCACGTTGGATTTCCCATATACAAGAGGGCTTCCAAGATAGTTGAACGGAGGGTGGTCAACAGAATAGGATGTTAAGTTGGCAAGGATTCTAGCGTGCTCTCTCTTGATGTTGTGGTGGGCGTAGATAACGCTCTTAGAGGTATTGATCTTTTGTCCGGAGCATCTAGCATACCGCTGCAGGGTGTTGTGGACCACTTCTACCACTCCTTCATCCCCGGAGGAGAATATGAGTAAATCGTCGACGAATGCCAAATGAGTGATGATGGTGCATCTGTTGGATGTGTGGTAGTGTTGGAAGTTCGGGGTACTGACCATGTTGTTGGGGTTCCTGCTCAGAGCGTCTGCTACGATGATGAAGACAGTAGATGATAGAGGATCGCTCTGTCTAACCCCTCGGTTGGATTTTAAAAATCCCTAAATTTGACCATTGATGACTGTAGAGAACCAGGAGTTGCTAATGGATCTCCATATGATGTTGGTCCAGGTTTTCGAGAATCTGAAAGCCCTGAAGAACCAGATCATGAATTGCCAATCCAGTCTGTCATAAGCTTCCTCTATGTCGATTTTGACTACGATGTTGCCCCCTCTTACTAGGAATTTTATGCAAGTGATAAACTCTTAGGCCAGCATAATATTGTCCTAGATGTTTCTCCCACGAACAAACCCACTTTGCTCCTCGGAGATGATCTTGGGGAGAATTCATGTCATTCTAGTTGCGATGATCTTGGAGATGATCTTGTTAGTGAAGTTGCACAGGCTGATGGGGCGTAAGTCGTGAAAGGACTCCGGGTTATCTTTTTTCGTGATAAGGATCATCTTGGCGCTCGATATGGCTTTGGGGTAAGTGGCACCTTCGAAGAAAGCAATAGCCGCTTCGGTGATGTCATGTTGGATAATATCCCAGCATGTGCGGAAGAAAATACCCGAAAAGCCGTCCGGGCCTGGAGCACTGTGCTCGTTCAGAGCCCATACAGCATCTTTTACCTCTTGGGCAGTAGGGGTGCATTCCAACTGGGCATTTTCGGTAGCATTGATGAAGAGGGGGATTTGATCAAGGAACGCGCTATCTTTGTGAACTGTCTCTTTGGAGAATAGTTTGGAATAGAAATCCGTGGCTGCTGCTTGAATGCCCTTTTGGTCGGTGATGATGTTCCCGTTGTCGTCGGTGGTATTATGAATCGAAAGTTTGTGTCTGCGGCCGTTGACGCAGTTATGAAAATATTTTGAGTTTTTATCCCCCTCGCTGTCCCATTTCAACCATTCTTTCTGCTTCCAAAAATCAGTCTCCACTTTGAGCCTAAATTTGAACATAGCCTTGGTGAGGTTCAGTGCTGTCCTGGCTTCTAAGGAGCGGTTCGTGGCGAACATGGCTTCGGCACGGGTGACGTCGTCCTCTGCCACCCGAACGGCTTGGAAGATATCCCTGTAGGCTTATTTGCTCCAATGGGACAGAGCTCTTCTCGTTGCTTTGAGCTTGTTGCTCACTCTAGAGAGGGGGTTGGGAGAGTCCTCGCGGTTCCACGCTTCCGTCATGATGCCAAGAAATTGTGGGTGCTCGGTTTAGAAGTCGATGAATTGGAAGTTTTTTTTCGAATAGATTGGTATTGTTTTTAATTTCAACCAGCAGAGGGGCATGGTCAGATTCAGAGGAATTGAGGTGGGACATGTAGCTAGTGAACCCCATTCCATACCAAAAGGCATTCGTGGGGGCCCTGTCCAGTCGGGACTATTGTCTTCGGTCGTCCTCCTGCATGTTGCACCAGGTAAAGGCATTGCATGTGAACTGAAGGGGTTCTAGATGAGCATTGAAGATAAAGTTGTTGAAATCTTGCATGGCCGGAATGGAAGGAGGGCAACCACCGATTTTCTCTTCTCTGCAAGTAACCGCGTTAAAGTCTCCAATGCAGATCCATGGTGTGTTGCTGTGGTGGGGGTTGATGTCAAGTAGGTCATTCCAGAGGTGTTTTCTCTCTGCGATATCGCAGCTGTCGTGTACCGCTAAGATGATAGCTCGCTTCGGGATCATGAGGTGTTCAAACCAGTAGGAGAGGGCTTGCCCGAAGTCCTGAATGACTCCCATGTTGACGTCCTCCATGCAGAGGATCTAAATGTCATATCTGTCTGCTACAGCCGTGGGGAGACCTAGTTGCAACTGGATAGATTTTAATCTTTTGGAATGAATTTTGGGTTCGAGAATAATGAAGATGTCGATCTTGTGGATTTTTCGAAGAGTAGTTATTCTCCTTATTGTGTGTTTGTTTGCCAGGCTACGGACAATCCAGGAGAGGATGTTAAGCATTAAGGATATTTGGGTGGGTTTTTTGATCCGCTTGGCAGCGGATCTAGTTTGGATTGTAGAGGTTTCTGCTACACCTTGTTTGACCTTGGCCTCAGTGACAGGAGCTCCTGTCAATGACGAGGTGGTGGGTTCGCTGATAGATTGCTCTTGTGGGTTCGGGGGAGGGCTTACTGATTCCCCTGCGGAGTCCATGATCGGATTCTTGGAAGGAATCACTATGGAGTCATTTATACTCCTTATCCGAAGAATAGTCTGCTGTAGAGGATAGCCTGCAGCTAGGACCTGTAGTCCTCTCTGCACTGGGTCTGGTCCTAGGATTGCTAGGGCATCTTCCACTGCGTCTTCGTTGATTTGTTGTTGATCTGGGCCAATGGTGGATGTGGTCACCTCTATATCCTCCGGGTTGGTGGGTGACTCGATGGGGGCACGGTCGACTTGGGGGATTCAGTCTCAGATTCTGTGTCTTTCGAATCGAGAGCGTCAAATTAGTTGGAGAGAGTTATGGCTTGGGTGTTGAAAGGGATCAAGGCTTTGCTGGGGGAATCACACTTCTCTGACTTCCCATCACTGGATTCAAATTGAGTGTGTGAGTTTAGAAGAGGTAGGAGGGGTGGCTTGGGAGTCCTTTCCTCTGATGGTTGGATGTTGTTCCGGGGGGCTTTCTTTTTTAGTTCCGAGTGAAGATGGTGGCAGTGCTTAGGGAGGTGACCTCTTAAGTGCTTGTGGTTGCAGAACATGATATAGTTGTCGTAGAGGATTTGTTGTGTGTGGGTTTGGTTGCCCAGCTCGATAGTGATGAAATTGGGCAGTTCTTTGTTGAGGTCGAGTTCCACACAAATTTTGGTGTAGTGAGCCTTGGTGAGGTTGTTGGTCTCAGGCGTTGTGGCTATATATGTTCCGAAGGAGTTGGCTATACGCCTAAGCGCAGCTGGGATAAAGCAGATGAGAGGTAGATTGGGCAGGGTAACCCAGGCAGCGACCTGCGTTGAGTCTTCTTTGGTGCTAAATCCTGCTGACCACTTGATGATCTTCATCTGGTGGGAATCTATTCTGTATGTTCCTTTGGACCATACGGTCCTGTGGTCGCCATCGGATGATAGGTGGAGAAGAATATGTCTATGGTCAAGGGGAGCCACGCTGTATTCCGCTGAGAGTCTCCAACTGGCAATCATCTCCTGAACCCTGGAGAGTCTGGGGCAGCCGTTCAAAATTTGAGGATAAAAGTGTGGAGGAAAGAGGATGAAAGAGATGACAGTTCCACTTCGGAAAACGGAACCAAAGGCACAGTAGACTCCTGGGAGAACACAATGTCCGGTAGAGGGACGTCCGGAAAAAGGAGACCTTTGGCTGACGCTAAGTCCGGGCACAACTTGGCGGTATAGGAGATCTGAGCTGCAGCAGACGAGGGAGGATCCCGAATCTCTCCACAGGGGGTCGGAGGAGCGGCCTGGGAAGGAGACTAAACGGGGCGGGGAGAGGGGCCCAATGATCCAGAGGTCTCACCAAGCACAATGGGTGGTGCCACAATCAAACTAACTGCGCACGAGAGAGGATGGGCCGCCGGGGTCTCCTGGGAAGCGACGGGGGGGGGGCACCTGTCCGAGGGACAACGAGCTGGAAGCCGAGGGAGGGGGGCCACGGAGGGGGGTTGGGGGATGAGGGGAGGGGAGATCGAGCTGGATCCTGGTAGGGAATCGGTGGCCTCGAGCCCGACGGAGTCGGCGAGAACCGACGGAGCGGGGCCCTCAGGGCAGCCGGCGGTAACCCCAAGAGGGGCGGAGGGGGAAGTCGGCCCGCACAACGGGGCCTCAGAGGTATACTGCAAAGAGGAGGACACGCGGGGGGCGGCGCCTACTGAGGTCCAAGCGTACGCGTAAGGTAGTGGAGATGAGACATCCACCGGATACGCGTACTGGGGGGCAGACGCGTAAAAATGAGATGCAGGCGCAAGCGCGTAAAACTGAGAGGCAGACGCAGGCGCGTAAACCTGAGAGGCAGGCGCCGGCACGTAAACCTGAGAGGTAGGCACAGGCGCATAAAAAAAAAAAAAATAGCCCGACCCCATATATTGTTTCTGCTGTAAGCATAGCAAGCCTAGCTAAAGACTTGGAAATCTAAATTAAAACAAATCCTTTTTGATTCAAATCCTATATCCCAATCCTTGCGAGCCTTCCTCATCCGAATCCTAGCAAATCTGCGAAACCTCGATCTAAACCCGATACAGAATTTGAGTTTAACCAAGATTTAAACAGAGTATAAAAGTAATCGGGTACGAAAAGTGGAGAGAAGAAAACCTAACAAATATAATCGAGAGGGAGCAGGCATATGTAATGTTAGTGAGGAAGTTGTGTGATAGTGTAACATGTAAGAAAGATTAAAAATCAGTGAAGAAAAGGATGGAAGTCAATTTCCAGTTCAGCCAACACTCAACCAGGCTAAAACAAGGCCCCCAAAACAGTATACAACAGTTCAAAGTTCAGTTTTACCCCCACTACTTCATTCTCAGTTTTTGAACCCCAAAATAGTCCCAATTCAATCCTAAATTGGCACATAGATAGATTATATATAGGAGAAACAAATTAGGAACTAAAACTAATATGTCAACAGCATTAAATGGGTTTGAAATGGTGGCAAAGTCCATTTCTAAAAACTGAAAAAAAATCTGGAAATAGAAGACTGAAAACCCAGTTTCAGTCCTACCTTCCCATCACCCAAATCAAATTCCAAACATCACCAAACAACCCAAAATTTGGCACGTAGCAAGATAACATATAGGGGAATGGTATTAGGGTCTTAAACCAAACATGTTAACAGTATTAAATGGGTTTAAAACAGTGCCCAATTTCGATTTCCTGAAAAGAAAACTGGAATTTCAGGAAAAAATGATACCTAGTATCAGAAATTTGGTAAATTGCTGAAAACCTAATGAAAACATATTAAAATTTAAAATAAAAGGATGGTAATGTGAATACACATTGTACACGTGTCATACAATTTGTTTGTGTCCACCAAAGTGGACACAAACGTGTCCAATCGAGTAAAAGTCCAAACAGTGCAAAACTGGTGCTGTTCAGTGCACTGCGTCGTGCACGTGTGCACGCGTGTCGTGCACACGACACAGTCCAACCTAGGACTCGTGCACACCAACCTAGGTAGACCACCTATAGGGCTACCCAATAGGCTAGCTAACCCGTATCCAAGTCGTGTCAGTGAGTGACACGAAGCCAGTATCAGTGTCTAAAAATCACGTGTACTGTGTCAGTGTGAACCCAGTACGGGCCCCATAACGTGTCCGACACAAAACGTGATGCTATGAAATTTTGGGGGAGTGTGTGCAGACACTGCCCCCGTGTCCATGCCAAATTTGGCGTGTCCTAGTGCTGTGTGCAAGGAGCTAAGGCCCCCGAGTGGCAGGACAGCGTGCACAGCCTGCACGCGCACGTGTACCCGCGTGTGCACGTGTCGAATCCGACTCGACACGACACAAAGACACCCCCAGTCCAACAGAAATGCCTAAGCAACCTCAAAAACTAATTTCCTATTCAAATAGATTTCGAAAATAACATAAATAATTTCTTTGTGGCATTTTCACAAACACATGCATAGGGACACTGATACGTGTCCAAATAGGACACGAAATGGACCCAAATTTTAGGGTTTCCTATTCCTACAGTTAGGTTAGGCCTAGGGTTCCCTAGAAATGCAATAAAACTAGAATTTCATGGTGAAATTAGAAAGTTACCTCTATGTATCAAAATCCCCAAAAAGCTCTAAAGAGAGGTGTTCCTCTTGAGAGTCAAACTCCTCCACATTGATTTGAATCTGAGAATAAAATGTAACAACTGCAAGAATACTAAAATCAAAACCTATTGCAATTTGTTTGGATTAAAAAGGAGAAAAAATGGATTTTCTAGGGATTTTTGAAATAGGGAAAATACCTCTTTCTAAAGCTTGTTCTTCCTTAGAGGCTAGCCCTAATTCTAAGAGAATATTTATAAGGGGGAATCCCAAGGATGGGTTAAGTGGCTGGTCAAAATGTTAGGGTTAGGGTTGGGCACTTGGCTAATGGGCTTTGGGCTTAGTCATAAAATAAATGACTTAAAAATCACAAGTCATGACTTGTGGTCAAAATCTTTCTATTCAAAACTCAATATTCCTAATTGATTTCGCTAACTAGAGTATGGTTAACTTAACCTATGGTCTCATAACTAGCCAAGTCCAACTCAACTAGGGTTAGGTCACAAAGTCAAAGCTAGTCAAGGTCAACCTAGTCAACCCTCATTCAAACAATTCCAAAATAAATTCTAAAAATTCCCAAAAATTTAAATAAATCCTAAAATGACCAAAATATCCTCTAGGCTAAAATGTACTAATCAAATATCCTAATCACATGGCTAGGCTCTAGGTCAACAGTCTCTAAGGTTACACTAGTCAACACCAAAATCATAAGTCATGATTTAAATAGTTTAAAAAAATGATTAAAAATTACTAAAAATCATATTATTAATTAAATATCATAATTAAATAAATTAAAATACAAAATTTCAAAATTACCCTCATTTTAGAAAACTGGGTGTTACATATATATATATATATATATATATATATATATATATATATATATATATATATATATATATATACAAAAAAAAAAATATATATATATATATATGTATATATATATATATATTTTGTAAACAACTCAAATAATATTCTAAAAACAAATCCGGTCATGCTAATTTGCTAAGCTAAGGTAGCAACTACTCTACTGATGGATCCACTGCTTGTGATTCCCGTACACCATAATGGGTAGGACACAAGTCCTCTAATTCAGCATTTGAAAAATGATATCCAGTCATGATTGGAGCGAAGAACGTTTCTAATAGCAATTCCAGTACATGATAAAGACTATAAAATAGTAAATAATAATAGGATACATGATGAAAAGGAATCACGAAGCCATGATACAGAACATATAGTAAAATAGATAACTAAGACAGTAAATAAAGTTATGTAAACGAAAACCAGTAAATGAAATAGAGTAAACATATATCCAGCAAATATGAAAATATCTAACATGTATAATGAGTATAATTTGATTTTTATTTATTAATGCATATTTTATATTTAATTTTGATTATAAATACACTTTGTCGTAGCTTTGATTTTTGAGGTGTAACATTAGCTAATTTCTTGAAACAAGTTATATATTCGTATTTTAGACGAGTTCACCTTCATTTTGGTATATCATGTCACACTCAAACATGTTTTCTTGTACTATATTTTTTAAGTACAATTTCTGGATCAAAATGGTCATTTTTTCCTTCGTCGTAAATTCGATATATTTTCTAATTCCGATTGGAGGCCAAAATTCGATCCAAACTTTTTGATCCAATATATAGTTTTGACCTATTTTTAACATACTACGCACTTGCCAATGGTGTCCCACTCAATTGAGTTCCCATGTGATATTTATTTTCAAATGGCACACAGACCCAATTATTAGACTTACGGAGCCAATTTCGGTTCAATAAATCCTACTAGTCTAAACCTTGTCCAACAAGCTTTGGTAGAGCGTATTCTAGGTTGCCCTAACCTAATAGGATAATTCTAGACTAGAATTATTCAACATTTGTCCATCCATGAGTGATCAAACCCATTAGATATAATTCCAAATATTGGTTTCCATATTAAGAAACATAATAAATCTTTTAAGAATCACCTTGACATATCTTCCAAGTTGGACCATCAAACCTTACCAAAATTTGACCAAATCTCTACCAAATCTTACCAAAACAATTTATAATGAATCCCAACCCTTAATATATTAAATCTTTATATTTTAAACCATCCTTGGCCGACCCCATATCTTCATAGAATCTCCAGACCGAGCGTACATCTCCCTCTTTCTCATTTTTGCACTTTTTATTCCAACCACCAAAAATCTATCTTCTCGACCACCTCCAACCCTTCTACAACCTTCAACTAGACCCTAGGACACCTCAAAACACTAGCACCTTCTCGAGGAGCCTCAGCCCCTATTTGGTCGGCACAACACGTAGAAGGCACCCAAAGTCGACTGAACTTGTGCTGAAATTGTCACAGCAGGTACGCTGACTTGTACACGAGGTTTGATCCACTTTCCAATGTCTGTTTCTCACAAAACCAAAACTAATTGAAAGATGTGTGTCTACTTTCATATCTAATTGTTCATCCTCGTGGTTCTTCACTGTTTGTCCGGGGGCGTCCGTTTTACGAAAATGTGTCCAAACAGAACCAATTCTTTCATGTGCATGTTTTAAGATACTTGCAAACCACTTAGACCCTTCTCATATTTTGGGAAGACTCTAGATATCCTAAGATTTCAATATTTGAATAAAATTCGAGTTTATCGTATTGTTGTCAGATCATCGAAAAATATAGGATCTATGTGTCTAATCGACTTGGAACTTGATGAGACTTATCTAAATTAATTATTGTGCATAATTTGGTATGGAAAACATATTTTTAACTATTTAACATTAATTTTGCAGAATTAAAGAAAGAAATTATGGTTGAGACCAAAATTAGGAACCAAGTCAATGACTATTGATGTAGAATCAATATGAGATATCTGTATCTATTTTTCTATGAATACAATATGCTAAATATTATTATAAAATATTTCTAACTATTTTTCTAGAATTAAATATGATATTTTTATGTTATTAAAATACTACTTATTGGGTAGATTTAAAGCTATATATGTTAGATTAAGTCTGGTAGTTAATGTGACTAGTTTGGCATATAAATATTATTGGTCTGAATATGGTAATTCCATATATGGTATGTCATAGATGTGTCATTGATTGGTGGATGTACATTCTAGAAGAACATGACGGAGTGATAGAGGATATCGGAGTTAGACACAGTCCGCACAGTTGCAAGAGACATACAAGTATACCTTGCCAACTTGTACAGTATAGTTTATATGCATGTTCTCTACTTTCATATTATTTCTTTTTCTTCGTACTTATATATTCATGTTTATCACTACCAAAATTCTAGATAGGGGTATTTTTTATCATTTTAGATTATTTATATAGTATGTGTATTTATTTAATTAGTTACATGTGAAGGTTGCATTTATTAGTTGACTAGCCTATTTATTGGACACTAGATTAGTGGACCTATTTGGATTATCATGACACTTTGACCTACATTTTAGGGTAGACATAATTAGACTCAATTAAGTCATATTAAGTCATGGATAGGGTTAGAATCAATTACCAAATTAGGCTAGAAAGCTTCCATGCTTTAACTTAAGTGTGCGTAAGAACTTGAGGGCACTTTGGACTTTTCCCATAGGCTCCTAGGGCATCCCTATATGGCCGGCCAAGTGAGAAGGAATAGCCTCACTCTTCATCATTTTCCTTGAGCTCCGAAAACCCTAGTTTAGAGCTCTGTACAAACCCTCTCAATTTCCACTCTTTCTCCACCAAAATCCCACCAATCTCTCTCAAATCTTCACCTATTCTTCATCCTAGAATACTTGGAGCTTGGAGACCAAGGAGAATAAGGAAAGGAGTCCAAAAGCTTAGATGATTGTGTCCTACTTGACACTTGAGTCATCTTTGGGAGTTTTATCGGAAATCCATCTTCCAATAGGTAAACCACTTATCATTTCTCCTAGTTTAGGTACTATTTTCATGCATAACACCATTAGGAACTCACCCATGGAGTAGGGTTATCCATAGGAGGAAGAACTAGACTCTAACCATTATTTTGGTAGAAGTTATATAGACCCTTCCATAACAACCCCCCACGATTGTTACTCATAGAACCCTTCACATCCATATTACCTCTGAGTAGTCGCCTTCTCCTTGATTGACCCTATGATTATCATGGCTATCTAGAAAACTTTTTACGTTCATACTACCTATGAATTATTGTTCTACATCCTAGCAAAGATTATGCCTGCCACGTTCATATTACCTCTGGTTAGGCATGTCTTCCGTGATGACCTCTTGTCATGGTCATTAAGGGCCAGGAAACCTTTCACCTGGGCTCGTTAAATAAAGAGACAGAAAAGTCCTTATACAGAAGCATGTGGCTACAAAGACCTATTACAGACTCTTAGTAGTTACATACACAAAGGCATTTAACGCTGAAGCTTAAGCACAACGTCAGCCTGGCAACAGAGGTAAGGGATATTTCGCCTACAAAGAGCCACATGTTCATGCTTCTGTTCAAAGTACCCCAAGCTTAACCCAAGTTCGGAACACTTTGAAGGGGGTCTTGTAGAAGCATAAAAATCTCAACTGACAATATTATGCCACCACAGAACAAATAATACAAATGTGCAGACAGTGTTAAAAAGACAAAACAGAAAATATGGAGGAAAGTTCGTTTATTATCACGTCTACAAAGGTCTAGCACAGATTTATCAAGGCGGCATATAAAGAACCAACCCTTTTCTTCTACAAAGAATCGATTACAGATTCATCAAAGCCTAGAGGAGACTACAAGGGTTTAGTCTTCGTCAAAGCGTAGTCCCCCTTCTTTTCGGTACGCATTCTAAAAGATTGATCTCCATTGAAGTGTATTCTGACTTTCTTGTGGGCGCAACCCTCCAAAAGCGCATCAGCTACTCGACTGAAGCGAGCAACTTACTTAGGCAACAATTGGCCCGAGTTTCCAGAAGGCGCAGAAGGTCGCAAACCCCAGAATGAGCAGGACATAGCACAACCTGTGGCTTTTCGGGTTGGCTATCAACCCACAAGCTAGGTCGTCAGGACCTCGTGTCACTACCACATTTTAGTTTAAGGTATTTTGGTCATTTTGATTTTGTGAATTATTTTATTATTTATTGCATTGGTGTTGTAATTTTTGACTTTTGCTAGTTGAGACTATAGAGACTAGCCTAGAGTTT
Source organism: Iris pallida (assembly GCA_029216955.1). NCBI lineage: Eukaryota > Viridiplantae > Streptophyta > Magnoliopsida > Asparagales > Iridaceae > Iris > Iris pallida. Next base: position 18,623,359 of record JANAVB010026199.1, read on the forward strand.
GACCATGACTTTGGTGACTTAGTTAGCATGGTAGAATGGTAGTGGGACCCTAATCTAATTTAAGTTAACCCAAGTTCACTTGAGCGTGGCTAGGTTTCATGGAGTGATTAGGTGCTTAGAGTTGTTGGGATTTTAGCTAGGAGGTTGAGCCAACTAGCTAGTGTGCAAGGACCATGGCCCATTTCCCAAGAAACCTTAACCCTAATCCCATGATGGCCGGCCATCACAGTCCCTTGAGAAACATCACACCCCTATATAACTTCTCTTAACACTCACTTGCCTCTTTTAGAAATCCCCCTTTAGAAACCCTAATAGTTCTTCCCCAAATCATCAAATCTCACCATTCCTCCACTAAAGTGATCCCACTCACTTGCATTGGAGGTTATTTCTGGACTAGAGGTTGAAGGGAGCTTGCTTGCAAGGTTTGGAGCTCACTTGGACATTGCTATTGGATGAGGACTTCTCATTTTGGGGCTTTTTGATTAAGACCTCTCTCAATAGGTAAAATCCCTCAAATTGATTCAAATCTCCATTTTCTTTCCATAGAAGCATCCATCTAGGTGTCCCCTAGCTGTAGAGTGAGTTTTGTAGGAATTGGAATTAGTTTAGTGTCCGTATCGGATATGTATCAGAGTCTATGCATGTGTGTTTGATGGAATGCCTCAAAGGGGTTTTTGTTCGTATTTTTGAAATCTATTTGAATGAATTTATAGCCATATATGTGATCTTTGATTTCTTGTCTGACTGAGGTGATTATCATGTCTGTGTCGTGTCCATAGAGAGCAGGACATGCCGTACGAGAGTGTGCACGAGTGCCCTGCTGCTTGGGATGGATATCTGCGTGTCCGTATCACTTGGACACACGACACTTGGTAACGACATGGAGGCAATGTCTGCGAACATGCCCCCAAATTCTTATGGCTTATCATGTCGAGTCGGATAAGAATTCCTTCGCGTACTAGTTTTACACTGAGACTGAATCACAAAGATTTTGCGTCTGATATACGCTTCATGTCGCGTGGACACGTGTCGTGGATGTCTCGTGTTGTGTCTATTATGTAGCCCTAGTGTTGGGCTACATGTGGACACGAGCACGAGATGTGTTGTGGCTCGTGTCGTATCCTGCCCGTACGAGGTAGTGTTCGAGACTGCTCTGTGCAGTGTGTGTTTGTGTGTATTTAATAAAGTTTGGACACCTCGTGTCACGACCCGCACCCGCTTTTCGGACGCGAGCTCGTAAGCAAGCCAGCTACGTATCGAGCGGACTCCAGCCCGACTTGAGTACGTATAAGCTGTCAAGGTCATGGTATCAAGTCTAATCTAAACTATATCTCAATCCATAGGAATCATATAAACAAGAATGAACAATTATGGTTCATGGTCTGCAGCCCATTAGCATATTGTTCGATTAGACTCCAAGAATGATATGAGTCTATAAATAAGTAGAGTATATCATGGTACTGAATATAAAGCACGAGAGGATAATAAAGAAATATCACAAGCAAATACCTGTATCATGCATCGCAATTCTCTACCATCCCGCTCTGCTAACTAACTCCACGCAGTCGCTAAACCTGAAGAGATCATCAGGTGCTCAGAGGACTAGCAAGATACATAATATACAAGCCAACATGTAACAGTACAAATATACAAAGAAGTAAGGACCAATAAAGGATACCCAACGAGACAGATGAACTAAGACACGAGATCTAAACACAAGGATCCTAAGACACTGGCATGCCATACTAGAAATGGCTAATAGGTCAAAGCTATAGACTGCAGTCAAGACAAGTACTCACAATCTATAGTGTCACAATCGCAGTCATGGCAAGTACTCAGGACCAAGACAGTAGCCAATCCTAGTATAAAATCCTATAGACCGTACTCAAGGTAAGTACTCACAATCTATGGAATGTCAAAGTCAAGTCCTACTCAAGTCATGTCAAGTCAAGTCAAGTTATAATCAAGTCGAGGGAATCGTAGTGTAGGACTAGACGACTCTATCAAGGAATACATATTAGACTAACACAGTGTAACCGATAGAAATATAATAACAGAAAGGAACGAGAATGTGCAGGCAACTAGAAACATGTAAAGTAAAACTATAACATGATGAGTGTACTAGACATGAAACAAGCAATCACGAGTGTAAGAAAAGAACAACAGCGAGATAACGAACATGCATATAAATTGTATTATACAAGTTGGCAAGGTATACTTGCCTGGAGGTTGCACGGAGAACCAACAATGTATCGCCAATCAACAAGTCAGAAAGTCTAAGTCATCACAAATGTCTCCGAAAGCTAAAATAAACGTTACCAAGGTTTTCAGAATAGTCAAATTAGCTAGGATTGCCTGTCCTTAAGTCCAATTCTGGATACAGCGGCAAAACGGTAATTTTAGGCAAAAACGATATCCGCCGTTGGACCCGCTTTACATCGAAAAGTGTGCCAGAGTCAAAGGTCTCTAAAGTCGTCAAACTACATGTCTACGGATCCAATTTTCCGATACGAACCCAACCGTATGTCCAGTTTTGTATTTCGGTGGACCGTGCACAAAATTACCAGTTGAGTCGGACCGTAGGGCCCGCGAAACGACGATTTTATCAACTATCTCAGAATCGGACCAAACTTGGCATACAGGACCAGAAAAACGATACGGTCCTGTTGGCGTAAGTTTTTTCTCGATCTGACGAGCATGCACAAAATAATTAGAAAATTTGCACAGAGGCCGATATGGTAAATTTTGACGGATATGCATCAAATTCGTCGCGCACACGCGACAAATTTGAATTCCGTCAAAGCCCACACGACCACGAAGCCGTTACGCACCTTTTGATGCTTTCAGTTCACGACCAAGTAGCCCGGTTTGGCGGGACGCACGTGGTATCAGAGAGTTTTCAATATTTTCTACAGTTTTAAAAACAGGTTTTTCGTGATTTTCGATGTTGAATAACTTTCTGTAAACTAAATAAAAAATCAATCTATCAAAAGGGTTTCGATCCCCTATATGTTGTCTTCTACTGTTTGAAGTTGGTTTTCAAAAACCTGGATTATTTAGTTCAGAAAATGTCACGACCCGCACCCACTGTGAGGGTACGAGAACGTAACAACGCCCAGCCTACGCCGCAGTATCGGCGGTAGAACGCTGTCCTAGGTCAATCATCTAACAATATAAAGGTACATGTACAGTATATACACTCCTAATGGAGGTGACATAATAGAACAGTCTCAATCACATCTAAGGCAGATACAGAATAGTAAAGGTAGATAGAGAGATCAAAAACACAATGTAATACAAATAAGAGGGAGAAAATCTAAGTGTCTAAGATAACAACTCAAGAACATCCAGCTCAATACAAGTCTCTAAATATAACAACATCTCAGAAGAACAACTGAAATCAAATAACAAAGCTGAAAGAAAACTAAAGCCTAGCTATCTAGCCTAGACTTTGGGAGTAGCATCCTGTACTGCAGCTGGATCCTCCAGAGGAACCAGGACGCAGGTGTCGTCTAAGCCTGCTCCGTAATAGATGGTACATAGGGCCTCCTCCTCATCCTCTGTAATATTTTCAACAGGTCCAGTCAGGACAGGAGCGAGTACAGTACATCTCAACAGATCATAGCAAGTTAGAAAATATAATCATGCAGTAAAGTAAGATACATGAACTGAAGAAAAATAGTATGTAAACAGAGAGAGAGCTGTAATAGAAATATCTACTATACATAGAGAGCTAATAGTGACTAGTGAGTCAGAGTAAAATATAAACATGTGAATGGCATAGGAGATTCATGACTATAGCTAAGAGAGTGATTCGTGACTACAGCTACTGGGATAATATTCATATGTCTATTTCTACTCCCCCATCCCCAATCGATACACAAAGATCTGTTCAAGTTATGTTAAGATTCGTGAAACTTCATATGGCTCATAAAATGAGTGATATGTGAAGGTGATTCATGATGGCTCTGTGAACATGAGAGTACATGTGTCACAAGCGATTCGTGAATCAGAGGAAGCATAGAAATACGTGATGATTCGTGAAACGCACAAAACATGCAATATCCGATGCTCCCGAGGGGGATAACATCTCATGAAAAGATCCATATAGTACCAATCCGTGTGACCAACGTGACAGTATCAAGTAAAGTAATTTAAAGCAGGAAAATATTCTAAACAGGATATGAAATAATCAGAGAATGTACTCGCCTGTATCTGAGTGTCCGGATGAAATGTACTATCCGAGAAGAGGTATCTGGCTCCTAATCAGAACAGCACAGGTCACAACAAGTCTAAAATGATATAATGAAATCCTACTATGCATTCTACATGATTTTAGGTCAATCTAGGCCAAAGTCAACTCTTGGTCAACTCTGGTCAACCCTAGAAGTCAGACTAGGTCAAACTAGTCTATACTAGTCTAACTAGTCTATTCTAAGTCTAACAAGACTACACAATTCTAATCTAGACTCTACACTGACACACAGATAGGCCATAGGCTAATTAGGCAATACCATGCTTAATGAACCAACCAAACCATAACATTATACACATTGATCTATTTTATAATATAACATAGAATTTCACACTAGCCTATAGGTTACTATATATATATCACCCATACATATATGTATCTAATATATATAAAAGTACAACACATTATATAATATAAATGTAAGATATATACATATCTATTCATCTCAATATCTATACATGTATATATATACATGTAGAGAAGGGAAAAAGGAAAATGTGTGGTGTACTTGTGTGTGTGTGAATCAATATAGAGCTGTGTGCAAGGGTGAGATATATGGCATGTGTGTGTGTGTGTTAGTCATAGCAAGAGGGTTGCATTAAGTAAGGTATCTTAGCACAAGTTCATGAATTATATAAGGTAGCTATAAGTAGTGTTCATGCTTGCATACATATTTACATTCCTACAATATCACATTCTTATATGTTTGTGAATTACATTAAAACACATATGCACTCATACATATATATTGCCTCATATTGCATATATTTACATGCTCATATCTATAAAACCTAACATTACAAGTCATACTAGATATGTATATACAAGTTGATTATATATGCATATATATATAGATATATATATTAGAGTTACCTTACATATATACTCTACATTAGATAGGCATATAGAGAGGCATGTGTAAACTGTGTGTGTGAAGAGATGTGTGTATCACTATGTGTGTGTAGCATAACAGTGTCATGAGGGTGAGTGAAACATACATGAGGGGGGGTGTATGTGTGTGTGTGGGAGAATGACAGTTAGACATGTGTGTAGGTGTCAAATAGAAGTGTGCTAACAGAAGAAAAATAGAAACAGTGAAGTAGGGGAAAGGGCACTGGACTGAACAGGGGTGGAAGGGAAAATCAGTGCATAAAGTGTGTCAGGAAATTAAAGCTCAACTCATTTTGAGATACCAAAATAGTTAATACATTGCAACATTCGAAACACCCTATTTAAAGCCCAGTTCAGCCCATCCCTATCTCATATTATATTAACCAAGTCTCAGATATTTAGACAATATCAAAATCCTGTTTGTATGTGTGGTATGTAATGAGAAATCATTCTCAGGTTTCAAATGTCACTCATGTGTTGCCCTGCCCATGGGGTTTCCAATTTCTGTACATACATGTACATGTGTATGTCTTGTTTCAGTCTGCACCATGAATTTGGTTGTGACACTTTAACCTAAATCCTGTCCACAATTCCTTAGTACACTAGACACAGTTCAAATTCATATCCTTTTACTAATATACTGTAGTCACATTGCATCACAGGTTATTCAAGCATATGGCAAAGCCATAGACTTGCAGGACAGTAGTCTTATAGGTTTGTGACTTATCACATGAGGGAACTTGAGTTGTAGTAAATATGGACTTTTCTGAAACCTATGACAGGAAATCCCCCAAACATAACTCCTAAATCACAAATTCCAATACAAAAATAAAATCAAAACTAACTAACAATCTCCTATCAGCTAACAGTTACGTGGGCGTAATATATTAACAGTTAACCTCCCAAAATAGGGAAGAAATGAATCAGAAATTTCAGAATTAGCAAACCCAGGCCGTATCAGTGTTCATGGGGAAAATCCAGATTTCGACCCTTAAAACATCACACAACCCACAAGTAGTCATGTACACTATCCCATAACATGTAGGTGAACTAATCCCTACAATTTACAGCATCTAACAGTTAAAAAAACCAATTTAAAATCAGAAAATCAATTTTCAGTCTTGCGTATCAGTGGGTCACAGTGTACATGGAAACTTGATGATTCGAAATCAAACAACCATTAAAACCACAATAAAAAGATTGGTAATAGATGCTATACATGTGAGGACACTAGGGTGTGCATTCGTGTCCAAGAATTGGACACGAATCGTGTCCAAATAGCTGTACGAACACAGCACCCAACCGTATACACGAAATCTTCGTGCACGCATGTACGCGTGTCCCGCGCGTGACACAGGCCATGTGGTGACACGTGGCCTTGCGTACACGTGCGCCAGGGGTTGGGCAACCCCTAGAAATGCCTGCACAGTGACCACGATGCATGTCGTGTCCGTGTCAGCTGCGTATCAGTGCGCAAACCGTGCGCGCACAGCAGCCCGCGCGTGGCTTGTGCGACCAGTACGGGGGCGATTGTGCCACGCACACTCAACGAGGTGCTTGCAAATTTTGGGAGCACGGTCGCAGACATTGCCCCTAGGCTCACACAAAAATTCAGGACACGGCGTGTGGCTGTGTCGAGAGAAAATGAGCCAGTGATGCAGGACACAGTGTACGCGTGTGCACGGCGTGTCCAACCTAAAATTCTGACACAATGGGACACTAAAACACTAGGACACCTTCACAAATATTAATGTACACATCAAGATCTACAAATCCATGTAATTACATTTCCAAAATATGAAAATAAATTCCTATGTGGCATTTCTACAAACACCTAGTGTATCACTATGATACGTGTCCGATATGGACACGAAATGGACACGAATTGTGCCCAAATTTCGGGGACAGCTAGGAAACCCTAAAACCTAACCTTATATGCAAGGAAATCAAGAAAAACTATGAGTTAAGATCATTTACCTATTGAGTATCAAAACTCAAGAAAAGCTTCAAAGAGGGGATTCCAAATGGCAACTCCAAATCTCCAAATTACATGCAAACTGAGGTGCTCCTCCAAAATCAGTATATAAACAAAAATTAGATCCTATTGCAAAATACTAGGACTAAAAAAAAGCTAAAATGAATTAAATAGGAATTTCTAAGGTTGGGGATTTACCTCCTTCTAAACTTGAGATCTATTTCCAAGAGAGGCCAACCCTAAATGAAAGAGACATTAAATAGGGGTAGGAAACCCTAAGTTGGCTGCCATGGGTGGGTTTAATTTGGTTTTGGGCCTAAGTCATGGGCCTATGGCTTAATCACAAGTTTCAAAATTGATAAATCATAAGTCATTGACTTATGCCATAAGTCATGAACTAGTTTTACTTAAGTAATCCTTCCTACCTTAAGACCAATCTCTAATGACTAAAAGTAGGTTGACTAGAGCTAGACTAGGGTCACCAACTAGGGTTAGTTCTAGGTTAGTCTACAAGTCTCAACTAGTCATGACTAACACAACACATAGCAATATTTAACTAATATTAAAATCACACAAATTTCCATAAATCATAATAAATTCAAATAAATCCTAAAATGTCCAAAATACCCTCTAGGCTATAATGTACTAGTCAAACATCCTAATCACATGGCTAGGCTCTAAGGTTACACTAGTCAAATACCAAAATCATAAGTCATGTTCTAAAATAGTTTTAAAATGATTAAAAATCACCAAAAATCATATTATCATTTAAATATCATAATTAAATAAATTAAAATGCAAAAATTCAAAATTACCCTTATTTTAGAAATTGGGTGTTACAAGTCTACCCACCTTAAAAAAAATTCGTCCTCGAAATTAAAATGGTAGTAGTCTCCTAGGTCAAACACCCCACAATCAAAGTCTCAAACAAACCGTCAGATAATCATATGCGTCTGTCCAAAATCATGATACTCAGAATCTTCGTCATGCTAATGAGCAAGGCTACGATAATCACAGAGTCCTCGACTAAGGTACATACTTCTAGAATTATGGTATTTAAAATTTTCGCATTGCCGCATGCTTGGCAGCGAAAATCTTAAATTCCTATACCTAAGAAATACATCCAAAATCTGACTATATGTCCTCACCATGCCAGCTATCATGACTATAGAAGACTCTAGATTCCATAACTTAGGCGACCTAGCCCATACGACTCATCTCGGAAGAAAACCAAATCGAAAAGAAATGCCAGATCAAAACTTATCGACAATTAAGGAGACAGATAAGAACAGATGGAATTGAATTTCAAGATAGATATAATAAGGCAAGGTGGGAATAGAATCGAAAAGATTAGAACCTGCAAGTACCTCTCCCACTGCCTGAGCATCCTCGACTGTCATGGCGTAAGCTCGCCCCTGCTGGCCTCCTCCAGCCTGATGCTGATACTGCACAAATCTCTGCTGCTACATCGGTAACGGTCCCCGCTGCTGACCTACCGGAGCCTTGGCTCCTTCTCCTAGTGCTGTGCCTATGTACTGGGAACACTCCCTCAGCTGGTGGTCCGCTGCTCCACATAGTAGGCACCTGCCCAGCCTCCTCCTGTACTCATCCCATCCATGCCCCGGCTTCTTGCAGTAGGGGCCACTGACTGCCTGTTCTCTCGGTGCCTGATGCTGTCTAGGCTGCTGCTATCCCTGCTGATGGCCGTGACCCTGGAACTGTTGCTAAAACTGCTGCTGAACGTGCGGCCTCTTGGCCGGTCCTCCGCTACTGCTGCCTCTCTGGGAGTCTCGTCCCCTCTTGAGCCTAAGCTCAAGATCATCCTTCGCAGCTAAAGCGTCCACCAGGATCTCCTTATAGGTAGCGCTGCGGGCGTTCTTGGTGTAGGACTTGACCTCCTTTACCAAGCCCTTCCGAAACCTCCGGGCCTTCATCGTCTCTGACAAGTCCTCCAAAAATCTGCTCAGGCGGCAGAACTCTCCTGCGTACTCCTCCACGGACTGGTTCCCCTGTACTAAGGCCTCAAACTGGGTCTCGAGGGCTCCCAGCGCTACGTCTGGAAAGAACTTCTCCTTGAACAGCTTCTTGAATGCTGCCCAAGTCTGTCCTACTGTACCGACCCTCGGGTTGGTCTGGTACCATTTACGGGCTAGATCCTGCATCATGCTGGCCGTTGCCTCTATCTGGAGCCTCGTCGGGATCTCAGCCAACCTGAAAATCTCCTCCAAATGCTCGATCCACTCATCGGCATACAAGAACCCCTCTGTCCCTCGAAAGTCTCTCGGGTACATCTTCTGGAAATCTTGGATACCCTTCTTCCGTGGCTGGTACGGCTGCGGGGCTACCGCTGGCTGAGCTACGACTCTCTCAACCGCAGTCATTGCCAGCTCAATGCCTCGTGTGAGCTCTGCTGTGTGCCTCTGCTGCTGCATCTGCTGACCCTCCATGTACTGTCGGAAGAAGGCTAACAGCTGAACGGCGTCAATTGTTCCTGCAGGTGGCTGTTGCTGCTGAAGAAGTACATCCAAAATCACCGGACTCGGCTCATGCCTCACTGTAACACCCATATTCGGAATACGTATTTTATCAGGCGTATACGTATTTCGGACCTGTATTTTATTTTCTCAGATTTTGGCCTGTAATTGTATTTCTGGCTCGACTTGAAGATTTTAGTTTCCTCGTAAAATGGGTTTTGACTTGGTTTGGTTTTATGTTGTGGAGAAGGTTGGTTTAATTTGGTTTGGTTTATTTTGCATTGGAGCACCTTAGCTAACCTCTACCCTACACTCAACTTATCCTCCACCATTAAAATCCCCACCTAACACTCTCTCTCTTCATTACTTTCCTCCATTAATTCTTCTTCTTCTTCCTCTACACAACACCTCCATCCATAGGCAAGTGCACCTTGCCACCACATGAGAACCCTATTTTATTTGTCCATTAGCTAGATTAGGCCATGGAGATGAACATTAGAACTTGATATTTTGTGATTTGGAGTCTCCTTTGTTCTAGATCTAAGTTTTCTCTATTTTCGAATTTACATGGTTTTGATCTATTTTAGTTGGGTTTTTGTGGGTTTTGATGCTTCCATGTGGAAGAGAACTCAATTTTACTTAAGTTAGAACTTTGAAAATCTAGATTTGGTTTTGATTTGATAAAGATATGAAGATTTGAACTTGGAGTTCTTGGAGTGTTCTTCTCGGCCTGGAGAAGGAGGCAGCAGCCTGCGCTCTTTAGCGCAGTGCTGGACTGTGCATCCTCCTCTCGGCCTGCGCTCTTTAGCGCAGTGCCGACCGCGCTGCTTGCCCCTTGGCGAACTGCGCTCAGCCCCATGCGCCATCCATTCATGCGCAGTCTGTTCATGCGCAGTCTGCTTATATGCAGCCTGTTCATGCGCAGTCTGTTCATGCGCAGTCTGCTTATGCGCAGCCTGTTCATGCGCAGTCTGTTCCTGCGCCATCCGCCCCTGCGCAGTTCACCCCTGCGCAGTTGGCTTCCGCACAATCTAATCCCGTACGCTTGGACCCTGTGCACTCCACCCTTGTGCAATTGATCCCTGCGCAATTGACCCCTGCGCACTTTGCACCCTGCGCAGCTGACACCCTGTGCAACCCGACCCCAGGGACCCTTGCGCAATTTGTCCAATCATGGAGATTTGGTTTTATTTTCCTTAAGTTTGGCTCTTATTTAGTCCTGTATATTGATATTTTATTAGATATTTTATGCCCATTTTATATCATTACGTCTTTTGTCATGAACTTGATTTTACTTAATATGTTTGGAACAACTATTGTACATGGCATGGTATGACAAGCAACTAGCATAACACGACAGTGACCCGTAGTGGTGCACTCCTGACATGACCAACCTGACATGATAGTGGCCCATCGTGGCGCACTCCTGACAAGTACCCTGACATGATTTATCTTGATAACTTGATAGTGGCCCCTGGCGGCGCACTCCTGACTTGACTTGACTTGACTTGTAACTTGTAACTTGACTCGTATAATCAACTTGACACCGTGGGTGTTCCTGCTTGCTTGCTTGTGCAATCCACTAGTCTTATCTTGTATCATGTCTAGGACGTGACTCCCTGGTTCCCACGGTCAGGGATTCATACTGAATATGGATTAGGCTAATGACTAGATCAAACTATAGTTCATGGAGAATTTCCAGTCACAGGCAATCTCGTTATCTGGGCGCTCTTAATTGGACTTGTAGCTTGCCGACGAGTAGAGCACATTTCCAGCGCACTGTCATGTGTTGCACCCTCTAAGTCACCTAAGGGTATATCGTCTCCGGGGCGATGTACCCAACCATACTCTCAACCCGCGAAAGGATAACTGGATGGTCTGTAGGGCTTGGGACTGGAAAATTCTCATTGCATCTTGTTAGTAATTAGGCTTGTAACAACCCTAGTTAGTTAAAGTAGTAAGCCGTAGTAATTGCTTGGCCGCTTGTAATTGGATGATGTCTAGCCCTGTCTAAGTCTTGTCTAGTCCCTGTACCTGGTACTCCTGAACATGATTGTTTTACTTGCTTTGACAATAATTGGGTAGAGACAAGAAGCTATTCATGCGAAGGGTTACAACCCCGGTCCTTGTTTGGTTTACGGGTTGTAATCTGGCTCCCGGAATGGTTCCACGTCCCTAGTCGTTTATTGTCCTGACGTGCTCTTTATTACTTGTACTTTTCTTTTATTTTTTTATGTTCTGATATGCTGGCTTTTGTTCTTATTTTGTGGCCTCCTTTGTGGCACTTTCTCTTTCTGGGGTTTGACCCAGCTGGTTTTGTGTGGCCAGATTTCGGAGCAGCACCCGAGGATCTACTGAACCTCCAGCCCAATGGTGGCGACTAGAAGGAACCCGGGCTACGAGTGGGTTTTCTATTTTGTTTCGCTCACTCTATTGTAAATTTATTCTTTTGAGGCGTTTAGCCGACGAGCACCTGTTAGCTCGATGCACTTTTACTTACTGTCTGCCTACGGGCTGTAAACATGATTAACAAATCCTAGGGTTAATCATGTATGACTTAACTCTTGCTAGTCCTAGCATTTTGTACGACTAGCTTCATGATCAGCTGATATGTAATATTTGGGATGCCTTTTATTGTATATTTGGTGGTCAAACATCTTGTGATTATATTATTTGCTTAAGATTGAGACAGTAGGCTTGACCTTAAGAGACTGTTGGCTTGTAGTGAACCCTCATATCTAGACAGCCGTGACCGTATAGCGAGATGGACTTCATTTCAATATACGTAGCTGGCTATGTTCGCCCCCGCTCTCCAGTATTCTGGTTCTGGGGCGTGACATGGTTTAAGTGGTGGCCCATGCAGGTCTTGTCAATCAAGAAATGTGAGGGTTTACCAATAGATGTCTCAATCATTACTCGTCCTTGATCTCCGTTCATATCCTCTGAATCTCTGGATTCTTGCCTTGATCATGTGCTTGTATCGTTGATCTGTCCTGGTCCTTCCTTATTGTTTTTCCCTGTGTCGTCTTCTTCAGCGGCACTGTACCTGACCCCGCCGATCAGCAAGGTGGAGCGCCTCCCGTGGACCAGCAGCAACCTGGAGATCAAGCCCAGCATTCCGGAGTTGCCTCCAGAGTTATACCTCCTGGAGGAGAGCCCCCAGTTCAGCCTGTTCAGCCTGCTGAGCTGGATGATGTTACCTTGGTAGGTCTCATCAGGACCTTGATAACTTCTCAAGATCGCAGAGGAGACGCCTTGCACCAGACAGTGGCAGATGCTTTGACCAGAGGCTGTCATCCAGGGAACAGTGCGGCCAACAGCTTCAAGCGCCTGAACCCTTCCTTCTTCGACGGCAGTGAAGATGCGGTTGTCGCGGATGCTTGGCTTCAGGATACCGAGGTGGTTCTGGAAGCAGCTAGGACACCTGAGAATGAGAAGGTGGCGGTGGTACGCCTGCAGTTGCTGGACTTAGCTCACAGTTGGTGGACAACTCAGGCCATGGGATTAGTGGCATCCATTGCTTGGGCAGTGTTTAGAGAGAGATTCCAGACGAAGTATTTCGATGCTGTGGCTCGGTACGACTTGTAGACCAGATTTACCAACTTGAAGCAAGGAGGCAGAACAGTCGACGGTTATGCGACTGAGTTTTCTAGACTCAGTAGGTTTGCCCCCACCTTGGTGGCAACCGAGTTTGATAGGGCCCAGCGGTTCCAGCAAGGACTGTATTTGGAGATCTTGTTGGCAGTCGAGCAGTTCGAGCACCAGATGTTCGATACAGTATTTAGAGCGACTAGGAGGCATGAGTACACCTCCCAGAGGATCGTGGATAGGACCGGAGGTAGGAAGCGGTCCCACAGTCAGATGCAGCAATCATCAGCTCCAGCCCCGGCAGCTAGAAGTTTGACCATTGAAACTCCGAGGTGGGCGGCCTCAGTAACATCGGTTCAGCATTCAACCCCGACGTACCCGCAGCAGCAGAAGCAGAAGCAGACTTCCGCGATGGGATGTTCTCATTGCGGGAAGCCAGACCATATAGTGGCAGATTGTCGTAGGGCACAAGGATTGTGCCTGGCTTGTGGAGCGGCAGATCACAAGATAGGAGCCTGCCCGAATAGGGGTAGTTCTTCCTCTTCCAACCTAACCAGTCCATCGGTTAGGGGACCAGCACCTGTGCAGCAGCAGCAGTACCCGAGGCCGTTGTTGCCTCAGGCCTAGGCATTTCATCAGCAGAACCAGCAGCAGTATACCCAAGCCCAAGTGCAGAGCAGGCAGAGAGGTTTCCAGCAGAGGGGACCAGCAGCTAGAGGTCAGGCCATGATGATGGCTATGGAAGAAGAAGTTGCACCAGGTGAGGTAGTGGCAGGTACTATTCTCGTCAACTCCTCTCCAGCATTAGTATTATTTGATTCTGGTGCATCACATTCATTCATGTCTGCACGATTTACGACACGGATAGGATTGGAGCCCGAGCCATTATCAGTGAGGCTCAATATACTTACTGGTAATGGTCTTGTGGGAGTAGATCGAATGTTTTCCTCGTGTCGGATCGTAGTTAACGGTAGAGAGTTTCCCGCTAGATTTATAGAATTCCCTATGGCAGACTATGATGTAGTCCTAGGCATGGATTGGTTGAGGAACCAGTATGCTAGGATAGACTGCCATATTGGCAGAATTATTTTCAGCATTCCAGGCGAGCCAGAGTTTTCCTTTTCCAGAGGCGCGGTGGAGCCATCTTCTTCAGTATTGCGGATGGCAGTAGCAGCAATGCAGTTGCCTAGGATAGTTGAAGAGTTTCCAGATGTCTTCCCAGAAGAACTTCCAGGGATGCCGCCAGAGCGGGAGATCGAGTTCACTATAGACTTGATCCCCGAAACAGCACCAGTATCAGAGCGAGTCTACAGGATGGCGCCTTCAGAGTTGGAGATTTTGTACAAGATGATTGAAGAACTCAGGACCAAGGGATTCATTCATGCAAGTGGATCGCCTTGGGGAGCCCCGATGCTTCTTGTGAAAAAGAAGGATGGTACGTCCAGGTTATGTGTAGATTATCGTACCTTGAACTCAGTGACAATCAAGAACAGATACCCTCTTCCGAGCATAGATGACTTGTTTGATCAACTCAAAGGGGCTTCAGTGTTCTCGAAGATAGACTTGCGGTCAGGATACCACCAGATCAGATTCAGAGAGCAGGTCATCCCGAAGACAGCGTTTAGATCGAGGTATGGACATTGGAAGTTCCTTGTTATGCCCTTTGGAGCGACCAATGTGCCGACAGTATTCATGGACCTCATGAATCGCATTTTCATGCCTTATTTGGATCAGTTCGTGATCGTGTTCCTAGATGATATCCTAGTCTACAGCAAGAGCGAAGCAGAGCATGAGCAGCATCTCAGAGTCGTCCTTCAGATGCTTAGGGAGCATCAGTTGTACGCCAAGTTCAGTAAATACGAGTTCTGGCTCGATCGTATTTCATACTTGGGTCACATCATTACCCGAGGAGGAGTAGAAGTGGATCTCCAGAAGATTGTGGCTATCGAGTCATGGCCAGTACCCAGCTCAGTGGCAGAAGTTCGCAGCTTCCTTGGATTAGCCGGCTACTACCGACGATTTATTTCAGATTTTGCAAAGATTTCAGTACCGATGACCCAGTTGACCTACAAGGATGTGCAGTTTGCTTGGACAGCAGAGTGTCAGGAATCATTTGAGAAGTTGAAGCGAGGTTTGATAACGGCTCCCATTCTCACACTTCCAGATGGGACCGGAGGATTCACAGTTTATTGTGACGCTTCAGGCAGAGGATTGGGATGTGTCTTGATGCAGCATGGGAAGGTAATATCTTATGCATCACGCCAACTTCGTGACCATGAGAAGAGTTACCCGACCTACGACTTGGAACTGGCAGCAGTAGTATTTGCACTTAAGTTGTGGAGGCACTACTTGTACGGAGATAGAGTGGAGATATTTACTGATCACAAGAGCCTGAAGTATGTTTTCACCCAGAAGGATGTTAACATGCGGCAGAGAAGATGGCTTGAGCTACTAGTGGACTACAATGTGGATTTGCAGTATTACCCGGGGAAGGCCAACGTTGTAGCAGATGCGTTGAGCAGGAGAGCCAGAGTTTACTTCCTAACGGCACAAC
Source organism: Iris pallida (assembly GCA_029216955.1). Taxonomy (NCBI): domain Eukaryota; kingdom Viridiplantae; phylum Streptophyta; class Magnoliopsida; order Asparagales; family Iridaceae; genus Iris; species Iris pallida. The sequence goes on from JANAVB010026199.1 coordinate 18,639,096, forward strand.
CAGAGTTATTGGCAGATTTTCAGAAGATGGGAATTGAAGTGGTTCTTCCTACCAACGTGGCATTGATGGCCAGTCTACAGGTTCAGTCCAGCATAGTTGAGAGGATCCGAGTGGCGCAGTCTACAGATTCTAAGCTTCAGCGGCTCAGAGCAGAGTATGAGGCAGGAAGAAGGCCAGAGTTATGCATTCATGAAGATGGTACACTTCGACACGGCTCTCGTCTTTGTGTACCCAGTGGAGATATCAGACAGGAAGTCATGGCAGAAGCTCACAGCTTGCAGTATTTTATTCATCCTGGTGGTACGAAGATGTACCGTGATATCCGTCAGCATTTCTGGTGGAATGGCATGAAGAGGGAGATAGCCCGGTTTGTCTCTCGGTGTTTGGTTTGTAAACAGGTTAAAGCTGAACATCAGAGGCCCGCTGGACTTCTTCAGCCCTTGCCGATTCCAGAATGGAAGTGGGAGCATGTGACCATGGATTTTGTGACTGGATTGCCTAGATCCCCAGCTGGTAGAGATGCTATTTGGGTTATAGTTGACAGGCTCACGAAGGTGGCTCACTTTCTTCCATTCAGAGTTGGGCAGTCAACGGCTCAGTTGGCAGAGATGTACCTCAGGCAGATCGTCAGGCTTCACGGTGTACCAGTCAGCATTACCTCGGACAGGGATTCGAGGTTTACGTCACACTTTTGGCGTAGCCTGCAAGAAAGTTTGGGAACTCGTCTCCAGTTTAGCTCAGCTTATCATCCACAGACAGATGGCCAGTCAGAGCGCACAATCCAGACTCTTGAAGACATGTTGAGGTCTTGTACCCTTGACTTCGGTGCTTCATGGGAAGATAACCTGCATCTGGTGGAGTTCTCGTACAACAATAGCTTCCAGGCCAGCATCCAGATGGAACCATTCGAAGCTCTGTACGGTAGGAAGTGCAGATCCCCGCTAGCGTGGGATGATGTTGGAGAGAGGCAGATGCTCGGTCCAGAAATGATTGCCCAGACAGTTGAAGTAGTCAGAAGGATCAGAGATCGTCTTCAAGTTGCCCAAGATCGCCAGCGGCATTGGGCCGATGCTCATCGATGACCCCTAGAGTTTGCTATCGGCGACCATGTATTCCTTAGGATCTCGCCTAACCGTGGCGTCATTCATTTTGGCGTACGGAGAAAGCTTAATCCAAGGTATATAGGGCCGTTCGATATCCTGGAGCAAGTAGGAGATGTATCCTATCGTCTTGCTATACCGTCGTCGCTAAGTGAGGTGCATGACGTATTCCATGTGTCCCAATTACGACGGTACATCCCGAACCCGAGCCATATCCTAAACCATTCGGAATTGGTTGTTGGTACCAACCTTTCGTATGAGGAGAGGCCCGTGTCTATATTGGACCGGAGAGAGAAGATACTCAAGAACAAGACTATTAGTTTAGTCCGAGTTGCTTGGGGTCATCACTCTCTAGGTGAGTCAACGTGGGAGCGTGAGGACGACATCCGATCGTGATATCCCTACCTGTTTGACTCATAAGGTATAATGCCTTCCTTATGACTTATGCCTTCCGTCCTTGCTTGCATGCGTGATTGTTTGATTGACTGCTTAGTATAGCTTACATGTGAATAGTATAACTTGTCCTTGTCTCTCTAGCTCCTTGATTAAATTTCGAGGACAGAATTCTTTTAAGGTGGGTAGAGTTGTAACACCCATATTCGGAATACGTATTTTATCAGGCGTATACGTATTTCAGACCTGTATTTTATTTTCTCAGATTTTGGCCTGTAATTGTATTTCTGGCTCGACTTGCAGATTTTGGTTTCCTCGTAAAATGGGTTTTGACTTGGTTTGGTTTTATGTTGTGGAGAAGGTTGGGTTGGTTTGGTTTGGTTTAGTTTATTTTGCATTGGAGCACCTTAGCTAACCTCTACCCTACACTCAACTTATCCTCCACCATTAAAATCCCCACCTAACACTCTCTCTCTTCATTACTTTCCTCCATTAATTCTTCTTCTTCTTCCTCTACACAACACCTCCACCCATAGGCAAGTGCACCTTGCCACCACATGAGAACCCTATTTTATTTGTCCATTAGCTAGATTAGGCCGTGGAGATGAACATTAGAACTTGACATTTTGTGATTTGGAGTCTCCTTTGTTCTAGATCTAAGTTTTCTCTATTTTCGGATTTACATGGTTTTGATCTATTTTAGTTGGGTTTTTGTGGGTTTTGATGCTTCCATGTGGAAGAGAACTCAATTTTACTCAAGTTAGAACTTTAAAAATCTAGATTTGGTTTTGATTTGATAAAGATATAAAGATTTGAACTTAGAGTTCTTGCAGTGTTCTTCTCGGCCTGGAGAAGGAGGCAGCAGCCTGCGCTCTTTAGCGCAGTGCTGGACTGCGCATCCACCTCTCGGCCTGCGCTCTTTAGCGCAACACCGACCGCGCTGCTTGTCCCTTGGCGAATTGTGCGTTGCCCCATGCGATATCCATTCATGCGCAGTCTGTTCATTTGCAGTCTGCTTATGCGCAGCCTGTTCATGCGCAGTCTGTTCATGTGCAGTCTGCTTATGCGCAGCCTGTTCATGTGCAGTCTGTTCCTGCGCCATCCGCCCCTGCGCAGTTCACCCCTGCACAGTTGGTTCCCGCGCAATCTGACCCCGCACGCTTGGACCCTGCGCACTCCACCCCTGCGCAATTGATCCCTGCGCAATTGACCCCTACGCACTTTGCACCCTGCGCAGCTGACACCCTGCGCAACCCGACCCCAGGGACCCTTGCGCAATCTGTCCAATCATGGAGATTTGGTTTTATTTTCCTTAAGCTTGGCTCTTATTTAGCCATGTATATTGATATTTTATTAGATATTTTACGCCCATTTTATATCCTTACGCTTTTTGTCATGAACTTGATTTTACTTAATATGTTTGGAACGACTATTGCACATGGCATGGTATGACAAGGAACTAGCATAACACGACAGTGACCCGTAGTGGTGCACTCCTGACATGACCAACCTGACATGATAGTGGCCCGTCGTGGCGCACTCCTGACAAGTACCATGACATGATTTATCTTGGTAACTTGATATTGGCCCGTGGCGGCGCACTCCTGACTTGACTTGACTTGACTTGACTTGTAACTTGTAACTTGACTCTTATAATGAACTTGACACCGTGGATGTTCCTGCTTGCTTGCTTGTGCAATCCACTTGTCTTATCTTGCATCATGTCTAGGACGTGACTCCCTGGTTCCCATGGTCAGGGATTCATACTGAATATGGATTAGGCTAATGACTAGATCAAACTATAGTTCATGGAGAATTTCCAGTCACAGGCAATCTCGTTATCTGGGCGCTCTTAATTGGACTTGTAGCTTGCCGACGAGTAGAGCACATTTCCAGCGCACTGTCATGTGTTGCACCCTCTAAGTCACCTAAGGGTATATCGTCTCCGGGGCGATGTACCCAACCATACTCTCAACCTGCAAAAGAATAACTGGATGGTCTGCAGGGCTTGGGACTGGAAAATTCTCATTGCATCTTGTTAGTAATTAGGCTTGTGACAACCCTAGTTAGTTAAAGTAGTAAGCCGTAGTAATTGCTTGGCCACTTATGATTGGATGATGTCTAGCCCTGTCTAAGTCTTGTCTAGTCCCTGTACCTGGTACTCCTGAACATGATTGTTTTACTTGCTTTGACAATAATTGGGTAGAGACAAGGAGCTATTCAGGCGAAGGGTTACAACTCCGGTCCTTGTTTGGTTTACGGGTTGTAATCTGGCTCCCGGAATGGTTCCACGTCCCTAGTCGTTTATTGTCCTGACGTGCTCTTTATTACTTGTACTTTTCTTTCATTTTCTTATGTTCTGATATGCTGGCTTTTGTTCTTATTTTGTGGCCTCCTTTGTGGCACTTGCTCTTTCTGGGGTTTGACCCAGCTGGTTTTGTGTGGCCAGATTTCGGAGCAGCACCCGAGGATCTACCGAACCTCCAGCCCAATGGTGGCGACTAGAAGGAACCCGGGCTACGAGTGGGTTTTTTATTTTGTTTCGCTCACTCTATTGTAAATTTATTCTTTTGAGACGTTTAGCCGATGAGCACCTGTTAGCTCGATGCACTTTTACTTACTGTCTGCCTACGGGCTGTAAACATGATTAACAAATCCTAGGGTTAATCATGTATGACTTAACTCTTGCTAGTCCTAGCATTTTGTACGACTAACTTCATGATCAGCTGATATGTAATATTTGGGACGCCTTTTATTGTATATTTGGTGGTCAAACATCTTGTGATTATATTATTTGCTTGAGATTGAGACAGTAGGCTTGACCTTAAGAGACTGTTGGCTTGTAGTGAACCCTCATATCTAGACAGCCGTGACCGTATAGCGAGATGGACTTCATTTCAATATACGTAGCTGGCTATGTTCGCCCCCGCTCTCCAGTATTCTGGTTCTGGGGCGTGACACTCACTGCTGGTGGGGCTCCTCCAAAAGCTGCCGAAACGCCTACCCCAGCTGGCATGACTGGGCTGCGGTACTAGGGGCTGGCTGCTGAGTATGAGAGGTGACAGACCTCTCATCGGCGGCCCCCTGGCCCTGGCGATGCGATCGCGTCTCAACCATCCTGGAGACACAGATCAAAAGGAAACAATTGCTGAGAATGAGTCGAAATATCAAAGGAGGACAGTTTAAATTCAAGGAAGACAATAAGAGGCAAAATATAGATATACGAAATCTGAATAAGAGTTTTTCCTATTTGTGATTGAGTACCTTCAAAAAAAATATCTTAATCCTACTGCAGGCTGTAGTGATACTCTAGTTCGAATACCACTACATAAACTCGACCTGCATGGGCCACCACTAAAAACGTGTCACGACCCGCACCCACTGTGAGGGTACGAGAACGTAACAACGCCCAGCCTACACCGCAGTGTCGGCGGTAGAACGCTGTCCTAGGTCAATCATCTAACAATATAAAGGTACCTGTACAGTATATACACTCCTAATGGAGGTGACATAACAGAACAGTCTCAATCACTTCTAAGGCAGATACAGAATAGTAAAGGTAGATAGAGAGATCAAAAGCACAATGTAATACAAATAAGAGGAAAAAAATCTAAGTGTCTAAGATAACAACTCAAGAACATCCAGCTCAATACAAGTCTCTAAATATAACAACATCTCAGAAGAACAACTGAAAATCAAATAACAAAGCTGAAAAAAAACTAAAGCCTAGCTATCTAGCCTAGACTCTGGGAGTAGCAACCTGTACTGCAGCTGGATCCTCCAGAGGAACCAGGTCGCAGGTGTCGTCTAAGCCTGCTCCGTAATAGGTGGTACATAGGGCCTCCTCCTCATCCTCTGTAATATTTTCAACAGGTCCAGTCAGGACAGGAGTGAGTACAGTACATCTCAACAGATCATAGCAGGTTAGAAAATATAATCATGCAGTAAAGTAAGATACATGAACTGAAGAAAAATAGTATATAAACAGAGAGAGAACTGTAATAGAAATATCTACTATACATAGAGTGCTAATAGTGACTAGTGAGTCAGAGTAAAATATAAACATGTGAATGGCATAGGAGATTCATGACTACAGCTAAGAGAGTGATTCATGACTACAGCTACTGGGATAATATTCACATGTCTATTTCAACTCCTCCATCCCCAATCGATACACAAAGATCTGTTCAAGTTATGTTAAGATTCGTGAAACTTCACATGGCTCATAAAATGAGTGATACGTGAAGGTGATTCATGATGGCTCTGTGAACATGAGAGTACATGTGTCACAAGCGATTCGTGAATCAGAGGAAGCATAGAGATACGTGATGATTCGTGAAACGCACAAAACATGCAGTATCCGATGCTCCCGAGGGGGATAACATCTCATAAAAAGATCCATATAGTACCAATCCGTGTGACCAACGTGACACTATCAAGTAAAGTAATTTAAAGCAGGAAAATAATTCTAAATAGGATATGAAATGATCAGAGAATGTACTCGCCTATATCTGAGTGTCCGGATGAAATGTACTGTCCGAGGAGAGGTGTCTGGCTCCTAATCAGAACAGCACAGGTCACAACAAGTCTAAAATGATATAATGAAATCCTACTATGCATTCTACATGATTCTAGGTCAATCTAGGCCAAAGTCAACTCTTGGTCAACTCTGGTCAACCCTAGAAGTCAGACTAGGTCAAACTAGTCTATACTAGTCTAACTAGTCTATTCTAAGTCTAACAAGACTACACAATTCTAATCTAGACTCTACACTGACACACAGATAGGTCATAGGCTAATTAGGCAATACCATGCTTAATGAACCAACCATAACATTACACACATTGATCTATTTTATAATATAACATAGAATTTCACACTAGCCTATAGGTTACTATATATATATCACCCATACATATATGTATCTAATATATATAAAAGTACAACACATTATATAATATATATGTAAGATATATACATATCTATTCATCTCAATATCTATACATGAATATATATACATGTAGAGAAGGGAAAAAGGAAAATGCGGCGTACTTGTGTGTGTGTGTGAATCAACATAGAGCTGTGTGCAAGGGTGAGATATATGGCATGTGTGTGTGTGTGTTAGTCATAGCAAGAGGGTTGCATTAAGTAAGGTATCTTAGCACAAGTTCATGAATTATATAGGGTAGCTATAAGTAGTGTTCATGCTTGCATACATATTTACATTCCTACAATATCACATTCTTACATGTTTGTGAATTACATTAAAACACATATGCACTCATACATATATATTGCCTCATATTGCATATATTTACATGCTCACATCTATAAAACCTAACATTACAAGTCATACTAGATATGTATATACAAGTTGATTATATATGCATATATACATAGATATATATATTAGAGTTACCTTACATATATACTCTACATTAGATAGGCATATAGAGAGGCATGTGTAAACTGTGTGTGTGAAGAGATATGTGTATCACTATGTGTGTGTAGCATAACAGTGTCATGAGGGTGAGTGAAACATACATGAGGGGGGGGTGTGTGTGTGTGGGAGAATGACAGTTAGACATGTGTGTAGGTGTCAAATAGAAGTGTGCTAACAGAAGAAAAATGGAAACAGTGAAGTAGGGTAAAGGGCACTGGACTGAACAGGGGTGGAAGGGGAAACCAGTGCATAAAGTGTGTCAGGAAATTAAAGCTCAACTCATTTTGAGATACCAAAACAGTTAATACATTGCAACATTCGAAACACCCTATTTAAAGCCCAGTTCAGTCCATCCCAATCTCAGATTATATTAACCAAGTCTCAGATATTTAGACAACATCAAAATCCTGTTTGTATGTGTGGTATGTAATGAGAAATCATTCTCAGGTTTCAAATGTCACTCATGTGTTGCCCTGCCCATGGGGTTTCCAATTTCTGTACATACATGTACATGTGTATGTCTTGTTTCAGTCTGCACCATGAATTTGGTTGTGACACTTTAACCCAAATCCGGTCCACAATTCCTTAGTACACACTAGACACAGTTCAAATTCATATCCTTTTACTAATATACTGTCGTCACATTGCATCACAGGTTATTCAAGCATATGGCAAAGCCATAGACTTGCAGGACAGTAGTCTTATAGGTTTGTGACTTATCACATGAGGGAACTTGAGTTGTAGTAAATATGGACTTTTCTGAAACCTATGACAGGAAATCCCCCAAACATAACTCCCAAATCACAAATTCCAATGCAAAAATAAAATCAAAACTAACTAACAATCTCCTATCAGCTAAGAGTTATGTGGGCGTACTACATTAACAGTTAACCTCCCAAAACAGGGAAGAAATGAATCAGAAATTTCAGAATTAGCAAACCCAGGCCGTATCAGTGTTCATGGGAAAAATCAAGATTTCGACCCTTAAAACATCACACAACCCACAAGTAGTCATGTACACTATCCCATAACATGTAGGTGAACTAATCCCTACAATTTACAGCATCTAACAGTTAAAAAACCAATTTAAAATCAGAAAATCAATTTTCAGTCTTGCGTATCAGTGGGTCACAGTGTACATGGAAACTTGATGATTCGAAATCAAACAACCATTAAAACCACAATAAAAAGGTTGGTAATAGATGCTATACATGTGAGGACACTAGGGTGTGCATTCGTGTCCAAGAATTGGACATGAATCGTGTCCAAATAGCTGCACGAACACAGCACCCAACCGTGCACACGAAATCATCGTGCACACATGCACGCGTGTCCCGCGCGTGGCACAGGCCACGTGGTGACACGTGGCCTTGCGTACACGTACGCCAAGGGTAGGGCTACCCCTAGAAATGCCTGCACAGTGACCACGATGCATGTCGTGTCCGTGTCAGCTGCGTATCAGTGCGCAAACCGTGCGCGCACAGCAGCCCGCGCGTGGCTCGTGCGACCAGTGCGGGGGCGATTGCGCCACGCACACTCCACGAGGTGCTCCCAAATTTTGGGAGCACGGTCGCAGACATTGCCCTTAGGCTCACACAAAAATTCAGGACACGACGTGTCCTGTGTCGAGAGAAAATGAGCCCGTGATGCAGGACACAGTGTACGCGTGTGCACGGCGTGTCCAACCTAAAATTCTGACACAATGGGACACTAAAACACTAGGACACCTTCACAAATATTAATGTACACATCAAGATCTACAAATCCATGTAATTATATTTCAAAAATATGAAAATAAATTCCTATGTGGCATTTCTACAAACACCTAGTGTATCACTATGATACGTGTCCGATATGGACACGAATTGTGTCCAAATTTCGGGGACAGCTAGGAAACCCTAAAACCTAACCTTATATGCATGGAAATTAGGAAAAACTATGAGTTTAGATCATTTACCTATTGAGTATCAAAACTCAAGAAAAGCTTCAAAGAGGGGATTCCAAATGGCAACTCCAAATCTCCAAATTGCATATAAACTGAGGTGCTCCTCCAAAATCAGTATATAAACATAAATTAGATCCTATTGCAAAAGACTAGGACTAAAAAAAAGCTAAAATGAATTAAATAGGAATTTCTAAGGTTGGGGATTTATCTTCTTCTAAACTTGAGATCTATTTCCAAGAGAGGCCAACCCTAAATGAAAGAGACATTAAATAGGGGTGGAAAACCCTAAGTTGGCTGCCATGGGTGGGTTTAATTTGGTTTTGGGCCTAAGTAATGGGCCTATGGCTTAATCACAAGTCTCAAAATTGATAAATCATAAGTCATTGACTTATGCCATAAGTCATGAACTAGTTTTACTTAAGTAATCCTTCCTACCTTAAGACCAATCTCTAATGACTAAAAGTAGGTTGACTAGAGCTAGACTAGGGTAACCAACTAGGGTTAGTTCTAGGTTAGTCTACAAGTCTCAACTAGTCATGACTAACACAACACATAGCAATATTTAATTAATATTAAAATCACACAAATTCCCATAAATCATAATAAATTCAAATAAATCATAAAATGCCCAAAATACCCTCTAGGCTATAATGTACTAGTCAAACATCCTAATCACATGGCTAGGCTCTAAGGTTACACTAGTCAAACACCAAAATCATAAGTCATGTTCTAAAATAGTTTTAAAATGATTAAAAATCACCAAAAATTATATTATCATTTAAATATCATAATTAAATAAATTAAAATACAAAAATTCAAAATTACCCTCATTTTAGAAACTGGGTGTTACAAAAAATACCTCTCAAGTTGGGGTTTTGATTCTGTTCTAGAGTCCTGTTTTGGACTGCTTTCCCTCGACTTCTTGTCGAATTCTCGATCAGTCGATGGCAATTACCTACAAACTAAATGAACAAGTTTAAAAAGGGTTATATTAGGTTTATACCTGCACGATTGGGTCGGGGATTGGTCGAGCGTGGTGGACGGGATCGTACGGTAAAGTTGGGCTCGGGACTGGCTGTCATGTTCTTGCTGGACGCGCTACAGATGCGCGCAGTCTTCATGGCCCTACGAGGCCTTGCCCGACGACCGTCGGTCGTCCAGCGGTGGCACAGCAGTGGCGCGCGCGCGTCTAGGGTGGCGCGACGTTGCATTTAGGTGAGGGATTAGGGTTTGCTCCCCTTACGTTCCTGACTCCTCTATATATACACTCGTATATACAGTGCTCTTCTCGGCTGTGTAAGTCTTCAAAGGGGGGTCGGGCTGGGAAAAAATATTCGGATGTGGGCTCGGGTTGTAGGGGTATGTGGGCCTGGCTGTTTGCTGGGCTTGAGCGAGATGGGCTGGGAGTAGTGTTGTTTATGCTTTTTTTTTTTTCCTTTTTCTTCTTCTATTTCTTGCAATTAATAATATCTATATCTATATATATAAATATATATATATATATATATATTCATATATATACATACATGTATAGCTACCACTATATGTATATATATATACTCATACACATATATATTATATATATTTATAAAAGCGTGCCAGAGTCAAAGGTCTCTAAAGTCGTCAAACTACATGTCTACGGATCCGATTTTCCGATACGATTCCAACCGTATGTCCAGTTTTGGATTTCGGTGGACCGTGCACAAAATCACCAGTTGAGTCGGACCGTAGGGCCCGCAAAACGGCAATTTTATCAACTGTCTCAGAATCGGACCAAACTTGGCATACAGGACCAGAAAAATGATACGGTCCTGTTGGCGCAAGTTTCGTCTCGATCTGTTGAGCGTGCACAAAGTAATTGGAAAATTTGCACAGAGGCCGATATGGTGAATTTCGACGGATACGCATCAAATTCATCGCGCACACGCGACCAATTTAAATTCTGTCAAAGTCCACACGACCACGAAGCCGTTACGCAACTTTCGATGCTTTCAGTTCGCGACCAAGTAGCCCGGTTTGGCGAGATGCACGTGGTATCGGAGAGTTTTCAAAGTTTTCTACAGTTTTAAAAACAGGTTTTTCATGATTTTTGATGTTGAATAACTTTCTGTAAACTAAATAAAAAATCAATCTATCAAAAGGGTTTCGATCCCCTATATGTTGTCTTCTACTGTTTGAAGTTGGTTTTCGAAAACCCGGATTATTTTGTTCGAAAAACGCCTCTCAAGTTGGGGTTTTGATTCTGTTCTAGAGTCCTGTTTTGGACTGTTTTCCCTCAACTTCGTGTCGAATTCTCGATCAGTCAATGGCAATTACCTACAAACTAAATGAACAAGTTTAAAAAGGGTTATATTAGGTTTATACCCGTACGATTGGGTTGGGGATTGGTCGAGCGTGGAGGACGGGATCGTACGGTGAAGTTAGGCTCGGGACTGGCTGTCATGTTCTTGCTGGACGCGCTACAGATGCGCGCAGTCTTCGTGGCCGTGCGAGGCCTTGCCCGACGATCGTTTGTCGTCCCGCGGTAGCGTAGCAGCGGCGCGCGCGCGTCTAGGGTGGCGCGGCGTTGCGTTTAGGTGAGGGATTAGGGTTTGCTCCCCTTACGTTCCCGACTCCTCTATATACACTCGTATATACAGTGCTCTTCTCGGCTGTGTAAGTCTTCATAGGGAGTCGGGCTGGGAAAAAATGTTCGGCTGTGGGCTCGGGTTGTAGGGGTATGTGGGCCTGGCTGTTTGCTGGGCTAGAGCGAGATGGGCTGGGAGTAGTGTTGTTTATGCTTCTTTTTTTTTCCTTTTTCTTCTTCTATTTCTTGCAATTAATAATATATATATATATATATATATATATATATATAATATATATATATATATATATATATATATATATATATATATATTTTATATATATATATATATATATATATATATATATATATATTATATATATATATATATATATATTTATATTTATATAAAATATATATATATATATATATATATATATATATATATATATATATATATATATATTATATTTATATTTTTTTTATATATATATAAAATATATATTATTATATATATATATATATATTATATATATATATATATATATATATATAGTATATATAGATGTATACCTACCACTATATGTATAAATATATATACTCATACACACACACACACATATATATATATATATATATTATATATATATATATATATATATATATATATATATATATATATATATATATATATATATATATATATATATATATATATTTATATATATATATTATTACATACATACACATACTCACGTATATATATACACATTTATACGTATATAATTATATAACTCCATATATATATATAGATGTATACCTACCACTATATGTATATATATATATATACTCATATATATATATATATATATATATATATATATATATATATATATATATATATATATATATATATATATATATATATATATATATTTATATATATATATACATACATACACATACTCACGTATATATATACACATTTATACGTATATAATTATATAACTCCATATATATATATATTATCACATTTATCTGACAAAATAATATAAACAATAAAATAATAATATTAAATAACAATCCCAATAAAATAATATTAATAATAAAGAAATTTAATAAACCAAAAATAGTGTATACATCTTTAGACATCCAAATATATAGTCTAATACCACATTGCACAAAGGTAGCTAAGAGTATTATATATTATATTTAATATCCACATAACAGAAAATACTTCCTGTATTATAAAATAAGCTACCATTATATATACATGTCTATCTATCTACATGGACATCGTTGGTCGCACTGCATGACTACATGGGCTTGGCCCAGTTCTGTTCCAGTCCAGACTGGTTTGGTACAACCGGGTCTTCTACAAGTCAATAAACCTGAATAATAAATAATTAAATAATAAATAAAATCTTTGGTAAGGGTTAAGTCGTAACTTGGCCTGATTTTCTTAGTTAGGACACACTTATGGCTGGGTCTTCCTTGGCATGGCTAATACACTAGTCAAGACACGCCACTGCACTATCCGTGCCATGATTCTTAGTCGTCTGGTACTTCAAAACTCAACCATGGCTAAAATCATCTACCGTAATAATTAACTAAATAAACATTTATAAAATCTAAGAATCACCAATTAAATCAAATAAATAAACAAAAAAATATTCTAAAAATTTTCGGGAAGGGAGGCTACAAATCTATCCACCTTAAAATAATTTCGTCCTCGAAATTCCAATTCATGACTCTCCCTTAAAATTCAAAGTCTACTATCACCTTAATCTCCTCAATTTTAATTTCTCAAAAATATTCTATAACTCTCTCTAGCCACTTTATAACTCCGAATACTTGAGGATTTCTACCCACCTTTGGTCACACTACTCCTCAAAATACGATCACTAAAATCTTATGGTCTTCTAACTAGTTGCTAACAATTCTACCGGCAGATATCTAGGCATATGGTAACTATAATGCTTCATATCTATAAACAACCAAAACTCAATAACCATGCAATATTATATTATAATTTAAGAATTTCTGATGAATTCTAGACAGCACGATCATTCGTCACCCCGGAATAGGAAGGGACGAGAATCAATGGTACGGAAAGCAAGGAAGTATAATCGAGAGCAAATATGGAGTTTTCAAAGACGTAGAGAATTTCTAGGAGAATTTTCAAGGGAGAGTGGATTGAGATTTCTAAGGTTTAGTCATTTACGCAGGCTCGTATCAGTACAGTTACATTACCGATACGATATGCTTTGACCTGCATGGGCCACCACAAAAACTTGTCACGACCCGCACCCACTTTTCGGACGCGAGCTCGTAAGCAAGCCAGCTACGTATCGAGCGGACTCCAGCCCGACTCGAGTACGTATAAGCTGTCAAGGTCATGGTATCAAGTCTAATCTAAACTATATCTCAATCCATAGGAATCATATAAACAAGAATAAACAATTATGGTTCATGGTCTGCAGCTCATTAACATATTGTTCGATTAGACTCCAAGAATGATATGAGTCTATAAATAAGCAGAGTATATCATGGTACTGAATATAAAGCACGAGAGGATAATAAAGAAATATCACAAGCAAATACCTGTATCATGCATCGCAATCCTCTACCATCCCGCTCTGCTAACTAACTCCACGCAGTCGCTAAACCTGAAGAGATCATCAGGTCCTCAGAGGACTAGCAAGATACGTAATATACAAGCCAACATATAACAGTACAAATATACAAAGAAGTAAGGACCAATCAAGGATACCCAACGAGACAGATAAACTAAGACACAAGATCTAAACACAAGGATCCTAAGACACTGGCATGCCATACTAGAAATGGCTAATAGGTCAAAGCTATAGACTGCAGTCAAGGCAAGTACTCACAATCTATAGTGTCTCAATCGCAGTCAAGGCAAGTACTCAGGACTAAGACAGTAGCCAATCCTAGTATAAAATCCTATAGACCGTAGTCAAGGTAAGTACTCACAATCTATAGAATGTCAAAGTCAAGTCCTACTCAAGTCATGTCAAGTCAAGTCAAGTTATAATCAAGTCGAGGGAATCGTAGTGTAGGACTAGACAACTCTATCAAGGAATACATATAAGACTAACACAGTGTAACCGATAGAAATATCATAACAGAAAGGAACGAGAATGTGCAGGCAACTAGAAACATGTAAAGTAAAACTATAACATGATGAGTGTACTAGACATGAAACAAGCAATCATGAGTGTAAGTAAAAAAACAACAGCGAGATAACGAACATGCATATAAATTGTATTGTACAAGTTGGCAAGGTATACTTGCCTGGGGGTTGCACGGAGAACCAACAATGTATCGCCAATCAATAAGTCAGAAAGTCCAAGTCATCACAAATGTCTCCAAAAGCTGAAATAAACGTCACCAAGGTTCTCAGAATAGTCAAATTAGCTAGGATGGCCTGTCCTTAAGTCCAATTCTGGATACATGGGCAAAACGGTAATTTCGGACAAAAATGATGTCCGCCGTTGGACCCGCTTTATACCAAAAAGCGTGCCAGAGTCAAAGGTCTCTAAAGTCGTCAAACTATATGTCTACGAATTCGATTTTTTGATACGAACCCAACCGTATGTCCAGTTTTGGATTCCGGTGGACTGTGCACAAAATCATCCGTTGAGTCGAACCGTGGGGCCCGCAAAACGGCGATTTTATCAACTGTCTCAGAATCGGACCAAACTTGACATACAGGACCAGAAAAACGACACGGTCCTGTTGACGCAAGTTTCGTCTCGATCTGACTAGCGTGCACAAAGTAATTGGAAAATTTACGCAGAGGCCGATACGGTAAATTTTGACGGATACGCATCAAATTCGTCGCGCACACGCGACCAATTTGAATTCCGCCAAAGCCCACATGACCACGAAGCCGTTACGCACCTTTCGATGCTTTCGGTTCGCGACCAAGTCGCCCGATTTGGCGGGACGCACGTGGTATCGAAGAGTTTTCACTGTTTTCTACAGTTTTAAAAACAGGTTTTTCATGATTTTCGATGTTGAATAACTTTCTGTAAACTAAATGAAAAATCAATCTATCAAAAGGGTTTCGATCCCCTATATGTTGTCTTCTACTGTTTGAAGTTGGTTTTCGAAAACCCGGATTATTTAGTTCGGAAAATGCCACTCAAGTTGGGGTTTTGATTCTGTTCTAGAGTCCTGTTTTGGATTGTTTTCCCTCGACTTCGTGTCGAATTCTTGATCAGTCGATGGCAATTACCTACAAACTAAATGAACAAGTTTAAAAAGGGTTATATTAGGTTTATACCTGCGCGATTGGGTCAAGGATTGGTCGAGCGTGGAGGACGGGATCGTACGGTGAATTTGGGCTCGGGACTGGCTGTCCTGTTCTTGCTGGAAGCGCTACAGATGCGTGCAGTCTTCGTGGTCGTGCGTGGCCTTGCCCGACGACCGTCGGCCGTCCCGCGGTGGCGCAGCAGCGTCGCGCGCGCGCGTCTAGGGTGGCGCAACGTTGCGTTTAGGTGAGGGATTAGGGTTTGCTCCCCTTACGTTCCCGACTCCTCTATATATACACTCGTATATACAGTGCTCTTCTCGGCTGTATAAGTCTTCATAGGGGGGTCGGGCTGGGAAAACATGTTCGGCTGTGGGCTCGGGTTGTAGGGGTATGTGGACCTGGCTGTTTGCTGGGCTTGAGCGAGATGGGCTGGGAGCAGTGTTGTTTATGCTTCTTTTTTTCATTTTTCTTCTTCTATTTCTTGCAATTAATAATATATATATATATTCATATATATACATACATGTATACCTACCACTATATGTATATATATATATATATATATATATATATATATATATATATATATATATATATATATATATATATATATATATATATATATATATATATACTCATACACATATATATTATATATATATTTATATATATAATATATATATATATATATATATATATATATATATATATATATATATATATATATATATATATATATATATATACACGTATATAATTATATAACTCCCAATATATATTATCACATTTATCTGACAAAATAATATAACCAATAAATAATAATATTAAATAACTAACCCAATAAAATAATATTAATAATAACAAAATTTAATAAACCAAAAATGGTGTATACATCTTTAGACATCCAAATATATAGTCTAATACCACATTGCATGAAGGTAGCTAAGAGTATTATATATTATTTTTAATATCCACATAACAGAAAATACTTTCTATATTATAAAATAAGCTACCATTATATATACATGTCTATCTATCTACATGGACATCGTTGGTCGCACTGCATGACTACAGGGGCTTGGCCCAGTTCGGTTCCAGTCCAGACTGGTTTGGTACAACCGGGTCTTCTACAAGTCAATAAACCTGAATAATAAATAATTAAATAATAAATAAAATCTTCGGTAATGGTTAAGTCGTAACTTGGCCTGGTTTTCTTAGTTAGGACACACTTATGGCTGGGTCTTCCTTGGCATGACTAATACACTAGTCAAGGCACGCCACTGCACTATCCGTGCCATGATTCCTAGTCGTCTGGTACTTCAAAACTCAACCATGGCTAAAATCATCTACCGTAATAATTAACTAAATAAACATTTATAAAATCTAAGAATCACCAATTAAATCAAATAAATAAACAAAAAAATATTCCAAAAATTTTCGGGAAGGGAGGCTACACCTCGTGTCCAGTTGTTGGACACGAGATGACCCTTGGGACACGAGTACATAAACACAATATGTTATCAGAAATTAATTTGATGTTAAATCAAGTCTTCACAAGTTAATTTAGGGTTTCGAACTTATTCTGATATTGTGTACTTACATTGAGTTATTTATGAGATTAAAATGTTAATTAAATATAAATTAATGTTAATTTGATAATGTTTAACATATAATGATGTCTAGGATACATGTTTCAATAGCTGGTTCGTTGTGATGTTTGTTTTGGTTTGATGATGAGGGTTTCAAACTTGTGTTGATACATTATGAAATATATAGGTTTATTTACATTGGTTAAATATCTGAGAATAAGGTTTGTTCATATATTGATTCCTGAGAACTGAGATTTGAGGTTGTTCATATGCTATACTTCTATGAACCTGAGCATGACCAGTTGCTGAACACAATTTATACTATGCACACTTAACCCTATGTGAGATACATTACATTTTCACCTATGATATGAACCCCTATACATACTGTTTTCCTGAGAAACACAAACCCCTATTCATGTCCACTTCACATTTGACACCTCTCTTGTCTGAACACCTATATACAGTTTACACTATATGACACCTATATATGTACACTTGACACACATGTACCTCATATGTATTGATACTATGCTCACTAACACAGTTGACACATATACAAGTTCACATTGCTACTCTATATTGACACTCTATTGCCACGTACACTATACTCTATCTCAACCTCACATTGACACTATATACACTATGCTACACTACCTACGTGCTTGATACGATTGTATGATGCATGCTCACTATATACTCTAAAACTGTTCACTCACCCTATATATATATATATATATATATATATATATATATATATATATATATATATATATGTATATATATATATATATATATATATATATATATATATATATATATATATATATATATATATATGTATATATATATATATATATATATATATATGTGTGTGTATATGATATAAATGTTGTTAATGTGAATGTTGATATACATATACATGTTGCTCTTAGTATGTTATAGGCAATAGCCTACGTGTATATATTTAGTATATGTATATATATACTTGTGTAGTTTCATTTTGGCTTTCTATTTGTGTTTGTTTGCTAGTATAGGCTTGGTTAGGCCTAATTAGACTTGTTGGACTAGGTTTAGATCTAGTATGGCATAGTTGACCTAGTTTGACTAGTGTAGTTGACCAAGAGTTGACTTTAGTCTAGAATAGCCTAGACATCATGTAGAATGCATTGTAATGTTCAATATTACCATTCTGGACATTATGTGACCTGTGTTGCTATAATTAGGACTCATCTAAACTGTCTGGACATCTATACTCATCAGATACTCAGGATATCAGGCGAGTACATTCTCTGACCGTTTCATACTTGTTAGGATTTATATTCTTGCTCTAGATTACTTTACTTGATGTTGTCACATTGTTAACACGGATTGGTACTATATGGATCTTTTCATGAGATGTTATCCCCCTCGGGAGCATCGGGATACGTCATGTCGTGTGCTTTTCACGTACATCATGTACTCGTGATTCATGTATTCTTATGTTCACAAAGCCCCCATGTATACTTCATGTGCACCCATTTATGGGCCCCCATGTGAAATCATGTGCAATAAAATAACTTATCTGGATCTTTGTGTATTGACTGGGGTATGGGGGAGTATAAATGGTCATGTGAACAATTCTAAAGCAGTGTAATCATGTGCAAGCTCTTTAGTGTAATCATGTGCAAATTTAAGCCGTTCACATGTCTATCTTTTACTTTACGCCACTAGCCACATATAGTTATTTACTTATAGTAGATATTTCCTTACAGTCATCTCTTTTACTTCATGTATATTTTTCAGCGTTTCATGTATCTTACTCTATAGCATGCTTACATTTCCTGTCATGATATGAACTACGTGAGATATATTATGCTCGTTCCTGTCCTGACTGGACCTGTTGAAAATGTTACAGATGACCCAGATGAGGAGTTTTGTCCTACCTACTATGGAGCAGGCCTAGTAGACACCTGTGAGCTGGACTCCCAGGAGGACCGAGTTCTTGCAGAGGACACTACCCTGTAGTCTAGGCTAGTTCGCTAAACTAGTTATCGTACTTTTCTGTATTATCTTTATTTTGACTTTGAGATGTATATATTTCTGGATATTGTTGATGAGATGTTATGTCTTAGACACTTAGACTTCTTCATCTTTGCTATTTGTATTTCATTTGGTGATATCTATCTTATCTTATCTATCTTATCGTACCATTCTACCTTAGCTTGTGATTGAGTTACTTTCTGCATTGTCCTCCGATTGGAGAGTATATCTGTGCAGTATATAATATCCTGTTAGATGTACGTGACCAAGGATAGCGTTCTACCATTGACACTGCGGCGTAGGCTGGACGTACCTACTTCTCGTGCCCTTATATTGAGTGAGGGTCGTGACACGTTTTTAGTGGTGGCCTATGCAGGTCAAGATTTTGTAGTGGTATTCGAACTAGAGTATCACTGCAGCCTGCAGTAGGATATAGAATAAGGTTTTGGAGGTACTCAATCACATTTAGGAAAAACTCTTATCCAATACTTAACATCTAAATTCTTGCTGATTAAATGCTTCCTTTGAAAATAAATTGTCCTCCTTTGATTTTTTTTGCTTCATTCTCAGTAATTGCTTCTTGTTTGATCTGTCTTAAGGATGGTTATCACTACAAGAAAAATACCATTTTATGATGGGTAAAAACTATCATATATGACAATTTATGACCGTTTTTTTGAAGCAGGCAACCGTCATGAACACGGGTGTTATAAAAGTTTAAAAAAATCGTTATATATGAATTACACTTATATGACATTTTTTAATTAAAAACGACATAATTAAGTCAATTATATATAACACTAAATTTGAAAACGATATTAATAGGTTATATATACATAACGCTTACTAAAATGATCTGGTTCTGAAACTATTCAGAAAGCGTTCATGAAACGTTATAAAAAGAACTTATACATAACACTTTGTTACGTTCTGTTCTTGTCATTCACACACATATATATCACCTGTCAATGCTCATAATTCATTGCGTTATGAAACACATATTAATTTCCTAAGACAACAGAAATATGAAATTTAATTAACATTTGAAACATTTCATTAAAAATATCCAAATATCATATCATCTTAATTACATTTCAAAATATGTCACTCTTTTTCCAACTTTTATTTCACCAACATATCACCATTACAATTTAAAATCCAAAAATATATATATCTTTCCCTTTTAGGGCAGCTAGACTCAACACATTGAAATATCATTCACCAACACCAAATTGTGACATCTCTTCAAAAGCCAACATTGTATCCCTTCAAAAGTCAACACTGTACGTACCTATAAATAAAGAATGAATAAATGAATAAAGAGAGATTATGATGATATTTACAAATCACAAGGACAATCTTTAATATCAAACAGTATGAAAAAAGGAAAGCATATAATAATAAATAAGAAATTTTAGTCCTTATTTGTTCCTACATGTCTCTAATCAGACAGTATGAAAGATAAAAATAGTTGATATCAAACAGTATAAAAGATGAAAAGATGAAAAGCATACAATAATAAATAATAAATAAGAAATTCCTTATACCATAGGTATTCCTGATACCCAATGATACCCTTTATTTCTTCCTACAGGTCTCTAATCAGAAAGTAGCAGTTAAAGGAGAACCATTCAAATTAAATGATACTACAAAAAGAAACCTAAAGAGTTTCCGACACAAACAACACATAATCAGATCCCTTATGAGACCAACAAGTACCTACCTATCCTTGATACAACTCAACACAAACACCAAAGCACAAGCCATAAAAGAAAGAATACTGATAAGAGGCTCAGAATATTGACATCTTGATACAACTCGTCACTTACAAAATACACCAAAGCATAAGCCAAAATAAAGAATACTGATAAGAGGCTTAGATCGACAAATGTCTCCAGGAACATGTCTCGCCATCACAGGATGGTAGAGATTCACTCAATGAGAATTCTCATTGTTGTCATTATCCCATTTTTATTGATATTTTTGATAAAAAAAAGAATGAAATAAATAGAGATTCCATCAGAATGTGGATTTTCAAATCACGTACATCTTACCAAACTGGCTGCAGCTGAGCCACCACGCCATCGAAAGAGAGAAAAAAGAAAGCCAAAAACCTAATAAATAAGTACAACTTAAATGGAAATTAGCAATCTGCAAGAATCATTATCGCCTTTTTTAAAAACAGATAGCACATATCAAAATCTCAGTAAGAGAAAGGATTAAGTCACGAAGGGATGTGAGGAAATCCCCTAACAAATGCAGTATATATGTGTGACATGGACAAGCTTCTATATGAGGCATTGCATGAAGTCTTGTTGGTTCTATATAATTTTCTCTCTATCGAAAATCAATAACAGAAAAGGACAGGCATAAAAAAAGCAATCCAGTGTTACTTTCTTCCAACACAACCTAGTAAGATGCATCAATGTGGATATGACACCACAAAAATGTGCAGTAGCATACCTTATACCCATACCCATACCTGTATCAAAACGAACAACAACCAGAGTAACTAGATACATAGATCAAGAAAGGTAAGGGAAGGAAAGCTATACCTCCAATGACCAAAGAATGAGAGGCTTATGAATGAACTACAAAAGTTGGAAAGAATTAGCACGGACAAAATATTATACTAACAAGCTGTATGGGAAAATTGAAGTTGACAATAACATTGACTGTATAACAAATTCCAGGGAATATTATTTTGCTAGACATCTTTTGTTGTAGAATACAAAAACCAACCAAATGACTAAGAAGGAACAAAAGTGTCCTTTGTTGTGGATTCTTCATCTCTCTTCCTTCAAATCTTTGTGCCAAAGATTGCAACTTACAAAAAAAGGAATGAGAAGGAACAAACATATATGCCTCGATGTTTGAAGCAGCAAGGGAGCATGCCATCACAAGAAGAGTTTCCATGGTTTATCAAATGTAATTAACATAACTAGTGTATAAGGGCATCAGTTTTAGGTTGCCTATCAGTAGAGCATAAGAGCAAACATCTGAAGTAGAACGATCACTTAAAGCCAGTACAAACACAGGCCTGAAACCAACAAGTAAGAACCTAAAGAATCATTTTTTTATAAAGTCGAGTCTTGATAGACAATCTTTGCACTTATAATAATTCCTTGAATTAAACATGTACAGATTAGTGACGCTATTCTAATGCAAATTGAAGTCCAGAGACAACTAAACGAACAGATAGAGGTAAGGGCTACATACAAATGATGCTCATACTATTTTGAGAGAAGCATATTCAATTGCAATTACCATTTTTAGGTAATGCTCTGGAATCTAAATTAATTTATTTCAAATATATACTCAAGAGGGATCACTATAGGATCTGAACTAATAGGTGCCATCCCTCAGAAAGAATTTATGCAGGTTAAATTGCCTACACCTGAAAGAGGAAACCGTCTAAACATGGAAAATTATGAGACTTCGTTTCTTTTAAAAAGTGATATATGCCATCCTTCAGAAAGAATTTGTGTAGGTTAAACTATCCTTGGACATGCATAATTTATGTTAAAAGTCAATTATACATGCATGAACTCCAGCATATGAAACCCATAATAAAATTGATTTTTTCAAGTAAAAATGATCCTTAGCATTGCTGGATCTTAATCTCACAACTCATTTCATGAATCTATCAACAAAATAAATGATAAAAGGTTCTAAAGTAGAAGCTATTCTTGAATGAAACAGGTCCAAAGACGCTTGCAACTACGGATAGAGGCCCAGGGAAAATATTTGCAATCTGTGCTCGAGAAGACCCAGGAGACAGTTTATGATATAATATACCATGTCGTACCAATATAATTAGCTATTGCAAATAATAGAAACTCATGTCATGTATCAACAACTATTTATATTAGATATTAGTGCACATAGAATATTTCAACCATAGATATTGGCATCGGTCAATACTGATACAATAGAGATGATATATACCAATTTGGCATGTCATGATCCAATATCAACTGCTACAATTACCGACATTGGGGTCCCTTAATTTCCAGGTCGATACGACACGAAGTTTTGGCATAAGAAAGAATAAATTGTACCACGATAACCAAAAGATGGTGGCACTTGACTCGTAGAAGATGAAGAACCACGAGGATCATTTAATTAGAAAACTGAAGTCAAAAATCATTAGAGCACTTTACATCCACGTAGAAGTATTTCACGTTCATAAAAACGGGTAGCCCTGGATTCACATTTAACTCATACAATAAAAGGTTGCATGTAAATAAGTTATGGGAAACTTACATCGTAACCGTCCAAATTTGTTAATGCCCCTGCAAAAAAAGCTGAAGATCATAAACCAACAACCACATACATACACACATAGGGATGAGGGATTTTATTTTTTATAAAATCGTTATAAATGGTTTCTATCCACCTGCAACTGTTTTAAATCTCAATCTAATAAATAACATTTCCTATAGCTCAACTCTAAGAAGATTCTTCCTTCCAACACTTCCACCGTATCTATTTCCAATCTTTGTTGGTATTAAAAAAACATGAAATATGGCAAGAAATAGGGGTTGTCGCACAATATTTATAAAGAAATAGAAGAAGAAAAGTTAATTCGACACATATAACGAGTTTGCATGGAATAGAGAAGGTGTTATTAGCATCATTTCGAATGCGGGGGGTATTTTGCTCCGAATTTCGGCTGCTCGCTACCATGTGGTGTGTTAGAGAGAGAGGTCCAGTTTTTGCTACCGCTTTCAATCCATTGTGCTCGGTGCTCGTCGCCATCGTGGAACCTCTCCTTCTCGATGTACATTTCCACTGGGGAAGGTGTGTTTTATTTCCTATTCTAACCTGCCTACAATTATTTTTAGCAAAGCCTGGTAATTATATATGTTCAGTAATAAATACCTGGTAACTTAGTAAGAATCATTAGATACAATTACAAATTCGAAAGATCAGAGTTCTTGAGAACTTTCTGTTAGGCAATTGACCACCATAATGAATATTACTCAGACATATTTGTCTTCATAGGAATTCGACATTAAATAGATAACACCAGCTGTACCTTTGATTAATGATAGTTCTCAACTTCGAGCTCTTGAGGTCCGAAAAATTGCAACTCCTCCCAAAATATTGGGTTTGCGTCGATAAGCCTCTTGAGCTTGGCTGCTTGGTCATCATGATGCCTCTTGCCGACTTTATGTCCATATAGTTAGAAATCTCCTCATTTTCCTACGAGAAACCTAGCACTTTCAAAAAAATCCATAACCTACCACTAAAAAACCCTTTCTAGAAAAGAAAACCAAAAAATACCTAAAATTCTCCAGCGTGAGCAACTGTGTGATCTCGTTGAATAAATCCTCTGAAAAAACCTACAAATTCTTCACCAAGAAATCCAATACTTTCTACCGATCGTGCCTATAGACGAAGCACCCGGAAAAATTTCAACATCCAAACCCTAAAATTATCAACATCCGATCGTGCCTCTTGCCGACTTTATGTCCAAAATAATTCCAATGCAAAAAAAAATACAAAAATGATAATAACAACAAAATAAAAATTAGGGAGTGCTCACAATTTATTGGCCTGCTCTGGAGCTCGGGCCTAGCCGAAGTGGAAGCAGTCATAGTTCCCGTGGGCGTAGACCCTCACCGGCCTTCCATCCGCCGGATCCTCCGCCACCCCCGCCGTCGTCGTATGATCGGCAACGGTCTCTCGAGCATCCTTCCTTAGCATTCGTGTCATTTATCGGTCGGATCAGAAGGGATCTCATGATCAATCTCGCAGACGTGGATGGTTAGGGTATGTGGAGGGTTAGGGTTTGTGATTCTCTTATCTGCGAAAGAGAGGGAGAGAGAGAGAGAGAGAGAGAGAGAGAGAAGGGGTGGATTTTAGATGGGGGATCCAAAAATTTCTAGCAGAGTGAAAAGAAGAGAGCGGGCGACCTCCAAAATTTTTGTGCTGAATGAAGAGGAGAGAGCGGGCCTCGAGGATGATATCGGGTTTTTATTGTGTTAGGGGCAGGGAGAATGAAAATTTGAAACTTTTTATAATGTTTATGTAATTAAGTGTTATAGAAGTTTGCACTTTATATCATGTTTCTTTTAAAAAAATGTTATGATCAGCCAAAAATCTTCCATACCCGTCGTATTATATGCTTAGGGGTGTAAACGGGTCGGACGGACACGGACAGTCCACTGTTCGTGTTCGGTCCGAAAATAAAAATGAGTTCGGACGGACGGACACGGACAGTCCATTGTTTGAATTCGGGCCGGACGGACACGGACAACCACTGTTCGTTAATTCAATCGGACGGTCCGCGGACAAATTAAATATATTATCAAAAGCTATTATTTTATCAAGATTACTTGATAGTTGCTAAAAAAAAAATCAAGTTGAAAGAAAATATAATGGAAGGTTATAGAATACAACAAACAATGGTAAAAGGTTAATGAAAATCGAGACCGGACAACAATAAATTGATGCAAAACCAAAATGATATGACATAATTGATGCAAAACCAAAAAGAGTTCCCACTATTGGACGGTCCGCGGACAAATTCGGACCGGACATGGATATGACCGTGTGCGTGTCCGATTTTTAAACGGACCAAAAAATATGTCCAAGTTTTGTTCGTTAATCAATCGGACGGCCCGCGGTCGAACCATTTATCGAGTCGGACACGTACGGACAACGGACTACTTTGTCCATTTTACACCCCTATATATGCTGTTGCGGAAATTCTGTAACGCTTATAACTGAACCATTGTAGTAACCTCTTTTCAAACGTTATAACATGGTCTTTTTCTTGTAGTGTATGGGACACGATCTCATCGCTCCGGCCCAGGGGATACTATCAAGAGGTCGGCCACCTCTCGTCCTGTTCAGCAGGGCCCTGAGACCGCGGCTCCTGTTATGCCAGCTCAGGTTGGCGTTTCTGCCACATTTCGAGGTGCACCTCCGCCTGTACAGAGACCTTCCCCCGTCATTCCTGATTTCTTCTAGCAGCAGCCGCCTTTAGGATCGGTTGATGCAGCGCAGTTATTCACCTTCTTTCAGAGGATGATGGAGGCCCAGCAGCAGCTGTCCACTCATTTTCAGTAGGGTATAGAGAATGCCCATCATCTTGCCCTGACGACAGTGGAGAGAGTCATTGTGCAGCCCCATGCAGGCCAGATACAGCAGTATCAGTCGAGGACACAAGGGATGCCGGAGTTCCAGAAGATGCATCCGTGAGACTTCCGCAGCATAAAGAGGATTTTGTATACCGATGAATGGATATAGCACATCGAGGAGATCTTCCGACTTGCAGAGATTCCAGCCCGACTGTAGATTGAGGCGGAAGGTAATCAGATGCAGGACCTGGCTCGCACTTGGTACTAGACGGACCCTAGGGTGGTATCGAGGATCGGACTTGGGAAGCTTTCAAGAAACTGTTCAAGGAGAAGTTTTTCCATGACACAGTAGTCGTCGCTCTGGAGACGCAGCTCGAGAGTCTGGTTCAGGGGAACCAAATCGTAGAGGAGTATGCTGGAGAATTCTGCCGTCTGGACAGATTCGTCGAGGGACTCAGTGAGACAGTGAAGGCCCAAAGGTTACGAAAGGGGTTAGTCAATGAGGTCAAGTCCTTGACTAAGACCGACAGGGATGCTACGTTTGAGGAGATCCTATCGGGAGCCATGGCAGCAGAGGATGATCTTGAGCTGAAGCTCAAGAGAGGACGGGATACACACGGAGCCGGGAGCAGCGGAGGCCAGGCCAAGAGGCCTCACTTTCAGTAGCAGTACCAGAAGAGACAGTTCCGGCTACAACAGTTCTAGGAGTAGGGCCGTGCACCTTTCCAGCAGGTGCAGCAGCAACCGATGTTTCAGCCATAGGCACTCAGGCAGCATCCCGTTAGTTGTGGCTTCTACAAGAAGCCAGGGTATGTATGGAATGACTGCTGGAAGAGGCTCAGGAAGTGCCTATTCTGCGGTTCAGCAGAGCACCAGCTGAAAGAGTGTCCCATGTCTTCGGAACGAGCAGCTCAGGGAGCGGGAACCAGGGCTCCAGTAGTGTAGCAGAAAGGACCCTTGCAGACTCAGCAACAGAGGTTCGTTCATCACCAGTAGCAGGCCAGGGAGGTCAGCAGGGGCGAGCTTTTGCCATGGCAGCTGAGGACACAGAGGCTATCGGGGAGCTGATTGCAGGTTCAGTTCTTCTCGAGTCCATTCCAGTTTTTGCTTTGTTCGATTCTGGGGCTTCCTACAGCTTTGTGTCTGTATCTTTTGCTATTTGACACCATCTTATTTCTGAAACGTTGCCTAGACTTTCAAGATCATGACCGGGGGTGGCATCATCCTCGTTAGTGATATTTGTAAGGGTCGGAGAGTTGATTTGGGAGGCCAAGAACTGGAGGTGAGTCTACTCGTAATGTTACTATCGAACTACGATATTGTGCTCGGTATGGATTGGTTGAGTAGACACCACGCCAGTATAGATTATCGTGGGGGTAGAGTTCTTTTCAGAGCGCCAGGAGAGCCAGAGTTTGAGTTCACCCGACGGCATAAGGAGCAGAGCAACAGAGTTTTCTACGGGTTGTCAGTTGAGGAGCAGGCAGTGCCACACCCTTTGATAGTAGAGTTCATGGACATCTTTCTAAAAGATTTGCCAGGACTACCACCGAACAGAGACATGGAGTTCTCTATAGACTTAGTGCCCGGCATAGAGCCGATATCCCAACACGTCTATAGGGTGAACAACAATGAGCTGGTAGAGTTAAAGAAGCAGGTAAATGAGCTGTAGGACAAGGGCTTCATCCGATCGAGTTCTTCACCATAGGGTGCACTGGTACTCTTTGTATCGAAGAAGGATGGGTCGGTACGAATGTGTATTGACTACAGGGTACTCAACAACCTCACGATCAAGAACAAGTACCTACTGTCGCGGATCGATGATCTCATTGATCAGTTGAGCGGAGCTAGGGTATTATCAAAGATTGATCTGAGGTCAGGCTACCATCAGGTGAAGGTGAAGAAGGAGGATATCTCGAAGACAGCATTCAGGATACGATATGGCCAGTTTGAGTTCTTGGTGATGCCGTTTGGGCTGACTAACGCCCCGGCGGTGTTCATGAACCTGATGAACAAGGTGTTCCACCAGTACTTTGACAAGTTCATGGTGGTGTTCATCGATGATATCTTGGTGTACTCGAAGACCACTTAGGAGCATGAGGAGCACTGGAGAGTGGTTCTGGAGACTCTCAAGAGGAAGAAACTTTATGACAAGCGCTCAAAGTATGAGTTCTTGCTGGACCGAGTTGACTTCTTAGGTCATATTGTGATTGGAGATAGGATCTCAGTTGACCCGAAGAAGATCGTGGCAGTTAAGGCTTGGACAACACCGAGTTCAGTAGCGAAGATCAGGAGCTTCTTGGGATTGGTAGGCTACTACAGGAGGTTCATGCAGGATTTCTCCAGGGTTGTAGAGCCATTGACTAGGCTGACTCGGAAGGACGCAGAGTTTGTCTGGTCGGAAGAGTGTCAGGTTGCTTTCGATGAGTTGAAGAAGTGGCTGACGACAGCTCCGATTCTGACATTGCCATCAGGATCTGGAGGGTTTCGTATATACAGTGACATCTCAGGAAAGGGTTTGGCTTGTGTCTTGCAGTAGCATGAAAAGGTGATTACCTATGCTTCCAGACAGTTACATCTCCATGAGAAGAACTATCCTACCCATGACTTGGAGTTGGCGGTAGTCATTTTTGCTCTGAAGTTGTGGAAACACTATTTATACGGAGAGCATATGGAGATCTTTACAGAACATACGAGCTTGAAGTATGTGTTTACACAGAAGGAGCTCAACATGAGGCAGCAGAGGTGGTTGGAGTTGATGAAGGACTTTGATATTTCCTTACAATATCACCCAGGAAAGGTCAATTTGGTTGCCGATGCCTTGAGTAGGTATCCGACAGCCATGTGGTTGACAGTGGATCGTCACTTGCTAGCGATTTAGAGAGCTTGGGATCAAGGTGATTGTGCCAGGAGTTCAGATGCAGATGAGGGGCCTTCAGATTCAATCGGACTTGATAGAGAGGATCAAGTCGACTCAGTTCGAGGATATTGCTCTACGGTTGTGAAAGTAGGTTCGAACAGGATTGGTGGATGATGAGTTCATCATTGCAGAGGATGGCACATTGAGGCACGGTTCTAGACTGTGTGTGCCCAGTAGAGAGCTTCGGGAGCAGATGATGTAGGAGGCCCACCGTTCTTAGTATTCTATACATCCAGGTACCAACAAGATGTATAAGGATCTGAGAGAGCATGTTTGGTGGTATGAATAAAGCGAGAGGTAGCTCGCTTCGTAGCCAGATGATTGGTCTGTCAGCAGGTCAAAGTAGAGAGGCAGAGGCCAGGAGGTTTGTTGCACTCATTGCCCATTCTGGAGTGGAAGTGGGAGCATATTACGAAAGACTTTATTTCTGGATTGCCATGCACACCAGGAGGGAAAGATGCGATTTGGGTCATCATGGACAGGTTGACCAAATCAGCTCACTCTTTGCCATTTAAAGTGGGTACGTCTACTGAGAGGCTAGTAGAGACATATATGCGACAGATTGTCAGGATACATGGAGTTCCGATGAGCATTGTCTCGGATCGAGATAGTCGCTTTACTTCCCATTTCTGGAGGAGTCTACAACTTAGCTTGGGCACTAAGCTCAAGTTTAGTACTGCATACCACCCTCAGATGGACAGACAGTCAGAGAGGACAATTCAGACACTCGAGGACATGCTGCAAACTTGTGTCTTGGATTTTGGAGGATCCTGGGAGGATCACCTGCACTTAGTAGAGTTTGCATACAACAATAGTTTTTAGGCCAATATTGAGATGTCACCATTCGAAGCACTGTACGGGCGTAGATGTCGTACACCCTTGTCTTGGGATGATGTTGGAGAGCGAGCTTTCTTGGAACCTAAGATGGTTGTGGATGCAGCCGAGAAGGTGAAGCTCATCAGAGATCGACTTCGCGTGGCGCAGGACAGACATCGGCACTGGACCGATAGCCACTGTAGACCTTTGGAGTTTGAGGTATAGCTTAGAGATAGGATTAGAATTAGGAGTTGTTTTGTTTGTGATTTTATTTGATCATGTTTGATTATATTAGTAATTGAGACCTTGTTTGTGATTAGGTTGGAGATCTGGTTTTCTTGAGGATATCTCCGACACGTGGTATGATACGTTTTAGTGGAGGTGGAAAGCTTAGCCCGTGCTTCATCGGACCTTTCGTGATCAGCAAAAGAGTCGGTGACGTGGTTTACAGGCTAGACTTGCCACCTGTATTAGTGGGAGTCCATAACGTATTCCATGTGTCGTAGTTGAGACTGTATATGGAAGATCCTAGCTATGTACTCGATCACTGAAAGATTGAGGTGGGACCTACTTTTAGTTATCTAGAGCAGTCGATGGAGATTCTGGATCGACGAGAGTAGGTTCTGAAAAACTAGGTGATACCTTTGGTTCGCGTCACATGGAGGCATCATTCTTTAGGAGAGTCTGCCTAGGAGCGGGAGGATGAGATGCACGAGCGATACCCATATCTTTTTGGACCTTGAGGTATGATTGTCTATCCTTCTCATCAGTTCAGTTTTGCCTTTCAATTTCGAGGACAAAATTCTTTTAAGGAGGGTAGATTTGTCACTACCACATTTTAGTTTAAGAGTATTTTGGTCCTTTTGATTTTTGTGAATTATTTTATTATTTATTGCATTGGGGTTGTGATTTTTGAGACTAGCCTAGAGTTTGACCATGACTTTGGTGACTTAGTTAGCATGGTAGAATGGTAGTAGGACCCTAATCTAACTTAAGTTAACCCAAGTTGACTTGAGTGTGGCTAGGTTTCATAGAGTGATTAGGTGCTTAGAGTTATTAGGCTTTTAGCTAGGAGGTTGAGCCAACTATCTAGTGTGCAAGACCCATGGCACATTTCCCAAGAAACCCTAACCCTAATCCCACTATAGCAGGCCATCATAGCCCCTTGTGACACATCACACCCCTATATAACATCTCTTAACACTCACTTGCCTTTTTTAGAAATCCTCCTTTAGAAACCCTAAAAGTTCTTCCCCAAATCATTAAATCTCACCATTCCTCCACCAAATTGATCCCACTCACTTGCATAGGAAGTCATTTCTGGAGTAGAGGTTGAAGGGAGCTTGCTTGCAAGGTTTGGAGCTCACTTGGCCATTGCTATTGGAGAAGGACTTCTCATTTTGGGGCTTTTTGATTGAGATTTCTCTCAATAGGTAAAATCCCTCAAATTGATTCAAATCTCCATTTTCTTTCCATAGAAGCATCCATCTAGGGGTCCCCTAGATGTAGAGTGAGTTTGGTAGGAATTAGAATTGGTTTGGTGTTTGTATCGGACACGTATCAGTGTCTATGCATGTGTGTTTGATAAAATGCCTCAAAGGGGTTTTTGTTCGTATTTTTGAAATATATTTGAATAAATTTATAGACATATATGTCATCTTTGATTTTGTGTCTGACTGAGGTGATTATCGTATTTGTGTCGTATCCACAGAGAGCAGGACACGCCACACGAGAGTGTGCATGAGTGTCCTGCTGCTTGGGGTGGATATCTGCGTGTCTGTCTAACACCCAGTTTTCCAGAAGAGAGTAATTTTGAAATTTTGTAATTATAATTATTATTTAATGATATTTATTTCATATTATAATTTTTAGTGATTTTTAATTATTTTTAAACTATTTAAATTCATGACTTGTAATTTTTGGTGTTTTGCTAGTGAACAGTAGAGACAGCCTACCCTAGAGCCTAGCCATATGATTAGGGTATTTTTGACATTTTTGGGGTTATTTGATTTTACTATAATTTATTTGAATTTATGGGAATTTTTAGAATTTATTTTCGAATTGTTTGAATGAGGGTTGACTAGGTTGACTTGACTAGCAATGACCTTGGTAGCCTAACCTAGATTGGACCTAACCTAGATGGGTCATAACTAACTTAGTGAGCCACTTTGATAATTAGATGGGTTGGTTAGGGGGTTGAGTCAAGTTTAGTTATGGTTAAGTGATTTGCAAGAAACTAGGATAGAACCCTTTGTTCTAGGCCATCTATTTCCCTTGATTCAATCCTAGCCATAGGATGAAACCTAAAAAAACCCTAAACCTAACTATTATGACCATCCAAGAGACCCCCCCCCCCTTGCCTATATAATGTCTCTATGGAGATTTGTACATCTTTCTTCAATAGTTCTTCATTTCTTAAGGAAATATGTAAGCCTTCATTAATTCTTTCCTAGTTTAATCAATAGGACTCCTTTTTGATTGGAATTTCTTCCATTAGGATCTAATTAATGTTCTCTTGCTGTTTGTGGTGTTCAACCTCAGCTTTGGGGCAATTTGGAGAAGTTTGCTAGCAAGAGGAACCCCCCATTTGAGGCTTTTCTTGTATTTTGACACCAATAGGTAAATCAATGAAAACACCATTAAAATTCTAGTTTCTTTGCATGTAGACCGAGCCCTAAGTGTCCTGGTCCTGTAGGTATGCCTAGACCTAGGTTTCGTGTCCATTTTGTATCCTAAATGGACACGTATCAGTGTTAGTGTTAAGGTGTTTGTTGAAATGCCCCAAAGGGCATTACGAGTGATTTTTCAGGAAGTGTTTGAATAGGAAATTAAGTTTTTAGGTCGCTTATGGGTTTGTGATTGTTTGGACACATTTCGTGTCGTATCGGGGTCATACTGGACTCGTGCACATGCCTGCGCGCGCGTGTACAGTGATCCCCTGCTGCTCGGGGTCGACACAGGACACGACATGGCACCATGTGCCATGAAACTTCGTGGACACATGGGGGCACCCACTGACATCATGTCCATGAAGTTTCATACGACCTCGATGTGTGTGTGCGAAGAAATCGTGCGCGCACTGGCCATGCACTGGCTGTGTTCTCGCCAACGGCGAGCTCTGATACGCTTCTCGTTTGCGGACACGGCGACACTAGGACCCAATTCAGGGTGTTGGACACGCGACCCTACACCAGACAAACACCTAGACACGACCACGAGACACGAGATTGCTTGTGTCGTGTCCTATTGGACTCGACATGGCTGCACGAGGCAGTCCTCACTGCCAGTTTCAGTTGATGTTTCCATTTGAATTCGGACACTTCGTGTCCAGTTTCCTGGACACGAACACTCCTCTCAGACACGTGTGCACCCACTCGACACTTGTGTACGTTCAAATTGATGTTTAATTGGCATTTTACAATTCGAACTCAGGTTTCCCCCTTTGGACTGATACCATGCATTCAGTTTCAAATGTCTGAACCTTATTCCCTATTTTAAACTAAAATTTGTATTGAGCTATTAAATCTGAGATTTAAGTGTAACTGAGTTGCCTTGATTGATGTTGTGAACTCTAAAACCTGAGATTAGTGTAGGTTTTAATGTTGATTCTTTCCCTTTTTCTGAAATCTGAAACCAATTTACATTTTAGCAAGGCACTGTCAAATTCATTCCTGAATTCTGAGAACTATGAGTATTTAAATGTTTGATGTTAAACCTGAGTACACTGTATATACATTTATTCCCTGTCATATTTTTCCTGCACATGTTACAAAATACACACACTGAATCCATTCCTGGAGACTTGATTGCCTACACACACACAAGTTTCAGTCTATACATAGCTCCCTGTCACTCAGGAATAGCTCCCCACTCTTATAACATCACACACAAACCTGGCAAGCACCCACACATGAACTGAAATGTTGCACTGTGTAGAAGCCGAGAATAGGTTAACATTGATTGGTTTTTGACTGTCAATTGGTTTCCCAATTTCTGAGATTTTAGGTTGTATAAAAAACTGAAGTTGTTGGACTGTTTTAACTGAGTTTTGGTTCTTAAGGAATGGAGAATTGGTTCATTGCAGTTGAACTAAGCCAGAAAACTGAAACCAGGGGTTTGATCCTCTAGTTACTTGTCACACACATATGATAAGCCTATTTACACATTCTGAAAAAGGCACACTCCTTACACACACATTTACACATTTGCCCGTTCAAAGAAAACCTGAAATCTGGACTATTTTAAACTGAGTTTTCATTGTTAAGTTACTGATTTTCCCTGACAACTGAACATGAACCTGAGTTTTAAGTGAATGTTATTATGTTGATTTCCCTTTTCTTTCTTTAAACTGAAAATTGAATGAATTGTTTCAATGACTAAACTGTCATTTGGGGTTCCTGTTTTTAAACATGAGTTTTTGGTTTTATGTTGAATTTCCTGAGATTCATTCACCCCCTTAATATGTTAACATGAAAACTGAATTGTTAGATATATGAAATCTGAGAACTTAATTGCCTACACTATACACACACATACCCACATGCATGTTTCAGCCCCTTCATGAGCTTCCTGTCATGGGTTACAAATTCCTGCCATGTTCTTTCCTTGCACACTTGTCACAGGAGCACTTTTCCTCACTAAAATTCTGTGACACACTGTTTGCACTTGACACCCACACACATTGATACCTCTCAAATACTCATGTACACACATTCCTACCACTAACACACAGGTTCACTTCCTCACTACATGTTTGAACACACACACACACACACCCTATATGACACTGTCACTCTCTATGACACATGCCACACCATAGATACATACACATACACATGACACACACATTTACCTTGCCTTGTGTATCCCTATATATATATATATATTATCTAACCTATGTGTGTGTGTGATTATATATATATAAATATATGTGGGTAAATAGTTAAGTTAGCCTATGTGTAAATGTATAAATAGCCAGGTGGGATTTACATATTCTACATGTGTGATAGCAAGAGTACTAGGCATATCCTACAGTATATGTAGATATATATATATACTCATATATGTGAATATGTTGATATGTATATATGTGGTATTGGCCTATGGTGTGTCTATTAGACTAGTGAGGACTTAGTTAGGTTGTTTAGTCTTGGTTAAGCCTAGAATAGATTAGTTAATCCTAGTGAGACTTGTTAGACCTAGGTTTGACTTCTTGGTTGACCAGGGTTGACCAAGAGTTGACTTTAACCTAGTTTGACCTAGACTCATGTAAATGCATTGTAGTGCTTTATTATATCCTTTTAGACTTGTTGTGACTTGTGCTGTTCTGATTAGGAGTCAGACACCACTCCTCGGACAGTACATTTCATCCGGACACTCAGATACAGGCAAGTACATTCTCTGATCATTTCATATCCTACTTAGAATTATTTTCTTGCATTAAATTACTTTACTTGATACTGTCACGTTGGTCACACGGATTAGTACAATATGGATCCCTCCCTGAGATGTTATCCCTTCAGGGAACATCGGGTACTCTATGTTCTATGCGTTTCACTTACATAGCGTATCATATGCTTCTTTGGTTCTTTGATCACTTGTGACATATACCCATATGATCACAGAGTCTTCTTTGAATCCTTATCCCATTTATGGGACTACTATATACCACCCTTCGGAGGCATATCACCCTTTGGGGGCTTATTACCTTTCGGAGGCTTATCACCCTTTAGGGGCATATCACCCTTTGGGGGCTTATCACCTTTCAGAGGCTTACCACCCTTCGGGGGCTGTTACATAGAGTCATAACATAACCTGGTTGGATCCTTGTGTATTAATTGGGGGTACGGGGGAGTATAAATAGCCATGTGAACAATTCTAAAGTAGAATTGCCATGTACGCCTCTTTAGTATAGCCATGTACAAATTAAGCCGTTCACATGTCGACTTTGTGCTCTAAATCACTAGTCACTGGTAGCTCCTTACTTATAGTAGATATTTCTATTACAGTTCTCTCTCTGTTTACATACTGTATTTCTTCAGTATCTATATCTTTCTTTACTGCATGATTATATTTTCTAACCTGCTATGAACTGTTGAGATGTATTGTACTCGCTCCTGTCCTGACTGGACCTGCTGAAAATATTACAGAGGACGAGGAGGAGGTCTGAGAGGATACCTTCTACGGGACAGCTCTAGCTGAGGACATCACCCCCATTGCCTAGACTAGTTTAGTTAGGCCTTATCTTATTTTTTTTGTTGTCTTGAGACTGTTTAGCTCGACTTTACTTCTGTTCAGAGATGTTGAGTTGTATATATTCTTTCATATTCAGTAGTTGAGATATGTACTCTGGATATTTGCTGGAATATTATCTTAGACTTTTCTATCTTCTATTTTTTCTTGAGTTCTATATCATATTGTGCTTTCTTCTTCCTTAGTTGTGATGAGTTCATTTACTGCTTAGTATTATATTGCTAGATGTATGTTGACCTAGGACAACGTTCTACTGCCGACACTACGACGTAGGCTGAGCGTTGTTACGTTTTGTACCCTCACAGTGGGTACGG
Source organism: Iris pallida (assembly GCA_029216955.1). Classification (NCBI taxonomy): domain Eukaryota; kingdom Viridiplantae; phylum Streptophyta; class Magnoliopsida; order Asparagales; family Iridaceae; genus Iris; species Iris pallida. The sequence goes on from JANAVB010026199.1 coordinate 18,675,826, forward strand.
GTCGTGACACATTTTTAGTGGTGGCCCATGCAGGTCGAGTTTATGTAGTAGTATTCGAACTAGAGTATCACTACAGCCTGCAGTAGGATTTGGATATATATTTTGAAGGTACTCAATCACAGTTAGGATTTCTTGAAAGATTCCTCGGACGACCCTTGAGAATCTTATTTAAAATTCAATTTAAATCATTTCCCTTGCTTTGTTGCTCTCACTCCTTGATTATTGAATTTGATTTTGTTGGATCGTTGTTGATTTGATTTTCCTATCGAGATGAATTTTTATGGCCTGAGTTACGATATTTTTCTGATAACATATGTCGATGGGAATACAGGGATGGTAAAACGTCTACTTGGTTATGGAACCTAGAGTTTATCGCAGCTATATTAGCTGGCGTGGCGGAAACATAGAGACCTGACTTCGGATGTACGTATCTTGGTTATGAGATTTGGAATTTCTCGCAGCTATACTAGTCGGCATAGCGAGAATTCCAGACGACATGATTATAGAGGTGCATGCCCCTGTTATGGACTCTACCGTTTATCGCAACCTTGCTTACTAGCGTGGCGAGGATTCTGAGTATCATGATTTTTGGACAGACGCATATGATTATCAGATTGTATCTTGGAAAGGTTCTTAAATATATTGTCTCTATCTTTATTTCTGTTATTATAAATTGTTTTTCACCATCAAATAATTTAGGAGTAGAGATCTTTTAGCTTTATAGAGCTTATGCATATGTAGTTCTTTCTTAGTGTGATGATTTGATGACTTGTGATTAGGCCCTTATCTTAGGAATGATAGTATAGCCTGGCCTTAAAATAGTGATTCTTGTAGCTGGTTCTCCTTTGTTTATATTTACTAGTTTTTTAGCCTTGATGATTGATTTATTTTTTATTTTCTTTTCTTTCTTTCAGTATGGCACCCATGACCCGAGCCCGTCGCCTGAGAGCAGCTGCAGCTACTGAGAGTGTACCTCCACCTCCTACTGTTCAGGAGGTAGTGATCCCTCTATCTGATCAGGGGGTGGTGGCACCTCCTGCCATTGAGGAGATAGTGGTAGCCTCGCTAGGGAGTCTTCCTTCATCTCCTGTCGTTCAGGAAAGAGCTGCGGATTTGCCTGAGACCGAGAGCCTTCCCCTACCCCTTGGGATGGTACTCCCTACTGTACCACCCGGAGGTTTGTTACTTGACGCAGCCCAGATGTTTGGATATTTCCAAGAGAGGCTATTGGAGTCACAGAGAGTTCATGAGGAGGCCATGAGGGAGCAAATCCAGAGGTTGCTACGTCTGCGGAACTCTGTGCTTCTGGGAGGAGAGCCTAGCCCCAAGAGGGCGAGGAGCAGTACCCATTCCTACCCAGAGTTTGAGGAGTACCCATTTATCCAGCCTATATCATCATACCCAGCCCAGTCTCCTGTCCAGCAGAGGCCAGCTGAGCCAGAGCCTATCTGTGCCTACTGCAAGAAGTCTGGACACAAGTGGAACAACTGTAGAAAAAGACTAGGATTGTGCCTATTCTGTGGTTCAGCTGCACACTAGGTGCAGCAATGCCCTGCTATACCTGCCCCAACCAGGGCCCTGCTTCCAGGAGGGAGTTCTGGTTCTCAGACCTAGCTGGAGGTGAGTTTTGACCTAACCTTAGTATTCCTTTTTGAGAATTTTGATGCATCCCTTGCTTGGATGTTTTGATACCTTGTGATTGCCTAGTACTGTAGCATGGTTGGTATAATTAGATGAGACCCCAGACTGATATTGCATGCCATGACCCCCATAGGTTACACTTTTCAATTGTATGATTTAAGATAGATTCTGAGACTATGATTGCTGGGGGTTTAACCTAGAAGGGGTGCGATCATCTTAATTTCGAGGACGAAATTTTTATAAGGTGGGTAGGATTGTAACACCCAGTTTTTCAAAAGAGGGTAATTTTAAAATTTTGTAATTATAATTATTATTTAATGATATTTATTTCATATTATGATTTTTAGTGATTTTTAATTATTTTTAAACTATTTAAATTCATGACTTGTGATTTTTGGTGTTTTGCTAGTGAACAGTAGAGACTGCCTACCCTAGAGCCTAGCCATGTGATTAGGATATTTTTGACATTTTTGGGGTTATTTGATTTTATTATAATTTATTTGAATTTATGAGAATTTTTAGAATTTACTTTTGAATTGTTTGAATGAGGGTTGACTAGGTTGACTTGACTAGCAACGACCTTGGTAGCCTAACCTAGATTGGACCTAACCTAGATGGGTCATAACTAACTTAGTAAGCCACTTTGAGAATTAGATGGGTTGGTTAGGGGGTTGAGTCAAGTTTAGTTATGGTTAAGTGATTTGCAAGAAACTAGGATAGAACCCTTTGTTCTAGGCCATCTATTTCCTTTGATTCAATCCTAGCCATAGGATGAAACCTAAAAAAAAACCTAACCCTAACTATTATGACCAGCCAAGAGACCCCCCCTTGCCTATATAATGTCTCTATGGGGATTTGTGCCTCTTTCTTCAATAGTTCTTCATTTCTTAAGGAAATAGGTAAGCCTTCATTAATTCCTTCCTAGTTTAATCAATAGGACTCCTTTTTGATTGGAATTTCTTCCATTAGGATCTAATCATTGTTCTCTTGCTGTTTGTGGTGTTCAACCCCATCTTTGGGGCAATTTGGAGAAATTTGCTAGCAAGAGGAACCCCCCATTTGAGGCTTTTCTTGTATTTTGACACAAATAGGTAAATCAATGTAAACACCATTAAAATTCTAGTTTCTTTGCATGTAGACCTAGCCCTAAGTGTCCTGGTCCTGTAGGTATACCTAGACCTAGGTTTCGTGTCCATTTCGTGTCCTAAATGGACACGTATCAGTGTTAGTGTTAAGGTGTTTGTTGAAATGCCCCAAAGGGCATTTCGAGTGATTTTTCAGGAAGTGTTTGAATAGGAAATTAAGTTTTTAGGTCGCTTATGGGTTTCTGATTGTTTGGACACATTTTGTGTCGTGTCGGGGTCGTACTAGACTCGTGCACATGCCTGTGCGCGCGTGTACAGTGATCCCCTGCTGCTCGGGGTCGACACAGGACACGACACGACACCATGTGCCATGAAACTTCGTGGACACATGGGGGCACCCACTGACATCATGTCCATGAAGTTTCATGCGACCTCGATGTGTGTGCGCGTAGAAATCGCACGCACACTGGCCACGCACTGGCTGTGTTCTCGCCAACGGCGAGCTCTGATACGCTTCTCGTTTGCGGACACGGCGACACTAGGACCCAATTCAGGGTGTTTGACACGTGACCGTACACTAGACGAACACCTAGACATGACCACGAGACACGAGATTGCTTGTGTCATGTCCTATTGGACTCGACATGGCTGCACGAGGCAGTCCTCACTGCCAGTTTCAGTTGATGTTTCCATTTGAATTTGGACACTTCGTGTCCAGTTTCCTGGACACGAACACTCCTCTCAGACACGTGTGCACCCACTCGACACCTGTGCACGTTCAAATTGATGTTTAATTGGCATTTCATAATTCGAACTCAGGTTTCCCCTTTTGGACTGATACCATGCATTCAGTTTCAAATGTCTGAACCTTATTCCCTGTTTTAAACTGAAATTTGTATTGAGCTATTAAATCTGAGATTTAAGTGTGACTGAGTTGCCTTGATTGATGTTGTGAACTCTAAAACCTGAGATTAGTGTAGGTTTTAATGTTGATTCTTTTCCTTTTCCTGAAATCTGAAACCAATTTACATGTTAGCAAGGCACTGTCAAATTCAATCCTGAATTCTGAGAACTACATGAGTATTTAAATGTCTGATGTTAAAACTGAGTACACTGTATATACATTTATTCCCTGTCATATTTTTCCTACACATGTTACAAAATACACACACTGAATCCATTCGTGGAGACTTGATTGCCTACACACACACACAAGTTTCAGTCTATACATAGCTCCCTGTCACTCAGGAATTCTCCCCACTCTTATAACATCACACACAAACCTGGCAATCACCCACACATGAACTGAAATGTTGTACTGTGTAGAAGCTGAGAATATGTTAACATTGATTGGTTTTTTTACTGTCAATTGGTTTCCCAATTTCTGAGATTTTGGGTTGTATAAAAAACTGAAGTTGTTGGACTGTTTTAACTGAGTTTTGGTTCTTAAGGAATAGAGAATTGGTTCATTGCATTTGAACTATGCCAGAAAACTGAAACCAGGGGTTTGATCCTTTAGTTACTTGTCACACACATATGATAAGCCTATTTACACATTCTGAAAAAGGCACACTCCTTACACACACATTTACACATTTGCCTGTTCAAAGAAAACCTGAAATCTGGACTGTTTTAAACTGAGTTTTCATTGTTAAGTTACTGATTTTCCCTGACAACTGAACATGAACCTGAGTTTTAAGTGAATGTTAATATGTTGATTTCCCTTTTCTTTCTTTAAACTGAAAACTGAATGAATTGTTTCAATAACTAAACTGTCATTTGGGGTTCCTGTTTTTAAACATGAGTTTTGGGTTTTATGTTGAATTTCCGGAGATTCATTCACCCCCTTAATATGTTAACATGAAAACTGAATTGTTAGGTATATGAAATCTGAGAACTTAATTACCTGCACTATACACACACATACCCACATGCATGTTTCAGCCCCTTCATGAGCTTCCTGTCATGGGTTACAAATTCCTGTCATGTTCTTTCCTTGCACACTTGTCACAGGAGCACTTTTCCTCACTAAAATTCTGTGACATACTGTTTGCACTTAACACCCACACACATTGATACCTCTCAAATACTCATGTACACACATTCCTACCACTAACACACAGGTTCACTTCCTCACTACATGTTTGAACACACACACCCCCCCTATATGACACTGTCACTCTCTATGACACATTACACTCATGTCCTGCTACACCATAGATACACACACATACACATGACACACACATTTACCTTTCCTTGTGTATCCCTATATATATATATATATATTATCTAACCTATGTGTGTGTGTGATTATATATATATAAATATATGTGGGTAAATAGTTAAGTTAGCCTATGTGTAAATGTATAAATAGCCAGGTGGGATTTACATGTGTGATAGCTAGAGTACTAGGCATATCTTATAGTATATGTATATATATATATATATATATATATATATATATATATATATATATATATATATACTCATATATGTGAATATGTTGATATGTATATATGTGGTATTGGCCTATCGTGTGTCTATTAGACTAGTGAGGGCTTAGTTAGGCTGTTTAGTCTTGGTTAAGCCTAGAATAGATTAGTTAAGCCTAGTGAGACTTGTTAGACCTAGGTTTGACTTCTTGGTTGACCAAGATTGACCAAGAGTTGACTTTGACCTAGTTTGACCTAGACACATGTAAATGCATTGTAGTGCTTCTTTATATCCTTTTAGACTTGTTGTGACTTGTGCTGTTCTGATTAGGAGCCAGACACCTCTCATCGGACAGTATATTTCATTCGGACACTCAGATACAGGCGAGTACATTCTCTGATCATTTCATATCCTGCTTAGAATTATTTTCCTGCATTAAATTACTTTACTTGATACTGTCACGTTGGTCACACGGATTAGTACAATATGGATCCCTCTCTGAGATGTTATCCCTTCAGGGAGCATCGGGTACTCTATGTTCTGTGCGTTTCACTTACATAGCGTATCATATGCTTCTTTGGTTCTTTGATCACTTGTGACATATACCCATATGATCACAGAGTCTTCTTTGAATCCTTATCCCATTTATGGGACTACTATGTACCACCCTTCGGGGGCATATCACCCTTTGGGGGCTTATCACCTTTCGGAGGCTTATCACCCTTTGGGGGCATATCACCCTTTGGGGGCTTATCACCTTTCGGAGGCTTACCACCCTTCGAGGGCTGTTACATAGAGTCATAACATAACTTGGTTGGATCCTTGTGTATTAATTGGAGGTACGGGAGAGTATAAATAGCCATGTGAACAATTCCAAAGTAGAATAGCCATGTACGCCTCTTTAGTATAGCCATGCACAAATCAAGCCGTTCACATGTCGACTTTGTGCTCTAAATCACTAGTCACTTGTAGCTCCTTACTTATAGTAGATATTTCTATTACAGTTCTCTCTCTCTGTTTACATACTGCATTTCTTCAGTATCTATATCTTACGTACTTTACTGCATGATTATATTTTCTAACCTGCTATGAACTGTTGAGATGTATTGTACTCGCTCCTGTCCTGACTGGACCTGTTGAAAATATTACAGAGGACGAGGAGGAGGTCTGAGAGGATACCTTCTACGGGATAGCTCTAGCTGAGGACATCACCCCCACGGCCTAGACTAGTTTAGTTAGGCCTTATCTTATTTTTTTTGTTGTCTTGAGACTGTTTAGCTAGACTTTACTTCTGTTCAGAGATGTTGAGTTGTATATATTCTTTCATATTTAGTAGTTGAGATATGTACTCTGGATATTTGCTGGGATATTATCTTAGACTTTTCTATCTTCTGTTTTTCCTTGAGTTCTATATCATATCGTGCTTTCTTCTTCCTTAGTTGTGATTGAGTTCATTTACTGCTTAGTATTATATTGCTAGATGTATGTTGACCTAGGACAGCGTTCTACCGCCGACACTGCGGCGTAGGTTGGGCGTTGTTACGTTTCGTACCCTCACAGTGGGTGCGGGTCATGACAGTCTGTGTCACTTGGACACGCGACACTTGGCATGGACATGGGGGCAATGTCTGAGAACATGTCGCCAAAGTCTCAAGGCTTATCGTGTCGTGTCGGGCACGAATTCCTTCGTGTTCTGGTTTTACACTGAGAAGGAATGACGAAGATTTCGCATCTGATACGTGCTTTGTGTCGCGTGGACACGTGTCTAGACGTCTCGTGTTGTGTCTATTGTGTAGCCCTAGTGTTGGGCTACGTGTGGACATGAGCACGAGATGTATCGTGGCTCATGTCGTGTCCACGAGCTCGTGTCTTGCCCGCACGAGGCCGTGTTCGAGACTGCTCTGTGCAGTGTGTGTCTGTGTGTGTTTAATAAAGTTTAGACAATTCGTGTCCATTTGTTGGACATGAGATGACCCCTGGGACACGAGTACATATACACAACATGTTATCACATATTAATTTGATCTTAAATCATGTCTTCACATGTTAATTTTGGGTTTCGAACATGTTCAGATACTGTGTACTTAGACTGAGTTATTTCTGAGAATAAAATGTTAATTATATGTAAATTAATGTTAATTTGATAATGTTTAAGATATAATGATGTCTGGGATACATGTTTCAATAGCTGGTTCGTTGTGATGTTCGTTTTTGTTTGATGATGAGGGTTTTGAACTTGTGTTGATTATTATGTAATATATAGGTTTATTTACATTGGTTAAATATCTGAGAATAAGGTTTGTTCATATATTGATTCCTGAGAACTGAGATTTGAGGTTGTTTATATGCAATACTTCTATGAACCTGAGCATGATCTCCTGCTGAACACAGTTTATACTATTCACACTTAACCCTATGTGAGATACATTACATTTTTACCTATGATATTAACCCCTATACATGTTATTTGCCTGAGAAACACAAACCCCCCATTCATGTCCACTTCACATTTGGAACCTCTCATGTCTGAACACCTATACACAGTTTACACTATATGACACCTATATATGTACACTTGACACACATGCACCTCATATGTATTGACACTATGCTCACTAACACAGTTGACACATATACAAGTTCACATTGCCACTCTATGTTGATACTCTATTGCCATGTACACATACTCTACCTCACCCTCACATTGACACTATATACACTATGCTACACTACCTACATGCTTGATACAATTGTATGATGCATGCTCACTATATACTCTAAAACTGTTCACTCACCCTATATATATATATGTATATGTGTATATGATACAAATGTTGTTAATATGAATGTTGATATGCATATACATGTTGCTCTTGGTATGTTATAGGCAATAGCCTATGTGTATATATATAGTATATGTATATATATATACTTGTGTGGTTTTATTTTGGCTTTGTATTTGTGTTTGTTTGCTAGTATAGGCTTGGTTAGGCCTAATTAGACTTGTTAGACTAGGTTTAGACCTAGTATGGCATAGTTGACCTAGTTTGACTAGTGTAGTTGACTAGAGTTGACCAAGAGTTGGCTTTTGTCTAGAATGACCTAGACATCATGTAGAATCTATTATAATGTTCAATATTACCATTCTAGACATGTTGTGACCTGTGTTGCTCTAATTAGGACTCATCTACTCTGTCTGGACATCTATACTCATCAGATACTTAGGATATCAGGCGAGTACATTCTCTGACCGTTTTATACTTGTTAGGATTTATATTCTTGCTATAGATTACTTTACTTGATGCTGTCACGTTGTTAACACGGATTGGTACTATATGGATCTTTTCATGAGATGTTATCCCCCTCGGAAGCATCGGGACATATCATGTGCCTTTCACGTACATCATGTATTCATGTGCTTTCATCATTCATGTGCACTCTTGTGATTCATGTACTCTTATGTTCACAGAGCCCCCATGTATACTTCATGTGCACCCATTTATGGGCTCCTATGTGAAATCATGTGCAATAACATAACTTATATGGATCTTTGTGTATTGATTGGGGTACGGTAGAGTATAAATGGTCATGTGAACAATTCCAATGTAGTGTAATCATGTACAAGCTCTTTAGTGTAATCATGTGCAAATTCAAGCCATTCATATGTCTATCTTGTACTCTACATCACTAGCCACTGATAGTTCTTTACTCATAGTAGATATTTCCTTACAGTCATCTATTTTAATTCATATATATTTTTCAGTATTTCATGTATCTTACTCTATAGCATGCTTACATTTCCTGTCATGATATGAACTGCGTGAGATATATTGTGCTCGTTCTTGTCCTGACTGGACCTGTTGAAAATGTTACAGATGACCCAGATGAGGATTTTTGCCCGACCTACTATGGAGCAGGTCTAGTAGACACCTGTGAGCTGGACTCACATGAGGACCCAGTTCTTGCAGAGGACACTACCCAGTAGTCTAGGCTAGTTGGCTAGCTAGACTAGTTATCTTACTTTACTGTCTTGTCTTTATTTTGACTTTGAGATGTATATATTTCTGGATGTTGTTGATGAGATGTTATGTCTTAGACACTTAGACTTCTTCATCTCTGCTATTTGTATTTCATTTGGTGATATCTATCTTATCGTACCATTCTATCTTAGCTTGTGATTGAGTTACTTTCTGCATTGTCCTCCGATTGGAGAGTATATCTGTGCAGTATATCATATATAATGTTAGATGTATGTGACCTAGGACAGCGTTCTACCGCCGACACTGCAGTGTAGGCTGGACGTACCCACTTCTCGTATCCTTACATTAGGTGTGGGTCATGACACCTCGAAGACCTCTAAGGTATCGCCCCGGTTCGAACTCCTTATGAGAAGCGTTCCAGCATGTTCCGAGTCTCATCAACAGTTCTTCTACGAAGGCATAGCTCCTTTGAAACCAAAATCTGACTTAGGCAAGGCCAAGCGCCGCTCGAAGCTAAGTCCAGATCCACCATGGTGTTGAAGGACAAGAAGAAGAAGAAGATGTGACTCTTCATAAGAAACTCCTTCTTTATATAGGGCGGGAGTGGTCCAAAATGCAGGCCACATGGTCGAAGGTCAAAGTTCCCACATTAAAGGGATGAACCGAGGACCCAGCATGATGAACCTCATTAAATAAAGTTCATTCGACTAAGTCCTAGACTATCCTAGGACCCCTTGAAATTCCTCAAGTAACAGTGGCAATTAAGAGGGAGTCGTTTATTAAGGAGTGGTCATTCATTGCTCTTTAAAAGAAGACTTCAAAGCCAATGCCTTCAATCAGAGGAGCAGCTACATTCCTGCACCAACCTCAGGCGTAGACTGGTGATGTTTTCACACCACCTCAACTCCAATGGCGCAGCACTCTGCTCCGACCCTGAAGCTTACCTTTTGTTAGAGACTTGGGAGGTACCATTTGCATCTAACACAAGTCCGTCTGCCGCTCCAAAAGCACAGTAACCTCGTCAACCTGAAGCACAAGCCTACTCGTCGCCCTAAAGAACGGTGATTTCGTCGCGTAAAACACAGCCTTCTCGTCGCTTATACGCACAGAGGATCCATCGTCTTCGAAGAATAGTTCCCTCGTCACCTGAAAGCACAAAGGCTCTGTTGTCTCTAAAAGAACGGTCCACTCGTTGCCCAGAAGCGTCGCAGTACTTAGACCTCGCAAGAGGCGCAGGAAGCATGGTTCCACCCAGTCGGTTTGCTTAAACAGACTCTCTCGAAAATAGGATTGGGATCAATCATGATTGATATCTTATCAAATTGTTTTAAATCTTAGACGAGAATCAATCAGAATCCAAATTTAAGATGAAATCCTAGGATTTACTCGGTTGCATTCGAACGAGCAAATCGGCACATGCCACGTGTCTCCTTCTTCGGTTATTTTGATAACCGCCAGAGATCTCGATTGAAGGAAATCTCAATGTCTGCCACTTGTCAGCGTCGCAGAAGCCCGAACTGTACTATGATGGCAGATTCTTTCATATCTCAAAACCCTAATGCATATCGCATATGTGCTCTCTTCTCCTATAAAAAGAAGGAGTTTTCCTTCAACAAAGGAGAGACCACCGAATATCAAATCTCCAGCTCCAGGCATCCTCTTGATTGACAACCCTAGAGTTCCATCAAAGGCATCAGAAAGTCAAAGCAAGTTCAACCTGTCGTTAGATCGTCAATGGAGTAAAGGAGCCGCTGCAGTGCTCGATCTCCACCGTCACACTTTTCCAAAAACTCTTCCACTTGTACTTAGAATATCCTATTTAGGACTTCCTTCTCTGTACACAGGTCTTCCCCTTGTACTTAGAATATCCTGTTTAGGACTTTCTTCTCTGTACATAGGTCTTCCCCTTGTACTTAGAATATCATGTTTAGGACTTCCTTCTCTGTACACAGGTCTTTTTACGTTCAATAAACAAAAAGTTCATTCAACCTTTTGTGATGTCGAACATATATCTATATGTATTGTGTGTAGTGTGCTAGTGTGTGCTTACATGTATGTGATAGTGTAGTAGAGTGTCAAGTGCATGTGGTGTCACATGTTCCTGTGACTGTCCCAATGTCTATGTGTAGTGTAGTGTGTTGTGAGGGTGTCATTTGAATGTTAAGTGTGTGAGAGTATATGTGAGGGTGTCATATTTGGTTGTATGTGTGTGTATGATACACATGTTGGCCCATTCAGCCATGGTCAAACCGATTTCGATAATTGACCTAAAACTCCGAGGTCGATATGAAAAGAAACAGAAGATTGCAGATTTTGTCGCTATAATTTTTTATTCTTTATTCTATATTTTTCTTAATTGAGTCTAGATAAATTGTGCGTCGGGATCACTGGAAATTAGAAGTTCATCTCTTGACCAATAACCAAACCAATACTTGACCCAAAACTAAATCAAATCCAAAAGCCAAAAATGACCAGAAACCCTACTAACCGAACTCGGTCCCACTTTGATCACTCCTGGTCAGCAGCATCCCCTAGTATTTTGGATCTCAAATGTTCAAAAATATGAACGTTAGCCTACTGAGTTCTACCTGAACTTTGTCCTAGAAAATCCTATAAGGAGAGAAAAAATTCCCATTTTTATTCATTAATTCAATCTTCATCTTCTCTATCTATTCCTAAGGTTTCTATTCTATGTACAAAGCTTCAATCTTCAAATCTCCAAGACAACTCCGATTCTTCTAGTGCCGGTGGTTTTCGATTATGAACTTTTCGAGTTGTAAAAGCTTGGCATATAAAAGCTTTTCTAAAAAAGGTGTTATTGAAGTTTGATCGTGGACTTCAGATAAAAACATGATAGTGTTGAAGTTGGCGTGGTCTTCGGAGTAAAGCACGCGATGCAATCTCTATTCAAAATAGTGGATTATAGCGAGCAAGAGTTCTCGCGAACTGGACTAGTCCTCTCAGAGGGAAACCAGTATAAACCTGCTGTATTGCGTATTGCTTTCTTGCCTCCACTATATTTATCGCTTTACTTTGCATTTCAAGTTCATTTATATTTGCTTCACCTGCTTAAGTTTTTAATTGGTAATTATTTTTCGTTGCACTCTATTCACCCCCCTCTAGAGGTGCCATCGACGCTATAATTGGTATCAAAGCACAGTTTATCTCTAGTCGGATTAAAACTTCTTGAGATAAGGCATCCCTATATCTAAGCAATGATGAAGGCCAATCAACAAATAGGCCACCCCTATTTGATTACACAAACTACACGTACTGGAAGACACGTATGAGCTTTTACCTCAAGTCTCTTGATTTTGATTTATGGTCGATTGTCATGAATGGTTATAAAAACCACTACCTATCACGGTAGAGGGTGTTCTAGTGGAAAAAACATTCGACAGATATACCGACAATAAAAAAAATAAACTAGTCTTGATGCAAAAGCCATCAATGTTTTATTTTGTGTTGTAGATAGAACTGAGTTTAACAGAGTTTCAACATGTGTCACGTCTCACGAGGTTTAGAAACTTCTTGAAGTTACTCATGAAGGTACTTCACAAGTGAAAGAGTCCAAAATCTCATGACTAACACAAGAGTATGAGGACTTCATAATGAAGCCTAATAAGACTATCACAAATATGTTTACACGATTTCTAGATATTGTTAATCCTTTATCTTTCCTTGAAAAAAAATACAACGATCATGAGAAGATTCGGAAGGTCCTTCGGGGGGCTAACCAAGAACTGGAATCGTAAAGCAACGACCATTATTGAAGGAAATGATCTCACGATAATGACTCTTGAAACGATAATGACTCTTGAAACCCTTATGGGAAAGCTCATAACGCATGAGCTAGACCTTAAAGATTTTGAAGAGTCAGCTCCAAAAGAGAAGGCGATAGCATTCAATATGAACCACAAGACAGCCTTTGACGATGAAAGTGAGACAGACAGCTCAGACAACGAGCAAATGGCCCTTATGACAAGGAACTTCAGAAGATTTCTCAGATATGAGAAGTCAAACAAGAGGAAGAAAGATTCCAGATACGATAAAGAACCGATCTGCTTCAGCTGTAAAGAATATGTCACATCAAGAAGGATTGTCCTGTTATAAGAAAGGAAAGCAGGCATGATGCGACAAGCAAGAGAAGGTCTTCAAACATAAACTATGCTAATACTAGCATCTGGTATGAATGTGAAGGTAATGACTCTGAAGAAGAAGAGAAGCCTCATAACATAGCGAACCTATACTTTATGGCTACAGATGCAAAGGTAATATCAAACCCACTTTATGAAGAATTTACTTTTGATGAATTGTCTGATACTTTCACTGATTTGCTAGAAGATTAGAGAAAAATGATAGATATGTACAAAAGTGCTAAGAAAGAGCTAAAATTTGTGCAATTTGAGTTTTCAAAGCAATATCAAATGCTAGATGATATTAGAGATTCTTCTAGTGACACAAATGAGATTACTTCTCTAAAGTTAAGCTTACATAAAACTCTTGGAAAGCTTGAGAAAGCCAATCAAGAAAATGTTAAACTTAACTATCTCTATGAATTAGAGAAAAAGAAGTGTAGTATTGTTGCTAAGAGAATAGATGTACTCACGGCCAAATATAATGAAGCATGTGACGTCTCTAAAAAGTTAGAGATGAAACTGGGTAAATAAGTTGTCAAACCTATAGCTCAGGTGAACACAAGTCACAAGGCCAAACACAAACACAACACTACCAACACTGCTAGAACTGCCAGAAGCCATGCACATATGTATACCTTTTACACAATAAGAAAGCACATACATCTTCAAAAACACATATACATGATTTTAGAACTACACCAAGCACTAACACTTCTGCTACATGTCACTATTGTGGTATAAAAGGACATGTATCACACCAGTGTAAAATTAAAAGCTAGTAGATCTGAATGTATATGTATGGGTTCCAAAAACTAATATAACAGGACCCTCAAGAAAGTGGGTACCAAAGGTTACATCTTCAACTTGTGTTGTAGGTGGACCTTCCTTCTCCCACTAGAAGAAAGTGGATTCTCGATAGTGGTTGCTCCAAGCACATGACGGGTGATAACACATTATTTGTAACTCTATCGATGAAGAAAGAAGGCTATGTCTCCTTTGGGAACAACTTTAAAGGACATATTATTGGAATTGGCAACATATGTGTAACCCCTCTTCCCGATATTTTTATAATATATTTTATTTATTTATTTAAATTAAATGATGATTTTTAGATTTTATAAATAATTATTTAGTTAATTAATACGGTAGATGACTTTAAACATGGTGGAGTTTTGAAGTACAAGACGGCTAGAAATCGTGGCACGGATAGTGCCATGACGTGCTTTGACTAGTGTATTAGCCCTGGTAGGGAAGGCCGAGCCATAGTGATGTCCTAACTAGGAAACCAGACCAAGTTGCGACTTAACCCTTACCGAAGATTTATTTATTTATTATTTATATCATTGAGTTTTAGGGAACCCGGTAGTACCGAACTAGTCCAGATTTGACCCAAAGTAAGCCCAAGACTATGTAGTCATGCAGCACGTCCAACGACATTCATGTTGATGTATTTTGGTATAAGAGTGTTGTATCCCGTTTTAATGATTTAAGGAATATTTTCTAAGTATTAGAAATTAAATATTATAAATAGCATTAGTAGTGGATATTCAAGAATATTGGTATAAAATAGGTCTTTGTACTTAATGGGATTATTAGACTACATAAAATGGTATATATACACCATTATTGTTTTATTGAATTTATTATTATTATTATTATTATTATTATTATTATTATTATTATTATTATTATTACTATTATTATTTATTGAGGTTATTATTATATAATAACATTTTGTTATTAATTGGTTATACGTGAGTTGTGCATATATATAAATATATATAATATCATAATAAGATATATGGTATAAATTACTGTATTTATTTATTTCCTTGTATGTATATAGATATGGTACACATGTGTATATATAATTGTGTGTATTTATATGTATATGTATATATATATATATATATATATATATATATATATATATATATTTTAAAAAAAAAAATATATATATATATATATATATGTATATATATATATATATATATATATATATATATGTATATATATATATATATATATATATATATATATATATATATATAACATAGCAGCCGAGCTCACAGCATATACCAGCCCAGCATGCCGCAGGCCCACACAAGAGCCACATAACCCTATATATATAACATAGCAGCCGAGCTCACAGCATATACCAGCCCAGCATGCCGCAGGCCCACACAAGAGCCACATAACCCCCGCTTAAAAAATTTCAAAGAAGAAAACCGAGCCTATACTCCCCAGATCCGCGCGGGTGAATTCCTCGCGTATATGTATCGAAGTACAGAGAGATCGGGAAGATCTCATCAAACCCTAACCTCAACCTACGCCCGCCGACCCCACACCTGGGCGTACCCTCTCCCCACGTGCGCCACCGCCGTGCGCCGCCGGCCAGGCACGGATTCCCGACCACGCGCGCAAACGCGCGAACAGAACAGCAGCAGCGGCAGCATTGGTAGCGTTTCGCAGGACGACCACGACCTCCATGTTCCATCATCTGTCAAACCATCTTCGTAGGTATGAACCCAAGCTAACCTGGTTTATTTCTCTTCAATTAAATTTATTCGAGTCACGATATACACGTCGTAAATCGAGCCAACAATTGGCGAAAATTCTGGTCGAGTATGAACAGTTTTAACAGTTAGAGACTCCATGTTTGAAGTCGAATTTCTGTCTAACCGACGATCGAATTGAAAACCTAATTAAACAATCTCATAGACAACTTATAGCGCTCCGATTCCCTTTTTGTAGAATCGAATTTCGTCGACTGTGCGTCGAGAAATCGGATTCCAAACTTGGCGAAAAACCTGTTTTAAAATTATAAAAAATTAGAAAAAAAACTCTTCGACACGACGTGCGTCCCGCCAATCCGGGCGACGTGGTCGTGAACCGAAAGCATCAGAAGGTGCGTAACGGCTTCGTGGACATGTGGGCTTTGATGGAATTCAAATTGGTCGCGTGTGCGCGACGAATTTGATGCGTATCCGTCGAAATTCACCGTATCGACCTCTGTGCAAGTTTCTCAATTACTTTGTACACGCTCGTCGGATCGAGACGAAACATACGCCAACAGGACCGTATCGTTTTTCTGGTCCTGTATGCCAAGTTTGGTCCGATTTTGAGACAGGTGATTGGATCGCCGTTTTGCGGGCCCCACGGTCCAACTCAACGGGCGATTTTGTGCACGGCCTGCCGGAATCCAACTTAGGACATACGGTTGGGTTCGTATCGAAAAACTGGATCTGTAGACATATAGTTTGACGACTTTAGAGACTGTTGACTCTGGCACGCTTTTCGGTGCAAAGCGGGTCCAACGGCGGACACCGTTTTGACCCAAAATTACCGTTTTGCCCCTGTGTCCAGAATTGGACCTAAGGACAGGCAATCCTAGCTATTTTGACTATTCTGAAAGCAATGGTAATGTCTATTTCAGCATCTGGAGACTGTTGTACATTGTGGCACACTGATTGGTTTGGATTGTCGGTTTCACCAGCAAAGGACCACAGGCGAGTATAGTTTATTGTTTGTTTTCAGTATTGATATTTTCTATACATCAGTGTTTAGTTGATAGATATGTGATTTCAGTTTTATATGATTTTGTTCCTTGTTGTGTCGGGAAGTGAAGTACCAACGATGTGTGATCTGACCTTAGACCGTGTAGACAGTGTAGACAGTGATTTATTATTGCAAAGTAGACAGTATAGACAGTGATTTATTATTGCACTTATATCTTGTAGACCGTGTAGATCGTAATTATTATTGCATTTAAACTGTGTAGATCATGATTATTATTTTGTAGACAGTGTTTCTTTATTGTAATATTTACTGTAGACCGTGTAAGTGTAGACCGTGTAACTTTAGACCGTGTCGCATAATTGTCCCGAGATCGATCACATATCAAAGGTACTTCAGTCAGTCGTTCGGTCAGTGAGTATTTTATTGTTTTTCATTTTCTGTTCTTATTATTCAGTTTTATTGTCTTTTTTCATTTTTATGAATCATATATCTAAAGGCTAACCTCTGTAGTATAGTCACTTTCATATATTGAAACTGCATTCAGAGAATTGTGCTCGTTCCATTCCTGACTGTAAACCAATATTTTTCAGGTTAGCCGTAGATTTACTTAGCATGGGAGATACGGGGATACTTGCAGCCAGAAGCCTAGAGACTAGCTAGATAGTTAAGTTGTAGTCATTCTATAATTGTACAAGTTTATATTTTCTGCAAATGTAAAACTTGTGATCATTATAAATTAAATTAATTTTGTGAATAAGTATTATTTGTGATTCTGATCTTCATGGCCATGACAGTGTTCTACTGCCGACACTGCGGCGTAGGCTGGCTCGGACACATCTCGTATCTGTTTTACAAAAAAATGGGTGCGGGTCGTGACAAGTTTTTGTGGTGGCCCATGCAGGTCTATTTTCGCAAATCATACGAACTCGTGATAGTACTTAAGTTATTTGTACTATTGCGAGCCTGCGACTAGGAAATGCTCATTCACGAATTAGGGATTAATTTAATTTAAGGAAATGACTAGGACTAGGAGTCCCTTATACAAATTTACCGATGGGTAGTCTAGGCCATGCAAGTTAGATGAGGAGTTATTAATTTTGATAAGTTGTCAGATCTCCATAGGTATACTATTACCTCTTGATATGACGATATAATCCCATGTGGATAAATTATTCAACTAGTGAGACCGGGCTTCATAGAAGTAATGATCTAACCTTGATAAACTATTAAATTCCTTCTCTTTGCCTTTTTAGACATCACCCTCATATCTTAGCCCGAATTGACTGTTTAGTTCCTATTTTTGCCCTAAGAATTATTTTTATATAATTTATGATTTTGTTACCCATATACGAACTTCGAATAAGTCTCGATTCAAGTTTCTCCTCAATGGTTTCAGTACACATGGAATAGTTAGAAGGTTTGTATTTCTTTGTCTTCAGTTATCTTCCTCCTTGTTCATCTTTTATTTTTAGGAATTATGACTGATAGATACTTACGCTTTATTTTTATGGTCAACTTGCTTGAATCTCTAGAAGCTCATGAATTTTTAAGGATATAGTTAAGGGGATGTTAGTTAACTCATATTGGCAGGACAGCAGCGCACTGTTGCCATTTATTTAAATTATGGAGATTATGGATTCACTGCAGCCAGCAGCGCACTGCCGAGACATGACCCCCAGAATTGAAATCATTTCGAAAAATCTTAGTCTATGGAACATTGCTAAAACTATGTTCTCGTTGACCTCTTTAGATCTTAGATACCCTTGTGCCAATATAAGGTAGAGTATCCGATAGCGTATCACATCTGAATCACGGAACCAAGGGTTACCACGGCCGGAGTGTATGGACGAGGCATAATTCTCAGTAACATGATTTCAGACGTGATTACAAGTTTAGGATACCATAGAGGACAAGAAAATGCATGTTCGTCCCATAAGATCCAAAGCCAAACTAGTGGAAGCTCTGTAAGTTCGGTAGCATGTCTTCCAACCTGACCTTCCGTGGTTCTTGTGATCCATTGACGAGGTAACTGACTGACACTAATAGATTTACCTGGAATATGGAATTTAGAAGTCCATAACCCATCGGTTGACCAAGGTCTTATGAATAAGAAGATAGTAGGATGACCGTATAAGCAAGAACACTGGGTAAGGTTTTGATTCTCACAAAACTCGAACTACCTGTGACTCCTTTTAAAAATCTCGCATACTTGTATTTTGAATATCTTGACCAATGCTGCTATTACAGCCTAGTTTTACAAGCTCACTCTGTTCTCGAGCTTGATTCAAGACATATATTTAGTGGGGACGCCTACTAACATATTGTCTAATCAGAATTGATGTATTACGGTCTGATCAATCGTAGTGCACTCGGTTCGCTTTCTCTTTGATTATTCCACGTGGATTGAGATGTCGAGATATCTATGATCTCATCCGTGACTGCATTAACAATTCCTCTTGAATTATAAGATCGTCTTTGAATCACGAAATTGTATTCAGTAACATCTCCCTTGAACTCTTTATGGTTTTTGTCTTTCACTGATTTGGAAAGACGGAAGCTCGTAACTAGTACAGAGATACAGAGTATCCCCATGGCTATGGTAGTTGTATACACAAGTGTAGTTACCATAGGCCAGCCACGTGACTAGAACCTTGCCTTAAGTTACTCATTCTCCTCACGACCCTCAACTACTATTAAGACCTTCTAGCCATTTGAATTTGCGAATGATTAGGGTTTTACCCTTAGTCAAGATGCCAACCTAGGAGACTATCTATTCTCAAGGAAACAATTTGTTGTGAGTCTCTAATTTATTGCTTGAAGCTTGCTTTAACTAGCAACCCTTAAGCTCATACCCCTAGAACTCTTGTGACAATAGTCTGGCAGGCTTGATACAAATAGAAACTCACGACTCAGTTGTTAGAAATCTTTTCATAGGATGTGCCTTAGAGTTGGTTACCTCATCGATAACCCTTGGATACTGTGGAAGAGTGGATCATTCTATATTGTCGACCATGTGTCATTGAACACCCTTGCTTTTCATTTATCGAAGACGATCCTTGACTCAACTTATAACTACCGTACCCCATTACGTCGTGCCTGATTCTTTGTTAACAAGAGTCGAGATACAATATCTGGACTTTGAAATTCTTCTAACCACATTATTCCAAAACCCATGCCCTATTTTTTAGGTGGGTAGACTATAAGCCTTCAAAAATTTTGGGATATACTAGGAGTTCCGATTGATTAGAATGATTTCCATTGGGATGATAGTTAGTGTCTCATTGGACTCCCACTTTCCATTTAGATCATTTTGTGTCCCCGATCGTGTCATTAATATTCGGAGCACGAGACCAGCTATTACCTTCCAACAAATTCATATGCAAGATCTAGACGAGTCCACCTTCATCTAGATATAGCATGTACCACTCAAACACGTCCCTTGTACTCTATTTTCATGGTTTCAAGTCAAGAAGGACTAGCTGTAACCCTTACCATAATACCGGTAAACTTTTCGACTACAATTAGAGACTCAACCTCGACTCAATTCATCGGACCTAATATATGGTTGTGGTCGACTCAAGGCCCACTACGTGCATGTCACTAATGTGCCACTCAATTGTGTCTTCTCGTGCCACTTAAACACAAAAGTCACTGAAGACGCATTTTTGGGCTTTAGAGACCTAGTTAACCATTCCGACTGCCCAACTAGTTCAACCACTTGGGTTGAAATCTATTCTAGGTTACCCTAACCTAGTAGAAATAGTTTATAATAGGGATATTGTCCAGTCAATATAGATTGAAATCCTAGGTTCATCCAACCAGCGATTGATGTCCAATCAGGAAATCCATTAAGATCCAGTAAAACCTATACATACATACTACCATATTTGGACTATAAAACTAAACTATTTGAAATAGGTCCCTATACCTATTATGTAGTCTCCCCCTCTTAGAATGAGAAGTCATTCGTAACCCTTATTCCATCTACCTAGAAGTCGCGATACGATCTCGTATTGCATTTGCTCATGTGTTTAAATAACCACGAAAAAGATCACAATCTTGATTTCCTAAATTCTGTTATATGATGGAATCCTATTTAGATAGAACTTCGAAAATGGAACTCCTGTATTGCACGAATGGCAAGCTCCTCTAAGAACGAAGGGTTCTTTGATCTAGCAAATGACTGGACTAGAGTAGCCCACTCTAGCAAATAAGTCATTAATGGTTCGTAGACTTTCATCCTATCTGCATCATTGGATACCCTCTACCGCTCTTGAAACTCATAATTGCCTTCGATTATTCATACTTATCTTCCTGTCCTTCCTATTGCAGAGCGACGTGGGGTCATGTTTATTAGAATTTACCAATATTATTTTTGCTACTTGTGTAAATTTGTTGCTTGTTAGATTTTGGGTTGATTGATAGATAGGAGAGGATTATAGATGCCATATACAGTAGATACATATTCGCAGCAATTAAAGCAATTAGTTGGATGATTATAAAGTTGTAGGGACATACCTTTGAGGGAGTAGTGTGACCGAAGGTGGGTAGAAGTTCTGAGTTTCATAGTTACAAAATGGCTAGGAGGAGGATATAAATTGTTTGAGGAAAAAAATTTGAGGAGATTTAAGTAAGGGTAGATTTCGTTTTTGAGTAGTTATGAATTAGAATTTTGTGGACGAAATTATTTTTTAGGTGGGTAGATTTGTAACCCCTCTTCCCGGAATTTTTATAATATATTTTATTTATTTATTTAAATTAAATGATGATTTTTAGATTTTATAAATAATTATTCAGTTAATTAATACGGTAGATGACTTTAAACATGGTGGAGTTTTGAAGTACAAGACGGCCAGAAATCGTGGCACGGATAGTGCCATGATGTGCTTTGACTAGTGTATTAGCCCTGGTAGGGAAGGCCGAGCCATAGTGATGTCCTAACTAGGAAAACCAGGCCAAGTTGCGACTTAACCCTTACCGAAGATTTATTTATTTATTATTTATATCATTGAGTTTTAGGGAACCCGGTTGTACCGAACTAGTCCAGATTGGACCCAAAGCAAGCCCAAGCCCATGTAGTCATGCAGCACGCCCAACGACATTCGTGTTGATGTATTTTGGTATGAGCGTGTTGTATCCCGTTTTAATGATTTAAGGAATATTTTCTAAGTATTAGAAATTAAATATTATAAATAGCATTAGTAGTGGATATTCAAGAATATTGGTATAAAATAGGTCATTGTACTTAATGGGGTTATTAGACTCAATAAAATGGTATATATACACCATTATTATTTTATTGAATTTTGTTATTATTATTATTATTATTATTATTATTATTATTATTATTATTTTTTTTTGAGGTTATTATTATATAATATCATTTTGTTATTAATTGGTTATACGTGAGTTGTGCATATATAAAAATATATATAATATCATAATAAGATATATGGAATAAATTACTGTATTTATTTATTTCCTTGTATGTATTTAGATATGGTACACATGTGTATATATAATTGTGTGTATATATATATATATATATATATATATATATATATATATAGAAAAAATATATATATATATATATATATATATATATATATATATATATATATATATATATATATATATATATATATTGTTTTATATATATATATATATATATATAGAACATAGCAGCCGAGCTCACAGCATATACCAGCCCAGCAGGCCACAGGCCCACACAAGAGCCACATAACCCCCGCTTAAAAATTTTCAAAGAAGAAAACCGAGCCTATACTCCCCAGACCGTACGGGTGAATTCCATGCGTATATGTACCGAAGTACAGAGAGATCGGGAAGATCTCATCAAACCCTAACCTCAACCTACGCCCGTCGACCCCACACCAGGGCGTACCCTCTCCCCACGTGCGCCACTGCCGTGCGCCGCCGACCAGGCATGGATTCCCGACCACGTGCGCAAACGCGCGAACAGAACAGCAGCAGCGACAGCATTGGTAGCGTTTCGCAGGACGACCACAACCTCCATGTTCCATCATCTCGTAAACCGTCTTCGTAGGTATGAACCCAAGCTAACCTGGTTTAATTCTCTTCAATTAGATTTAGTCGAGTCACGATATACACGTCGTAAATCGAGCCAACAATTGGCAAAAATTCTGGTCGAGTATGAACAGTTTTAACAGTTAGAGACTCCATGTTTGAAGTCAGATTTCTGTCTAACCGACGATCGAATTGAAAACCTAATTGAACAATCTCATAGACAACCTATAGGGCTCCGATTCCCTTTTTGTAGAATCGGATTTCGTCGATTGTGCGTCGAGAAATCGGATTCCAAACTTGGCGAAAAACCTATTTTAAAATTGTAGAAAATTAAAAAAACTCTTCGACACGACGTGCGTTCCGCCAATCCGGGCGACGTATTTGCGAACCGAAAGCATCGAAAGGTGTGTAACGGCTTCGTCGACGTGTGGGCTTTGACGGAATTCGAATTGGTCGCGTGTGCGCTACGAATTTGATGCGTATCCGTCGAAATTTACTACATCGACCTCTGTGCAAGTTTTTCAATTAATTTGTGCACACTCGTCGGATCGAGATGAAACTTGCGCTAACAGGACCGTATCATTTTTCTGGTCCTGTACACCAAGTTTGGTCCAATTCTGAGACAGTTGATTGGATCACCGTTTTGCGGGCCCTACGGTCCAACTCAACGGGCGATTTTGTGCACGGCCTGTCGAAATCCAACTTAGGACATACGGTTGGGTTCATATCGAAAAACTGGATCCGTAGACATATAGTTTGACGACTTTAGAGACGTTGACTCTGGCACATTTTTCGGTGCAAAGCGGGTCCAATAGCGGACACCATTTTGACCCAAAATTACCGTTTTGCCCTTGTGTCCAGAATTGGACTTAAGGACAGGCAATCCTAGCTATTTTGACTATTCTGAGAGCAATGGTAATGTCTATTTCAGCATCTGGAGACTGTTGTACATTGTGGCACACTGATTGGTTTGGATTGTCAGTTTCACCAGCAAAGGACCACATACGAGTATAGTTTATTGTTTGTTTTCAGTATTAATCTTTATTATACATCAGTGTTTAGTTGATAGATATGTGATTTCAGTTTTATGTGATTTTGTTTCTTGTTGTGTCGGGAAGTAAAGTACCAACGATGTGTGATCTGACCTTAGACCGTGTAGACAGTATAGACAGTGATTTATTATTGCAAAGTAGACAGTGTAGACAGTGATATATTATTGCACTTATATCTTGTAGACCGTGTAGACCGTGATTATTATTGTATTTAAACTGTGTATATCATGATTATTATTTTGTAGACAGTGTTTCTTTATTGCAATATTTACTGTAGACCATGTAACTGTAGACCGTGTAACTTTAGACCGTGTAGACCGTGTCGCATAATTGTCCCGAGACCGATCACATATCAAAGGTACTTTAGTCAGTCGGTCGGTCAGTGAGTATTTTATTATATTTTTTTTTCTTTTTATTCAGTTTTATTGTCTTTCTTCATTTTTATGAATCATATATCTAAAGGCTAACCTCTGTAGTATAGTCATTTTCATATATTGAAACTGTATTCAGTGAATTGTGCTCGTTCCATTCCTGACTGAAAACCAATATTTTTTAGGTTAGCCGTGGATTTACTTAGCATGGGAGATACGGGAATACTTGCAGCCAGAAGCCTAGAGACTAGCTAGATAGTTGAGTTATAGTCATTCTATAATTGTACAAGTTTATATTTTCTGCAAATGTAAAACTTGTTATCATTATAAATTAAATTAATTTTATGAATGAGCATTATTTGTGATTCTGATCTTCATGGCCGTGACAGCGTTCTACCGCCGACACTGCGGCGTAGGCTGGCTCGGACACATCTCGTATCCGTTTTAAAAAATGGGTGCGGATCGTGACAATATGTACTTCTCCCTCACCAATTATCAAAGATGTATGTTTAGTAACAAAATTAAAACATAACCTGTTAAGTATTAGTCAAGTGACTGATCATGGTTACGGAATTAATTTTGTTAAGAATAAATGTTTTGTTTATGATAAAACTTCTGGAATAACTTTCTTTGAGGGAATAAGAGAGGATAACATATATGTACTATATCTGTCAGAGAAGACTAACAGTACAGGAAAGTGTCTGTTCATAACTCAAGGTGAATGCTGGGTATGGCATATGCGTCTTGGACATGCGAACATGGACACTATTACAAGATCGTCCACTAAGAAACTAGTAAGAGGCTTACCTGATATCACATTCAAAAAAGATATAGTCTGTGCCGAATGTGAAAAGAACAAGGCATCAAGATAATCTTTCAAATCACTAAATGCTGTAAGAACATGTAGACATCTACAATTACTTCATATGGATTTAGGTGGACCAAGTAGAATCGCCAGTCTTGGTGGTAAGATGTATGCTTACGTGATAGTTGATGACTATTCACGATATACTTAGGCTTACTTTCTAGCAAATAAGAATAAGGTATTTTTTGAATTTGTATATTTTTGTAAAAAGGTACAAAATGAGAAAGGATTCATGATTACTCGGATACGAAGAGATCATGGAGAAGAATTCGATAACCATGAGTTTAAATCATTTTATGATTCAAATGGGCTATCACATGAATTCTCTTGCCCTAGAACTCCTCAACAAAATTGCATTATGGAGAAGAAAAATAGAACTCTTGGTGATATGGTTAGAGTTATGCTAAACCAGCATAATCTTCCAAAATACTTTTGGACAGAAGCTATTTATACAACATGCCATGTTCTGAATAGAGTTCTGATTAGACCTGTCTCTAAAAAGACTCGTTACGAATTGTGGTTTAATATAACTCCTAACATCAGCTATTTAAAGGTCTTTGGTTGGAGATGTTTTATTTTAAATACAAAAGACAACTTGCGAAAATTCTACGAAAAAGTTGATGAGGGTATATTTTTTGGGTATGCGGCAAAGAGTAAAGGCTACTGGGCATTCAACAAAAGATCACTGGTTGTTGAAGAGTCAAAAAATGTCACATTCAATGAGCTGAATAGTCAACGCAATAACGATAGTGACAATGAAGATGAGAAAACTCACTCTAACAGAACACCAGAAGATACATCATCAACGTCCTATATGGAAAGTCTGCCGAAACGATTGCGGTTTATGCCAGACCATCCGAAAAAACTGGTAATAGGTGATGTATCAAGAGGTGTAAGTACTCTCTCAAGCAAAAGAGAGAGAGAGTTGCTACTGTTGCTTTTATTTCCAAAATAGAATCTAAAAATATTTTAGAAGCTTTTAATGATGAATTTTGGATTTCTGCGATGAAGAGGAACTAAACCAATTTGAACGGAATCAACTTTGGAAACTTGTTCCCAGACTTATTGATCATCCGATCATTGGTACCAAATGGGTGTTCCGAAATATGTTAGATGAGAATGGTTCAGTCATATGCAATAGAGCACGTCTAGTAGCGCAAGGCTATAATAAAAAGAAGGCATTGACTATGATGAGACGTATGCTCCAGTTGCTAGACTAGAGTCCATTCAAAAGTGCTTTTCTAAACGGTTTTATAAAAGAAAAAGTTTTTGTAAAACAACCTCCTGGCTTCGAAGATTTCAAAAATCTAGATCATGTATTCAAGCTACGTAAGCCTCTCTATGGTCTCAAACAAACACCTCGTGCATGGTATGAGCGCCTTAGTTCCTTCTTGCTTGAATACATGTTTTCAAAAGAAAAGGTTGATTCTACTCTCTTTATAAAATCCTTGGATAATAATATTTTATTAGTACAGATATATGTAGATGATATAATTTTTTGATCAACTAATAAGATGCTATGTAACGAGTTTGCTAAGTGTATGCAGAGTGAATTCGAAATGAGCATGATGGGAGAACTAACATTCTTCATCGGGCTAAAAATCAAGCAAAGCTCACAAGGGATATTCACCAATCAAGCAAAGTATACAAAAGACTTGCTAAATAAGTTTGACATGGACAATGTCAAACCAATCGGCATACCTATGGCAACGTCTAAAAAGCTTGATATAGATGAAAGTGGTACACTAACTAACGTACGTAAGTATCGAGGTATGATTGGTAGTTTACTTTATTTAACTGCTAGTCGACCTAACATCATGTTCTTAGTATGTTTATGTGCACGATATCAGACTTGTCCTAAAGAATCACATATTTATGTGCATGATATCGTTTGACCTGATAGGTTACTCGGACGCGAATTTTGTCGGATGCAAAGTCGATCGTAAAAGTTCTAGTGGCACATGTCATTTTCTAGGAAAGTCATTAGTCTCCTGGGTTTCGAAGAAACAAAATTATGTTGCATTATCAACAACCGAGGCTGAATATATAGCCGCAGGACGTTGTTGTGCTTAAATTTTGTGGATGAAGCGAACTTTGGAAGACTATCTGTTATCGTTGAATCACATCTCTATTTACTGCGATAATACTAGCTCTATTAATCTCACAAAGAATCCAATATGTCATTCAAGCACTCAACACATTGAAATTGGACATCGTTTTCTTAGAGATGATGTTTTACAGGGAGATATTAACTTAGAATTTGTTGACAGTGAACATCAACTAGATGACATCTTCACAAAATCCTTGGATGAAGATCGTTTTAACTTTATACGAAAAAAATTAGAAATTTTGGATGTTGAAGTAATATAATTAAATATTATTTGATTAAAACTCATAAATTCGTTGAAAATATTTTAGTTATAAGCCGAAAGGACCCTTCTGTCACACAGGTGTAAATAGCCAAAAGTGACACGGTATACTAGTCTTTGGACTACCGCTAGATGGGCTCTGGCCCCTATAACTAAACCGAGATATTATATACAATTTCTGTATTTTTAATTAATTAAATATTATTTATTTGTTTCAACACAATTATTACTAATTAAATTTGCATTTATGTTAAAACCCTATCAGAAAACTTTCTAATTTTTTCCTGATTACCAAATGACCGAACGCGGACAAAACTCAGTCTGGGTGAATCAGAATAGAAGCTGGATAGTCGGGTCTCCTCTTTATTTAAACCCCCTACGTCATCATCTTCCTTACCAAGCCACCAAAATTTCTACTGAAAACCCTAACCCTAACTTCTTAGTTATCTTTCCTCTAAGCCTCTCAAGCTTTCAAATCTTGGAATCGGAGCTATCTCGAAGATCTCTTCAACTGTCTACCATCCATTTCGATATATTTTCATTTCGTCCGTCCTTTTTTAATTTCTATGGCTCTTAAAATTCCTATTTCTTCCAAAAACAACAAGAAAGTTGATGACGGTTCATCCTCAACTCCTTACGAGGTGGCCTCATTTTCACTTTTCAGTCCCTCCAAACCGGATGGCGACTTCTTTGATGATTTCATATTTGTGTCACAAGATGCATCAAATGAGTGGTTTACTGACTTTCATCAAAAAAAGATTTGTCCTAGGTCTCCTATCAATTTCATATTATTTTCTTATCACGCAAACATTTTTTAATACAATCAGTTGCTAGATCTTGTTCAATCTAGTTTTCCTATATATTGCAATGCTATCCGCTTGTTTTATTGCAACTTATCGGTCACTAACGACAAAGTGAAATTAAAAGTTGGTGGAGTTGATATTGACTTTGATGTCGATGATGTGGCTATCATACTTCACATTCCCAATGTTGGAGACGCATTAGTTGATATCACCTCAGTTCAATTCCCGAAGGCATTCATTTTAAGACTCATTATGTGCACCAAACTCTAGGCCTAAAGGCACTCTTCGTCCCAAACACTTTATAGAATGGTATTCGCCACCATTATTCCAAAGAATACTGCCACTGACGAGATCTCCTACTTAAAGCTTTCTGCTATCTATCATCTGTATTTTATGTCCCCTTCAGTCTGCCTAAGATGATCATCGCTGCTATGGAACGGTGTCACAAGAAACCACGACGACTACTCTATACGATGTATCTGCCTTATATATTTCAGTACTTTGAGGTTATGCTTGAGGATTGTCCACATGATGGTGCTCCTGCTTATCTTTATGAACATCGCCACACTGCTTCTGCTCCAGCCGTTCAGGCTCCTCTACCTCCAGTTGACCCATTAGTTGATCCTACTCATCCTCCCGGTGGTATTACTCTTGAGTCACTCCAGGCTCTCATGATGGATCAGTTTCGGTCCATAGATTTCTGTACTACCCTTCAGCTTCATGCCATCTCCAACTCTGTGTGGGATATGTCACACAATCTTGCTCACAAGCCTAGTGGTCATATCCTTATGGTTCATGATCCCACCAAACTTGGATATCGCATTGATGATCTAGAGGCTCAGCGATACTTTGACCCGGCTGCTGCCCGTTATGATCCCAACCGTTCTGCTGAGACCGGTCCTTCCACGACGGCAAGTGATGACGATGATGATGATGAGGATGATGATTGAGGATCTGTTTCCTCGTGATAGACTATCGCTAGTTATGTTTTAGTTTTATTTTAGTGTGACTATTTATTAGTGATAAATGCTTCTTTCAAGCATTATCAGCTTTAGTTTATTTTTCTAGTTGTATGAACTTTATCTATTTCAGTTTTTATCAGTATTCCCTATTTTCAGCACTGTACATTTTTTTAATGTTCAATGTTATGCTATAATCTTGATTGTGCTGAGTACTGCAATTTACTTATATCTTTTTGATTATATGACAAAGCGGGGGAGTAGATAGATACTTACAACTTTTACTGCTTAAATTGTTTATGACAAATTTTTGTTTGGAAATATTGTTTGTTTTTTCTAGAACTTCATAGACATTCATCCGACATGAGGGGAGTGACAAGGCTTGACCGTACATTACGGGAGAGGAAAAATTATTGTAGCAAAAATATTCAAGGCCAAAGCTACTACCATAACACATCAAGTCCTCTTCCAAATCGAGCTGAACAGTTTCTTAAGTATCAATCGTAGTTTTGTCAAATTATCAAAATAGGGGAGATTGTTGGCCCATTCAGCCATGGTCAAACTGTAAAATCCCTAAATTTTTACTACAATTTTTTTAATAAATATGGTATTGATTTTTGTACTTCGTATTTGTACGTCGCGTACGTGTTTGCGTTTCGTAAATTTTTTGTCAAGTATGAATAAGTGTAAAGTATATATTTTTATAAAACGTTTTAATTATATAGATGTAGAAAATATTTCAAAATAATAGACGATAAATATTTTATATTGCTTGATGTTGTAAATGCGTCGCGCCGAGGATTACCAAAATTTATTTTTATTTAAAAAAGGCCATTTTATTTTATAGTACTAATATAAATAGTAATTTAGAAAAACTGTATTTTATGTAAGTATTATTTTTGCATCCGAGTATATATATATTTGTGTTTTCGAAATTAATTATTATCATTAATATATTATTTCGAAAAAGGTATATTAAATATGGCTTGATTTAATATGTAATTAATTATGGTGATTTAAGTTGGAAAAAATATTAAGTTATTTAAATACAGTTTAAATTAGAGGTAGAATCTATCTACATTGGATTATATTTGATTGAGTTAATTTTAAATCAAATTGAATTAAATAGTGAAAAATCTAAGGGGAATTAAAACTCTTCTTAGTCCTTATCTAGATAAGACTTTTGTAAACCCCCAAAATTTTCAAAATAAATATTTGTGGAATTTTTGGTTTTTTAAATAACTATTTATTGACTTATTATATAATTTGTATTATTTTACATATATTTAGTTTATTGCTCATTAGTGAATTTAGTATAAAAATATATAAAGCTATTTTTCTAGTACATTAAGGATCTAAACAATATTATACAATTTTTCTCAAAATTTTAGGATTTATTTCATAACTTTTATTACTTTTTACATGTTACTTATATTGTACAATATTTATATAATATAGAATAAATGTCAATTTAGTATAAAATATTTCAGCTTGTATAAATGAGATTAGATGAAGGTTGTTTAAATAAACATTAACTCTATTATTATCTATAGTAATTTTAAATAATGTTATAGATAATTTAGATAAATATGGACTATATTTTAAGTTAATCATAATCCTAAATCTAATAGGAAAGCATCCCTATCTATATTATATCATAACAAAGTAACTCCTATCAATTTAAATCAAATCCTATCTAATTTTGGAGGTAAATCTGAAATAAGTACCTTTATATACCCAATACATTCCCTTCCTGTCAACTATAATTCGAAATTATTTTTAGTCCAATAGGAACTCAAAAATTCGTCATCAGAATTCAGCCCTACTTTTTCGTAGCAAGAGCAACTTGGAACGACGGTATCTCCTAGCTCCGAACTCCGTTTCGCCTCCAGTTTTTTATAAAAGAAGCGTATCGAGGTAAGCTTTCCAGAAACATATTTTAATAGACAAAATTCATTATGTAGATTTCTTCAAAACTGTTTGAGTATCTAGTGTCCCAAAAATAAACGTGTTTCAGTATTTTGCGATTTTGGAAGATTTCGGAAACGAAAATGCGATCCGTTTAGCTTTTCAGAAAGCTGATATGAAAACCTATACCATTTCCTAATTTTATAATCTAATAAACAAATGTAATAGGTACAGTATTAATTATAATTAGATAATAGATTATTTTCAGCATCCGAAGTTGTTCCTACACCTTCCTCTTTGTGCGTTGTTGTTGATTCGTCGCCACGATATCAACTTACCTCACTCCAGACATCAGGCAAGATACCTTTCCACCTTACTCTGTTACATATTCTTATTTTTATTTGTTATTTATAGTATTTCTTATTTGTTGTTATTATAAAACTGTGCGTCCAAGTCACACTTGGGTGTAAGCGACTCTATCGGTCATTTTTTATTTTTATTTTATTCTCTTGTATTGACTTAGTCTAGTGACCACCCATTTGATGATGAGGTAGTGATATATCTCATATGGACTTGACACCTACTTTACCGCGTATTGTGAGTCACATATAGGACACGTACTTGCGTAGTCAACCGGCCACCGATACGTATGGCGCATGCGACGGTTAGGAGTAACTGTCAATAGAATTACATGCTAGTAGACTTGGCAGTTACTAGAGTTTCATATGAGTCATGGATGTGATTCCACTAGGCATGGGATGGGAAGAACAGATTATTGATGTATGGGCCACATATTCATTGCTATTGTACCTAAAGCACTGCTGGAGATGCAGGTTCACCTTACTATTACTGATTCCCTCTGACGTTCATGGAGCATTATGGACGTTTTCTTACTGATTCCCTCTGACGTTCACCGAGCGTTATGGACGGAGACGACTGGTTTCCGAAGGAAAGGATGATGCCACTGCTATACAGCCCGAGTGACCATATGTGAAGGATTGTTCTTTATTACATATTCACTATAGTACGGTTAG
This sequence comes from Iris pallida, assembly GCA_029216955.1. Taxonomy (NCBI): domain Eukaryota; kingdom Viridiplantae; phylum Streptophyta; class Magnoliopsida; order Asparagales; family Iridaceae; genus Iris; species Iris pallida. The sequence continues at coordinate 18,708,032 of JANAVB010026199.1, forward strand.
GCACCCTATTGTAATACATCCCTTATTTTTCTATGATATATCACAGTTTATTCGGCATGGCATTTTCTTATATCTTGTTACGTCCCTCTGAGGACCTGGTTATTTCTCCAGGTGTGTGCTATTGTCATTCACAAGTATTCGAGTAGTGGCCGTGATCATCTCTATTTCTTCGAGGATGATTGCACTTGGATCGTCTTTACTTCGCTCACCAAACTCATTTTATTTTTCATGTATTTCTTTCCTTACTTGTTGGTAGTGGATTTGTCTCCGCCCAACATATAGTACAAAATATTTCATAGTTGATTATATGATATCTTTTATTCTTTTATTTTTTGGATGAGATTAGATTACTCTTGGTTTACTACATTTTACAACTTATGTATTCATACGAGATTTTCTATATATTGGAGTATACTTGGTATGTATGCAACTGACATGTCTACGTAATTAGTCCTAAGTATTTTTGGACTGGGACATTACATGTTTTTGTGGTGGCCCATGCAGGTCAAGTTTATCACTTCGGTTACGTTATTGTACCTATGTGAGCCTATAGATAGGATTAGAGTCTAGGATCTCATTCATATACTTGACATTCTTTCTTGACTCCAAATTTTGAACTCTTGTTTGCCTTCCTTGATTGCATCTTGTTTGACCCCTTTCTACCATGAATCCTTACTTTCTCGTGTTTAATGTCGGTTAGGAAGATGACTACACTAGTATGTGCTCATAGGTCAAACACGTGACTAGAAGGATTACATTCACAATTAGTAAACATTGAGGTCTTATTTAAGATATAGAGGCATTTATTTTTCTAAAAGTATGATCTTAAGGATTAGTTAATTCTAAGTTGGGTAGTAACAATATTACCAACTTTGAGGATAGAGAGAATTTTATCTTGAGACTACTGGAAGTATTCACCAAAGGATTGATAGAAGATTGAGTAAAATCTTTGATTTTGAAGATTTAGAAAATATTTATGATTTTTCGGTTATAGCTATTCACATCTTTTGAGGATATAATTTGATTTGAGGAAAATTTTAAATATCGAACTGTGTCCTAAGATCTATGATTGATAAATTTATTTAGATTTTGAGTTTAATATTTCCATTGTGAGAAAAAAAATCTTCAAATTTTGTCGCATAATTCACGATTGATAAGATTATCTAAATCTTGAGTTTAAAGTTGGGATTTATAATATTGCGATTTTGTGGAAAATTTATTAAGAGATATGATAAAGCTTATTTTGAGATTGATTAGAGGAATCAAATTTTTTTAAGTTATGATGGATGACCTCAACCGACTAGAGAATAAGAAAGTTTAGTTTGTGCATATTAGAAAGAATATATATGTATATATATATATATATATATATATATATATATATATATATATATATATATATATATATATATATATATATATATATATATATATATATATATATTGTCATACTAAGGGTTATCTTAGGGTTATTAAAGACTTGAATTATTTTTATGATTATGCTTGAATATCGTAGTTCATGTCAAGCTTGGAAATACATATTGGGAACTCAAATTTTGGGATTAAATCTTAGCTTGATAGAGAACTAAGAAGCAGGCACGGTCACCCTAATGAGATAGAGGTACTCTATATTCCATCCATGACCAAGATAGTTGTATATACACAAGTATAGTTAGTCTTCGACCAAATCATGTGACTATATCTCAATTTTGACTTACTCGACCTTTCTCCAAATCTAGATCTTTTATTGTGACCTTCTAACCGTTTGAAATTTTAGAAATGATTTAATCGTTCCTTGACTGTATCCACCTAGGAGACTACCTTCTCTCTAAAAACTGTCCCTAAATTATTTTACGAGATTCCTTAATTAATTTTATTTTATGCTTCAACTTGATCTTCTTTAATATTTGTGCATTAATTGTCATTTCATGATCTTCCACTTTCTATTTTAGATCTTTTTGTGTCCTTTACCGTGACTTTGATATTTGGAGTGTAATACTAGTTGTTACCTTTCAACAAATTTCATATGTAAGACTTAGACGAGTTCACTTGCATGTAGGTATATCATGTCCCACTCAAACACGTCCCTTGGTACTCTATTTTTATGATATAACTTTTGGGTCATAAAGACTAGACTATAAACTTTACCATGATACCGATATATTTTTCGACCAAGGATAGGGACTCAACCTCGACTCAATTCTTTCGATCGGATTTGTGATTTTGTTCTACTTAATTCCTTAAACGCTTAACTTTGTGCTTTATCTTGATTGCTTGACCCATTGTCCCATCACACTACTAGTTTAACTCTTGTAAGTTGGGTAGAATACCTCATGACCTAACAAACCTTTGTCCTTGTGACCCATATTGATAAGTTTACTTAGACTATAGAATTCTGAGGACCCTAACTTATCTAGTCAACCAAGCCATAGATAAGAAAACACTAGGACGACTGCATAAGCCTAAACTTCGGGCAAGACTTAGATTTTAATGGATCTTCGACTATTTAATTTCCTTCATTAGCATTCCTTACTTATAATTTGACTATCTTATGATACTAATTTAGCCTTAGTTTTACAAGCTTATTCTTTTATCGAGCTTGTTCATGACATATGTATTATTGGGGACGTCCACTAATACATCGTCTAATCAGAATCGGTGCATGATGGTCTGATCAACCTAGTGCACTTTGGTTCGTTTTTCATATATTGTTCGACGTGGATGGAAACATAGTTAAACTTGGCCTCTAGAATTCCATCCGCAACTGCCTTGTCAATTCTTTTTAAAAAATTTCAATCATCTTTGAACCACTTATTCATATTCGATAATATCTTCTTCGAACTCTTTATTATTTTTGACTTTCACCTATATTAGAAAGACAAACACTCGTACTTGATATCCCCTTAGTTGTCCACCATCTCTTGCCAAGATAGCTAACCACTGACCAACCGATGTGACTATATCTCCGTCTCGAGTTACCTTTTTTCTCTACTCTAGATTCATTATCGCAACCTTCTAATCGTTCTTGAAACTTGAAATTGATTCAAATCATTTCCTTAAACATACCTTAAACCTAGACGATTATATTCGCTCAAGAAACCATCTCTCCTAAATGTCTAAATTATTCTCTTTGACCTACTCAATTCCTTTCTATTCTCTAATTCGTGTTATCATAATTTTATTACCTTAACTAGCGACCCTTCTTCAATTTCATAACCATGATGTATTTTCGTAGATATCAAATCACGATCTTCCAATGCATGTTTGCGTCGAACGTCGTTTCTTCGCCTCATCCAAAAATTTAATCGTATTTCAGTATTGATGAACTATTTCTATCTCCCTAACCTAGCTATTCCTAAATTTCGAGGACAAAATTCTTGTAAGTTGGGTAGGATGTAAAATCCCTAAATTTCTACTACAATTTTTTTAATAAATATGGTATTGATTTTTGTACTTCGTATTTGTACGTCGCGTACGAGTTTGCGTATCGTAAATTTCTCGTCAAGTGCGAATAAATGCGAAGTACATATTTTTATAAAATATTTTAATTATATAAATGTAGAAAATATTTCAAAATAATAAACAATATATATTTTATATTGCTTGAAGTTTAAAATGCGTCACGCCGAGGAATGCCAAACTTTATTTTTATTTTTTATAAAAGGCCATTTTATTTTATGGTACTAGTATAACTAGTAATTTAGAACAACTGTGTTTTATGTAAGTATTATTTTTGCATGCGAGTGTATATATATTTATATTTTTGAAATTAATTATTATTATTAATATATTATTTCGAAAAAGGGTATATTAAATATGGGTTGATTTAATATGTAATTAATTATGGTGATTTAAGTTAGAAAAAAGTTATTAAGTTAATTAAATACAGTTTAAATTAGAGGTATAATCTATCTACATTGGATTATATTTGATTGAGTTACTTTTAAATCAATTTGAATTAAATAGTAGAAAATCTAAGGGGAATTAAAACTCTTCTTAGTCCTTATCTAGATATGACTTTTGTAAACCCCCGATTTTTTCAAAATAAATATTTATGAAATTTTTGGAACTTTAAATAACAATTTCTTGACTTATTATATAATTTGTATTATTTTACATATATTTAGTATAGTGCTCATTAGTGAATTTAGTATAAAAATGTATAAACTATTTTTCTAGTACATTAAGGATCTAAACAATATTATACAATTTTTCTCAAAATTTTAGGATTTATTTCATAATATTTATTACTTTTTACATGTTACTTATATTTTACACTATTTACATAATATAGAATAAATGTCAATTTAGTATTAAATATTTTAGCTTGTATAAATGAGATTAGATGAAGGTTGTTTAAATAAATATTAACTCTATTTATTATCTATAGTAATTTTAAATAATGTTAAAGATAATTTAGATAAATATGAACAATATTTTAAGTTAATCATAATCCTAAGTCTAATAGGAAAGCATCCCTATCTATATTATATCATAACAAAGTAATTCCTATCAATTTAAATCAAATCCTATCTAATTTAGGAGGTAAATCTGAAATAAGTACCTATATATAACCAATACATTCCCTTCCTATCAACCATAATTTGAAATTATTTCTATTCCAATAGGAACTCAAAAATTCGTCATCAGAATTCAACCCCACTTTTTAGTAGCAAGAGCAACTTGGAACGATGATATCTCCTAGCTCCGTACTCCGTTTTGCCTCCAGTTTTTTTTAAAAGAAGAATATCTAGGTAAGCTTTCCAAAAACATATTTTAAAAGACAAAATTCGTTCTGTAGATTTTTGCAAAACTGTTTGAGTATCTAGTGTCCCAAAAATAAACGTATTTCAGTATTTTTATAATTTCAGGAGATTCCCGAAACAAAAATGCGATCCGTTTAATTTTTCGAAAAGCTGATACGAAAACCAATGCCATATCCTAATTTTAGAATCTACTAAATAGACTATTTTCAGCATCTGAAGTTGTTCCTATACCTTCCCCTTTGTGCGTTGTTGTTGATTCGTCGCCAGGACATCATCTTACCTCACTCTGGACATCAGGCAAGATATCTTGCCACCTTACTCTGTGATTTACATATTCTTATTTTCAATTGTTATTTTCAGTATTTTTTATTTGTTATTATTAAAAAACTGTGCGTCCAAGTCACACTTGGGTACAAGCGACTCTATCGGTCGTTTTCTTGTTTTTGTTTTATTTTCTTGCATTGACTTAGTCTAGTGACCACCCATTTGATGATGCGGTATTATTATATCTCATATGGCCGTGACACCTACTTTACCACGTATTGTGAGTCACATATAGGACACATACTCGCGTAGTCAGCCGGCCACCGATATGTATGAGGCGTGCGACGGTTAGGAGTAACTGCCAATAGAATTGCATGCTAGTAGACTTGGCAGTTACTAGAGGTTCATATGAGTCATGGATGTGACTCCACTAGGCATAGGGTGGGAAGAACAGTTCCTTGATGTATGGGCCACATATTCATTGCTATTATACCTAAAGCTCCGCTGGAGACACAGGTTCACCTTACTATTACTGATTCCCTCTGACGTTCATGGAGTGTTATGGACGTTTTCTTACTGATTCCCTCTGACGTTCGCCAAGCGTTATGGACGGAGACGACTGGTTCCCGAAGGAAGGGACGATGCCACTGCTATACAGTCCGAGTGCCTATATGTGAAGGATTGTTCTTTATTGCATATTCACTATAGTACGGTTAGGCACCCTATTGCAATGCATCCCTTATTTTTCTATTATATATCACAGTTTATTCGGCATGATGTTTTCTTGTATCTTGTTACATCCCTCTGAGGACCTGGTTATCTCTCCTGGTGTGTGCTATTGTCATTCACAGGTATTCGAGTCGTGGCCGTGATCATCTCTATTTCTTCGAGGATGATTGTACTTGCATCATCTTTGCTTCGCTCGCCAAACTTATTTTATTTTTTATGTATTTCTTCCCTTACTTGTTGGTATTGGATTTGTCTCCGCCTAACATATGGTACAAAATATTTAATAGTTGATTAAATGATATCTTTTATTCTTTCATTTTGTGGATGAGATTAGATTACTCTTGGTTTACTGCATTTTACAGCTTATGTATTCATACGAAGTTTTCCATATATTGGAATATACTTCGTATGTATGCAACTGGCATGTCTACGTACTTAGTCCTAAGTATTTTGGGACTGGGGCATTACACAAACCGATTTCGATAATTGACCTAAAACTCCAAGGTTGATATGAAAAGAAATAGAAGATTGCAGATTTCGACGCTATAAATTTTTCATACTTTATTTTGTATTTTTTCTTTATCAAGTCTAGATAAATTGTGCATCGGGATCACTGGCATTTAGAAGTTCATCTATTGACCAAAAACCAAACCAATCCTTGACCAAAACTAAATCAAATCTAAAAGCCAAAAATGACCAGACACCCTAGTAGCCGAACTCGCCTGAGATCTGCCCGAAATCGGTCCGAACTCGGTCCCCCTTTGATCACTCCTGGTCAGCAGCATCCCCTAGTCTTTTGGATCTCAAATGTTCGAAATGTGAACGCTTGCCTACCGAGTTCTGCCCGAACTCTATCCTATAAAAAGAGAAGAAATTCACATTACTATTCATTCATTCAATCTTCATCTTCTCTATATATTCCTAAGCTTTCTATTCTATTTACAAAGCTTTAATGTTCAAATCTCCAAGACAACTCCTATTCTTCTAGTGTCGGTAGTTTTCGATTAGAAGTTTTTTGTTTGTACAAGCTTGGTGTATAAAAGCTTTTCTCAGAAAAGGTGTTGTTGAAGTTTGATCGTGGGCTTCGGATAAAAATACGATGGTATTGAAGTTGGCGTGGTCTTCGGAGTAAAGCACGCGGTGTAATCTTTATTCAAAATAGTGGATTATAGCGAGCAAGAGTTCTCACGAACTGGACTACTCCTCTCAGAGAGAAACCAGTATAAACCTGATGTGTCTGCGTATTGCTTTCTTGCCTCCACTATATTCATCGCTTTACTTTGCATTTCAAGTGTATTTATATTTGCTTCACCTGCTTAAGTTTTTAATTGGTAATTATTTTCTGCTGCACTGTATTCACCCCCCTCTGGAGGAGCCATCGATCCTATAACACACATATATGTGTGTGTCCTATGTAACAGTAGGAATTAAAAGGTCGTGTGTGTTACACACATGAGTGCCTATATGAGGGAGTGGCTGTTATTGAGTGAATGTGTGAATGTGTGTGAGCTATTTGGAGGGAAGGATCCTAATCCCTATCTACACAGGTATATGAGGGGAGAAGATTGTCAATGTGACTGTGAATTAGAGAATGGAGTATGTGCTGTGTGTGTAGATGGTTAGGGAAGGGTGATACACTGGACAACAATGTGCAGGTGAAGGCAAGGGGAGGACAGAGGTTTTAAACCTCCTGTGCAGGCCCTCTCTTGCATTCAACTGTAGCAAGATGATTAGGGAGGACTGTATAGGCAGGTCCTGTCTGGGGATCTTACTGCACAGAAATGGCAGTTGTCCAGGGGAGTGTGGCACAGGTAGGCAGGGGATACTTAGCCGTGTACAGGATGTGCAGGGGCATGGGCTACACTTAGCAACCAGGGATTTTCCTCCCTGCACAACAGAGGATGCCCTGTGCATAGGTGTGTAGCAGTTGTGCACACTGCATGTGTGCAGCAGTGAGTAGGCTGGGGCACTTGGCCCCTATACAGTAGCATGGGAGGGGACATGGGAGTCCTTGTGTTGCCCAGGGTAGGCTGCCTTGGCCCCTAGCAGCAGGAGTAGCCCTGTACAAGCCATAGGCTAGTACACAATAGTGTTTGTGTTTATATGGTAGTACACACACATGTGTGTGTTTGTGAGTATCACACAGAAGTGTGTACCCTGTGTTAGAGTGTTTGTGTGTGTGCGTGTGAGTGTGGCACACACAAGTGTGCTATATTGTGTGACAAGAACAAGTGTGTGAGTGTGTGAGTTAGGGAAGTATGTGGTAGTAAACACCTAGGTGTGTAGGTAATTGAGCAATTACCTATATCGGTAATATGTGTTAAGGGATAAACTGTGATAGGTTAAATGGGTAGGACATGCATGTTAGTGTTGTGTATAGCTTCCTATGTGAACAATAGGTACTAGGATATCACATATAAATAGGTAATGCGCTTTTGAGTAGGTAATGGGAATTTACCTATAAGGTAAGGCTAGGTAATATGGTATTACCTTAGAGTAGGAAATGTGATTTAATGTATAGGTAATAGGAAATTACATATAGTTAGGGTAATGGAAAATGTAGGGATTACCTAATTAGGAAATGTATAGTAGAGGGCTTTACCTATGGGTATTAACCTAGGTAGAAGGAAATAGGTAAAGGGTAAATGAGTAGTGTATTTCAAGATATCCTATACTAAATAAATGACCAAGGTAAAAACTAGTATAGGCTAGAATAGGTTCATTTACCTTGGAATGACAAGGTAATGACCTAGAAACCGAGGGTTGAACCAATTTGAGCAAGGTTGACTAGTTTGACCCTAAAAGTCAATATTTAAGTCAAATTGACCTAGTTTGACCACGAAGGCCTAGTTTTGACCTAGAATGCATACCACATCTTAGATATCCATGTTTAACACACCAGAACACGAAATAAAATGTATATCTCATATATAGGTCTTTGTGACTCCACTTTGGGCCTCGATTCACATTTACTGCTCAGGACCGCAGGTGAGTACATTCTCTAATAGTTTTTATTACCTTGATAATTTTTATAAACTCAGTTATAGTATTTTACTTGATTCCTGACACGAGGATACATGAACTAGTATACTTTGGATCCTGTCATGAGATGTTATTTCTCTGGTGGACCCTGTACATGTCTTATGTTCTTCTTGCTTGTTCATGTATAGACACCGATTCAGGAGTGGGCTTCCTCCCTGCTTCATGAGTCCTACGTCATAATGTAACATGGTTGGATCCATTATACTATTCAGGGGATTGGGGAGTTATTAGAGCTTATATGATCATATTCAAACTACTTGTGCATAGCTCACCCTCACCATACGTAGGGTGTAGCCTGACCTTACTTGTACTTGTGCATAACTTCCCATATATGGCCGGCCTGATCAATTTTTACCTGTAGTTGTACTTGTGAATAGCCTGATCTTAACCCAAGCCGATCATATACACTCTAATATCTCAAGGCACCGTTTAGATTACATAATATATTCTGATTACCATGTTACACTATATTCCTAATTTACTTACATGTTCACATTACCATGATATGATTACCTTTTTATCATGTACTTCTTACTGTTCAGTTTTGCTACCCATCATGTATCTCATTTATATACTATTTATTTATAGTACTTGTTAATTTAATAAAACTGCTGTTAGTGTTTGTACTTCGCTCTAATCCAGACTGGATAATATTTTTCACAGGACATAGAGGACTTTTGTCCGACTGACTATGGATTTTGGATAGATGAGGTTATTGCTCAGGAGTTTCCCATGGATCCAGTGTTCGTAGAGGATGCACCTCTAGTAGTGACTTAGTTATTAGCTAGGTTTTGCTGGATTTGTCTCCAGATTGCTATATTGGGTCTGTTATATTATTTCAGGATATGTATTTATTTGACATAGACTTCTAGACTTATTTGTATTCTGACTTATGCTACTTTTCAGTTTCATCTTCATTATCTCTATCAATATCGTGCTTATCTTCCTTTAGATCGTGTGATTGGGTTTATGATACTGATGTCATATTATTCCTCCGTGCGGAGATGAGATATATTGTTGGACAAGTTATATTCCATATATGTTAGATGTTAGATGTTACAGGTGATCTATACAGCGTTCTACCGCCAACATTGCGGCGTAGGCTGGACGTACCCATGTGCTCGTTCCCCTAAACAGGGTGTGGGTTGTGACAATGTTGCTTTACCCCGTTTCTAATTTTACTTTATCTTGTTTCTAGCTTACATGTACGTACCTTATTTCTGTTATATTTTTTTACATGTTATATTGGTCGTTGTGTTCACATGTGTCTCGTGATAAAGTTGCCTAGTCCTACAATACTATTCCCTTGACATGACTTGACTTGAGTATGACTTGACTTAAGATATTCTATAGAGTGAGAGCGCTTGCCTCGACTACAATCTATAGGATTGACTTCACCTTGAGTGCCTTTAGAAGAGGAAAATAATACTAGGATTGATTATCTCGACTATTTTCGATTGAGAATCGCTTGCATTTGACTACAATCGAGACTATAGATTGGGAGTGCTTATCTTGACTACAGTCTATAGAATTGACTTGACTTGTTAGCCACGTCTAGTATTACGTTTCTTTATGGAATACCATTGTCTTAGTATTCTTGTGTCTTAGTTATTCCTTTGTGTCTATTTTATTGTCTTTCCATGCATGTTATTTATTGTTACATTCGACATATTATTATGTATCTTGCTATATACCCTGAGGACCTGGTGATCACTCCAAGTTTTGCTGAGTTGCTAGAATAGAAGGGTAGTTGGTGGTCGTTTCTCTAGGATGTCAGGTATATTTAGTTGATAATGTCATCATATTCTTCCTTATTTTATATTTTTGTCCTAAATTGACTCATACTGCTATTATAGCCTAGTATTTTGTAAGCTTCATCTTTCTTTTAGCTTGTTCATGATATATGTGTTATTGGGGATCCACTCTAATATATTTATCTATTCTAGAATCAGTATATTATGGTCTGATCATCTATTGTGCACTTGGTTCGCTATTCATGTTATTATTTTATAGATTAAAATATAGTTGGACTTGCTAGTTATAATTAGACTGGACCTCTAGACAGCTTATACGTATTCGAGCAGGACTGAAGTCCACTTGATATGTAGCTGGCATGTTTATATATCATAGTCCTAAATATTTTGGGACTGTACGTTCCACCAGATCCCGATACGTCACAAGATACAAGACCCGCCAGAAATACAAGTGATGGTAGTAATAGAGTCCAGATATAAGTGATGCCAGCAAGTAAGGTGATGCCTATAAATAAGTCATGATATACCAGTCCAGCATAAGACAACTTATCCAAGATGAATCCATGTAATACTACCTTGTATATCCATTGTATAGAGAATTAATGACAAAAGATCAAGTAAATCAGTACTATAAACATGAATCATAGAAATTATCAGCATATAAACTATCAAATAATTTACTCGCCTGAGATCCTGAGCCGTAACACAAATCAGTGTCCGAGTGTAAATCTAATGAACATATATGCAGGAATCAATCAAATTAATGCATGAATTTAAATATAAACATCTAGTCTAATTCTAGGCTTTATGGGTTTTCTAGGTCTTGAAAATCCTATAGATAGGCTCATAACCATGCCCATACCATGCCTACATAACATACCGTGCACCCTACTATCCTACTTCTATATGTACATATGCATAAGGATATCTATCATCGCCTTAGATACTTACCCAAGATAAGTTCATAATTCTATTTGATACCCACACGGCCTTCAAGTCCCTTAATCCTCTATGACATAGGTATCTATATGACAAACCTTTAACCGTTATATTAACTCACATGTACCCATAATAATAATTAGATTTACATCCATACTTTCTAACTGATTCATGTATGTATCAGTCCCAACACACATCAACTCCTAAATGGCTGACACAAATACTCACACAAAAGTATCCTAATCCTTACAATTTCCTACACTTATACTCTACTAGTCTGCAAGATAACTACAATTTACCCGCATATCCATACACTCTGGACTGATCACTAATGTTGTATATCTGCTGATTGTAGAAACTCTGCTACACTCCCTGCAGTCTGTTGCTGCAGCCCTCCTATTTACCTATATGCTGAATCATTGTAGCCCTCCATTACTGACTGTATAAGCAACTGCAGCCTACATCCTACAGTCTGTACACATGTTATGTTATACATACTCTCTCCTTGACTCCCTCAGGGACTTATCACATATCACACTACCTAAACACTGCTTAAGTTCTTACCCACACTGCACACTGTCCGCCATCGAAAAAAGGGACACAAAAGGTTTTTGATTGAAACTTTTGTATTTCAATTACTAACAGAACAATATACAATGTAGGACTTAGATGTAGTCCTTTCAGTACACTTTTATTTTTATCTGGAAACTGTGTCGGTGGAGAGAGTTGTAATGCGTTGACTCCTTTAACGATCTGACGACGATCTTGAATTCTTTGAAGATTTGGGTTGCTCTGGATGCCGGAGCATTTTGAGGGGAAGAAGACGTGAAGTCTCTCATGATCTCTGGATATGATCTGTGGATATATATTTGTTTGTCTTAAAGGAATTGTCCTTCTATTTATAGGCAACAGGCTGAGCTGCCTCTGTGCGCATGTGTAGGATGCGCCTGGATGTGGGAATGCCACGTGGCTGATGCTGGTGGAGGCGCATGGATGATGTGCCTCGAATCTGTTTGAACTGCCGCGTCAGGCTGCAGTGGAGCTTACACGTGGCAATTGTGAGGATTCGGTTGTTGCAGAGATCTTGGGTAGTTAACAACTATTCTTGAGCAGAACTGAGTCAAAAGACACATGGCGCATGTCTGTCACTTCAAAGATCTCGGATTTGGGGAAGAGTGATCTGTCTTGATGCGCCTAGGATCAGGCGCATGGAGAGGACTGAGCTGCTGTCTTTAGGGATCAGGAGCGAGTCAGCGCACATGGCTTTTGAGGCACATGTAGGGCTTCACATCGGGATGTGCCTAGGAACAGGCGCATGGAGTGACTTGGTCTATGACTTCGAGGAGTAATAGGCAAGTCTAGGCGCATGGCTTTTGAGGCGTATGCAAAGACTCGGCTTTTGTTACTTGAGATCAGGATTATGTCTGGGGGCGCATGGCTTTTGAGGTGCATGCAGTCTTATGGGCGCATGGCTGCGAGGCACATGCGAATGAACGATCGACCACGTGGCAAGGATAGCTATAGCCGACCAAAAGTGTAATGATGGTGCTGATGTCAGCGGCTCTTTATTTTTTGTAAAGGAAGGCTGATTGGACGGCTCTTTGGAAGATGTGTTGTCGCCTTTTTCACTCTACATTAAATGCATGATGATGATAAGTTTGAAAGGGGCGCATCGGTTAATTTCGATCGGGACGCATGGGTCTATGTCCCACTGGGCACATCAGTCGGGGGAGCATGATGTCGACGGCGCATCTTCCATGTGTCGCATCCTCTTTGGCCCATCTGTTGAGTTCTTCTAGGCGTTAATAGCTACCTTGATTTTAGCAGAATATGAAGAGACAGGTTCATTGCCATAAATGCAAATTTATTGCACGAAAGTCAGAGAGCCTTCCACTTGGCGCATGGTTGTGGGCTTACCGGGTCTATATATAGCCGCATGAAGGGAAGCTTATTTCCATTCTTCACTTGTCTTTCCCAAAATGGAGATGAACTCGATCGGTCCCTTGCCTCGGCGAGATGACGATGAACTTCTTTTGAGGACGAAGATACGCCGAGTTGGTTTTTTTACCACATGCCTTGTGAAAGTGCCTGTTGCATCCAAATATCGGGATCGTCGTGTCCCGACACAGGCTAAAGGTGCATGTTCCATCCAAAGATCGGGGTGGTCGGGCCTCAATTTTTGTTATGATGGAAGAGCCGCAGGTCGGGGCTATCATGCCCCGACTTTGTTAGGCTAGAAGAGCTACTCCTCCTGCTAGAGTGCCAGCATATTGGCAAGGAAGTCGTTGGCTCTGACTATGCACGGGGTGCGCCTGCGATGAGATGATGAGTTGATGCGCCTGAGTGGGACACCAAGGTGATGCGCCCGATGGGTGATGCGCCCGGCAGTAGCTTTAAGTGATGCGCCTGACAGTTGCTGTCAGGATGCGCCTGTAGCTTTTTAGGATCTTTCTTTTCTTTTTTTTTGTAAAATAATTCTCCTTTGTAAAGAGTTTTAGACATGTAATAGAATTTCATATGAAATAAAAGCCTAGTTTCTTAATGTCTTATCTCTTTGTTTGTATTCTGCTACCCCGAGTGTCAAGACCCGTACCCTTTTTAGGGGCACGAGCACGTGGGTACGTCCAGCCTACGCTGCAGTATCGGCGGTAGAACGCTGTAAAGGTCATTTAGAATATATAGAATCTAAGACACAATATTATAACCTGTCATCTCCGTACGGAGGAATATATCCAAAACTCAATCACATAATTCTATGGAAGATAAACACGATGATAAAGATAAAGATAAAGATAAAGATAAAGATAAAGATGAGATAAATAGTCTGAAATAGTGTCGAGCCACAATCACAAGTTCAAAATCCATGACATAAAATAATATCCCAAATAAATACTACAAGTTTCAAAGTATCGAACTGGAATGTAATCCAGACAAAATCTAGGTAAACTAGGTCACTACTAGCGGTACGTCCTCTACGAGCAACGGGTCCATAGGCAGGTCCTGGTCGTAGGCTCAATCTATGCCAAACCCGTAGTAGGTCGGGCAATCTGCATCTAAATCCACTGAAAAATAATAGGGGTTATCCTGTCAGGATATGAGCAAGTACAAATACCAACAACAGTTCCATGTGAATTGACAAATACTATAAGAGACAATTATAATAAAATACAAGATAAAATGTTAAGACTGAAAGTAAAACAGTACAAGAGAACTGGATATCATGTCATGTGTGATATATAAGATAAAACTGGAATATCAATAATGGAAAGTAATCTGAGGTATGATGTAAACATAAAAATAAAGTGCCATGAGATATTATAGCGTATGTGATCGGCTGGGGTCAAGATCAGGCTGTTCTATTTGACCAGCTATACACAGGTAGTATAATAGTATAGGGATCAGGCCGACCAAAATGTAAAGCTATGCATAAGTAGTATAATGTCAGGCTACACCCTACATGTGGTAAGGATGGACCTATGCACATGTAATAAACAAGTAGGGGTATGATCACATAACCTCTAATAACTCCCCATCCTTAAGTAGTATAATAAATCCAGACATGACAGGTTATGACACGGGATTCAAAGAGCAGGGGGCCAGCCCACTCCCAAACCGGTGTCTATACAAGTACATGAAACAATATCGAATAATGTACTCATATACCAGGTAAACCGGGAATGACATCTTATGACGAGATTCACGTATACTAGTACATGTTTTTTCGTGTCGAGAATCAAGTATAACACTACAACTAAATCGGATATAGTAGATATCAAAGCAATGAAAACTATCAGAGAATGTACTTGCCTCTGGTCTTGAGCTGAGAAAATCGAAACTACAAACCACTCAAAGAGCCACGAACGATCAACTTGCTCAACAGTCTCCTAATGCTGTAACAGATATTACCAACGTTCTCAGAATGGTCAAATTAGCTAGAAATGCCTATCCATAAGTCCAATTCTGGACACAGGGGCAAAACGGTAATTTTGGGTCAAAATGGTGTCCGCCGTTGGACCTACATTGTACCAAAAAAAATGCTAGAACCTACAGTCTCTAAAGTCATCAAACTATATGTTTACAGGTTCGGTTTGATGAGACGAACCCAACCGTATGTCCAAAGTTGGATTCCGGTGGACCGTGCACAAATTCACCTGTTGGATCGGGTTGTCGGCCCGCCAAAATAGCGTTCCGGTCGACCTTCTCAGAATCGGACCAAACTTGGCATACAGGACCAGAAAAATGATACGGTCCTGTTGGCGCAAGTTTTGTCTCGATATGACGAGCGTGCACAAAGTAATTGATAAATATGCAAAAGGTCGATACGGCGAATTTTGACGGATATGCATCAAATTCGTCGCGCACACGCGACCAATTTGAATTTCGTCAAAGCCCAGACATCCACGAAGTCGTTATGCACCTTTTGATACTTTTGGTTCGCAACCACGTCGCCCGGATTGACGGGACGGACGGCGTATCGGGACATTTTTTCTAAAAATTCAGTTTTAAAAATCAGTTTTTTCTCCAACTTCACCAACCAATAACTTTTTGTACAGTGCATGAAATTTAATTCTAGAAAAAGGGTTTTAAAGCCCTATAGGTTGTCTATAAGTCTCTTCAACCGATTTTGAAAACTCACAATACGCTGGTAGCAAATCGGCCACAAAGTTGGGATTTCGAGACAGTTTCTAACGTCCAATAAATCAAGTTTTTCTCGATTTTGGAACTCATTTTTTGTCTCACATAATGCGAATCGGCACGAAATATTTGAAGGAAATTAAAGGTGTATATGTTAGGATCATACATGACTAAGTGGTTCACAAAATGACTGAGCGAGGAAGGAGAAATCTATTTTCGAAGTTGGCTCTTTACAGCAGTATTGTTGCTGTAATACTCTGTCCCGTGCGAGTTTGACCAGCGATGGGCGGCCGTTCCTGGCAGCTAGGGCGGCGCGCAGGTAGTCGGGAAGGTCGGGGTCCTGGTTTTGGCGGCTAGGGTTTGGGTTTTGTAAAAAAAATTCCTCTCTCTCTCTAACATATTATAAATACTAAAGGGGTTTCGGGTTTCCGCTTAAGGAACTAAAGGGGGGCGCTCGGTTTGATAGGCATCTGCTGCTGGTGTATGTAAACGTGTGTGTGTGCGTTTGTTTTACGTTTGAATTCCTTTTTTTTTTCTTTTTTCTTTCTTTCTTTAAACCTAATATATATATATATATATATATATATATATATATATATATATATATATATATATATATATATATTTTTAATATATATATATATATATATATATATATATATTTATATATATATATATATATATATATATATATATATATATATATATATATATATATATATATATATATATTATCTATATTTTATCTATATATATATATACACACACACACACATACATACATACATACATACATACATACATACATACATACATACATACATACCTACATATATATTTACAGATATACGTATATATTCATTTATATAAAATATACCCATTAATATTCTCCCCTTTATACAAAAACAAATATATATATATATATATATATATATATATATATATATATATATATATATATATATATATATATATATATATATATATATATAAACAATATATATATATATATATATATATATATATATATATATATATATATATATATATATATTTTATATAAACAATATATATATATATATATATATATATATATATATATATATATATATATATAATCAATATTTATTTATAAACAAAAACTAAATATTTTATTTTATATATTTATTAAATATATTAAAGCTTTTATAAATAAAAACTCTATCAATAAAATACCTATTTAACTAATAATATAAAAACACTAACAATAATATTTAAATAATATTAAAATAATAAAATATTATAAATGACTATTTTAGTCCTATTCAGGAAAGTGGGGGTGACAAATCTACCCTCCTAAAAATAGTTTCATCCTAATTAGAGTAAACGAGCACAATAACAGTAGCAAGAACAAAGAAAAGAAAAATATATACATCAAGGCTCGAAGAGATAAGGGTAACGCTCCCGCATCTCGTCCTTCCTCTCGCAGGTAGACTCTCACGGAGAGTGATGCCTCCATGCGATACGAACCAAAGGAATAGCTTGGTTTCGGAGCACCTTCTCACGACGATCTAGAATCTCCACAGGATGCTCTGGATAACGGAGAGTAGGCCCAACCTCTAACTCGAAGTGATCCAATACGTGAGTAGGGTCTGCCACGTACCGCCTTAACTGCGACATATAGAACACGTTATGGACTCCCTTGAGCGTAGGCGGCAAGTCTAGTCGATAGGCCACTGCACCAACCCTTCCAAGAATAGTGAAAGGTCCGATGAAGCGCGGACTAAGCTTCCCGCCTCGGCCAAAACGAATCGTACCTCGTGTCAGAAAAATTCTCAGGAACACCATATCGCCAACTTAGACCCAAGACAAGAATCAATACAAGACCCTAAAGCAAACAATCACAAACAAACACAAACATAAAAACTGATACTAACCTCGAACGCTAATGGTCTCCGGTGGCTATCGGCCCAATGCCGCTGTCTATCCTGAGCCATCCGAAGTCTATCCCTGATCAACTTAACCTTCTATGCTGCATCTACTACCATATCCGGGCAAACAAAACTGTCTCACCGACATCGTCCCATGACAAAGGAGTGCCACATTTTCGTCCGTATAGAGCCTCGAATGGCGACATCTCTATACTGGCCTAATAGCTGTTATTGTATGCAAACTCTACCAGGTGAAGATGGTCCTCCTAAGATCCCCCGAAATCTAACACACAAGTACGAAGCATATCCTCGAGTGTCTGGATGGTCCTCTCCGACTGCCCGTGTGTCTGGTGGTGATACGCGGTACTGAACTTGAGCTGGGTGCCCAAGCTAGTATGCAAACTCCTCCAAAAGTGGGAAGTAAAAAGACTATCCAGATCCGAGACTATGCTCATCGAAACTCCGTGCAATCTGACTATCTTCCGCACATACATCTCTACCAACTTCTCCGTAGTTAGTCCCACCTTGAAAGGCAAAAAGTGGGCCGATTTGGTCAATCTATCAACGATGACCCAAATCGCATCTTTTTCTCCTGAAGATCGTGAAAGTCCAGATGGAAAGTCCATAGTGATGTGCTCCCACTTCCACTATGGAATGGGTAGTGGCTGAAGCAGACCATCTGGCCTCTGTCTCTCGGCTTTCACCTGTTGGCACACTAAGCATCGAGATACAAAATGAGCTACCTCTCGCTTCATGCCATACCACCATACGTGCTTCCTCAGGTATCTGTACATCTTGTTGGCTCCAGGATGCATAGAGTACTAGAAACGATGCGCATCCTACATAATCTCCTCCCGAAGCTCTCCATTCGGAATACACAATCTAGAACCGTGCCTCAGCGACCCATCTTCGACTATAGAGAAATCGTCTAGCAATCCGGCCTGTACCTGCTCCCTGATGCTCCTCAGGGTTACGTCATCAAACTGTGCTGATCTGACTCTGTCCATCAATGCAGACTGAATCTGTAAACCCCACATCTGAACTTCTATGTCCGGAACGATCATCTCGATACCCAAACTATCTAGATTAGCCAATAGATGACGATCTGCCATCAAACACATAACGACTGGATACCTGCTCAAGGCATCTACAACTACGTTGGCCTTTCCTGGATGGTACTGCAAAGAGATATCGAAGTCCTTCATCAGCTCAAGTTCGTACCTCTGCCTCATGTTCAATTCCTTATGGGTGAACACGTACTTCAAGCTCTTGTGATCCGTGAAGATCTCAACTCGCTCTCCGTAGAGGTAGTGCTTCCACAGCTTCAAAGCAAAGATAAAAACTACCAACTCTAGATCATGGGTAGGTTTGTTCTTCTCATGAGGATGTAACTGCCTGGATGCATAGGCAATCACCTTTCCATGCTGCTGAAGAACGCAACCCGAGCCCTTCCCAGAAGCATCACTGTAGATCGTGAAACCACCAGTCCCAGATGGTAACATCAAGATATGAGCTGTAGTCAACCTCTTCTTCAGCTCATCAAAAGCAGCCTGACACTCCTCGGTCCAGACGAACTCCACGTCTTTCCTGGTGAGTCTAGTCATCGGCTCTGCAATCCGAGAGAAGTCCTGAACGAACTTTCGATAATAGCCTACCAGACCCAAAAAGCTCCGAATCTCGGCGACTGAGCTCGGTGTGGACCAAGACTCAACTGCTGAAATCTTCTTCGGGTCCACTGAGATCCCATGCTTGGTCACAACATGACCCAAGAACTCTACCTTCTCTAGGAAATACTCGCACTTCGACAGCTTTCCATATAACTGCTCCTTCCTGAGAGTCTCTAGCACAATCTGTAGATGCTCCTCGTGCTCCTCCGGTGTCTTGGAGTAGATCAATATGTCATCTATGAAGACCACCACAAACTTGTCAAGGTACTGATGGAATACCTTGTTCATCAAGTTTATGAATACCGTTGGGGCATTGGTCAACCCAAATGGCATAACAGTAAACTTATACTAGCCATACCGAGTCAGAAATGCCATCTTCGGAATGTTCTCCTTCTTCACCTTCAGCTGATGGTAACCGGACGTCAAGTCTATCTTCGAGAATACCTTCGCACCGCTCAACTGATCGAACAAGTCCTCAATTCTCGGCAACGGGTACTTATTCTTGAAAGTGAGGTTGCTGAGCGCTCTGTAGTCGACACACATGCGTACCGTCCCGTCCTTCTTCGACGTATAAAACAGGTGTGCCCCAAGGTGAAGAACTGGATCGGATGAATCCCTTGTTCTGCAGCTCGTCGACTTGCTTCTTCAGCTCTGCCAACTCGCTATTGTGGAACCTATATACATGCTGCGAGACAGGCTCAACGCCTGACCCTAAGTCTATAGAGAACTCATCATCCCTGTCTGACGGCATTCCCGGCAACTCATCAGGGAAAACATTCAAAAATCCTGCTATCAATAGATGTGGCAATTCCTGTCCCGTCAACATAGCTCCACAGAAACCATATCCTGGCTCAGCTGCTTCTCTAGCAAACTCAAACTCTGGCTCTCCCGACGGTCTAAACAAAACTCTGTCTCCTCTACAGTCTATACTAGCATGGTGCCTGCTCAACTAATCTATATCGAGTACCATATCGTAGCTCGAAAGGGGCATTACGAGCAAAGATGCATTCAAATCCCGGCCTCCCAGTGTAACTCTCTGCCCCTTGCAAATATTATTGACCAGGATAATGCCTCCCCCGGTCATAATCTTGTAAGTCCTACTCAGTGGTTCAGCAATAATATGTGTCTAAGTACAAAAGAGACAGATACAAAACTATGCATAGCACCAGAGTCAAATAAAGCTAATGTAGGAAATGAATCGAGTAGAACAGAACCTGCCACTACGTCTGCTATGGGCTCAGCCTCCTCGACCGTTAGTGCGAATGCCCTACCCTGAGCTGCCGCCCTCTCATGCTGGGCAAAATGCTGCTGTTGGGTCGGAAGTGGCGGACCCCTCTGCTGAACAGCTGGTCCTACTAGAGCTCTAGCAGGAGGTGCTCTGTCTTGACCTCTCCGAGCTGGACGAGTAGGACAATCTCTCAACCGGTGGTCGGGCTCTCCACAAAATAGACAAACGCCCAACCTCTTCCTGCAGACCTCTTGGGTGTGCCCCGGCTTCCCACAAAAAGCACACTGTGGAATCTGTTTCTGCCCCTGCTGATGCTGTGCACGTTCTGGTACTTGGTGCTGTTGATGCTACTGCTGGTGGAACGGCCTCTGCTGAGTCTGAGGTCGCTTGGTCGGCCCTGCACTGGAACCAGCACCCATAGCATCGCTACTTCTCTTGGGCCTGAGACCCAAGTCCTCATCTGCTATCTGAGCGTCTATCAGAATGTCTTCAAAGGTCGTAGTACGACGCCCAGATGTGCTTAATCTGACGACGTGGTTCAGGCCCCTCCTGAACATACGGGCCTTCTCTCCAGCATCCTGAACCATGCCCGGGGCGAATCAGCTCATACGAAAGAACTCTGTCGCGTACTCGTCCACAGACATATTCCCTTGTATAAGTCCCACAAACTGGCCTTCCAGTGCACTAAGAGCCACATCAGGAAAGAATTTCTCCTTGAATAGCTTCTTGAAGTTCTCCCATGTCAAGCCTGTCCCATCATGCGAGGGTCTGTGCGGTACCAATTAAGAGCGATATCAAAGAACTGACTCGCTGCTGTTGACACCCATAGTCCCTCCGGAAGCTGTGCTAACCCCAGGCTCCCCTCAACATCCTCTAGCCAATCATCGGCATACAGGATCCCTTCTGTTCCCTTGAATTCTCTAGGAAACATCTTCTTGAAATCTATCATGGAGCCAGGTTTTGCCTGCTGCTGCTGTGGCTGCTGGGCTGGAGCACCTTGAGTCTGAACTGCAGTCACCCTCTCTACAGCGGCAAGCGCTAACTGGTGCACATTCTCCATGCTCTGGCTCAAAATCTCTGTCTGCCGTTGTGAAGCCTCAGCCTGCGCTTGCAGTGCCTCCATCATCTGCTGGAGGAGCACGAACATCTGAGTAGCATCAATCGACAACGCAGACAGAGGTGGAAGAGTCTCCGGCTGAACAGGTAAAGTCTTCAGGACTTGTAGAGGAAGACCCCCCGGTACTGTTGCCACTACCTCTAGAACGGCAGGAACAGTAGGGTCAATCTCCTGATCCGCAGCTCTCTCAGTCAAAAAAATAGGTTACGACGGATCGGACCTCTTCGGTGCTGCACTAGATCCAGCTGCCTGAGCTCGAGTCACTGTCATCCTGGAGACAGATTCAAGCAAAGAAATCAATATGGCACATGATATGATATCATCAAGGAAGGACAATTTATTTCGAAATACAAGAAGAGTTTGTCATGGAAATCAAAAGATTAGAGTTTTCCTAATATGTGATTGAGTAACTCCTATCATAACCTAAAACCTATATCCTACAACAGGCTCGTAATTAGCACTCTAAGTCGAGCACCCATTACGAAATTGCACTAGTTGCGACTCTGACCTACATGGGCCACCATAAAAATGTGTTACGACCCGTACCCTGTTTAGGGGCACAAGCACGTGCGTACGTCCAGCCTACGCTGCAGTATCGACGGTAGAACGCTGTAAAGGTCACCAAGAATATACAGAATCTAAGACACAATATTATAACTTGTCATCTCCGCACGGAGGAATATAACTACAACCCAATCACATAATTCTAAGGAAGATAAACACGATGATAAAGATAAAGATAAAGATAAAGATGAGATAAATAGTCTGAAATAGTGTCGAGCCACAATCACAAGTTCAGAATCCAAGACATAAAAAAATATCCCAAATAAATAATACAAGTCTCAAAGTATCAAACTGGAATGTAATCCAGATAAAATCTAGGTAAACTAGGTCACTACTGGCGGTGCGTTCTCTACGAGTATCGGGTCCACAGACAGGTCCTGGTCATTGGCTCCATCTATGCCAAACCCGTAGTAGGTCGGGCAATCTGCATCTAAATCCTCTAAAAAATAATGGGGGTTATCCTGTCAGGATATAAGCAAGTACAAACACCAACAATAGTTCCATGTGAATTGGCAAATACTATAAGAGACAATTATAATGAAATAAATGATAAAATATCAAGACTGAAAGTAAAACAGTACAAGAGAACTGGGTATCATGTCATGTGTGAGATACAAGATAAAACTGGAATATAAATAATGGAAAGTAATTTGAGGTATGTTGTAAACATAAAAATAAAGTGCCATGAGATATTAGAGCATTATGTGATCGGATTGGGTCAAGATCAGGCTGTTCCATTTGACCGGCTATGCACAGGTAGTATAATAGTATAGGGATCAGGCCGGCCAAAATAGAAAGCTATGCACAAGCAATATAAGGTCAGGCTATACCCTACGTGTGGTGAGGGTGGAGCTATGCACAAGTAATAAACAAGTAGGGGTATGATCACATAACCTCTAATAACTCTATTCCCGAGTAGTATTATGAATCCAGACATGACAGGTCATGACATGGGATTCGAAGAGCAGGGGGCCAGCCCTCTCCTAAATCGGTGTCTATACAAGTACATGAAACAATATCGAACAATGTACTCATATACCAGGTAAATCGGGAATGACATCTCATGACGAGATTCATGTATACTAGTCCGTGTATCCACGTGTCGATAATCAAGCATAACACTACAACTAAATCGGATATAGTAGATATCAAAGCAATGAAAACTATCAGAGAATGTACTTGCCTGTTGTCCTAAGTTGAGAAAATCGAAACTACAAACCACTCAAAGAGCCACGAACGGTCAACTCACACAACAGTCTCCTAATGTTGTAACAGATATTACCAACATTCTTAGAATGGTCAAATTAGCTTGAAACGTCTATCCATAAGTTTAATTCTGGACACAGCGGCAAAACGGTAATTTTGGGTCAAAATGGTGTCCGTCGTTGGACCCACATTGTATCAAAAAATGTGCCAGAACTTACAATCTCTAAAGTCATCAAACTACATGTCTACATGTCCGGTTTGATGAGACGAACCCAACCATATGTCCAAAGTTGGATTCCGGTGGACCATGCACAAATTCGCCCGTTGGATCGGGTTGCGGGTCTGCCAAAATAGCATTCCTGTAGACCTGCTCAGAATCGGACCATGGCATACAGGACCAAAAAATGATACGGTCCTATTGGCGCAAGTTTCGTCTCGATATGACAGGCGTGCAAAAAGTAGTTGACAAATATGCAAAAGCCCGATACGGTAAATTTTGACGGATACGCATTAAATTCGTCGCGCACACGCGACCAATTTAAATTCAGTCAAAGCCTACACGTCCATGAAGTCATTACACACCTTTTTATACTTTTGGTTCGCGACCATGCCGTCCGGATTGACGGGACGGACGGCGTATCGGGACATTTTTTTCTAAAAAATCAGTTTTTTCTCTAACTTCACCAACCAATAACTTTATGTACAGTGCATGAAATTTAATTCTACAAAAAGGGTTTTAAAGCCCTATAGGTTGTCTACAAGTCTCTTCAAACCGATTTTGAAAACTCGCAACACGCTGGTCGAAAATCGGCCGCAAAGTTAGGGTTTCGGGACAGTTTCTAACGTCAAATAAATCAAGTTTTTCTCGATTTTGGAACTCGTTTTTCGTCGCACATGATGCGAATTGGCACGAACAATTTGAAGGGAATTAAAGGTGTATATGTTAGGATCATAACTGACTAAGTGGTTCGCAAAACGACCGAACGAGGTAGGAGAAATCTATTTCCGAAGTTGGCTCTTTACAGCAGTATTGTTGCTGCAATATTCTGTCCCGTGCGAGTTTGACCGGCGATGGGCGACCATTCCTGGCAGCTAGGGCGGCGTGCAGGTAGTTGGGAAGGTCAGGGTCCTTTGTTGGCGGCTAGGGTTTGGGTTTTGTAAAAAAAAATTCATTCTCTCTCTCTAACAAATTATAACTACTAAAGGGGTTTCGGGTTTCCGCTTAAGGAACTAAAGGGGGGCGCTCGGTTTGATAGGCATCTGCTGCTGGTGTATGTAAACGTGTGTGTGCGCATTTGTTTTGTGTTTGAATTCCTTTTTTTTCTTTTTTTTTTCTTTCTTTAAACCATATATATATATATATATATATATATATATATATATATATATATATATATATATATATATATATATATATATTATAAAATATATATATATATATATATATATATATATATATATATATATATATATATATATATATATATATATATATATATATATATATATATTTATATATATCCCATAAATGGAATAATACCTAAATATATATATATAAATAAAATCAGAATTTATTTATAAACAAAAACTAAATATTTTATTTCATATATTTATTAAATATATTAAAGCTTTTATAAATAAAAACTCTATCAATAAAATACCTATTTAACTAATAATATAAAAACACTAACAATAATATTTAAATAATATTAAAATAATAAAATATTATAAATGACTATATTAGTCCTATTCAGGAAAGTGGGGGTGACACCGTGTACTCTTGTCTGTTCTGGCGCATATCAGTGGAGGACGCATGAGAATTTATGGCGCATAGGGACTCTAGCCTAAAATTTTCTACTTCTAGAAGACCCCCTTCAAAGTTTCCAAAACATTTTTCCAATCTTTTGGAATACTTTGAACAAGAAGTATGAGTAGATATCTTGGGCTCATATCCTCCTCTAGGCGCATGCCCTTTGAACACATGCCCTTTTTCGTGCATAACTGTGAGGGCGCATGCTGTGGGGGCGCATGCTGTTCTCGAGAAGAGATAATGCCTCGAACTTTAGGAAGATTACTAAAATCTTTTTTAGAAGATTTGCAGCCGTCAGTTTCACTAGACCCAAAGCGTTTGTTGACGTCATGCCTTATCGGTTTATGTGCATGACCGGGCCTATAAATAGGCGGCTGAGGGAGAGAGGGGGTCTTCTTTCCTTCTTCTTCTTCTTTAAACAGCCTTTGTCTTCTTCTTCAGAGCTTTCCCTCCTTCTTTGTTAGAGAGATGGCTCCCAAGACTCCCCGAGGCGGTCCTGGCCGAAGCAAGGGCAAGGGCATAGAACCTGTGGAGGTCGACACAGAGGACGCCCCCGTCGTCATGGCGATACATGCCGATGTACGGCCAGAAGTGATCGGTGGGTACTGTCCTGTCTTGGTGTCTTCGCTCCATTGTATTAATGTTAAGGGCGCATGGACATGACGGTAAATGAGTCACATCCCGATGACACGCCTAGGTTAATGTGCATGGACTTTGTCCTGATGATGCGCTGAGGCTCCTTCTGCTAACGCACATGGACTTAGGTCCTGATGATGTGCTGAAGCTTCTTCTGCTGACGTGCATGGACTTAGGTCCTGATGATGTGCCAAAGCTTCTTCTGCTGACGCGCATGGACTTAGGTCCTATGCAATTTTAATAAGGCTCCATCTGTGTACATGGGTTCCGACCCAGTTGATGCGCCAGACTGTTGATGCGCCTTAGATGCTCGTTTTGAGATTCTAAGTCTTTTACTAATCTTTTGGAGGGGCTTTTGATCTTGACTGACCACTTTGTTTTGTTTTGCATGACAGTGTCGATGACCATCCCTCTTCTGAATGAAATCCTGCTAGACCCTGCGCTTTGTCAGATGGGCCTGGACTTTAACAAAGAGGTTGTTAATCCAGCCAAGGCTGACATTATGCTGGACCA
This sequence comes from Iris pallida, assembly GCA_029216955.1. Taxonomy (NCBI): domain Eukaryota; kingdom Viridiplantae; phylum Streptophyta; class Magnoliopsida; order Asparagales; family Iridaceae; genus Iris; species Iris pallida. The sequence continues at coordinate 18,734,812 of JANAVB010026199.1, forward strand.
GCCTCTAGAAAGATTGGCCCAGATTCGTGACCAGCACTTTGCTGTCCTCCAACGTATGATGGAGAGGGAGAAACTCAAGTTTGCTGAATCTGATATATCTTTCTTAAAACAGGAGTTCATGTTCGGTAACCGTCTGACCTCCACTAAAGTGAAAGTGTTGAAGATCAAGGAAGACTAGCTCTTCAAAGGAAGGGATGCGAATATGTATATATCGAAGCTGGAACGTCAGTTGCCCTTGACGGCTTTCAGTAGTCTCGCTTCCAAGAGGAGGATGAAGTGGAAGCTCACTCCATCTCAAGGAGGGGCCATGGCCGGCATCATACGGATTGATACCACCTCTAACCAGAAGGATGCCTTGGCCGTTATGTAGACTGGAACTTCCTATCTTTGGCGAACTCTGCGTCCCAGTAGCATATACAGTGATGTCCCCTGGCATTTTCACCTTCAATGCCTCAACCTTTGACAATCGCATGGCGGAGGCCAATATCTCGTACCCGAAGGAAGAGTTTTGGGTTGAAGGTTGGTGCCACTATGTGCAATAGTAGGACGAGCTGACATTCTGGGTTCTGAAGAAGTTTAAGACTGAAGAGATTGGTCTGACTGCCATGCTTCGTGCTACTCAGGGGGGCATAGAGATAAACCGGCCGATGTTTCTCTCTCTCTTAGAGATGTACAACACTCACACCGGTACCTTCTTCACTCCCGTGGGGAAGTCAGGTTTAGCTTTGTACGAGATGTATGAAGTCTCAAAGCTTACTTGGGGGTCTAAACCCTATGAGGAGTACTTCCCTACAAACGAGGAGCTTCTGGCCTTAGAAGAGAAGAACTCTAGCACGATGGCAGTCTTCAAAGAAGTTGCGAGCCATCATTACATGGCCCAGCGAAGGGAAAAAGGTGGGGCACAACCTCGTGTGACTGCTTGGAGGGAGTATGTCTTCAAGCAAGACTTGGCGGACCCCTCGAAGATCTAGTTTGTCACTCCCCAGGGGATACCCATGCTGAGATGTTCGCTGAAATGACCAACCTCAATGAGAAGAACCCTCATAAAAATGAGAGCCATGAGCCATCTGAGCATGTCTACAGCTGTTTTTGGCACTGTGCTCATAGGTTGTCTCCAAAGGCCGTGTTGACGTCCAATCTGATGTTATGGCTCCGCGACCACGTATTTGCAGGTGGTTCCGATTCCGTCGAGAGGATGTACAGGAATCATATTTTGCCGACTGTAAAGCTGGTCTTTGGTCATCTTTTGGCTCTACTTTCCGCTATGGTTTGCAACCTAAAGCGGGGCTTGAGGGAGTTCACGGATAATGTGATAAAAGAGATGGACAAGATGGGCAATTTCCCTCGTGAAGAGTTGCCCTTTCATTATCTGATGGGGTGGTTGATCTTGCACCATCTGAATACAATGACTCCTGGATCGGAGGAGGAGTATGTAGTTGGCGACGCTTTTACCGTTGCTTCTACAAATGGAAGTGGCTACATACAGGCATGCTTGTCTGTAGGAGAGTTCTGTCCTACCTCCAGGGATGGAAGATCATAAAGGTTCCCCCAACTTTCAATGGTTGTGAGGCAGATGAGGAGTTGAAGGACGCCGACGAGGACGCAATTATTTTGGATCCGTGGGGGTTTCACTGGCTGTAGAGCATTCGACCTTCCTACCTGGTGTATCGGAATAGGAATCGTCGCTAACTGGAGCCGTACTTGCCGAGTTGCTTCGTACGTCAATTCGGCTATACCCAATTAATGCTGAGAAACCCCAACAATGTTTTAGGGTTCATTAGAAGTTTGTTGGATGGAGCCCGGAGATAGCAATATTATAATATTGGGTGCACGAGAGTGCATTTCATATTACCAGTTCACAATCCTCAGCCGTATATCTTGTATTTTGTGGTGAAGCACTATTGTATGATGAATACTGTACCTCCTGGGTATGATCGGGAGACCAGTTTTACTATCGGGATACAACTCGAAGCTACAGAGAGCGTGCTGGCGAAGGCTCGGTCATATCATCCTCCTGATGTGCCAACTTACAGTGCTGCCCCTGCGGTACCGATGGAAGGTTCCCAAGAGGAGCCTTCGACAAGTCACCTGGAGAGACGTGCCTCGACGGAGGCAGATTCGTCAGCTCCGAAGAAGCCTAAGAAGGCGTTAGCCACTAAGGCCGGAGATATGATACTCCTTCGGTAGTACCAACAAAACCAGCCCCTGTAGTGGTATATGAATTAGCATTAGTTTGGTTCAGTTTTTTCCTCTTTTGCTCATATGTCTCCTCTTTTGTAGGAAGCGATGAAGAAGAAGCCTCGGCCTTCGAAACCAGGTTCGAGTAAATCGAAGGAGGTGGCGGGCTTGCCTGATGAGCGTGTCCTTTCGATTGTGCCATCTCCGGTGGAGGAGACTTTGGATGATGTCCCCGTCAAAGTTCTAGCCCATTTGGACCACGGTGGAGATGACGCCACAGATATAGCGGCTTCTGAGGATATTGATCCCTCTCCGTTAACCCGTCGGAGAGGCAAAGCAAGATCTTCACAGGGAGTGAAGCAAACTACCGTAGGCCCCCCAAAATTGGTACGGGGGTTTTGAAAGAAGTAGCAAGACCAGTCCCTTCTGATGAGGAGGGAGAATGGGACTCGTCTTTCTTGGATGATGTCCCCGAAGAAAATATTGGGGGTGATCCAGCAACAGGTGAGGAACAACGTGCCGAAGAGTCGGCAACTGATCCCTCTCCTGGAAGGGATTTAGAGGACCTAGTTTCAAAGGTTGCTCCATTGCCAGGTCCTATTTTTGTCGGGGATAGAGGTTGTTGAAGAGGAAGTGACTCGTCTGTCGAGTCCTACTCCGGCTTCCAATGAAGATGATGTAGGAGGGTCTGTTCTCTGCTCCGATGCTGAAAACCCTCCGTCGATGGTAGGAGGATCCCCTTGAAGCAGATGTTGCTGCGGGGTCTACCGTGGTGGACCCGATTGTCATGAGGTTGTCTGGGGCTGGCTCAGACAAGGGCAAGGGCCCCTTGGTGGATGACACACCCTCCATTCGTTCTCCTTGGAGGAAGGTGTCGGGTCCACCTAGAGGTTCGGCTCCGATGATGGGAGATTCAGAGGTCGTAACTGCTGAGGCTCCGGTCTCCGACCATGAAGGTACAGTGGTTGAGGCTCCTACGAGCCAAGTAATGGCTGTACCGTCAGCCTTAGGAATGGGGGCTTCTGCCAATTTAACTTCCCCCCGGTTCATATAGCGTCTCTGGTAACTCCCGTGATGACGCCTCAAGTATTGGACGACACGGATGAATATGTGAGATTCATGGTCGAGGCCATATACAAGATGCTGCAAAGGAGAGTGTCAGCTGTATTGGACGAAGGTGGAAGCTTTACGACTGCGAAGTACATTGCACTACCATTTATCCAGCAGATCCGTAGTCACCAAGGCCATGACCATATGGTCGAGATCTAGGAAGCCTCTATCGCTGAGCTCGATCTTTGTCTTACAGAACTCCAAAAAATTTGACAGAATAACTTTTTCGCTTTGATAGAGGAGGAGCAGAGCAAGTTGGAGGAGGCAATTGAGTCAGCTTATTTCGATATGATGGCTATCTGGGCTCAAGAGATGGCCGACGCTGAAGCTAAGCAGTAGTGGTTGTCTTCGTCGATGGAGGAGAAGGGCAAACTGCAGGACTCACTGAAGGTCAGCATAACAAAAGTTGACGAGAAGATTTGTCTTCTTCAAGAGCAGCGGGCTCAGCTTCTTGTCGATTCTGAACGGGCACAAGCTGAGCACGTCCATCTTATAGAAGAGACGACGAGGTTCACTCGCCAGGTGGCCTTCTTGATCCGTCAGAAGAAGGAGCTGGACGACAAGCTTGCTGCTGACCTTGGTCCTGAGGCTAGGTAAGCAATGCGCCATGAAGCCGAGCGTCGCGTCTTGGCGATCGTAGATACCAAAGCTCAGGACTTGAAGCGTCAAATTGATGAGTTGTCTGTCGATCCTTAGTTCCTCCATCCTTTTTGTTGTTTTTGGTTTAGAGACGCAGCTGTTCTTTCTTTTCTTTTCCCTTTCTTCTTTTGCAAATATTGTCTTTTTGCTTCTTGTTTCGAAGAAATAAAGGACTTTTCCTTTATTCACTTTCTGTGATGTTTTTGTTGGACCCGTTATCTTTTGCGTACCTTGATTTCTAGGTACATATAATAAGTTACTAATGGAGGACACCGACACATTCACTCAGAGGTAATATGGACGTGGTGAATATGGGGTAATTCTACTGGCGATTTTATGTAGACTTATCAACCTTGGCGTACCTTGGTGTTAGGTACGGATAATAAGTTGAGAGAGTAGACCGACATATTTTCTCAGAGGTAATGTGGACATGGTAAATATGGGGCTAAATGGTAGAGTTTTCCTACTCAGAGGTGATATAGACGTTGTAGGAGCGAACTCTGTAGAGATTTATAGAGCAACTCAGAGGTGATATGGACGTGGATGTTCTATGGTTGATGTGCAACAACTCGGGGATTGTTGTACTGGATGTTTACTCAGAGGTAATATAAACATGGTAAACATAGTAACGAGCATGATCTTATGTAGTGTAAAATCCTGCTCATTAAGGTGTAGAGAAGCAACTCTGATATGGAAATGGTTGTTCTTCTACTGGGAATCCAACAGAACAGCTGCGTTCCAGAAGAACATGATTGTCAAAGAAAGGGGTCTGAACCTGGTTTTGTCAAGTTCACGAAGTTCTCTCTTTTGGGGAGAGGGTAGTACATTTTCGACGGGTGTCAAGAATAGTACTTCTTCAGGAACTTGTCGTTGATGGGCATCATGAACAAGTCTCCATTAGGTTGAGCGAGACGATAAGCACCGTTTGAGTATACCGTCTCTATAACGAAGAGTCCTTCCCACTTGGGTTCGAACTTTTCTGGTGTCTTGTGAGTCATTACCATCGGTCTTCTGACTGCTAGAACCAAGTCACCTACTTGGAAAGTCCTTTGTTTGACCCTTTTGTTGAAAGCCTGGGAGATACGAACTTGGTAAAATTCGATGCACTGTTGAGCCAAGAGGTATTTTTCGTCCAGCGCTTCCAACTCTTGCAGACGACGACATTTATTTTCATCTTCCGTCAGCTAATTCTTGATCGCCACTCGGAGTGAGGGTATCTAGATTTCCAGCGACAATACTGCTTCGCCCCCATAGACCAAGAAGAACGGTGTGTTGCCTGTTGGGGTCCGTACCATTGTGCAATAGGCCCAATGTCATTCACCGAGATTCTCATCCCAGTCGCGCTTGTTGGATGGCACGACTTTTTTGAGTAGCTTGACGATGGTTTTATTAAAAACTTCCTCTAATCCGTTTACTGCTAGATTTTAGGTAGTTGATGCCACATTCTGAATACAATTTTTGTCACAGAATCTATTGAATGCATGGCTGATGAATTGCGGCTCGTTGTCGTGGATAATCCTCTGGGGCAACCCAAAATTGTAGATGACGTGATGCTTGATGAAGCTGATCACCTTTAAACTTTTTACTTTCGTCAGTAGCACTGCTTCTGCTTACTTAGAGAAGTAGTCGGTGATTGCTAGGATAATACGGTGTCCCCTGGACGAGGGAGGGCTGATAGGTCCCACTATATCCATGCCCTAAGTTTCGAATGGCCAGGAGGCGACCGTCGAATGTAGAGGCTCTAACGGTCTATGAATGAAGTCGACGTATAGCTAACAAGAATGACATTTCTTTGCATACCCAACAGCATCAGCCATCATAGTGGGCCAGTAATAGCCCATACATAGGAGTCGATCCTATAGCTCAGGACCTAGTTGATGAGCTCTGCATGTTCCGTCATGAGCTTCTTGAAGGGCTTCAACAGCTTCTTCGTTTAATAGACATCGGAGGAGAAGTCCATCGTAGGATCGTCGATACAACATTTTAGTTCCCGTATCATAATAGAATCGGAGGGAGCGCCTTCTGACTGAGACTGCCTGCTTCGGTTCTTCTGAGAGAATTTCGTAGACGACAAAGTTGATGAACGGGAATCTCCAGTCTCTGACGTTAATGCTGGTATCTCTAGCCATAGCATGAGTTGTTCGCATGTACAAATTATTTCTGGTACAAGCCAAATCCTGATCCACCACTGTAATGAAGGGTTGAGTCCCGACTGATGTAGCCAATGAGACAGCGAGGCAAGCCAGAGCGTCAGTTTCTAAGTTTTGCAGCCGAGGTACGTGTTCTATAAAGAACTCATCGAAGGTTGAGATAATATCCAATGCTGCTTTGTGATAGGGGACAACGTCTTCATGGCGGATCTTATATTGCCGTCGGACTTGATTGACGACGGGTTTTGAGTCGCTATAAGATTCTAGGTAATCTACCCCCAGCTGCTTTGCCAACTGTAGTCCTATGATGAGGGCATTGTACTCCACAACATTGTTGGAGCACGGCTCGGAAAGAGAGTTGGCACGCTGGATGACCAGCTTATCGGGGAAGATCAGGACCACCCCCACTCCTGTAATGATCCGGCCTTTGGAGCTAGTTCTAGAGGCACCATCAAAGAACATCTGCTAAACGCGGTTCCCTTCGGTGATGTTCGATTCTTGTACTTCATCGGGAATGTCTTCATAGAGTCTGGACGATTCCGGAATTGGGTGCACTGCTAGGAAATCAGCCAAAGCCTGGCCTTTGACTGCCTTTTATGGGATGAATACTATGTCATATGGTGTCAATAGTATCGCCCAAGTAGCCAATCGGGAGTTTAGTACCCCCAGCTTTGTCATGAGGACTCTGAGTGGATTAACTCGGGAGATAACATTAATTGTCTGTCCCGAGACATAATAGCGAGTCTTCTGGATGGCAAACACCAGAGCTAGACATTCTTTTTTGACAGGATTGTACCGGTGTTCGGTCCCAACCATTGTCCTGCTTAGGTAGTAGATAGCCTGCTCATGGCCCGCTTCGTTGTTCTAGGCTAACAAAGCGCCAAGGGAATGGTCCATTGCATGGACGTATAGCAGAAATGGTTTGCCTATGGCGGGTGCCACCAGAACTGGGGACTCGTCAGATAGGCTTTGATGTCGTCAAAAGCTTTCTGACATTCTTCCGTCCAGACATACGAGACTCCCCTCTTCATGAGCTTGGTGAAGGGTTGGCATTTCCCAGAAAGGTTTGCAATAAACCTTCGGATGTATGCGAGACGTCCTTGTAGGCCTCGAAGTTCTCCAAGGTTCTTCGGTGTATCCTTATCAAGGATGGCTTTGGTCCTCTCGGGATCGACGTGAATGCCCTTGGCAGTGATTATAAAGCCCAAGAATTTTCCACTATAAACCCCAACGAAGGATTTAGCAGGGTTCATATTAAGATGATGCGCCCGCATGAGATGAAGACTGTCTTCAGGTCATGTAGGTGATCATCCCGAAGACTGCTTTTGACGGTGATATCGTCAACGATGCATTCGACTGTTTTGCAGAGACACTAACGGAAGATGGTGCTCATTGCTCATTGGTATGTGGCACCTGCATTATTCAATCCAGAGAGCATTACTATGTAGCAGTAAACCCCCTTCGGAGTCCTGAATGACGTGTATCTTTCGTCGTATGAGAATATCTTGATCTGGTTGTAGCCCGACTAGCCGTCCATGAAGGACATGCGCTCGAAACCACATCTGTTGTTGATCATACGTTAGTAATCGGGAGCGAAAACTCGTCCTTCCGGCAAGCTGAGTTGAGGTCGCAGAAGTCGATGTAGACCCGGATCTTCTCGTTCTTTTTAGTAACGGGAACAACGTTGGCTACCCAGTCTGGGTGTTGTTCTTCGCGAATAAACTCGCTGCCCAGGAGTTTATCCACTTCTTAATCAATAGCGTCCATGATGTTAGGACAAAAATGGCGTTGTTGTTGCTTAATAGGCTTAGTGTCAGGTAAGATATTAAGCATGTGCATCGCGACTTGTGGATCGGGGCCTGGCATGTCTTTGTAGCTCTAGTCGAAGACATCGATGTATTCTTTGACCAGCTGGACCAAGGATTCTCGGTCCTCCCCAGCCAAGCTCTTGCTGATGAAGATAGGTTTGGAGGAAGACCCATCCCCGAGGTCGATTTGCTCGACCTTGTCTTCAGTAGGGGGTTCCCGTAGTTTAAATCGAGATTCCCATTGCATACCTAGGCATTGAGCCCAGGGTTATTCTTCGAAGAACTCTATTACCAGGTCATCGTCTTCATCTTCTAAAGGATGTACGGATGTCATATTGGCTTACAACACTTTTCTGAAGATTTGGTCGATGCTAGTATCAGAGTCCCAAGTAGAAGCTTCAGACGAGTTAGAATGTGTGACATCCTCTGCTTCTGAACACTCCGGGGTTGTCGGAGGCGTGACATAGCCCACCCCCCATCGAGTACGGTGATAATAGTCCTACGACTTTTCTTTCGGAATGGGAAGTCGTAGGGGAGGACGTCGACCTTTGTCACGACCCATACCCATTTTTCGGATACGAGGCGTGTCCAAGCCTAGCCTACGCCGTGGTGTCGACAGTAGAACGATGTCTAGTATATACAAATCACAAAAACTATATCCAACAAGGTAATCTAGATCTCACCCACAGAAGGTAAAGCCACACCCAAATCCAATAAATACAACTGAAATAAAGGACTGAATAATATAAACTGAATTTCAGGTAGCTCAAGTCACGTCCGGTGGACACAAATCTACTACCAATAGACGAGAATAAAAATAGAACATAAAAATGAAATAACTGAGCCCAAACTGCTAAATCATCAAGATACCCTCGGCTGCAGTGGTACGTGGTCTAATGCTGGCTCAAACCTGCTCGCGTGCACCTGGCTCAATACTCGGCTAAACCTGAAGAGGTCATCAGGTCCTCAGAGGACTAGCAAGATACATAATATACAAGCCTTTCTAATAGTGTATCATGCATGAAGGAAATTTAGGATATAAACAGGAAAGACTAAACGATCACAAGACATGAATGTATGAACGACTACGCATAAATGAACTGTAAGAGGACAAGTAAACAAGAGATCAATGGAATACCAAACCCTCGCCTCGAGTGTGGACTCGCAGGTTTGAACCAATCACTAACCCTTGCCCCGAATGTGGACTTGCAAGTCAGTTTCAAGACAAGTCACCCTCGCCCCGTGTGTGGACTCGCAGGTGCAACCGGTCAACCCTCGCCCCGAATGTGGACTCGCAGGTTGTTAGAAATCAAAATAATAGATTAGCAGTTCAGTTTATAATGTGATCGTCCTACGATACAACTCAAACCGGTACAAGTGAAAAACATATTCAAATAAGGCTACAAGGCAAACTGTGAGCAATAATAAAGCACATGTCAGCAATCAACTGGATAATGAAAGCAGATAAGCATGTACAAATAAAGTTGTAACGAAAGGCAAGGTATACTTGTCTGTGGTCCTGTTGCGGATACGGACTACAACCTGTATGAAGATCCAAATAACCTGTTTAAGAATTTATAGTATGAGTAAAACGATTGTAATCCATGATAAACTACCTACTAGTCTCTAGGTCTATTTCCAGGCCAAGTTGGGTTTTATAGCATATTAGTATTCTAGGGTACTCCTAATCTTTGTTGGTTTTTACCTCTAACTGTACTAGGCATTGGCCACATATCTTCCTATCTATAAGTCACACGTATCCTGTTACTGTCCTCTCCAAAAGTATAGGCTGACCCCCTTCCTATATAACCTGGTGCTGAACACTTCATCAATTTAAACCTACATTACTGTACCTATAGTCGTCTAAGTGTTGCTCCTACAGAAAATTCCTATACCTACAACTGCTTACCAGTGGTTTGCTCTTTGTTAGCATTGCCTAATGTACCAGATATTACATATGATACCCCTATCCCTTTTAGATATCTGTTGCTACTTATACAGTCCCTAACTATGACACAGGTTTCCCCCTAATACTTAGATATCTGTCCACAGACGTTCTCCTAACAAATTCTCCTCCTAAACACCCTGGTATGCTCATACACCACACTGGTACGTAGGGAACTGTGGTTTCCAGGCTTACACTTTTCTACTCCTATTCGAGCCCTGCAATCGCATACCTCCTGAATAGCTCATTGTTCCTATAGGCATTCTGGACTCTGCTAGCTCTTCTAACCTTTTCTTACATGATGTCCTGATGCATTATCCTGGTCAATCAAAACTCAGATTTCCCTTTGCTAATTATCCTTATCGGTTATTTGATACTGGTAGGGACAACTTCCTGATACTGCCTATTGTTCTGCTCCTGTGCTAACATAGGTAGTCGTCTAGTTTAGCATCTCTGGTTGATACGTAGGGGCTATAAAGAAATTAACACAATGGACATTATAACCTAGCATTCATGGCATATACTTTGATGATAATCAACATAACCAGGTCTCTGAATTTGCAGGTTTTATCAGTCTGGAACTGATTCTTATTCAATTCTTCCATTGTCCACTATAAATCATGCTTCCAACTTATCAAAAAGACTAGCCATGCAACTTACTATCTGATGGTATGCCAAAATACTAAGCCCTGCAACCACAGGGAATTTCTAATTACTGCTAACCGATTCCTCTATACTGTTATGAGTATGTATCCAAGGCATTTCCCTTATACTGGAACCTGGTACACAGGAACCACAAACCCTTCTTAATGCTGACAGGAACCTGGGTACACAGGAACCTGGGTAATATATATTAAATGAACATTACCTGTCTGAAAGTTTTCTTCAAAGGGACATGGCTTAAACTCTACATAAGGGTTAATTGCTATGACATATGTTGGCATTACAAAGCCTAAAGGATATGGGTATTAGGTGTTGATTACTCATGTTTGTAGATCAACTTCTAAGGCTAACATGCCATGAATGAAACTACAAAAAAATGAAGGACAACACTAGTTGGGGACTCGACCTCAGAAAGGATCAGATGTGATCAACTGTAATCAAAACAAAGAGATAAACTAATGTCCGGCTAAGGGTGTCTCCTCTTAACCAATTTTCCAATTATACCGAACTTAACACACATTCTTACAATTATTCTGATACCAATTCCCAAATCCCAGATCCAAGATGCCTTCCCCCTCTCTTATGAACCCGGCCTGTACTTTACTTGATACTGGTACTTCCTATCCACAACTAGAACACACACACCAGTCCAGGATTTGACACCCGTTCCCCTGTTTGTAGGTAATACAGCAAAGGAAATGTAAGATAGGTGCAGTGAAGTAGTCATGTGTATTGTATATGATTATGAGCTAAATGGACTGCATAACACACTGTGCTCCGACCCATGGGTATGCAGGGCAGATATGTATTACAACTACAGTAATTGAATTTTGCAAGGGCAATCAATATGTACAGTGGCCAATTTGGAGTGCAGGACAACACTAACCATGCAGTGGCCATGAAATAAATGTAAGAAGGACATGACATGTCATTTAGAATGCAGTGAATGAGTGAAGAGTGCAATGTGTATAAATGAATGTGAGTACTAACTAAACTATACAGGAGATGCAAAGGTGCCTATGCAAAGTAGGGTGTTTATAACTAGATGTATATAGGAATTTATCTAGTGCTTTTATGTTACACAGGACAGGTGATGAAGGGTGATGTGAAAGAAAAGTATGGCTAATCTTCACATGGATAGAACCACGTGCGAAGATGTGGTTTTGATCATACAAATAGACTAAAACTCTAAATATGAAGGACTGTATATATGTAATCATGGGTTGTATAGGCAAGACAGTGGACTAAAACAAAATCCAACCTACTGTACACTCATATCCAAATTCCTGGGCACACCAATCCTCAAAAACCTGGGAGTGATACTTCTAAGGGCTGAAACATTTGGGCACAGTGTGGACCTGACAATGTAAAACTTTGGTTCATCAGCACATGGCCACACACTTACCCCTAAGTATTGCCTATGTGTCAGCTCCTCCTAACCAATGGTATCATGGTCTGAGCCATTGATAGGCTGGTACAGATGTAGTATGCCCTCAGAGAGCAGATACTCACAACAATATATACCTAGGTGCACATAGGAACCCCTGTCAATTCCTAGACCTTACCCACCTCATACACTTTGAGTTCCTGGGAATTAAAGCACAAGTCAATACCCATGAATTTCTTCAATAATCTTACCTCTTCCCTGTCAGTGTATAAATACTTATCTAGGCCCTCGTATACGCACTCTTCCTAGACATAACTTCGAATACTTACTGTACAAACATGAATTAGAAGGTTTGAAGATAGATTCGTGTACCTACTATATTGGTTTCCTGCTCGAATGGTTCTTCGATCCTCCTCGATTCGTCCTTTCTTTCTTTGCGGTGGGAAAGAAGTCAAATTCTTAGGATTTGTAGATGGGAACGGGGTCAGCTGCCATCCCTCCTTTATATAGGTAAGGTTTGGATTAGATCGAAGGAAACTAGATTGGGGGATCTAGTTTAAAATCGGATTTGAATTTCCCTAAGGTTTATCACCATACGAAGGGGAGGTTGAGTTTTGCACTTTGAAAACAACTTCAAGGCTGAGATTACAAACGGCTAAGATCCCATTGAGTTTGAAAGTAAAATTTGCATAGAAGCCCTTGAGAAATCGGTTTTGCCAAGTCCAGTATTACCATTTACTCTTATATAGCATTTTAGTATTCTAGAATTTATAAGAGCAAACAAAAGGAAATAAAATTAACAATAAATGGGTTCAAGGGTTTACAAATCTACCCCCCTTAAAATAATTTTGTCCTCAAAATTCAATAGAGCTATAATCTACTAGGAGGAAAAGTTCTAAACTATTGTAAAAAATACTTACTATAGGACCACCCATAGTACTACTACTATATTCTACTATGAACTTTTGTCAGTTCCTCGTGGTGTCGCCGGGTTCTCCATAATCGTGGCATAAGCTTGTCCTCCTCGGGCGGTTGGTGTTGGGGCAGTCGCATTTCTCTTCAGACAAAATCGTGATATGTGCTGGATGGAACCACAAGTCCGACACAACCCTAACCATTTGCGGCACTCTTCTTGGATGTGGTCCCTCTTCATGCAATACTGGCAGGTAGGAACATCTTGTACTTGATATGGGGCTGCTTGTGGCTGCTGTTGATACAGTTGTGCTGCGGTCTTCTCTGGAACATTGGGTCGCTTCGCCACTCTCGATTGGCTACTGCCTCCTCCATGTGTGTCTCTGTCTCCTTTTCACTTACTCTTCAATTCTGTTTCTACCGCCTGTGCGCCGTCAAGATTCTCTCGTAAGTTGTGGCCTGGCTTTTGGCGATGGCTATACGGATTTCATGTGAAAGTCCTTTCCTGAACTTCTTGGCTTTGGCTGCAGGGGTCAAGGCATCTGCGAAGTGACTGAAACGGAAGAACTCGACGGTGTACTCGTTGATAGAGAGGTTGCCCTGCTGCAGGCTCTCGAACTCGTTCTCCAACTCTTTACGGGTTGTCTCACGATAGAGCTTCATCTTGAATAGTTCCTTGAACTCCTCCCAAGTCACATCTAGTGTGGTGAATCTAGGCTCATCTCGATACCATGTGCGGGCGATATCGTAAAGCTGCATGCTAGCTGACTCAATCTTCAGGTCTTCAGGAACTCGAGTCATCCGAAGAATCCAATCCACGTTCTCTAACCACTCATCCGCGTAGAGAATCCCTTCCGTCCCCTTGAATTCCCTGGGCCTAAGGTCCATGAAATTCTTGGAAGTCCCGGGACGCGGTCATGGAGCGTCTCTAGTCTGGAGGTCCTCTTTCAAGGTGTCGCAAAAGGTATTAGCCTGCTCCGTCTGGAAAGTGATGAGCTGCTGGAAGATTCCAAGGAGAGCAACATTGTCTAGTGCAGGTGGCGAAGGCAGAATATGTGCTGGGTATACGGCAGGTGCTGGATACGTCGCTGGTGCTGGATGCATCATAGGAGCTGGATACATTGCCGGTGTAGGGTGCATGGTAGGTGCTGGATGCAGAATTTGTGCTGGTGGAATGTCATCTCTACAGAATCTCAGGTATTGCAGTTGAGTCGGGTCGTCCTGATGTGTAAGCTGGCCTCCCTGCATCGGCGGGGTCATGTAAGTGAAGAATCCTCCTGCAGCCGGTGGGGTGTTCAGGGAAGCGTTGTTCCTGTCTTGAGAATCCATTTACTGTAATAAAAGAAAATATTAGACGGTATGAAGATGCCAAGCAGGATGCAAGTCAAGGATTCAATGAAAATAGAGATCAATAGTGAGTCAAGACACGTGGATGAGATCCTAAGAGTCTAGTCCTATTTGCAGGCTCACAACGGTACAGTGACATAACCGAAGTGATTAACGTAGACCTGCATGGGCCACCACAAAAACTTATCACGACCCGTACCCGTTTTTCAGATACGAGGCGTGTCCAAGCCCAGCCTATACCGTAGTGTCGGCGGTAGAACGTTGTCTAGTATATATAAATCACAGAAACTATTTCCAATAAGGTAATCTAGATCTCATCCAAAGAAGGTAAAGCCACATCCAAATATAATAAATACAACTAAGATAAAGGACTGAATAATATAAACTGAATTTCAAGTAGCTCAAGTCACGTCCAGTGGACACAAATCCACTACTAATAGACGAGAATAAAAATAGAACATGAAAATGAAATAACCAAGCCCAAACTGCTAAATCATCAAGATACCCTCGGCTACGGTGGTACCGTGGTCCAATGCTGGTTCAAACCTGCTTGCGTGCACCTGGCTCAATACTCTGCTAAACCTGAAGAGGTCATCAGGTCCTTAGAGGACTAGCAAGATACATAATATACAAGCCTTTTTAACAGTTTATCACGCATGAAGGAAATTCAGGATATAAACAGGAAAGACTAAATGATCACAAGACATGAATATATGAACGACTACGCATAAATGAACTTCAAGAGGACAAGTAAATAAGAGATCAATGGAATACCAAACCCTCGTCCCGAGTGTGGACTCGCAGGTTTGAACTAATCACTAACCCTCGCCCCGAATGTGGACTCGCAGGTCAGTTTCAAGACAAGTCACCCTTGCCCCATGTATGGACTCGCAGGTGCAACCGGTCAATCCTCGCCCCGAATGTGGACTCGTAGGTTGTAAGAAATCGAAATAAGGGATTAGCAGTTCAGTTTATAATGTGATCGTCCTACGATACAACTCAAACCAGTACAAGTAAAAAACATATTCTGGCTAAGGGTGTCTCCTCTTAACCAATTTTCCAATTATACCGAACTTAACACACATTCTTACAATTGTTCTGATACCAATTCCCAAATCCTAGATCCAAGATGCCTTCCCCCTCTCTTATGAACCCGGCCTGTACTTTACTTGATACTGGTACTTCCTATCCACAACTAGAACACACACACACCAGTCCAGGATTTGACACCCATTCCCCTGTTTGCAGGTAATACAGCAAAAAAAATGTAAGATAGGTGCAGTGAAGTAGTCATGTGCATTGTATATGATTATGAGCTAAATGGACTGCATAACACACTGTGCTCCGACCCATGGGTATGCAGGGCAGATATGTATTACAACTACAGTAATTAAATTTTGCAAGGGCATTCAATATGTACAGTGGCCAATTTGGAGTGCAGGACAACACTAACCATGTAGTGGCCATAAAATGAATGTAAGAAGGACATGACATGTCATTTAGAATGCATTGAATGAGTGAAGAGTGCAATGTGTATAAAAGAATGTGAGTACTAACTAAACTATACAGGAGATGCAAAGGTGCCTATGCAAAGTAGGGTGTTTATAACTAGATGTATATAGGAATTTATCTAGTGCTTTTATGTTACACAGGACAGGTGATGAAGGGTGATATGATAGGAAAGTGTGGCTAATCTTCACATGGATAGAACCACGTGCAAAGATGGTGTTTTGATCATACAAATAGACTAAAACTCTAAATATGAAGGACAACATATATGTAATCATGGGTTGTATAGGCAAGACAGTGGACTAAAACAAAATCCAACCTACTGTACACTCATATCCAAATTCCTGGGCACACCAATCCTCAAAAACCTGGGAGTGATACTTCTAAGGGCTGAAACATTTGGGCACAGTGTGGACCTGACAATGTAAAACTTTGGTTCATCAGCACATGGCCACACACTTACCCATAAGTATTGCCTATGTGTCAGCTCCTCCTAACCAATGGTATCATGGTCTGAGCCATTGATAGGCTGGTACAGATGTAGTATGCCCTCACAGAGCAGATACTCACAACCATATATACCTAGGTGCACATAGGAACCCCTGCTAATTCCTAGACCTTACCCACCTCATACACTTTAAGTTCCTGGGAATTAAAGCACAAGTCAATACCCATGAATTTCTTCAATAATCTTACCTCTTCCCTGTCAGTATATAAATACTTATCTAGGCCCTCGTATACGCACTCTTCCTAGACATAACTTTGAATACTTACTGTACAAACATGAATTACAAGGTTTGAAGATAGATTCATGTACCTACTATATTGGTTTCCTGCTCGAATGGTTCTTCGATCCTCCTCGATTCCTCTTTGCTTTCTTTGCGGCGCAAAAGAAGTCAAATTCTTAGGGTTTGTAGATAGGAATGGTGTCAGCTGCCATCTCTCTTTTATATAGGTAAGGTTTGGATTAGATCAAAGGAAACTAGATTGGGGGATCTAGTTTAAAATCGGATTTGAATTTCCCTAAGGTTTATCACAATACGAAGGGGAGGTTGAGTTTTGCGCTTTGAAAACAACTTCAAGGCTGAGATTACAAACGTCTAAGAGTCCATTGAGTTTGAAAGTAAAATTTACATAGAAGCCCTTGAGAAATCGGTTTGGCTAAGTCCATTATTACCATTTACTCTTATATAGCATTTTAGAATTCAAGAATTTATAAGAGCAAACGAAAGGAAATAAAATTAACAATAAATGGGCTCAAGGGTTTAAAACCTTTGCCATTGTTCAGACCATGGCCACTCTTTAGGTTGTAACCCTTCATTTGGATGAGATATTTGGCTCGATCATTGTACCGATAAATTTGTATTCTGTCGGTGTCGAGTTCTGGCTCTGCCGGTGGAAGGTTTTGATGACGCTCGACTTTGCCGAAGATGATAGGCCCCTCGTCCTGGTTCTAAAGTAAGACTATATAACAGACTCCTTGGTACATGACGACTCGATTTACATAATTCGCAGTCGTTATTTGTGTTTGCAACGACTGCAGGGCATTATCTAAAGTATACATTGCATTCCAGTGTGGAAGACTAGAATAATTGAAAGACACCCCTTTATTGATAAAATATAAAATTTTGTCCCAAGGGATTACATTATCAAGGGATGGAGCGTCAACATTGGCTGATATGTACTCCTCCAGCTCTTTGTCAGTTAGCACTGGAGTAGCTTTGGGCAGTTCAGGTGAGTCCATCGGGAGCTTGACCCGTGCTAGCTCTTGGGTCTGTGCTGAGAAAGACTCTGGGGCCTTCTCCTGTGGCCTGGTGGTAAGAGGTGTCGACGACTGAGGAGGTCTGTCTTTAAGCCGCACGAGTGTCTCAGTTGTTGTTCCAGCGGCTGGTGCCTTTCCTCGTAGTTTAGCTACGAGGGGAGCCACCACTTGAGGAGGTTTCCCCTTAAGTCGTATCTTCAAGGGGGCTTCAGTGGATGCTCCGCCCAAACAAGCTGGTGCCTTCCCACAAAGTTTAGCCACCATAGGAGCCGGTGTTTGAGGTGACTTCCCTTGAGTGATACTTTTAAGGAAGCGCTGATTATCATATCCGCCTCCAAGTCGGCTTTATCTTCAGCTTCATCATCGGCGTCATTGGATTCATCTTCCAGATGAATTGACTTGTATAGGTCTGAGTCAATGAAGAAGGCTTCAATCCCTCTGAAGGGATCGACATCAGCGAACTCTATTCGGACGAAGCCGTTGGTGGATACGTACTTCACACATTGATGGAGAGTGGATGGTACCACCTTGTACTCGTGTAGCCACGGGCTCCCTAATAGAATATTGTAGTTGATGTCCTCTTCCACAACATAACAAGTCACCTCGGTCTGGAGATTACCGATATGACATTTTAGCCGAATCTTCCCCAGCGGCTCACTTTTGTTGGCATTGAAGCCACTGATTGTAGTGTGGGATGCCGTCAGACAATGCATCAGGATCCCCAATGTCTGGAGCAGAGTTCAGAGGATGATGCTGAGAGAAGACCCAGGGTCAATCTGCGTTCGATCTACCTTGATGGAACAGACATGCCCTATGTAATACATCGGCCTGTTGTGCCTGTTGTTCTTGAGCAGCATGTCCTGTTGAGTAAATATGATATTGGGGATAATTCCCCCATACTATAGCAGTGTAGACATGCTGTTGGATCGTCTTCAGGCTGCTTGCCTTACTGATGAAAGACTCAGCATCCTTTAGGGCTTCGCAAAGAGCCTCCCGAGTGTCTTTCGATAGACGGAGGAGTTCGAACAGGGACAGCCGAGCTGGGGTACTAGCAAGTTTTGCCAGTATGTCAAAGTTGTGGAGTTTGGTTAACCCTGAAGCGTTGTCTCTTTGTAGAGGCCTGTCGAAGTGAGCCTCTTTCTGCTTCTGTTTGTCAGCTGGTGGTGGTTGGAAAGGACCCTCTCTTGGAGTAGCCGAAGAGTTGACGAGAGGTGCCACTTCGACAGGGGCCTCCTCTGGTTGAGCGTTCTGTTGTGAACGTGTTTGTACAGGAAGTGCCTTCTCAGGGGAGGTAGTCACCGTTCGGCAAGACTTGATCTTCTTGTCTTTGGCCTTGGAGGTAGAATGTACCTCGGCTGAGTAAGTTCCGGAGCAAGATCTGGATGAACCCACATGATCTCACCCCGAGGTGTGGTAAGTGGAATCAGTCCGCTCGTGTTGTCACGAGCTGGCGAAAGGTTGACCACCTCTATTGTCACCTTCGGGATGGAGACAACTCCATCTCGAGCTGTGGTAGGCGGCAAGGTACTGAACTAGAGCGACACCATGTTGGCCGAGACTGTCTTCTCCTCATAATCGACTGAGATGACATCCGTATTAATCTTGCACTGTATGTAGTCTTTGAGGATGTAGCAGTCTTGAGTTGGATATCCAACAAACTGATGGTAGTGACAGTACCTCGGGTGGCCGACTCTGCCCACCTCATCAGGATACTTTGGATCAGGCAACTTGATTTTGTCGCTCTGTTTCAGCATCTAGAAGAGTTGTAAGGTATCCTCATTATTGAAGGACTAGACCATCTTTGGTCCCGGTACAGGTGGAGGCTTCTGAGCGGGGCCCTGCGTACTTTTTGAAGCATTGACAGTCAATGCCTGTTTCCCTTTTGCCTCACGCCTATTGTTGCTTGTAGCAGGCCGCCTCCCTTTGTCATCGAAGGCGGGGAAGTTAACCCCCAGAAGGCGAGAATCAAGTGACTTCTTTTCAATGGCCTCAGCTTCGATAATCAATGAACTCCAATCGGGAGGTGAAGCAAAGTTGAGCCAGAGTTTGATCGCAGGGATCATGTTCATGCTGTAAGAGTCAATGAGTGCATGTTTTGGCATACCCGGAGGTAACCTTAGGCATGCTTGTCAGAAACGCTCGATGAAGGCTCGAACAGTTTACTTCTCCATCTGATGGACTTCAATGAAAGACGATATGGTCATGTCTTTTCCACCGTCATAGAACCGATCGAGGAAGAGGTGTGTCAAGTCATCGAAGGATGATATAGAGTTGTCAGGGAGACTGCAGTACCAGTCGTAGGCGACTCCTTTTAATGCCCCAACAAACAGGCTTGTGAGTAGTGTGTCTTTCTTCGGGAGATGTCCCATCTGAGACTGGAAGTATGTCAGGTACCGGCGAGAAGAATCATTTTTGCCTTATGGCATCAGTATTTATGGTTTATACATGAAAGGATAGAGCACCTTGTTCCACTCCAGGGGGTAAGGTTACGGGATTCCCATCTTCTGATGCTCCTTCTGCCTATTTCGAGCCTTGAAGCGCTCACACAGGTCTCTAATCATCATGAACAGATCTTCTGTATAGTTGGGAGCAGGTGAAGGTGGTAGAGCCTGAAGTTGGATATTAGAAGGAGCAGATGTATGGGGTGCGGCGTGATGATCTGCACACGAAGATATCTGTTGATGGGGGTATACTTGATTCCCTATTGGCCCCGGGATCAGGACTGGTGAAGATAGGTGTCCTTGCTAGAGTGGTCCGAATCTCGAACACTGCTTGAGTCAAGGTCTGTATAGAGGCAGAGAGGGTTTTGAGGCCCCCTTCCAAAGTGTCTATGCGTTGCACGATATCCAGAGTTGGAGTGTCTGATTCTCCTTCATCACCACCCCCTGCCATGTAAGCTGTCATGACATGGGTGGAAGTGGATGGATCGGTTGAAGCCTCACTCTTAACCTCACTTTCCTATGGAAGGGCCTCTTCTTCCGAGGCCTTGTACTATCTACCCCCAGCTACGTCGAGTTTAGTTTCTTGGGGGACTCCGTCGCCTTCAAGAGGAGGATTATCAGGAATTTGACTACCCCCAGCCACTGCTTCATCCAAAGGCTTTTACCTTTCCTGGGTGCTTTCGAACACCACTGAGGATGGGATTACCGTCTTTTTCTTCCTCGGCTGACTCTTTGATGACGTTGCAGAGGTCGAGGAGTTGGAAGTTGTCTTTGTCCCGGATGAGGAAGAGTTGGTAACAATTTGGCAGGAAGTGATCTTAGGCTCCTCTTCGTCTTCAATTGGCACTCCCTTACCGAGGCTACGTCGGATGGGTGACGTAGATTGCAGTCGCTGAAACATGAACAGCCTTTGTGGTGGAGCTACTGTCTTACAACAACAGCAATTGATGGTGACCATGGCACAAGTGTGTTCTATGAGGGGCGCATCATTCTTATTGGTTAGCTCTTCTGATTTGCGTTTGTGAGTGATCACATTACGTAAATCATGATGGAAGAGTTACACTTTCACACCCCCTTCAGGCGTATGGCAAGGCCAAGCGACGGGGTTGTCATGTGAATGTTGCACCCCCTGATCTAGCGCACGCGCATGAGATACGCCCAGATCATTGGTGGGAGAACAACATTTATTGCAACTTGAACCTACTTCATATGCACCACCCAAGTGGGCACATTGGTTCAACGTCGCAGATTTTACCCTGCCGAACTTGGTTCGAAACGCAGTAGATGCGCCCAAGCGGGATAGGGACTTTGAAGGTCGGCTCGTATCTAGCGCAAATGCGCCTTAGCAACCGTGTACAACTTGCTATCAGCAGCGTGCATAATTTTGAGCGCATGCTTCTGGTTCGCTATTGGCGTAGCACGTTTGGGGTACATGGCCTGTGCTGCCTTGGATTTCTTTGTACTAGCCCGCGAAGGCACATAGTACTTAGAATCCAATTCTATCTCGCCATGACAGTGAATAAGTCAGTCAAAGACAGATGTTTTCTCCTGTGCACCAGAGTTCATGTGCGGGAGATTGGCTGCGCCTCTGCTCCGTTGGCACATCTTCTTCGACTGGGAAGAAGATAGTTGGGGGATACAGTCAATACCGTATTTTCCTGACAGATGCGCTGCACCATTGGGGGCATCATGGTTGCTGAGAACATCAGTAGAAAGGTTAGCTGTGGTGGCGCATCCCCTTCAGCGATGGTGCTAGGCGCATCACCCTTGCGCACCCAGACTCGACGAGTCTTCTTCGGCCTTGGCATCCGCTTCGAAGGACTTGCATTGCCTTCTGAGATGAACTCCTCATACGCCTGTTGATCGAGGTACCATAAGTGTTTTGTAGGAGGAGCCCAGCTTGATGTCGTCAGATTGCAACACAACCTTCTCGTTGGAGGAGAAGGTGGTCTCCAGCAGAGTCGCCAGCTTGTTCACCCTTAAAAAAAGGGACACAAAAGGTTTTTGATTGAAACTTTTGTATTTCGATTACAAATAGAACAGTATAAAATATAGGACTTAGATGTAGTCCTTTGAGTACACTTTTGTTTTTATCTGGGAACTATATCGGTAGAGCGAGTGGTAATGCGTTGACTCCGTTACGATCTGACGACGATCTTGAATTCTCTGAAGGTCTGGGTTGCTCTGGATGCCAGGGCATATTGAGGGAAAGAAGACGTGAAGTATTTCTCCTGATCTCTGGAAATGATCTATGGATATATCTATGTGTGTCTTGAAAGAATGGTCCTTCTATTTATAGGCATCAGACTGAGCTGCCTCTGTGCGCATATGTAGGATACGCCTAGATGTGGGAATGCCATGTGGCTGATGCTAGTGGAAGCGCATGGATGATACGTCTCGAATCTGTTTGAACTGTTTAATCGGGCTGCGGTAGAGTAGACATGTGCTAGTTGCGAGGATTCGGTTGTTGCTGAGATCTTGGGTGGTTAGCACCTATTCTTGAGCAGAACAGAGTCAAAAGACATGTAGCACATATCTGTGGTTTCAAAGATCTCAGATTTAGGGGTGAGTGATCTGTCTTGATGCGTCTTGGATCAGGCGTATGGAGAGGACTGAGTTGCTGTCTTTAGGGATCAGGAGCGAGTCAGGGCGCATAGCTTTTGAGGCACATATAGGTCTTCACATCAGGATGCGCCTAGGATCAGACGCATGGGGTGACTTAGTCTATGATTTCGAGGAGTCATAGGCTAGTCCAGGCACATGATTTTTGATGCGCATGCAGAGACTCGACTTCTTTTATTTGAGATCAGGAGTAAGTCTGGGGGGCACATGGCTTTTTAGGTGCATGCAGTCTTCTGGGCACATGGCTGCGAGGCGCATGCGAATGAACGATCGGCCACATGGCAAGGACAGTTATAGTCGACCAAAAGTGTAATGATGGTGCTGATGTCAGTGGCTCTTCGTTTTCTGCAAGGACGGCTGATTGGACGGCTCTTTGGAAGATGTGTTGACGTCTTTGTCACTTAGCATTAAATGCTTGATAATGACAAGTTTGAAAGGGGCGCATCAGTTAATTCCGATTGGGGCGCATGGGTCTATGTCCCACTGGACGCAACAGTAGGGCACGCATGATGTCGACAGCACATCTGCCATGTGTCGCATCCTCTTTGGCCCATCTGTTGGGTTCTTCTAGGCGTTAATAGCTGCCTTGATTTTAGCAGAATACGAAGAGACATGTTCATTTCCATAAATGCAAATTCATTGCACGAAAGTCGGAGAGCCTTCCACTTGGCACACGGTTGTGGGCTACCCGGGTCTATAAATAGCCGCATGAAGGGAAGCTTATTTCCATTCTCCACTTGTCTTTCCCAAAATGGAGATGAACTCAATCGGTCCCCTGCCTCGACGAGTAGACGATGAAATTCTTTCGAGGACGAAGATGAGCCGAGTTGGTTTTTTTACCATCGGCCCTGTAAAAGTGCATGTTGTATCCAAATATCGGGATCGTCGTGTCCCGACACAAGATGAAGGTGCCTGTTGCATCCAAAGATCGGGGCGGTCGTGCCTCAATTTTTGTTATGCTAGAAAAGTCGTAGGTCGGTGCTATCATGCCCCGAGTTTGTTAGGCTAGAAGAGGTACTCCTCCTGCTACAGTGCCCGCACATTGGCAAGGAAGTGGTTGGCTCTGACTATGCACGGGGTGCGCCTACGATAAGATGATGAGTTGATATGCCTGAGTGGGACACCAAGGTGATGCGCCTGGCGGGTGATGCGCTCGGCAGTAGCTTTAAGTGATGCACCTGACAGTTGCTGTCAGGATGTGCCTGTAGCTTTTTAGGATCTTTTCTTTCTTTTTTTGTAAAAGAATTCTCCTTTGTAAAGAGTTTTAGACATGTAATAGAGTTTTATATGAAATAAAAGCCTAGTTTCTTAATGTTATATACTCTTTGTTTGTGTTCTGCTGCGCTGAGTACTCTTGTCTGTTCTGGCACATATCAGTGTGGGGCGCATGAGAATTTATGGCGCATAGGGACTCTGTCCTAAAATTTCATACTTCTACACATACACACACATAAGTTCTGTTACTAGGACTACACATATAGCCTACTGCTACAAAGAAGTAATCCTTCCAGCAGGCTGCTGCTACTCCTCTTATTGTAGACTGCACATAATACCCTACCATCCCCTGCAGCTACCCTGCTTAACTATTGTAACGCCCAGTCCCAAAATAAGTAGGACCAGAATACAGTACATGCCAGCAACACTTCAATAACGGGCCAAACTTCCTAGCTAGCCCATTAGCGAAATGCTTAAGCTGTAAATCATGATAACATCCTAGAATATAATACAAGTCATAACTACACAGCTAATCTCATCCACACAGAATAATAAAACACAAGATATCAAGTCCAATAAAATAATAATAATAAAAAAGATATGTCCAATAGGAAATAAAAATAATAATAATTGTGCGAGTAAGACATCCCGAAACCACAATAAAAGGAAATAAATTAAGCATCAACTATAAGTCTGCTGAAATGAAAGGAAATAGAGTAGCAAGTCTAAAATAAGCTGACATGTCTCAAGAGAAATTCTCGGGCACTATCTCGTCCGCCTGCGAAGGTACGTCACCTGCCTCGACTCCAGAACCATAAACGTCCGGGTAGTCCTCCTCTCTACCTAAGCCTAGAGAGATCACCAGGTCCTCAATGGACTAGCAGGACACATAATATACAAGCCTACTTTGACAGTAATAACGCACATGGAAGGATATGGAATAGTACAAAAAATAAAGACTGCAGAGTAATACACGAACGAAAAAAATAAGGAAATGACATGTCGTCGAGAATTGTGATGATAAACGTGTGTAAACCTCCATATTTTATTTTAATTATTATAGTAATTTAAAATTTTTGTTATAGCTATTTCTATATTAAATCAGTAGTTTATATATATATATATATATATATATATATATATATATATATATATATATATATATGCATGTGTATTATAATATCATAAAAGTAGCCCACAATATAGTTGGGAATTTTTAGATACAATTTTATTATATTTTTAGGCATTTTTTTATATATTAATTTCACTAGCTTAGTGTTATATATATATATATATATATATATATATATATATATATATATATATATATATATATATATATATATATATATATATATATATTTAGTGTTATATATATATATAAAGATACCCATCCGAGAAGCCCTGTCTTGCTGCACCATAGGATCGAGCGGGGCCCACGCGTTGCCATGCGATCCAACAGCCAAGGATAGCGGGGCTTCGACGGGGCACTGGAATATATATATATATATATATATATATATATATATATATATATATATATATATATATATATATATATATATAAGCGGATCAAAAGCCCCCCTTAGAAAACCCCCTAAAACCCTCCTCACTCTAATTCGTAATATTAATGTTAATATTAGTGTTAATATTAATGTTATTGTTAATTTTTTTATTTTTTTATTTTTTATATATTAATGTTAATATTAATGTTAATGTTAATATTAATGTTAATATTAATTTTAATGTTACGTTTAATGTTAATTTTAGTATTTAGTTTTAATATCAACATTAATATTAACATTAACATTAATATTAACATTAATATTAACATTAAATTATGGATTAGAGTGAGGTGGGTATTTAGGGGGTTTTCTAAGGGGGGCTCTAAGGGGGCATTTGATCCGCTTCATATATATATATATATATATATATATATATATATATATATATATCGCCTCCTGAACCTTGAACCGTAATCGCCCACCCCCTCCCCCTTGCGTGCTCCGATCCATCCGGACAGAGTTTGCCTCCCCTTGCTTTCCTCCTTTTTGTCGTAGGTGTTAGGGTTCCATATGGATAAATCGTATGCTGCGGCGGTTGGTGGATCTGGCCATAGTGTCGCTCCATCGATCCCCATCAGAGCGCCGACCTTCTCCAAAGGTGTTCTGGTGGTCTCCTTCTCGAAGGTGGAAGAGGAAATCTTAATAGACCCTTATCGGTTTGCTTTGATAAGGAAATTTTTGCATACTAGTCCCTCGATCGACGTGATTCATCAGGCGATCGTAGATCTGAAACTATTGGGTACGGTTAAAGTGGGAGTAATTGACTATAAAATGTGCTTATCAGAACATTGATTGAAGTTGATTTCCTTCGCTTGCGATCCAAGGACTTGTGTTTCATAAACAGAGCTTCGAAGCGACTGTTCCGATGGTCAAAGGATTTCTCCACCTCACAAGAGTCCCCATTAGCCCCCATTTGGATCTCTTTTCCTCATCTTCCTCACCAACTGTTCAACAAAAATCCTCTCTTCACCTTGGCTCTTTGCGTGGGCACCCCTTTAAAACTAGATAAGGCGACAGAAGAACTATCTAGACCTAGTGTGGCGTAGGTCTTTGTTGAAGTAAACGCAAGCAAGCCCCTCCCTCACATTATTCGCATTAATATGCCTAGAGGAAGAATCATCTCTCAAAAAATTGAGTACGAAACTATGCCTACATTATGTCGCCTAAGTAAACACCAAGGCCACGTAAATGAAGCATATAAAAGTCGTCAGTCTGAGAAGACATCAGAGGCCACTACTTTTCATAGAAATACTGATGGACGACAACAACTGGTGATTTCTAAGAAAGGGAAGGAACCGATGGTCATCCAATATAATAGGACGCACTACCAGAATAAGTCATATTAGCGACGTAATTAGCGACGTTTAACAAAGACGTCGCTATATTTTAGCAATTTAGCGACGTAACTATGTAACGTCGTAATACATCACTATTAACGACGTTCAGCGACGTATTGCGACTACGTTTTGTATTATAAAACGTACGTCATGGAATGTCGGTGAATGTCGCTAAAATTACTAATATTAGCGACGTTTGGCGACGTATTGCGACTACGTTTTGTATAAAAAAACATACGTCGCGGATACGTCGATAATATCACTGATATTAGCGACGGTTACCGACGGCTCAGAATGACGTCGCTAAAATGTTTCATATAGGGTTCTGCTGGCCCGATCGATTTCATTTTTTCACCCAAAATTTCATTGTCTTGCTCGAGAGCCCCAAATCTTTCTCCCTTTACCTTCTCGTCTCCGGCAACCCCTTCCCACCGGCGACCCCCTCCCATCGGCGACCCCCTCCCCCCGGCGACACCCCTCTCCATCATTCCCTGCCCCGACGACCCCCCTCGTCCGCTGTTGTGTCCTTGTCCCTCCGATGCCCCCTCCCTCCGGCGACCCCCCCTCCCGCGGCGACCCCCCTCCCTGCGGCGACCCCCTCCCCGCAGTGACCCCTTTTCCCATGACGACCCCGTTCTTCCGGCGTCTCCCCTCAATCGGCGACCCTCCGCCGCTCCTCTACCGTCGAGTCTCCTCGTCGACGCCGACCCGACCAGTCCCCTCCGCCGCTGCTCTAGCCCCGACCCCGACCCGATTCCGACCAAGACAGGTAAACACTAACCCTATCTCCCTCCTCCTGATGTGCTGACACAGACACGATACGACACGCTAATACGACACAATATTCATACACAATATTGTCAATTAAGTATTTATTTTGAAGGTAAAAAAACACAAGCATACTTAAATGTAGTCTACTACCAAATAAGAAAGCTTTTAAGGAGCGTCGTATACACTGACACAGAAATAACTCTTCAAAGTCGAGAGTTTTGAAATACTAGATTAGTATTTCTATATATATGATTTTGTGTGTGAGTTTTTAGTGTGAGATGAAAAACGGGGTATTAGTGTTATTTTATATGTGGTAAAGAGTATTTTTGGCATGTATCGATAGAAATGAAAGAGGTTACTCAAAATAATTGTCAGTTTGAGATAATTATCATACTAAGTGATTTTGATATCTAATATACTAAGGAGTATCCTAGTACCTACATTGTATAGAGTATCCTAGAAGTGTAGGTATGATTGGTATATCGTATTACATAGAGTGTATAGAGTGAGTATCCTAGTAGTATATAAGATATTTTAGAAGTAAAGTGTACGTGTCAGTCCGAAGTAAGGTGTCCATGCCAGCCCTTCTCTGAAAAAGTAAGTCTATTACCGATATCGCCGATACCAGTACTCATAGGAATAGTCCAATACTGATTCCCATGCCTATATGTTGTTGCTTAAGCAGTTTATAGCTACAAATGCGTAAGTGAAACATAAAAATCTTATCTGTTAAATATGTTACCTAAGAGCATCATTAGTAAGGCTCATCCCAATTTCTAGATTCTAGATTTAGAATGTAGGAGCTCATTTTGTAGAATAGTAAGACCCATAGTTTTTAAATTATAAAATGTAGGAGAATGTAGAAGATTCATAACTCTTCACATATGTTCAAGACAGAACATTCATTTCCATAGAAACTTTCATCGATAATATAATATATCACAATTGTCAAAGATTCTGTAAAGTCAGTCAGAATGACAAACATGAAGCATCCATCACAACTACACAACATATCCAAAACACAAAAGAATCGACTTTGATGAAAACTAGAGCATAAACCTCAAAATGAAAACATGAACTAATTAACAACATATCCAAAACACAAAAGAATCGACTTTGCGTTGCGTTGATTGTTATACTGTTGTGATGTACCGGTGTTGAGTGTTCCAACGAAGGGGTCGGCGAGCCCAGGGAGGAAATGTGCTCATGGCTTTTTTGTTATTTATTGAACTGCAGGTAGAAAATATGGACATTCTGTAATTTTTTTAAATTAGCGACGTTTACCGACGTTTACCGACATATCACAACGTCGATAAGCGTCGGTAAGTCACCAGGTTTACCGATTCTTACCGACGTAAATTGCGTCGATAAACGTCGGTAAACGTCCCAGGATTTTCCCTCATCTTCCAAGTCGGTGAACATTGGTAAATACTAGACATACGTCGGTAAATCCTAAAATATTATCGATGTTTACATACGTCGGTAACCGTCGGTAAGAGCGACGATTACCGACATTTTATCTGTTAGCGACATGGCTTTTCGCGACCATAGGAAAACGTCGCTAAATTCGTCGGTAAATAGTTTTAGCGACGTTTTTTGGCATCGCTAATATGACCTATTCTGGTAGTGACGACAGAGCAAAATAAGGTGCACGAGGACAGTATAGAGAGGAATAATGTTGACGAACACATGGGTTTGGCGATGGTAGAGGGAAATAACGGCATTAATGCCAACTCAGGCTCCCAAGCCACAGCCCAACCTGACGACAGCAATGATGAGGCTCCAGATATTATTAATGCTCCTAGCTCAGAACGCTTAAGTCCTAATAACACAATAACTGATAAAACCTCTGTAACGACCATAGTTCGTATTACATATCCTGGTATATGTGTACGTATTTTTGTATGTCTTCTAGCATGGTTTATCTTGGCATTCATTTGCTTGGTTCGGTTCGGTTTGCTTGGTTTGGCTTGGTTCGGTTTTGTTGCATGTGGACCAACCCCACCTACCACCCCTCTTTTTTTTTATTAGCCGCATACCCCTTCTCTCTCCTCATTTACTTCTTCATTAATTCTTCTTCCTCCATTACTCCTCCACCTAACAGGAGGCTTAGGCAAGTGCAACTTGGTTCATGGAGGAACTCAAGTTTTATTGTTCCATTGTCTTCATCACGAGATTCTAAGACACTTTAATACTTAGCATTTTAATTTTCATGGTTCAATTTGTGTAGATCTAAGCTTGTTGTATTTTTGAGTTTCTTGAGTTTTGATCTATCTAACCTTGTTATGTTCAAGTTTTAATGGTTCCATGTTGTAGGGAATTTCTTTCTGCCCCATTTTAACCTATGGAAGTCTGGATTCTGACCCTAAATGAAGGTTTAGTGGAGCTTGGAAGCCATAGATTCCATGGTTTTTCTTCTCGAGAAAGTGGAGAAGAAGAACAGTACCTTAGCCGTATGGCTTTTCATGCGGCAGTTCCCCCTTAGCCGCATGAGCCCATTTTTTTTAGCCGCATGGCTCTGGTTGGCCCGTGCCGCATGAGATCTTCCCCTTAGCCGCATGGCCTTGATTGGTTCTCGGTCGCATAGGCCATGGTTCCCCTTTCAGCCGCATAAACTCCTGGAAACTTTCAGCCGCATAAACTCCTGCTTCCTTAGCCGAATGAACTCGTTCCCTATTCGCCGTATGAACTCCTTTATCCCCTGCCGCATATGCATGTAGTCCCCTTGCCGCATGGCCATTTCCGCATGGCCCGGCCGCATAGGCGCTCATTGCCGCATGAACCCGCATCCTCCTGCCGCATACGCCCCGATCCCTTCTAGCCGCATGTGACCGCATCCTCCAGCCGCATGCGCCCTGTTTTCCTCCAGCCGCATGAGCCTAACTTTCCGAGCCGCATGAGCTCTTTTCTTTGGCCGCATGAGCCCCTTTTCTTTCCTAGCCGCATGAGCTTGTTTTCCTTAGCCGCATGGCTCTTTCCATAGTCCTTGTCCTCTTTTAGAATTATATTACTATTATTATTATATTGGAATGTTACAATTATGCTTACGTTTCCTGACCCGCTGTGTAGCTTGGGTCCCTTGATAGAATGCTTGTACCATGTAAATTCTACACATGATCCATGAACACGATAGTGGTCCGCCGTAGCACACTCTTGATAAGTGAACCTGACATGATATACCTAGATATGCTGTTGTGATCGCTAGCTCGACATGACAAGAATGATTGGCCTGGACACCGTAGGCGATTGTGTTTGTACAAATGAACCAGTATTGTCTTGCATCATATTTAGGATAGGGACCCCTGAATACCACGGTCAGGGGTACCTACTGAAATTGACTAAGGCTAATAACTAGAAAATCCAGTAGTCATGGAGAGATTTCCCAGCTACATGCAATCCCGTTATCAGGGCACCCCATCATGGGATTTGTAGCCTACCGTTGAGTAGGGCACATTTCCAGCACACTGTCATGTGTTGCACCCACTAAGCTACTTAAGGGTACATGTATTTCTTGGACGATGTACCCACATGGAATCAATCCCCAAATTGCGTCTGGATAACCTGGATGGTCTGCAGGGCTTGTGGATGTTGGAATAATCTCATTGCATCTTGCTAGTAACTAGGCCTGTGATAACCCTAGTTAGTTAAAGTATCAAGCCGTACTTGTTTTCTTGGCCGTGAATGTTGAGGAGTCTAAGTCTTGCCCTGTTCTGGTACCTGGTTACTTCAATAACAGGATTATTTATGCTTACCTTAACATTCATGATCAGGGGCCAAGTTCTGTTCAAGCGAAGGGTTACAACCACAGTCCTTGTTTGGCTTAAGAGTTGTAACCTGGCTTCCGGAGCAGTTCTGTGTCCTCTTTTCGTTTATTATCTTATTGTACCCTATGTCATGCTCGTCATGTTTTACTTTACCAACAAGAATTTGAGATGGGTTTCTATTTAGATGAAGGGTTACAACCCCGGTCCTTGTTTGGTTTAAGGGTTGCGACCTGGCTACCTGAATGGTTTCCTCATACTCAATTCACTGTTGTTGGCTCTGTTATTACCAATTTTCTTTATATATAATTATCTTTAATATCCATTTATTATATGCTAGTTTTAGTTCCTAAGTGAAGTTTCTTTTGTGGCACTTGCTCTTTCTGGGGTCTGATCTAGCTGGTTTTGTATGGCCAGATATCGGTGCAGCTCCAGAGGATCTACCTACCTTCCAGCCAGATGGTGACCACCAGGCGTAACCCTGGCAATGAGTGGGTTCCTTTTGTTCTCCTACTTTATTGTATAAATATTCTTTTGAGGCGTTTAGCCAGCGAGCACGTGTTAGCTCGTATTGCACCTTTATTTACTGTCTGCCTATGAACTGTAACATGATTGAAAAATCCTAGGGTTGATCATGTATGACTGAAACTCTTGCTAGTCTTGACATTTGTACGACTAGCTTCATGATCATCCAAATATGTAATGTATGGGATGCCTTACTATTGTATATTTGGTGCTCTGATATCTTGTAATTGTTACTACTTGCTTGAGATTGAGACAATAGGCTTGTTCGTGACCTTAAGAGACTGATGGCTTGTAGTCAAACCCTCATGTATCTAGACAGCCGTGACCGTATAGCGAGGTGGGTTGCACTTCAATATACGTAGCTGGATATGTTCGCCCCCGTTCTTCAGTATTCTGGTTCTGGGGTGTTACATGGTTTAAGTGGTGGCCTATGCAGGTCTTATAAATCAAGATATGTGAGGGTTTACCGAATAGATGTCTCAATCAGTACTCGCCCTTGATCTCTAATCATATCCTCTAAATCCCTGGATTCTTGACCTGATTACATGCTTGTATCTTTGATCTGTCCTGGTCCTTCCTTATTGCTCCCTATATCGTCTTCTTAAGCGGCATTGTTTATGGTCCTACCGATCGGTAAGGCGGAGCACCTCCCGTGGACCAGCAGCAACCTGGAGATCAAGCACAACATTCAGGAGTAGCCTCTAGAGTCATGCCTACCGGGGGGTCAAGAGCCACCAGTTCAGCCCGTCCAGCCTGCAGAGCCTGATGATGGCACCTTGGTGGGTCTTATCAGGACATTATTAGCTTCTCAAGATCGTCGAGGTGATATATTGCACCAGGCAGTGACAGATGCTCTGAACAGTGGTGGTCATCACGGTAATAGTGCGACCAACAGCTTCAAGCGCCTGAACCTGTCGTTCTTTGACGACAGTGAATATGCTTTTGCCGCAGACACTTGGCTTCAGGATACAGAGGTTATTCTAGAAGCAGCCAGGACTCCAAAAGACGAGAAGGTGGCCGTAGTGTGCCTGCAGTTATTGGATCTAGCCCGCAGCTGGTGGACGATGTAGGCCGTTGGATTAGTGGCACCTATTGCTTGGGCAGTATTTCGTGAGAGATTCCAGACCAAGTACTTTGATATTGTAGCTTGGTACGACCTACAGACGAGGTTCACCAATCTGAAGCAGATGGGCAGGACGGTCGACAGGTATACGGTCGAGTTTTTGACACTTAGTCGGTTTGCTCCCACCTTGGTAGTGATCGAGTTCGACAGAGCCCAGCGGTTCCAGCAGGGGCTCCGTCTAGAGATCTTATTGGCAGTGGAGCAGTTTGAGCATCAGACTTTTGATGCAGTGTTGAGAGCAGCCAGGAAGCATGAGTATACCTTCCAAAGGATCGTGGACAGGACCGGGGGTCAGAAGCAATCCTACAGCCAGATGAATCAGTCTTCAGCACCAGCCCTGGCAGCTAGGGCTTTGACCATTGGAGCTCGGAGGCGGGCGGCCTCAGTGATGTCGGTTCAACATTCAACTCCTACGTACCCTCAGCAGCAGAAGTAGAAGTACTCTTTCGAAGTGGAATGTTCACACTATGGAAAGCCAGGACATGTGGTATCAGAGTGTCGCAGAGCATAGGGTTTGTGCTTGGTTTGTGGTGCCCTGGACCACAGGGTTGGGAACTGCCTAAACAGAGGGAGTTCATCTTCATCAACCTTCTCTAGTCCCTCGGTTAGGGGACCAGTTCCAGTATAAGTCCAGCAGCAGCAGCAGTACCCGTTTTCTAGGTCCTT
The DNA here is from genome assembly GCA_029216955.1 of Iris pallida. Lineage (NCBI taxonomy): Eukaryota > Viridiplantae > Streptophyta > Magnoliopsida > Asparagales > Iridaceae > Iris > Iris pallida. The sequence continues at coordinate 18,768,248 of JANAVB010026199.1, forward strand.
GCCTCCTTAGGCCTAGGCATTCCAGCAGCAGAGACCGTAGCAGTATGCCCAAGTCCAAGCCCAGACCCAGAATCGTCAGAGAGGTTTTCAGCAGAGGGGACCCGCACCCAGAGGACATGGTCAAGTGCTGGCTTTAGCAATAGGAGAAGAAGGATTGGCACCAGGTGAGGTAATAGCAGGTACTATTCTCGTCAACTCCTTCCCAGCATCAATGTTATTTGATTCTGGTGCATCGTATTCATTTATGTCTACACGATTCGCGACACGGATAGGACTGGAGCCCGAGTCATTATCAGTAAGGCTCAATATACTTACTGGTAACGGTCTTGTGGGAATAGATAGAGTGTTTCCCTGTGTCGGATCGTTGTTAGCGGTAGAGAATTCTTCGCTAGATTGATAGAGCTCCCAATGGCCGATTATAATGTGGTCTTAGGGATGGATTGGTTAAGAGACTAGTATGCTAGGATAGACTGCCATGTTGTAGGTTTGTTTTTAGCATTCCAGGCGAGCCACAGTTTTCCTTTTTTCGAGGCGAAGTTGAACCTTCTCCTCCGGTATTGCGGATGACAGTAGCAGCAGTACAGTTACCCTAGATAGTTGAAGAGTTTCCAGATGTTTTCCCAGAAGAGCTTCCAGGAATGCTGCCAGAGCGAAAGATCGAGTTTACCATAGACTTGATCCCAGGGACAGCCTCATTATCAGAGAGAGTCTACAGGATGGCGCCGTCAGAGTTAGAGATATTGTACAAGATGATTGAAGAACTCAGAACCAAAGGATTCATTTATGCTAGTGGATCGCCTTGGGGAGCCCCGATGCTTCTTATGAAAAAGAAGGATGGTACGTCCAGGTTATGTATAGATTATCGTACCTTGAACTCAGTGACAATCAAGAACAGATACCCTCTCCCAAGGATAGATGACTTATTTGATCAACTCAAGGGGGCAGCAGTATTCTCGAAGATTGACTTGCGGTCAGGATACCATCAGATCAGAGTCAGAGAGAAGGACATCCCAAAGACAGCTTTCAGATCTAGATATGGGCATTGGGAGTTCCTTGTTATGCCATTTGGAGCAACCAATGTGCCTGCCGTATTCATGGACCTCATGAATCGTATCTTTATGCCATACTTGGATCAGTTCGTGATTGTGTTCATAGATGACATCCTGGTCTACATCAAGAGTGAAGTAGAGCATGAGCAGCATCTCAGAGTTGTGCTCCAAATTCTCAGAGAGCACCAGTAAATACGAGTTCTGGCTCGATCACATTTCGTACTTGGGTCATATCATCACCAGAGGAGGAGTAGAAGTGGATCCCCAGAAGATAGTAGCCATTGAAACATGGCCAGTACCTAGCACAGTTGCAGATGCTCGTAGTTTTCTTGGCTTGGCCGGCTACTACCGACGATTTGTTTCACTTTGCTCGAATTTTAGCTTTATTGACCCAATTGACCCGCAAGAATGTGTAGTTTGCTTGGACAGCAGAATGTCAGGATTCTTTTGAAAAGTTGAAGCGAGGTTTGATGACGGCACTGATTCTCACGCTTTTGGATGGGATCGAGGGATTCTCAGTGTATTGTGATGCTTCCGGCAGAGGTTTAGGATGTGTTCTGATGCAGCATGGCAAGGTAATAGCTTATGCGTTACGCCAAATTCGTGATCATGTAAGAAATTATCCAACCCATGACTTGGAGTTGGCAGCAGTAGTATTTGCACTTAAGCTTTGGAGACAATACTTGTATGGAGATAGGGTGACGAATTTTACCGACCACAAGAGCCTGAAGTATGTGTTCACTCAGAAGGATCTTAACATGCGTCAGCGGAGGTGGCTAGAGCTACTTGTGGATTATGATGTCAACCTGCAGTATCATCCTGGAAAGGCCAACGTTTTTGCAGATGCATTGAGCAGAAGAGCCGGGGTTTATTTCCTCACAGCGTAGCCAGAGTTGTTAACAGATCTTCAGAAGATGGGTATAGAAGTTTTCCTTCCTACCAATGTGGCAATGATAGCCAGTATGCGAGTTCAGTCTACTATATCGAGAGGATCCGGATGGCACAGTCAACAGATTCTAAGCTTCAGCGACTCATAGCAGAGTGTGAGGCAGGACAAAGACTAGAGCTATGTATCCATGAGGATGGTACACTTCGACATGGGAGGCGTCTTTGTGTACCCAGTGGAGATATCAGACAGGAGATCATGGCAGAAGCTCACAGTTCGCAGTACTCTATTCATCTCGGTGGTACGAAGATGTACCGTGATATTCATCAGCACTTTTGGTGGAATGGCATGAAGAGGGAGATAGCGCAGTTTGTCTCTCGATGTTTGGTTTTCCAACAAGTTAAAGCTGAACATCAGAGGCCAGCTGGACTTCTTCAGCCCTTGCCGATTTCGGAATGGAAGTGGGAGCATATAACCATGGATTTTGTGACTGAATTTTCTAGGTCCCCGGACGTTAGAGATGCTATTTGGGTTATTATAGACAGGCTCACGAAAGTGGCTCATTTTCTCTCATTCTGAGTTGGTCAGTCGACGGCACAGCTAGCAGAGATATACCTCAGGCAGATCATCAGATTTTACGGTGTACCAGTCAGTATCACCTCGGACAGAGATTCAAGGTTTACGTCGTACTTTTGGCGCAGTCTGCAAGAGAGTTTAGGAACTCACCTCCAGTTCAGCTTAGCTTATCATCCATAGACAGATGGTCAGTCAGAGCGTACCATACGAACCTTGCAAGATATGTTGCGGTCTTGTACACTCGACTTCATTGGTTCATAGGAAGATCACCTGCACCTGGGGGAGTTTTCGTACAACAACAGTTTCCAGGCCAGTATCCATATGGCACCGTTCGAGGCACTATATGGTAGGAAGTGCAGATCCCCGCTAGCATGGGATGATGTTGGTGAGAGGCAGATGCTCGGTCCAGAAATGATTGCTCAGACGGTTGAGGTGGTCAGGAGAGTCAGAGATCATCTTCGCGTAGCACAAGATCGCCAGCGTCACTGGGCCGATTCTCATCGGCGCCCCCTTGAGTTTTCTGTCGGCGACCATGTATTCCTGAGGATTTTTCCTAACCGTGGCATCATTCGTTTCGGCGTATGGGGAAATCTTAGTCCTAGGTATATAGGGTCGTTCGATATTCTGGAGCGAGTAGGTGATGTATCCTATCGTCTCGCTCTTCAGCCATCGTTACGTGAGGTACATGACGTGTTCCATGTATCCCAACTACGACGATATATCCTGGACCCGAGCCATATCTTCGATCATTCAGAATTGGTTATTGGTACCAACCTCTCGTATGAGGAGAGGCCCATGTCTATATTGGACCGGAGAGAGAAGATACTCAAGAACAAGACTATTAAGTTAGTCCGTGTTGCTTGGGGTCATCACTTTTTGGGTGAGTCAACGTGGGAGCGTGAGGATGATATCCGATCGCGATATCCGGACCTGTTTGACTCGTAAGGTATAATGTCTTCCTTATGCCTTATGCTCTCAGTTCCTTGCTTGAATGAATGATTGATTGATTACCTTGTTATAGCTTGTCTGTGATTAGTATAGCTTGTCCTTGCCTCTCTAGCCTCTTAATTAAATTCCGAGGACGGAATTCTTTTAAGGTGGGTAGAGTTGTAACGACCATAGTTCCTATAACGTATTCTGGTATACGTGTACGTATTTTTGCATGTCTCCTTGCATGGTTTATCTTGGCATTCATTTGCTTGGTTCGGTTCAGTTTGCTTGGTTCGGCTTGGTTCAATTTTGTTGCATGTGGACCAATCCCACCTACCACCCCTCTTTTCCTTTAGTAGCCGCATACCCCTTCTCTCTCCTCTTTTACTTCTTCATTAATTCTTCTTCTTCCTCCATTACTCCTCCACCTAACAGGAGGCTTAGGCAAGTGCAACTTGCTTCATGGAGGAACTCAAGTTTTATTGTTCCATTGTCTTCCTCACGAGATTCTAAGACACTTTAATACTTAGCATTTTTAATTTCCATGGTTCAATTTGTGTAGATCTAACCTTGTTGTATTTTTGGATTTCTTGGGTTTTGATCTATCTAACCTTGTTATGTTCAAGTTTTGATGGTTCCATGTTGTAGGGAATTTCTTTCTGCCCTATTTTGACCTATGAAAGTCTGAATTCTGACCCTAAATGAAGGTTTAGTGGAGCTTGGAAGCCATGGATTCCATGGTTCTTCTTCTCGGAAAAGTGGAGAAGAATAGTGCCTTAGCCCATGGCTTTTCATGCGGCAGTTCCCCCTTAGCCGCATGAGCCCATCTTTTCTTAGCCGCATGGCTGTGGTTGGCCCATGCCGCATGAGATCTTCCTCTTAGCCGCATGGCCTTGATTGGTTCTCGGCCGCATAGGCCATGGTTCCCCTTTCAACCGCATAAACTCATGGCAACTTTCAGCCGCATAAACTCCTGCTTCCTTAGCCGCATGAACTCGTTCCCTATTAGCCGCATGAACTCCTTTATCCCCTGCCGCATATGCATGTAGTCCCCTGGCCGTATGGCCATTGCTGCATGGCCCGAGCCGTATAGGCGCTCATTGCCGCATGAACCTGCATCCTCCAGCCGCATGCGTTGTGTTTCCCTCCAGCCGCATGAGCCTAACTTCCCGAGCCGTATGAGCTATTTTTCTTGGCCGCATGAGCCCCTTTTACTACCAAAATATCTCGATTTAGCGACGGGCAGATCCGTCGCCCATCCGTCGCCAATTTGTATTAGCGACCGATCACTGACGGATCTTGGTTAAAATAATCCGTCAGCAATCAGCTCGTCGCTAATAATGATCCGTCGCTAAGTAGTCGTCAAGCGACGAAATAGCGACGACTTTTCGTCGTCACAACACGATGCATTAGCGACAACTTTTCGACGGTCTTTCGTCATTTTTATGTATTAAATACTGATCTATGTAGAAGCTAGCGACGGATAATACGTCGGTAAACCGTCGTAACAGCGTATTAGAGGGTATCGTTCCGTCGCTATTCCGTCGAATGCAGTCGCTAATAAAGGACGGATTAGCGATGGCATGCTGACGGATAATCCGTCGACCATGTTCTGGAAATGCTTGGCATTTCCAGAACCATGGCGACGGACAAGTCGTCGCTCATCCGTCGATGAAGCGTCGGACTAGTGACATATAATCCGTCGCCATTGTTCTGGAAATGTCATGCATTTCCAGAACCTTGGCGACGGATGTTCCGTCGCTATTCCGTCGAACTATGTATTTCCAGAACCCTGGAGACAGATTTTCCGTCCCAAATCCGTCGACCACCCGTCGCTAACTGAAAACAGTTTCAAATCTCCAAGTAGCGACGGATATTTCGTCGAAAGGTAGTCGGAAACTGTAAACATCTGTCGCTAAACGGTCACTAGTCCGTCGCTAACTGAGTTTTTTTGAAAAAAAAATGAAGAGCTTTCCCTGTTCAGCGTAAACCAAACCAATATATAACACACCAATTATCCAACAATCACATAGACCAAATATATAATGCACACCAATTATCCAACCAATCACATAGACCAAATATATAGTGCACATCAATATAAAATTATCACAAATATTCTGAAATCATAAACTAATATCCGTCGCCAATAATCCAAAATTCCCATAAATATTCCAAAATTCCCACAAATATTCCAAATTTTCTTAATTACAATACTTTTAGGAGGAGGAGGAGTTCGATTGTCCGGTGGTGGTAATCCCTGCTACGACCGACGAATATACTGCTCCACTAGGTACGACGGCAAGTCGTCGTAGACACTGCTCGGAAGTCGGCGTAGCTGCTCCGGCGACATGAGATCAAGGAGTATCGTCACAGTTGGAGGCGGTACCTGAGGGGCAGCTGTAAACCCCCAATATTTTCCTAATTATTTTAGTGCCTTAAAAATTATTTTTCTATATTATTTAGAATTTATTTGGTATGTACGTAAATATAAAGGCATGTGTGCATGTAATATTACTATTAAGTAGGAATATAAATTCTAGGATTTTTTAGAAATTATTGTAAATTCTTGGGAATTTTTTTAGCCTAGAATATAAAATTACTTATAGTTTGGAGTGTGTATGTGTGTGTGTGTATATATATATATATATATATATATATATATATATATATATATATATATATATATATATATATATATATATATATATATATAATGGTTGGTAAAAAAAATAAGAATAATAATAATAAAGCAGCCGGCCCCACACTCAGAAAGGAGGGGGGGCGGCCATGCCTCTGTTTGCAACACTTTGGTGTTTGAAAAAAAAATTAAATATGTAGGGGGGAGGGGACCAACCCACGTGGGGCCGGTCCACCTCACCCGACCCCCTCTCTCTTAATGCAAAGCATAGCTTTGCAAGCAACTGCTGTTGCTTTAGCCGACCCCACACCTATATGAGAACTTAGCAGCTGCTATAAAGAATACCAACCCGAGCCCAACATGGATAAGAGCTCCTTCGAAAACCTATTTACATTAGTATAGCCGACAGCAGTATAAATATTTGGAGGCACAAACCGAACCCTAACCACTTCCCATCTCTTCTCCACCTCGACCCTAAGGCTACCTACCTTCCCGCGTACCCCCAGGCGCCGGACAACCACCGCGCCACCGCCAGGATCGCCGGAGCGTCGCCCCCAACCAACCCCTGTTCAGGAACTCGACAACAGGTACCACTCTTTTTCGGCTTCGATTACTTCTCACACGTTTGATCGTTTTGCGATCCGAAAGATGCTACGTGTAGGCAATGTAACCCTCTTTGAGTCCCTTCAAAGGAAATCAGCTATAACCTACAGATTTGACTAGTAACTCGATGCAAAGTCGGGTAAAACTCTGTCGAAAATATAGTTTGAAATAAGTTGCAAACCACAACTTAGAAGCCAGATTCCGCCATGTGTGTCGAGATTTTTCAGAAACTAATTGAATACGTTTGAAGACAACATAACCACGATGGAAACGTAACTGGTAGATCGGTATTTAGATTTCTGTGCAAGAATGAAATTCGTGTTAAACTTGAGTGAAAAAAACTATTTTCGAAATAGTAAAATTTTGAAATTTTCTCCGATACGACGTATGCCCCGACAAACCGGGTGATGTGGTCGCACGCTATACCCATCGAAAGGCACATATGGACGTTACGGACGTGTGGGAACTGACGGAACTTAGTTTCGTCGCGTGTGTGCGACGAAATCAACGTGTATCCATCGAGATACCCCCGTATCGACGTTTTGCAAACTTGTCCATAACTTCGTGTACAGTCGTTGGATCAAGACAAAACTTGCGCCAACAGGTCCAGATCAGAATTTTGGTCCTGCATGCCAAGTTTGGTTCGATTCTGAGAAGGTCGAATCGGAACCCAATTTTGGCGGGCCCGCGACCCACTCAAACGGGCGATTTTGTACACGGCTCCTCGAAATCCAAAACTAGATATACCGTTGAGTTCTTCTCCTCAAACTGAAACCGTAGACATGTAGTTTGACGACTTTAGAGACCGTAGACTTTGGCATGTGTTTCGGGGCAAAGCGGGTCCAACGGCGGACATCTTTTTTGACCCAAAATTATGATTTTGCCCCTGTTCCAGAATTTGACTTGTAGACAGACGTTTCCTAGGTTTATCTTCTTCACCGAGATTATTTTTGATGTTTGTTTTAGTGTTTGGAGTCATCTGTGATTTGTGAGTTTTGGTGCTGACACTTGCTACTCTTGGACTTGCCACTTTACACCACCAGGCAAGATACCTTGCCACCTTACTCTGTGATTGTTATATTCTTATTTTCAGTTGTTATTTTCAGTATTATTTTGTGATATTTAAATTGTGCGTCCAAGTCACACTTGGGTGCAAGCGACTCTATCGGTCATTCTTCTTGCTTTATTTATTCTCTTGTATTGACTTAGTCTAGTGACCACCCATTGATGTTGAGGTATTGGTATATCTCATACGGCCTTGACACTTGTTGTATCACGTGATGTGAGTCGCATGTAGGACACGTTTTCGTGTAGTCGGCTGGCCACCGATACGTATGGAGCGTGCGACGGATAGGAGTAATTGCCAATAGTATTGTATATTAGAAGACTTGGCGGTTACTAGAGGTTCATATCAGTCATGGAGATGATGATACTAGGCATTGGGTGGGGAGAACAATACCTGACGTATGGGCTTCTTTACACTTCCCTGTTTACCTGTGCGCTCCTCCGGAGACGCAGGCTCCAGGTGCCCTCTGACGTTTCCCAGAGCGTTATGGACGTAGCCCTTCACATGGTGCCCTCTGACGTTTCCTGAGCGTTATGGACGTAGGCCCCTGGTACCCTCTATGGGAACTATGTCGATCCTATTTTCAGCCAGGGTTCATGCGTCGAAGGATTGTATCTCAACTGCATATTTACAGTAGAATGGTCAGGAATTCGATTGCAAGCATACCTTTTTCTCTTATTATATTATCACAGTTTATATGGCATGGTGTTTTCTTGTATCTTGCTGTGTCCCCTGAGGACCTGGTTATCTCTCCAGGTTTAGACGATTTTCCACAGGAGTACGGTACGACATTGAAGCTATCTTACATTGATGACGAGGCAGTGCCTTATGATCCCTAGTCTATTACTTATCTGAGACAGTTGTAGACATTATTTTACATATCTTTTCTTTCTATTTTGCGGAGGTCGGACTCCGATCTTGTGAGACTATTTTTCATAGATGTTTGGAGTGAGTATGTTCACCCGGCTATCTTTTGATACTCTGCTTTATTTATTTAGACTTTATTATCTTCTGTGTTGAGCTGTGATGAGATTAGATATGTTATTCTGGCCTATGATTATTTATTTACAGCTTATGTGAATATAAGAGGATTATATATATTGGAGTATTCTTCGTATATGTGCAGCTGGCATGTTCACGTACTTGGTCCTATGTATTTTGGGACTGGAGCGTTACATGTTTTTGTGGTGGCCCATGCAGGTCAGATTTAATATTGTTGGGTTACATGACTGTACCCAACAAGCCTGTATATAGAAACAGGAATATCTCATCCAGAACTACTACTATCTCTTGACTTCCAATTTTTTCGAAACTTCCTTGATTATTCGATTTACTTCATATCTAATCTTTCATAATATCAATCTATCCTTCTCGTGCCAACAGTATGAATCTACGAAGCGGACGCACTTCTGCCTTGCCCCTCACATCTGGTGAGGAGATTACTTCGGAGGGACAGAATCCTCCCATGACTCCAGCAACACCATACCAGCCAGGACTGTCGCAGCCTACTACGACACCGACGACGGAGTACCCAGGGACTGCTGCACCTCCAAGCAGCCAGGCTGGGCAGACCACTACCATGCCACCGGGAGTGAATGTACCACTGCCTCCTCCACCACCATTCCCTCAGCAGTTTCCTTCACAGTCGGGACCTCAGATGCCTCCACCATCGACTGATGGGAACCCTACTACTCAGTTTATGTATGCCAAGATGCAGGCTCAGTGGCAGCAGACTAAGCTGATGAGACAGACTATGATGGCAGCTATGGCTAGACCTCCACCACCACCTCTAGTACCAGCACCAGCACCGGCTCTGCATCCCTATGAAGGCTCTATCAAGAATTTCACAGATATGAACCCCAAGGCCTTTAGAGGGACGGAGAAGCCATTAGAGGTGTCACAGTGGCTTATTAGTACTGAGAAGCTTCTGAAGGCATCCCAGTTGCCAGCTCGAGATTGGATGACAGCAGTGGACCTACTGTTAGAAGACAATGCTCACCACTGGTGGAAGGCGGAAGAGAGACGATTAGGTACTGGGATCAATTGGAAGCAGTTCTATGATGCATTTTATGAGAGATTCTTCCCTATTCATGTTCGTGATTGTCTCTACGACCAGTTCCTACATCTGAAGCAAGGGAGTATGACAGTTGATGAGCATGACTCGGAGTTCAATCGTCTGAGTCGATTTGGTGCAGGATTGATTCCGACAGAGTTAGAGAAGGCGAGAAGATTTCACCAGGGGCTTGCACCAGAGCTCAAGTCTTATACGACTACTCAGTCTCGAGTCTCCCATTCAGCTGTCTTGGAAGAAGCTCGTGCTCAGGAGATTCTTCGCAAGGAACAACAGCAGACATCGAGGCGTCATACCCCAGCAGCTACACCAGCCCGAGCTACTCAGAGTGGACCTATCAGGAGGACTACAGGACAGTTCCAGCAGAGGCCCTCACCTTATCAGAAGCCTATTTGCCATTACTGCGGTAAACAAGGACATATCCAGAACGACTGCAGGACTCGCCTTGGATTATGTTTGAGATGTGGATCTAATCAGCACATGCTCAAGGATTGTCCGGAGCAACATGCAATAGTACAGGCTCGGCAAAATCCGAGGCCCACAGCTCCAGCTCTCCCAGCACCACGGCCTATAGCAGGAGCACCTCGTCCACCATTGCCTCCCCAAGGCACACAGTACAACAAGGCCAGAGCTCAGGGCCCGGGACAGAACTATAGGCAGGCATTCTCACTTGCTGTTGAGGATATAGAGACAGAGGCGGAAGTTATAGCAGGTATGGTTTTAGTTGCATCTTTTCCTGCTATTACATTATTTGATACTGGAGCCACTCATTCATTTATAGCCACTAGTTTTGCCACTAGACACAACATTCCCATCACACCCTTAGCTAAGAATGTTAAAATCCTCACTGGAGGAGGAGTTGTACCTGTTAGTGGTATTTGTAGACTTTGTCCTGTAGTGATAAATGGTAGAGAGATGGTGGCACGACTTCTTGTATTCCCTATGCCGACATTTGATGTGGTTCTTGGAATGGACTGGTTGAGCCAGCATTTTGCTCTCATAGACTGCCATAGGAGCAGTATTATCTTTAGACCACCGAATGAGGCAGAGTTTGAGTTCACCAAAGAAGACGGAGAGAGTTGTGATGCACCCACATCGGGGACTCACATAATGATGCATGACACCCCTCAGCACCCTATTATCATCGAGTTCGAGGATGTATTCCCCGAGGAGTTGCCAGGACTACCACCTGACCGAGATATTAAGTTTTCTATTGAGCTTATTCCCGGAGCCGAGCCTATTTCATCTCGAGTATATCGTCTGGCCCCCAAGGAGTTGGTAGAGATGAAGACGCAGATTGATGACTTATTAGAGAAAGGATTTATTCGTGCCAGTGCGTCACCATGGGGAGCACCCGTTCTTTTTGTGCCTAAGAAAGACGGGACAGTGCGCATGTGCATTGACTACAGAGCATTGAATACGGTGACGGTGAAGAACAAGTATCCCTTCTCGCGTATAGACGATCTATTTGACCAACTGAGTGGAGCAAAAGTATTCTCCAAGATTGACTTATGATCGGGCTATCACCAATTGAAGGTTCGTAAGGAAGATATTGCCAAGACGGCCTTTCGATCGAGGTATGGACACTACGAGTTCTTAGTCATGCCTTTCGGTTTGACCAATGCTCTCGCAATTTTCATGAATTTAATGAACAAGATCTTTTACCAATACTTGGACAAATTTGTAGTAGTCTTTATAGATGATATCTTGATTTACTCCAAGAGTCAAGAGGAGTATGAGCAGCATCTACGGATAGTTTTGGGAACATTGAGGAACGAGAGACTCTTTGCGAAGCTTAGCAAGTATGATTTCTTTCTCAAGGAGGTATCATTCCTTGGTCATATTGTTACGGGCGATGGTATATCAGTAGACCCAGAGAAGATCACATCAGTCAAATCATGGCCCGTACCCACATCTGCTTCTGAAGTGAGAAGTTTCCTCGGATTAGCAGGTTACTACCGACGGTTCGTAGAAGATTTCTCTCGAATAGCGGGGCCCATGACTCGATTGACTTGCAAGGATCAGGAGTTTGTATGGACAGACGAGTGTCAAGCCGCTTTCGACGCGTTGAAGAAGCGATTGACCACAGCACCGATCCTGACACTACCATCAGGCCCAGGAGGATTTGTGATCTACAGCGACGCATCCGGGAAGGGATTAGGATGTGTATTGATGCAGCATGGTCGGGTAGTAGCATATGCATCACGACAATTGAGAGTGCATGAGAAGAATTATCCGACCCACGATCTAGAGCTCGCAGCGGTTATCTTTGCCTTGAAGCTATGGAGACACTACTTGTACGGCGAGAAGGTTGATATCTACACTGATCATAAGAGCCTCAAGTACGTGTTCACACAAAAGGAGTTGAATATACGACAGTGACGTTGGTTGGAGTTGATAAAGGATTATGAGATTGAGCTACATTATCTTCCGGGCAAGGCTAATGTCGTGGCAGACGCATTAAGCCGCAAGACCATGGCACACTTTTTGACTACACAGAAGGAATTGATTAGAGACTTGGAGCAGCTTGGTATTGAGGTAGTATTGCCTGGAGCAGACGGCGTATTAGCCAACCTTCAAGTGCAATCATCATTGGTAGAGCGCATCAAGGCAGCATTGCCCAATGATGCTAGATTTCGATGGCTGAAAGAGAGGACTGAAGCAGGAGAGCAGACAGGTTTGAGGATCCACTAAGATGGGACATTGCGATGTGGTGATCGCATTTATGTACCTATTGGAGATCTACGGCAGGAGCTGATGGCCGAGGCTCACAGCTCGACTTACTCAATTCATCTCGGAGGGACCAAGATGTATCGTGACTTACGACAGTATTATTAGTGGCATGGAATGAAGCGGGAGATAGCTCGTTTCGTTGCCAAGTGCTTGGTATGTCAACAAGTTAAGGCCGAGCACCAGAGGACGACCGGATTATTGCAGCCGCTACCCATTCCCGAGTGGAAGTGGGAGCACATTACTATGGATTTTGTCACGGGTTTTCCTCGGAGTCCTAGGGTACGTGACGCAGTATGGGTGATTATTGATAGACTTACGAAGTCAGCCCATTTCTACCTTTTAGAGTGGGCCAGTCGACAGAGGTATTGGCAGAGATGTATATGGAGCAGATTGTGAGATTGCACGGTGTGCCTGTTAGTATTGTGTCGGACCTTGACTCGAGATTCACCTTGCATTTTCGGAGGAGCATGCAAGAGAGTTTGGGCACTCGATTGAAGTTTAGCACATCATATCATCCGTAGACAGATGGCCAGTCGGAGCGTACCATTCAGACGCTAGAGGATATGTTGAGAGCGTGTATGCTTGATTTTGGCGGTTCGTGGGAGGACCATCTTCATCTTATTGAGTTTTCCTACAACAATAGCTATCAAGCAAGCATTCAGATGGCTCCGTTTGAGGCATTATATGGTAGGAAGTGTCGGTCTTCTGTTTGTTGGAGCGACATAGGAGAGCGACAGCTATTGGGTCCCGAGTTAGTCTTGAGCACAGTGGAGACAGTGAAGAAGATTCAGGACCACCTGCGAGCAGCGCAAGATCGTCAGAAGCAGTGGGCAGATAATCATCGTCGACCCTTGGAGTTCAAAGAGGGTGACCATGTGTTCTTGAAGATATCCCCCACTAGAGGCACGATTCGATTCGGAGGATGTGGCAAGTTGAGTCCAAGGTGCATCGGCCCTTTCGATGTCTTGGAACGTATTGGAGAGATTGCCTACAGATTGGCATTGCCACCGTCACTAGAGGGAGTACATGACGTATTCCATGTATCTCAGTTGAGGAGGTACGTGGCAGACATCAATCATGTGCTTGATCACTCCGAGATCACAGTTGGACCGAGTTTGTCGTACAATGAGCAACCAGTAGGTATCCTCGATCGCCGAGTGAAGGTGTTGCGGAATCAATCTATTCCATTGGTTCGCGTGGCATGGAAGCATCACTCGCCAGGGGAGTCTACTTGGGAGCGAGAGGACGACATCCGAAATCGCTACCCGCATTTGTTCGAAGGCGAAGGTATGTCTTGCATTTATATTTCCATCCATTGCATTTGATCCCTCGACCTTAGTTTAATTTCGAGGACGAAATTTTCTTTAAGTTGGGTAGGATGTAAACTCCCAATATTTTCCTAATTATTTTAGTACCTTAAAAATTATTTTTCTATATTATTTAGAATTTATTTGGTATGTACATAAATATAAAGGCATGTGTGTATATAATATACGTGTGCATGTAATATTACTATTAAGTAGGAATATAAATTCTAGGACTTTTTAGAAATTATTGTAAATTCTTAGGAATTTTTTTAGCCTAGAATATAGAATTACTTATAGTTTGGTGTGTGTGTGTGTATATATATATATATATATATATATATATATATATATATATATATATATATAAATATATATATATATAAATATAGGTATCCTCGATCGCCGATTGAAGGTGTTGCGGAATCAATCTATTCCATTGGTTCGCGTGGCATGGAAGCATCACTCGTCAGGGGAGTCTACTTGGCAGCGCGAGGACGACATCCGAAATCGCTACCCGCATTTGTTCGAAGGCGAAGGTATGTCTTGCATTTATATTTCCATCCATTGCATTTGATCCCTCGACCTTAGTTTAATTTCGAGGACGAAATTTTCTTTAAGTTGGGTAGGATGTAAACCCCCAATATTTTCCTAATTATTTTAGTACCTTAAAAATTATTTTTCTATATTATTTAGAATTTATTTGGTATGTACGTAAATATAAAGGCATGTGTGTATATAATATATGTGTGCATGTAATATTACTATTAAGTAGGAATATAAATTCTAGGACTTTTTAGAAATTATTGTAAATTCTTAGGAATTTTTTTAACCTAGAATATAGAATTACTTATAGTTTGGTGTGTGTGTATATATATATATATATATATATATATATATATATATATATATATATATATATATATATATATATATATAATAAAATAATATATATATATAATGGCTGGTAAAAAAATAATAATAAAAAAAATAATAATAAAGCAGCAGGCCCCACACTCAGAAAGGAGGGGGGCGGCCATGCCTCTGTTTGCAACACTTTGGTGTTTGAAAAAAAAAATTAAATATGTAGGGGGAGGGGACCAACCCACGTGGGGCCGGTCCACCTCACCCGACCCCCTCTCTCTTAATGCAAAGCATAGCTTTGCAAGCAACTGCTGTTGCTTTAGCCGACCCCACACCCACATGAGAACTTAGCAGCTGCTATAAGGAATACCAACCCGAGCCCAACATGGATAAGAGCTCCTTCGAAAACCTATTTACATTAGTATAGCCGACAACAGTATAAATATTTGGAGGCGCAAACCGAACCCTAACCACTTCCCATCTCTTCTCCACCTCGACCCCAAGGCTGCCTACCTTCCTGCGCACCCCCAGGCGCCGGACAACCACCGCGCCACCGCCAGGATCGCCGGAGCGTCGCCCCCAACCAACCCCCGTTCAGGAACTCGACAACAGGTACCACTCTTTTTCGGCTTCGATTACTTCTCGCACGTTTGATCGTTTTACGATCCGAAAGATGCTACATGTAGGAAATATAACCCTCTTTGAGTCCCTTCAAAGGGAATCAGCTATAACCCACTAGTTTGACTAGTAAATCGATGCAAAGTCGGGTAAAACTTTGTCGAAAACAGATTCTAAAATCAGTTTCAAACCACAACTTAGAAGCCAGATTCCGTCCTGTGTGTCGAGATTTTTCAGAAACTAATTGAACACGTTTGAAGACAACATAACCACGATGGAAACGTAATTGGTAGATCGGTATTTAGATTTCTGTGCAAGAATGAAATTCGTGTTAAACTTGAGTGAAAAAAACTGTTTTCGAAATAGTAAAATTTTAAAATTTTCTCCGATACGACGTATGCCCCGACAAACCGGGCGACGTGGTCACGCGCTATACGCATCGAAAGACGCATATGGACGTTGCGGACGTGTGGGAACTGACGAAACTCAGTTTCGTCGCGTGTGTGCGACGAAATCAACGTGTATCCGTCGAGATACCCCCGTATCGACGTTTTGCAAACTTGTCCATAACTTCATGTACAGTCGTCGGATCGAGACGAAACTTGCGCCAACAGGTCCAGATCAGAATTCTGGTCCTGCATGCCAAGTTTGGTTCAATTCTGAGAAGGTCGAATCGGAACCCAATTTTGGCAGGCCTGCGACCCACTCAAACGGGCGATTTTGTACACGGCTCCTCGGAATCCAAAACTGGACATACCGTTGAGTTTCTCTCCTCAAACTAAAATCGTAGACATATAGTTTGACGACTTTAGAGACCGTAGACTTTGGCACACGTTTCGGTGCAAAGCGGGTCCAACGGCGGACATCATTTTTGACCCAAAATTACGATTTTGCCCATGTTCCAGAATTTGACTTTTAGACAGGCATTTCCTAGGTATATCTTCTTCATCGAGATCATTTTTGATGTTTGTTTTAGTGTTTGGAGTCATCTGTGATTTGTGACTTTTGGTGCTGACACTTGCTACTCTTGGAATTGCCACTTTGTACCACCAGGCAAGATACCTTGCCACCTTACTCTGTGATTGTTATATTCTTATTTTCAGTTGTTATTTTCAGCATTGTTTCGTGATATTTAAACTGTGTGTCCAAGTCACACTTGGGTGCAAGCGACTCTATCGGTCGTTCTTCTTGCTTTATTTATTCTCTTGCATTGACTTAGTCTAGTGACCACCCATTGATGTTGAGGTATTGGTATATCTCATACGGCCTTGACACTTGTTGTATCACGTGATGTGAGTCGCATGTAGGACACGTTTTCGCGTAGTCGACTGGCCACCGATACGTATGGAGCGTACGACGGATATGAGTAACTGCCTATAGTATTGTATATTAGAAGACTTGGTGGATACTAGAGGTTCATATCAGTCATGGAGATGATGATACTAGGCATTGGGTGGGGAGAACAATGCCTGACGTATGGGCTTCTTTACACTTCCCTTTTTACCTGTGCGCTCCTCCGGAGACGCAGGCTCCAGGTGCCCTCTGACGTTTTCCAGAGCGTTATGGACGTAGCCCTTCACATGGTGCCCTCTGACGTTTCTCGAGCGTTATTGACGTAGGCCCTTGGTACCCTCTATGGGAACTATGCCGATCCTATTTTCAACCAGGGTTCATGCGTCGAAGGATTTTATCTCAACTACATATTCACAGTAGAATGGTCAAGAACCCGATTGCATGCATACCTTTTCCTCTTATTATATTATCACAGTTTATATGCAATGGTATTTTCTTGTATCTTGCTGTGTACCCTGAGGACCTGGTTATCTCTCCAGGTTTAGACGATTTTCTACAGGAGTACGGTGCGACATTGGAGCTATCTTACATTGATGACGAGGCAGTGCCTTATGATCCCTAGTCTATTACTTATCTGAGACAGTTGTAGACATTATTTTACATCTTTTTTCTTTCTATTTGGCGATGGTCGGACTCGGATCTTGTGAGACTATTTTTCACAGCTGTTTGGAGTGAGTATGTTCACCCGGCTATCTTTTGATACTCTGTTTTATTTATTTGGACTTTATTATCTTCTGTGTTGAGCTGTGATGAGATTAGATATGTTATTCTGGCCTGTGATTATTTATTTACTGCTTATGTGCATATATGAGGATTCTATATATTGGAGTATTCTTCATATATGTGCAGCTGGCATGTTCACGTACTTGGTCCTATGTATTTTGGGACTGGAGCGTTACAGCAGCAGGGTTGAAAGAATGATGACCGACGGAAGAAGGATCGGGAGTAGCAGTTGATGGACCGGCACCAGTAGAAGACGGACCGACACCAGCAGCAGACGGACCGGCAGTAGCAGACGGAGGCAGAAAGTACATGGTAATTTGCTCCCGTAAGGACGACACCGTCTCGTGCAGCTGCGTAAGTTGCGACCTAACATCATCGTCTGCCAGGGCCACAGGAGGAGGCGGTGTCGGTGGAAATCTCTTCTTCGCTATGTGCAACGGCCTTAGGGAGTCGACTCCGTACAAGTGCCCTTTCTTAAAGCTGTCGACAGTATCTACGAACAAGTCGTTGCGAGCGGCCAAAGAAGAGGGCGTCCGGGCGGGCGTCGCTAAACCCCGATATCCTCGGTCTCAATTAACTGAGCCCGACTAAGGGCCTCACGATACGCAGCCTATCAAATGAATGTATTTTTATTATAAGATTTACCTAAGTTGTAATGTAAATCCTATATTTCACTAAGCTAAGTGTGAATCCTAAGTTTGTCTAAGTTATAGTCCGAATACTTTTAATTATAACGTAAATCTCATAAACATAAGTACTTACATCAGTCTCCTTGGCCCTCTCGTCGACGAAGCTCCATTCCTTCCGTCTCTTGTGCGTATGCTAGAAGACGTCGTGCATGGTGACCGATTCTGGCGCCCTTCCCTCCTTCACCGCATATTGGGTCTGCATACGAAATTTTCGTAGAACTTAATTAAATCCGTATATCAATAATACATAATTCGATAGTGAAATAAATTTACGGTATCTCACCAGATCTGCAAGCGTCGCTGCGTGGGGCCTGGATCCCCCCGTATGAAGTCCCGCGGCCCGTCGGTTCGCCTTCGCCTTCTCCGATTTCTCGTTGTACGCAGGAGTATTCATCATATCTAGGAGGTCCTCATCATAGTCTTGTCGGATCCAATTTGGCCTCGTCTGCCCCATTTTTAGGTCATGAATCATATTTCGTATCTTCTTCGATGCAGCGCTTTTGTAGGTCGTACGGATCGCATCCTCGCGATGGGGGGGGGAGGGCAACCAGTACGTCGTCTAACATACAAATTCAATTATCACATAATTTTAAAAATGGTTGATTAAAGAGTAACTAATAATTAATTAGAAGATATAGATATATACCCTCAACTCGTCGTGCCAGATGTACTTCAAGTTTGGGGGCACCGACGAAAAGTTGAGGTAGGGACCATGGAAGTTAGCCCTGATAATTTCTCCAAGAGCCCTGACAACATTAAACGGAAAAAACCTACAAAAAAGAAACGACTCGATTATTAACTTGAATAAATGAAAGAAATTTAATAAATTATCTTAAATTTACTTACGAGGTCCTCGCGGACCGTAGCTCTCGTCGGAACTCGCCTCTCGGCCTCTCTGGTGCCGTCGGAGGATCCGCTGGTCCGCGCATCTACTCCCCAGTAAACGGATGGAACCGAGTATGGGGGTACTCTGGGGTCCACTGTGCAGTAACTGGGGGATCCACTGGTGGATCCGTTGGTGGGTCCGCTGGTGGGTCCGATAGCAGAACGGATCCGCTAGCAAATCCAGACTCATGCCTTGCTGAAGTAGTCGATCGACGGTGGGATGCATCTGTGCCCGGGGTACTCTCCGGGTTGGGCTCGCTGGATGGGGTCACATCTCGGGAAGATTGAATGCGACCACGACCACCAGCACCATTACGACCACGACCACGACCACCACCACCGCCAGCACCAGCACCACGACCACCACCAGCACCACGACCATGGCCAGCCATCATGACCTGTAAATAGAACACATAAATATAATTAATAATATAAAAGTGTAAATGAATATAAAATTCTAAACTAAAATATACATACCACCACTAGGGAGACGAGTGCCGTCGTGACGAAAAAGAATAGGAGTGCTATCTGCAATAAGTAAATAATCGAACAAAAAAAATATTAATTCACGTAATTGCTTTTATGAGGTCAAACTTAATTCACGTAATTGGAAGTGTTTTTAATATACAACAATATTTAACCTAATCATCGACTTCGTTCTCTTCTTCGGCATCCTCTTCATCATCATCCTCCTCCTCATCCTCATCCTCATCCTTATCTTCATTGTCGATTTTATCTGTATCCTCATCCCCATCAAATTCGTCTTTTTCTTCCCCTTCTTCTTCTTTTTCTTCTTCTGCCTCAATATTTGGGATAAGACGCCTCTTTCTCCCCTGGTTGACAGCTAAGTCTTGTGTATCAACCTCTTCCCCTCCTCTATTTTCCTCAACAATATCTTCAACATGTATTGTATCCGAGTGTTGTCCCAAGTATTGGAACTTTTCGATCTGGTCCTCTTGGTATGCTGGGTCTCCAACGTTGAATGTATTTCTAGATTTAATCTTGCATACTGCCCACCAGTCAAATCGATCTCTACGACGCCTTGGGTAGCTTGTATAGTAGACTTGAACAGCCTGATTTGCTATCGCAAATGTATCGAACCCTCTATACCTCCTGCGATAATTTACATCGACAAATCCAAATTGTTTATCGATTCTCCAACCGATATTTGGTGTCATATCGAACCACTCACATTTGGACATCACAATATGCATATCATATGGGCCAGTATAGTGTAATCTACAATATCCCGAAGCACTCCATAATAGTCAAAGTCCGGTTCGTCGTCATAGATGGTGCCTCTTATGCAAATACTGGAATCCTTGGTACTGATGCTGTCATTGATAAATTCGACATTTATAGCATTCTGAGTTGCCTTAAACCTGAAGCCATTAACAACATAGCCTGGCCAAGTCTTTGTTTGCCTCTTCGGTCCCAATGCCAGATAATGAACACTCTCATTAGTGAGTGTTATTTCAGGCAATAAAACCCATAAATAAATATTTATAATTTAAATATTTTAGATTATATATTTTTAATCTCAGTTACTTACATATTTTATAAGAATATATAAAATCAACCTCAATTATAATCTCTGTTACTTACGTATTTGCGAAACCATGACGGAAATGTACAATCAACCTCTCTTTGAAGTCCCTCATCGGTAATATCGGGTGTCCTCATTTTGATTTCATCTCTAAATACACTATTAGAGAAAATAAGAATATATAAGTCTAGTCACTTACTTCATCAAATTCGAGATTATAATTAACGAGTACAAGTGTACTGACTTACTTCTCTAAATCTCTCAGTTCTTGTATGTCACAGTTTAACAAGACATATCGGTGAGCGACATCATACTCGTCGTCAGTCAACAACCGTTTTTTACTAGCCCCAACAGGCTTGCACCTTACATTGAATATACCTCCATCCTCAACGTCCTCGTCATTCCTTTGAGGTCTATTTCGATTTGTCTTAACATGAGTATCGAAATAAATGGAGCAGAAGTTTGACACCTCTTCGATAAGATATGCTTCGCATATCGAAGCCTCTATATGAGCCTTGTTGCCAACTTTCTTCTTTAGATAGTGTAGGTATCTAGAGAGACAAATTATCTTGAGAATTAAGAATAAATTTTAAAACCCACTGAAATTCAACTTAAATTATATCAATTTTTATGTACTTTTCAAATGGGTACATCCATCGGTAATGAACAGATACACCGACACGGGCTTCGTATGCTAATGAATCGGTAGATGCTCCATGCTGTCGAAGACGCCAGGAGGAAATATTTTCTCCAACTTGCGAATTGTTAAGATAATCTTCTCCTCAAGTTCAACCATGTGTTGCACAGTCAACTTAGTTGAACAAATATACCTAAAGAATATAGATAGTTCGGCCAACGGAACCCATACAGCAGAAGACAACAACTCTTTCAAAGCAATGGGCAGTAATCTTTCCATAAACACATGGCATTCATGACTCTTCATTCCCGTTAGCTTGCGTTCATTGAGATCAACGCATCTAGACTAATTCGACACATAGCCGTCAAAAAATCTTAAAGTAGATACCCACTTGCAGATTATTAATCTATCTTCCTTGCTCAATGTGTATTGTGCTATCGGCTTAGTTATTTGTCCACCAGCTCCCCTTTGTATAAAGTTTAGATAAGGACGCTTGCATATCTTGGCAATGTCTTGTCTTGCTTTTGGATTGTCCTTCGTCTTTCCTTTAATATCTATGACGGTATTGAAGATATTCTCGAACACATTCTTTTCGATATGCATAACATCAAGATTATACCTTATAAGATTATCTTTCCAATAAGGCAAGTCCCAGAAGATACTCCGTTTGGTCCAGTTATGGGTTTGTCCGAACCCATCGATACGATTGTTCGATGGATCTTCCATTACAGTGGGCAAGTCCTTTACATCTTTCCAAATATCGTATCCCGACAATTTAGCAGGCGGTTGAGAAAATTCTTATTTTCCAGCTCTGAACGCGTCCTTGTTCTTTCTCCAAGGATGACTCGCGGGCAAAAATTGACGATGACAATCAAAGAAAAAAGTTTTTCCTCCATGCTTAAGGCGGAACGCCTTACTATTTTGCATGCATACCGGACAAGACATGGTGCCGTGAGTACTCCATCCCGACAGCATACCGTATGCGGGAAAATCATTGATTGTCCACATCAGTGAAGCTCTCATCTGAAAGTTCTTTCCTAAAAATATCATAGGTCGCGACGCCGATCTCCCACAGCTGTTTCAGCTCATCCACCAACGGCTGTAAATATATATCGATATTCTTCGTCAGATTTTTGGGACCCGATATGTAGCTGTCAAGAACATATAAGGAGTCTTCATACACATCCATGGTGGCAGATTGTAAGGGGTCATAATGACCGGTCAGCAGGAGTATTGAGATCCCGACTGCTCAAAAGGGGCGAAGCCATCAGAACATAGCCCCATGCGTACATTTCTAGGCTCTGCAGCAAAATCTGGATAACGAAAATTGAAATATTTCCATGCCTCTCCATCCGAAGGATGTAGCAATTCTCAATCGTCCTTTGTGTGTTCTTCGTTGTGCCATGTCATGTGTTCTGCTGTATTCTGAGACATATACATCCTCTGCAAGCGCTTCGTGATCGACAAGTAATGCATATATTTATAAGGACGTCGTTTTCTAGTTGACTTTCCTTTTTCCCTGACTGGCTTGTAACGATCCGTATTACAGAAGCTGCAACTTTCTATATCCTCGTTCTCCTTGTAGTACAACATGCATTCGTTGCGACAATAATCTATCTTCTCGTATTCCAGTCCCAGTTGTCGGACCATCATCTTCGACTTGTAGAAGTTTTTTGGAAGCTCTTTTGATTCCTTCGGTAACACCTTCTTGATTAGTTATATAATCCGATCATAGCAAGTTTGTGGCAAGTTAAAATTGGACTTTATGTTCAACAACCGCATCGTCACTGACAGTACGGAATGTGGCTCACAACCAGGATATAAAGAAGTTTCAACATTCTAAAACATATCATAGAACTCCTTCGCCTCGGGATTAGGATCCTCCGGATCAAAATTAGGCCCTGCCGCATCGTACACCATATCTTGTGCAAGGTTCTGCACGTCTCCATAATCAACAGAGCATTTGTCGCCTTCGACGACAAAATCCGTTGCAGTATTATCATCAAAAGCATAAGTAGCAGCATTCGCAACCTGTCTTTCCGCATATAGTTCACCTTGCGATGACCACAGGCCGTAATCACGTACGAAACCCTTACGGGTCAAATGATCTCTTACACTCACCACTTCTTCGTAACGTCTATTGCGACATGGACACTTGATTTTGTTACCGTCCATAAACTGAGCTTTGCTCATGGCATACTTAAGAAACACTTCCACGCCTGCCTGAAAATCGTCACTCACACCTATTCTACTCTCGTGTTATCGTTTGTACATCCATGTACGATCAATAAAATAATGATCCATCACAGATTGGATGTGAAAATCTATATAGTAAGACAAACTAAACAAAATTAGTATATAATCATGTAACTGGTGGATTCGCTGGTATATAGGCCGTATGTACTTAGTATCGATCGTAGCAGATTAGTATTGGTATATCGGTTTGGTATAGGCCGTATCAAATTAGTATTGGCCTCAGCAAATTGGTATCGTCCTATCCGATATGTATCGGCCGTATAGCTAGGATTCGTACCGGCCTCATCGATTCGGTATCGGCCATATCCGATCGGTATCGACCGTAGCGACGATATGTATCGGCCGTATCAGACTAGCATGGTGGAAGGTTTAGTAACAACTGTACTTAGATTTTTTTCTTCTCGACCTAGAATACCATTGCAAGAGAGTCACGAGAGAGTAAAAAAAATCTCCTACATATTGATGTTTACGAAAGTGATTGGCCAATTACGAGAGTGATTCCCTGATGGAAAATGCAGCATGTGTGTTACTGTAATTGGCCAATCACACTCGTAAACATCAATATGTATGAGATTTTTTTTACTCTCTCGTGACTCTCTTGTAATGGTATTCTAGCTCGAGAAGAGAAAAATCTAAGTACAGTTGTTATTAAACCTTCCACCATTCTAATCTGATACGGCCGATACAAATCCGATACAGCCGATACCTATCGGATATGGCCGATACCGAATCGATAAGGCCGGTACGAATCCTAGCTATACGGCCGATACATATCGGACAGGACGATACCAATTCGCTAAGGTCAATACCATCCGATACGACCTATACCAAACCGATATACCGATGCAAATCTGCTACGATCGATACTAAGTACATACGGATACCGATACCGATACCGATAGTTCGATACTGATACCGATAGTGCGATACCGATGCCGATAGTCCGATACCGATAGTGCGATACCGATAGTTCGATACCGATACCGATAGTTCGATACCGAAATCGATAGTCCGATTGTCCGCTAGCGATACTGAAAGTACAATACCGATACCGATAGTTCGATACCGATACCGATAGTTCGTTACCGATACCGATAGTTCGATACCGATACCACTAAGTCCAAATGATTCCGCTTAAGCGTCGAACATGTTATACACGGTTCAACTTGACGAGTCAGTAAATATATATATATATATATATATATATATATATATATATATATATATATAATTCATGGTTTAAAGTATCGGCCGATACCAATACGGTTTGGCATGTTCCGATCCGATACCGACCGATGCCGACATTGAGGGTCTTTTTTCCGGCCAATTCGGCAAACAAAATTAAACAGCATAGGAATAGTCTGATACTGATTCCGATACCGATATTATGAACCTAGGTTGAAAGCATAATAAGGTTGTAAAAGCATGTAAAAGAATCTGATACTACCGATAATTATTTGTTTTCCAATACCAAAAAATCCGATACTCCGATCCGAAACTGCCGATACTACCGATATCGTCGATACCAATACTCATATGAAAAGTCCGATACCGATAACGATACTTTGAACCATGATATATATATATATATATATATATATATATATATATATATATATATATATATATATAGCTAAATTTAACTAACTAATATTTACTAGTTAAATAGCATAATGCTAACTTGATAGTAATGAGAACAAAACATTCTATTAAAGACAAGCCCAATACCGATACCGATTCCGATACCGATACCGATCCGAAACTGCCGATACTACCGATATTGCCGATACCAATACTCATAGGAAAAGTCCGATACCGATATATATATATATATATATATATATATATATATATATATATATATATATATATATATATATATATATATATATATATATATATATATATATATATAGCTAAAATTAACTAACTAACATTTACTAGTTAAATAGCATAATGCTAATTTGATAGTAATGAGAACAAAACATTCTATTAAAGACAAGCCCGATACCGATTCCGATTCCGATACCACCATTCACTTATTAGTCATCTACTTCTCAATTTGGGACTTGTTTCGTTGATGTTTTATCTCGAAAATCTTTTCTGCCTAATACTCCGAGACGAAACCATGTAGAGTTCGGGGTGAGCATTTTTTTCCTTTTATATATATATATATATGTCGAAAAGGAAAAAAATGCTCACCCCGAACTCTACATGGTTTCGTCTCGGAGTATTAGGCAGAAAAGATTTCCGAGATAAAACATCAACGAAACAAGTCCCAAATTGAGAAGTAGATGACTAATAAGTGAATGGTGGTATCGGAATCGGAATCGGAATCGGTATCGGGCTTGTCTTTAATAGAATATTTTGTTCTCATTACTATCAAATTAGCATTATGCTATTTAACTAGTAAATGTTAGTATATATATATATATATATATATATATATATATATATATATATATATATATATATATATATATATATATATAAATATTTCATATGAGTGAAATTTTGATTTTATCCTCGAAAATCTTGCATAATGGAATGTGAGATTTCTACTATTTAAGACCTTGATACAATGCAAGCAAAAGTCATCCTTTTTCTATGACCCAAACTCCCACAACATTCCGAGCAATAGGCCATAAGGCCTCGTTTGGTTCCGAAAAGGAAAGGAAATCAATTCCTTGAATGGATGTAACCATTTTTCTTCCTAATTTTTTCATTGGAAATCACTTTCCTTTCTTCTCAATTTATTCTTTGGATTGTAAAAGAACCAAACGAGACATAAAAGAAAGTGATATCTCCTCAAAGTGGTCAAATCTTGCCTCTTCATTGAGGTGCGCCACCCCCGCCGTACCCCGCTGCCCCGAAGCGCGCTTCTCCCGCCGCCCGCCGCAGCCCAGAGCTGCCCCGCGCGTGCCACCCCCGCCGCCCCCCGCTGCCCTGGGGTGCGCTGCCCCCCGCCGCCCGTCGCAGCCCCGCGTGCGGCCGCCGTAGCCAAGCGCTGCCCCGCACGGGCCACCGCCCGCCGCAACCCTGCACAGCCCTAAGCTGTCCCCCGCGCGCGCTGCCCCACGACGCCCCCGACAGCCCACGACACCCACGACCACCGAGAGAGAGAAAGAGATTACCTTTGGGAGAGAGAGAGGAGAAGTCACCGATCACCGCCGCGGGAGAAAAAGAGAGAGAAGAGTGAGGTCGCCGACTGCCGCGGGAGAGAGAGAGAGAGAGAGGAGAGAGAATGAAATTTGGGGGGAATGAAAAGTTCCCCCTGTTGTTTCAATTTAAGTCTGGAACGTATATTTAGCGACGGACTAGCGTCAGATTTTATCCGTCGCTAATCCGTCGCTCTATTTGATAATTGCCGACGGAATATCCGTCGCTACGTAGTCGAAGAATTATCCTGCCACTTCTCCCAATAATTTCTGCCAAATAATCGACTGCATAGTGACGGCTGTGTATCCGTCTCTATATCTCAGACGACCTAGCGACGGATGAGCGAACTTTTCTCTTCCTTAAAATGAAATAAAAAATGTATCGGCATGTCGTCGCCCATCCTTCGGCTATTTGTCGCTAATCCGTCGCTAACGCCGACGAAAATTTTTCGTCGCTAATGTCTCGTCGCTAATTTACTGTATTTGGTAGTGTTTCCTTTCCTAGCCGCATGAGCTTGTTTCCCTTAGCCGCATTGCTCTTTCCATAGTCCTTGTCCTCTTTTATTATTATATTATTATTATTATATATTGGAATGTTACAATTATGCTTATGTTTCCTGACCCTCTGTGTAGCTTGGGTCCCTTGATAGAATGTTTGTACCATGTAAATTATGCACATGATGCATGAACATGATAGTGGCCCGCCGTGGTGCACTCTTGATAAGTGAACCTCACATGTTATACCTAGATATTCTGTTGTGATCGCTTGCTCGACATGACAAGAATGATTGGCCTAGACACCGTAGGCGATTATGTTTGTACATATGAACCAGTATTGCCTTGCATCATGTTTAGGATAGGGACCCCTGAATACCACGGTCAGGGGTACCTACTGAAATTGACTAAGGCTAATAACTAGAAAATCCAGTAGTCATGGAAAGATTTCCCAGCTATAGGCAATCCCGTTATCTGGGTGCCCCATCATGGAATTTGTAGCCTGCCGTTGAGTAGGGCACATTTCCAGCACACTGTCATGTGTTGCACCCACTAAGCTACTTAAGGGTACATGCGTTTCTTGGACGATGTACCCATATGAATTTAATCCCTAAATTACGTCTGGATAACCTGGATGGTTTGCAGGGATTGTGGTTGTTGAAATAATCTTATTGCATCTTGCTAGTAACTAGGCCTGTGATAACCCTAGTTAGTTAAAGTATCAAGCCGTACTTGTTTGCTTGACCGTGAATGTTGAATGGAGTCTACGTCTTGCCCTATTCTGGTACTTAGTTACTTCAATAACAGGATTATTTATGCTTACCTTAACAATAATGATCAGGGGCCAAGTTCTGTTCAGGCGAAGGGTTACAACCCCGGTCCTTGTTTGGTTTAAGGGTTGTAACCTGGCTCCCGGCGCAGTTATGTGTCCTCTCTTCGTTTATTGTCTTATTGCACCCTATGTCATGCTCATCATGTTTTACTTTACCAACAAGAATTTGAGACGGGTTTCTATTTAGGTGAAGGGTTATAACCCCGGTCCTTGTTTGGTTTAAGGGCTGCGACCTGGCTAATTGAATGGTTTCCTCGTACTCAATTCACTGTTGTTGTCTCTGTTATTACCAGTTTTCTTTATATATAATTATCTTCAATATCCATTTATTATATGTTGGTTTTAGTTCCTAAGTGAAGCTTCCTTTGTGGCACTTGTCCTTTCTGGGGTCTGACCTAGCTGGTTTTGTATGGCCAGATATCGGAGCAGCTCCAAAGGATCTACCTACCTTCCAGCCAGATGGTGACCACCAGGCGTAACCTGGCAACGAGTGGGTTCCTTTTGTTCTCCCACTTTATTGTATAAATATTCTTTTGAGGCGTTTAGCCGGCGAGCACGCGTTAGCTTGTATTGCACCTTTATTTACTGTCTGCCTATGGGCTGTAACATGATTGACAAATCCTAGGGTTGATCATGTATGACTGAAACTCTTGCTAGTCTTGACATTTTGTACGACTAGCTTCATGATCATCCAAATATGTAATGTATGGGACGCCTTACTATTGTATATTTGGTGCTCTGATATCTTGTAACTGTTATTACTTTCTTGAGATTGAGACAATAGGCTTGTTCGTGACCGTAAGAGACTGATGGCTTGTAGTTAAACCCTCATGTATCTAGACAGCCATGACCGTATAGCGAGGTGGGTTGCACTTTAATATACGTAGCTGGCTATGTTCGCCCCTGCTCTCCAGTATTTTGGTTCTGGGGCGTTACAACCTCCCTGCCATTAATCCCCCAGTTATTTTCTCTCAAGAGCCGGTAGCGCCTGTATAGGCGACATGAGACATCCACGTGGCACCTACTTTCCCCCCGGAGATGATATTCTTAGAAGAGAGTGAAGCTGCTACCACCATGCCCAATATTCCCCAGAAAACCACACTGGGACTGGAAGGGCTAGCTCAAATGGTGGAAGACAAACACGTGACTCCTGTTTTACTGAACATGGAAGAAGGAAAAGTAGCGACGTCACCAATGTGGCAAACATACATGGGCCGATCAATTGGAGGAGGGATCCAATCTGCAGGTGGAAAACAATGTATACACTGCTAAGGATGGGGCCCCAAAGCAAAAGAAGGCGAAGGCTCCTCCACCTTTGTCCTCAAGAGTCACCCTCTCTATCTCCCAAGCCTCATCGCGAGACCCCTCCCGTTCCACCAATATGTAATACGCTCATTTGGAACGTGCGAGGTGTGGCTCATCACATGTCCTTTGAAAGAATAAAGTCACTTTGCAGGTCACACAAGGTACTTTTGCTGGCTATTATTGAACCTAAGGTATTTGTCGATTAACTCTATATAGGATCAATTTAGCACCTCTAGAGGGGGTGAATAGAGTGTGTGCATGCAACGAAATAATAATCACCACTTAAAAATATTGATGGCAGTAATCAAACAAATATGAAATAGGCAGTATAAAAGTAAATGCGTAAAGTAAATAAGTTGAGAAGAGCAAACAAAAATACCGAGGTTTATACGGGTTTCCCTCTGAGAGGACTAGTCCAGTCGCGAGAACTCTTGCTCGCTACTAATCCACTATTTGAAATAGCACTTACACCACGTGCTTTAATCCGAAGGGCACGTCGACTTCATACAACCTCATGCTTTTATCCGAAGGGCACGACGACTTCAACCAACTTCATGTTCTTATTCGAAGCCCATGAACAAACTTTAATGTTGTTTGAAAAGCTTTTATACGCCAAGCTTGTACAACTCGAATACTCCTAATCGGAAACCACCGACACTTGGAAGAATAAGAGTTGTCTTGGAAATAGGAAGATTGAAAGTTCTTAGTAAATATGAAGGCTTTAGAATAGATAGATAAGATGAAGAAGGATTGAGTGATTAGAAATGATAAATTCTTCTCTAGTTATAGGAATTTTTGAACCAGAGTTCGGGCAGAACTCGGTAGGGTTAACGTTCACAATTTTGAATGTTACAGATCCAAAAGAATAGGTAGAAGTTGCTGACCGGAAGAAATTTAAGTGGACCAAGTTTGGACCGAGTTCGGGCAGAACTCTGGCCGAGTTCGGTTAGGCTGATTTTAGGTCATTTTTGGTTCAGCAGGGTTTTTGCAAGAGCAAGGGTTTAGGATTTGGTTTGGGTCAAAAGGGTTTGTGAGAGTGGTCTACTAAATTGCCAGTGATCCCGACTAACAAATTATCTACACTCAATAAATAAATAAAAAGAATAAATTGGTAAAATCAATAGCCCTTTTGATGACGCCTTTCTCCTGACATTTGAGCAGGCTTGAAGACACATTTTCCTTTACGGCAGTCGTCCAAAGATAAATAAATCTGGAAATCTGAATACCTTTAGGGGTTTTCGCCCCCAAATCCCCACGGGGGTGCTGCCCCCTCAACCTCCGTCCATTGATAGGTCATTTATAGGCCCCGGATAGGTCGTTGGGCGGTTCAGAGAAATTTTCTATTAACGTCGTCTTTGACCCTTCATTAATTCTTTATCGCATATGTCCTAGTTTGATCATGCTTGATCATGCTTACTGCATGTCTACAAGTACATGTTAGACGAGAAAAACATTATCATAGTATGATAATAAAATAACATTTAATGAGTAGTAGGACAATGCTAAGTTTAAGTAGAAATATGATAGTGAATATATGAATATTAGTGACATCATTATGTTAAACTTAACTTATTAGCCATATTCAAAAATATAATATAATCATTGGGCTAACACTCTATGCTTTCTAGATTAAGGGAGGCTTTCAAGCGTCCTTCTCAAACAATAAAGGGGACATTTGGATCATGAGTCCTTATAACAGCACTCTTGCTCCGGTAGACTCCTGTGATCAGGCTCTTACAGTATCTATTAACCATCCTATGCTTCCTTCTAAGGCTACGTTCACGTCGGTCGATGGCAGTAACACAAAGGAGGGCAGAAGAGATCTCTGGAGTCACTTACTTGCTACTCAAGACTGCTGCTCCTACCACTGGAGGTAATTTCAACACAGTAGCAACGGCTGGAGAAATTTGAGGGAGGCCTGCATGCACAGTTTCCATGCGTGATTTCCTAAACTTTTAACTAGCAGCTGGGCTATCGGAGGTAGCATACTCGAGAAACTATTATACATGGGTAAAGCCACAGAAAGGCCAACAACGCCAAGTTTCCGGCTGGATCGAGTTATCCTCGACAAGAATGGGCCCCTCTCTCGATGTGCGAGCACCTAAGCAGGACATTATTGGATCACGCTCTGCTGTTGCTGTGTTTTAGGTTCGGGCACATGGTGGGTAAGAAACCATTACAATTTCTTTCATTTTGGACCTCGCATGATGCTTTCCTCAATGTGGTCTCATCGGCCTGGCAATCTACTTCTTATCGTAATGCTTTCACCCAATTAAGCTTAAGACTTATAGCGACAAGAAAAGCCTTATCGAGTTGGAGCCATAATACCTATGTAGATATTTTCCAAGTTGTTAAAGAAGCGAAGGATAGGGTTATTACTGCAGAAGCAGCATTTGCGGATGATGAAGCGCAGTGACACTGACTTATGCATGCTAGAGCTGATCTCCAATAATATATCAACACTGAAGAAAAATTTTGGAAACAAAAAGTGCAGCTTAAATAGGATCTCCACGGTGATCGAAACTCGAATTATTTTCATGTCTGTGTGACGAGCAAACGACAACATTTGCATATTCACAAAATTTTTTTGGAGGATGTGAAGGAATTAACTGAATTAGAAGACATAGAACAAGCGGCCAATGAGCATATCAGCAACCTGTTCTCCTATAGTGTTGCTACGGTTGATAGTTACTTCTTCGATGCTATCCCTCACCGCATCACAGAGGAGGATAACGCTAGCCTCATTGCGAGACCTGACATGAAAGAAGTGTTTGCTGCTGCTAAACACTTGGACCAAAGTTGCACGGCTGGACCAGATGGGTTCTTAGGAGCGTTCTTCATTAAGTATTGGCACATCATTGGTGATGACATCCTTAATGTGACTACCCTCCAGTTTGAAGGAGTCTCCATCCCTAAAGCCATTACAAGCACCTTGCTCCTTTTTTTCCCTAAGACGAAGAATCATAAAAGCTTCTCGGAGTTTCGTCCTACCAGTTTGTGCAACTTTATGAATAAAATCTTTTAAAAGCTGCTGGCGAGGAGATGGACTGAACTCCTACCTAAGATTATCTCTCCTGAACAAAGTCAATTTGTTAAAGGTGGGGAAATTGTTGATAATATTATCCTTGCACAAGAAATGCTCAGCATAATAAAGCACGAATATTACAGAGGGAATGTTGCTATAAAATTGGATATGAGTATGGCATACGATAGTGTGAATTGGAGCTTTCTTATAGTGGTCCTATGTAGGATGGGGTTCTCTAAAATATGGATAAATATGATCTTTTTCCTGCTTAGCAATGTGTAGTTTTCGACATTGATCAATAGCGATGCTTCTGTCTTCTTCCATGCATATCGGGGTATTCGACAAGGGGATCCTCTCTCTCTCTCTCTCTCTCCAGCGCTCTTCGTAATTGCGGCGGAAGCGCCAAGTCGTAACCTTCACAAACTGGGAGAATCATCGACCTATAAAGGCTATTATTCTCCGAGTGGTTGTCCCCAAGTCAATCATCTGGCCTATACAGACGATACACTGCTATTCTCGGGGGGAAAAGCAATCTATGCAGGAGCTCAAATAACTATAATCTCAGTATGAAGAGTCTTCTAAAATAATTAACTATGCTAAATCAGCTATGTACGTTGCAGATACGTTTGATCGAGGAAGAGCTGCCTAGTTGGTGACTTTGATGGGAATTTAGGTAGCTTATCCTCCTCTAACTTACCTTGGGTGTTCGCTCATGTTAGGGCACAGGAACGGGGCCATGTATGATAATCTGATATGCCAGGTCTGATATGGCATTGCTGGTTGGTATAATAAGCTGCTGTCTCCATATGGTAAATGGTTCTATTGAAGTCAATATTAACTTCGAGCGGCCTAACTTCAAGCCAGCAGCCCAAGTCTTAATTATACGGCCTTGACTATGAACTAAATATTAGTTCCAGTTTACTATCTAGTTGCGAGTAACCCTTCGAGAAGCATTCTTCGACAGATTGAACAAATGTTCATTGGCTTCTTTTGGGTGCAAAGGATGGTATCTAAAGGCGGACTTGGATTAATTGGTCGAGGGTGGCAAGTCTGAGTGACGAAGCTGGGCTCGGAATTAGAAGGCTGTCGGAGGTCTTAGATGCAAATATAGTAAAGCTTTGGTGGAAGCTGCGTTCTCAAAATACCATCTGGGTCAGATTCATGAAAGCTAATTACTTTCAACATTGGCCCCCGAACCAAATGGCTAGGCCTACGAATGCCTCACCCATTTGGTTACTTCTTCTGCATGGGCAAGATCTTGGGGAGCAAAGGATTGCGATGGATGTTGGTGACAGATCGTCGAGCATATTCTTTGAACAATGCTAGTTGTTTAGGATACCTAATGATTCAGTCCATGGTATCCCTTTGTTTCAGTCTTAGGCATGTAGGTATCAGATATGTTCCTTAATATGAAGAGCCTGTCATGCACTCCTATAGTTCAGCCCTTTGGTAGCATACAGTTTGGACTATCCATTGTATCAGTTCATGAGTTAGGAATGGGAGAAAATTAGTATAATGTTTCATTGCCATCTATCATTCATATATGGGTACTTAGTATTAGCTATAGATAGAGTATATATGGTATTTGTGATATATAAGATACATGGTATCAGTTGTATGAAGGTTGAGGGTATTGATATGTGATATATATAGATGTTTATGTATATATGAGGTTTTGGACTAGTAGTCATATTATGAGAGATAGTATAAATATGATAGGTAGATGATATATAGGTTAGGCCTATATATAGGTATGCATTGTGAGGATATGCATATGTATAGACACATCATCATGACCTAGAATCATGTAGAATGCATTATAGATTTCATTTATTACATATTGAACACATCATAACCTATATTGCTCTAAATAGGATATTGTGACTCTGGTTTAGACATCTGATATTCATCAGTCATTCAGGGTTTCAGGCGAGTACATTCTCTGATAGTTCTTTCATTTACTTGTCGATTACTGTATTGAGTTCTAGTTAGTTCTATTTGATTCTATGTTACAAACACGGATTGATATTACTAGACCCATTGCATACGGTACTCACCTTTTACATGTCTGGCTTCCATTACTGGAACTACCACTAGAAACACCTACTAGCAACATCATGTGCTGGCTGGACTTGTACTTACTTTCGTGCCAGGTTATGGATTCACTTGTATTATTGGGCGGGGAAATACTTGAATAGACCTGTGAACATTCCCAAATACTGAAACTATTACCTTGGACTTATACTGGAAAGCTAGCCATCCCATACTTGGCCAGGTGTGCGATATGCCGTATTACCCATAGCCGTTTACATGTCGATCTTGATATTTTAAAACACACTGATTAGTGTCATGTTTAGGACTCACCCTGGAATTACTCTCTGGAATTATATTGTCTGGACTCACATTGGGATTACACTTGACTTACATTGTACTATCTGGACTTATATCACATTACTCTAGTTCAGCTAGCTTTTATTTACAGTCTTCATTGCCATGATCTTCTGATTCATTATATTATCTTCTCTTGTACTTTAACGGTTGCTCTACATCATTACCTATATAAAACTTTCATGTTCATCAATATAACTGTCTATAACTGCTTTATAGTCTTTATCATTTACTTGGGATTTCTAGATGAGTTGTGCTCGCTCCAATCCTGACTGGATACGTTGGAAATATTACAGATGCTTGCCCTGAGCACCCTTGCCCTACTTGTCTTGGATCAGGAGATGGCTTAGCTACCTTGGCCCCCGACTCCCAGGAGTGATCGGGAGACTAGCTAGTAGACTTGCTTTAGATTCATGTTTAGAACTTGAGTTGTAATAAGTTGAGATATTGACTTTGTTTTGAGATTGTTTGAGATATTATTATTTAGTAGTTTTATTTGTTGTTGTTGTTTAGTCTTATTAGTTATAAAACTTCTGTGTTATCTTATCGTGCTTAGACTGTGATTCAGCTTCATTATATCTATACTTGTCCTCCGTTCGGAGTTGAGATTATGACAAGTACATTATATAATTGTGTGAGTTATTATTTTAGATAGTAACCTAGTACAACGTTCTACCGCCGATTCTGCAGCGTAGGCTAGACGTTGTTACATACTCGTACCCCTACACTTGGTGTGGGTCGTGACACATTTTTAGTGGTGCTCCATGCAGGTCGAGAGTCACATTTAGTACAATATCCTGGTAGTACGATAACTTAGTTGTACTACTGCGAGCCTGCGATAGGAATTAAGAAATAGGCTTTAGCGGAGAGGTACTCAATCAAAGTTTAAAAAAATTCAGATCTAATTCCTACCATCTATACATCCTTGCTGATGATTGTCTTCGTTGAAATAAATTTTCCTCTTTTGATTATATCGATTCCTGCTTAGTATTGATTTCCTTATTTGATCTGTCTTTAGAATGGTGGAGACACGATCACATCGCTCTGGTCCAGCAGACACTGGTGAGAGGTCTGCCACCTCTCGTTCGATCCAGACATACGGTGGAGCCGTGACACCTCTTACTTCTTCTTATGTAGGAGCATCGACAGCTTTTGGGGGTGCTCCTCCACCGGTTCGGAGGCCTACCATGGTGATTCAGGAGGTGCTACCATCGTACCCAGGGGACAGTTGACATCGCAGAGTTCTTCGCCTTTTTTTGAGAGATGATGGAGGCTCAGTAGCACCAGTCGGCAGATATGAGGCAGGGCATCGACAATGCCCATCAGCTGACCATGAAAGCAGTAGAGAGGGTGATCGCCTAGCCGTAGGGAGGTCAGATATAGGTACAGTACCAACTGAGGACACCGAACATTCAGGACTTCTAGAAGATACGACCGAGGGACTTCCGAGGTACTGAAGGTATCCTATATGCCAACGACTGGAACAAGAATATAGAGGAGATCTTTCGCCTAGCACTAATACCAGCTGGGATCCAGATAGAGGCAGCGGGCAGCCAGATGTAGGACCTTAACCGTACATGGTACCAAACCGAACCCATATTTGGTAAGGAGGGACAGACGTGGGAGTCTTTGAAGAAGCTTTTCAAGAAAAAGTTCTACCCTGACACAACACTCGACGCCTTGGAGACACAGTTTGAGAGTCTGGTTCAGGAGAACCAGACAATGAAGGAGTATGCTGGAGAGTTCTGTCGTCTGGGCATATTTGTAGAGGGCCTTAGCGAGTTGGCGAAGGCTAGGAGGTTTCGGAAGGGTTTGGTCAAGGAAGTCAAGTCCTTGACCAAGAGCGACAGAGACGCCACCTTCGAGCATATCTTAGAAGGAGCCATGGCCGGAGAGGATGACTTGGAGCTCAAGTCCAAGAGGGGTCGAGATGATTCAGGAAGGGCTAGTGGGGGTGAAAAGCGCCCCTTTGTGCAGAAGGTAGCACACCAGCCACAGCAGATATAGGCACTATGTAAAGTTCAGCAGACACAGCATCAGTCTCAAGGACAGGACCGCGGGATGCTGACTTGTGCCTACTACAGGAAGTCGGAGCACGTTTGGGAGTCTTGTAGTAGAAGGCTGAAGGTTTTCCTATTCTGTGGATCCGACGCTCACCGGATGATAGATTGCCCCACTGCACCTCCATATAAGGGAGTTAGGACACCTGTGGCACATCACCATGCCCAGCACCACAGGGGCGGGGCTTATGTACTGACGGTCGAGGAGACCGATGCTATGGGTGACGGGTTAGCAAGTCTGTCTTTTCTGTTCTTCTTCTCCACCTTGATGTGTGATTTCATTAGTACCTGTCAGGATATTCTAGTGATGTGCTAGATAGTATAGTAACTCAGTTCGAGATTGTGAAATCACGACCGGTAGGACCATAATTGCATATTATTTCTTGACCTTGATTGATTGGGGGTTTGACCTAGAAGGAGTACGATCACCTTAAATTTCAAGGACGAAATTATTTTAAGGAGGGTAGACCTATTACCACAACTTTTCTAAAATGAGGGTAATTTTGAATTTTTGTAAAATTGATTATTAAATAATAGAATTTAACTCATGTTAATAATTTTTGGTGAATTTTAACTAATTTAATACTATTTAAAGTGGTGAATTATGATTTTGGTGTTTTACTAGTGTAACCCTAGAACTGCTTAGCCTAGAGACTAACCATGACCATATGGACCTAGCCATGTAATTAGATTAGCTAATTACCACTTTTTAGACTAAGGGTATTTTGGTTATTTTGTGACTATTGAATTAATTAGGATTTTGACTAATTATGTGCTAAGTGTTATGTTAGACCTTAACCTAGAATTTCCCTAATCTAGATATTAGTTTTGAGCCTAGATATTAGAGAAGAAGCTTTCATCACATGACAAGGTTAGTAATATCTACATATTAAGTTAGGAGTAGGATATTTGTTAAGGTTAGATACTTCCATGGGCCTTTGCCTAGAAGGCCTTGAATATAGGTAGAGGCCTCTAAATCACTTAGAACTAAACCCTAACCCTAGAGACAAATCCCTTGGCTGCCATGAGAAGCCTCTCCCCCTATATAAATACCTGTTAGCCTCCCTTTGCCTCTTTTCATTACACCTACAAACCCTAATTAGTATTCTTCTCCAAATTCACCCCCTTTCACCAAATTGACTCCAAATTGAGCCCAATCAATTGCAATACACTCACATACTGTAGAAGAGGCCATTGGTGGATAGCTATCAAGGATTTAGAGCAAGTTGACTCTTGGAAGTGGAGGGATTTGGCCCTCAAGTGTATTTACATTGAGATTCAACTCTCAATAGGTAATGGCCTCTAAACCCATTAATATTCTGATTTCATTAAATAAATGCATTCATTTAGGGTCCCCCTATCCCTAGGTCAAGTTTGGTTAGAAATCAAATCCATTTAGGATGCGTATCGCAAGTATATCAGAGGGGTATATCAAGTGTTTGACGAAATGCCCCTTAGAACTTTTTGTTCTCTGATTTATGTGAAAATTATATATTTTGAAAGCTTATTATATGTAGATTGTATATATGTAGGACTGAGTTGATATTGGGGGGTTTTTTGTTTCGAAAATGTATATGGGGATACTACACGAGATATTGTGCACTGCCTATTGCCCGAGTGTCCAAACTCACTGGATACGACACGAATTCGAGTGCCATCAATTTGATTGGGTAGGGGCAATCTCTGACATGAGACACGAGAAGTTTGGCTCGAGTTGGTTGAGTATTCAGTGAGTAATCTCACTCACAGATGTCAGTCGAGCTCGCACACACCCAGTTTCACTTGTCCTGATACTGTCAACACTTGGACACGTCCTGTGGACACATAACACCTTAATACATGCCATGACATACTCATTCCATACACACACACACACACACTCTGATATGTCTTATACACTAGCTTATATGAATTTCCATGCAATCACTCGATACACACACACCACACTACTCGACACTTGCAAAGTCTGTTACTGATAGTCTGAACACCTTTTAACCCACATACACTTCACTCACCTTGGTTTTGACATGCTCTTCACACACATTTAATATACATGATTCTCTTTGGTTACTCTCGATGCCACTGCTGCAGTTTGGATTTGACTTGGTTGGGTTTATGCTGTTGTATGAGAGTTTAGGATATGTCATACTTAATATCTGAGTTTAAGTTAGATGTATATATATATCTGATAATATATATAGGTATTATGATATATGTGAAGTTCTGATATATGCATAGGTTGGATTTCTAGTTTCAGAGTTTTACAGATATAGGATATGGGTTCAGTCAGGTTATGAGAGCCTTGTATATGATCTTTGATATATATGGGTTAGGCTTTAGAGTTGTAGTTCAGAGTTTTGGGTATGTGGGGAAGGTTTCAGTTGTTGTAGACTTTTGAGTGAGTTTGAGTGTTCCTAGTGTAACAGTCAAGAGCATAGAGAAGGAATATGTAAGGAGATGACTTGGGTTAAGTTTATAGCAGTTGCTATATGTGAGGGGTTAGACTGTTAGACTGTTAGACTGTTATACGTTGCCTATGTTATTATGTTCTTTGGTTCAGTCTTGTTTTAGTTCATTTTAGACATATATCCTTTGTTTGCCCATCATGTTTGTAGCATTGTAGTTGTTTAGGTATGTATCAGTAAGATTGGTAGGAGAGGGAGTTTGGGATCATTATTCCAATTGTATGTTTGTGTGTTAGCTTTAGAGAGTTAAGGCTTTGTGTATCTGTGCAGGTGGTTAAGACAACAGGGCAATAGTAACATGTATGTTGTAAATGATATGGGTTTTGGCCTTAGGTGTATAGGGGTTTGCCTATACTAGTTCTTTGGGATATCTAATGATTCAGTCCATGGTATCCTTTTGTTTCAGTCTTAGTCATGTACGTATCAGATATGTTCCTTAATATGAAGAGCCTGTCATGCACTCCTATAGTTCAGCCCTTTGGTAGCATATAGTTTGGACTCTTCATTGTATTAGTTCATGAATTGGAAATGGGAGAAAATTAGTATAATGTTTCATTGTTATCTATCATTCACATATGGGTACTTAGTATCAGCTATAGATAGAGTATATATGGTATTTGTGATATATAAGATACATGGTATCAGTTGTATGAAGGTTGAGGGTATTGATATGTGATATATATAGATATTTATGTATGTATGAGGTTTTGGGCTTGTAGTCATATTATGAGAGATAGTATAAATATGATTGGTAGATGATATATAGGTTAGGCCTATATATAGCTATGTATTGTGAGGACATGCATATGTATAGACATGTGATATAGGTTAGCTTGTGCCTATATATAAAAATATAATATATATATTTATATATATATATATATATATATATATATATATATATATATATATATATATAATATATGTTAAAAATGGCTGCGACCGGTTCCCACGCGAGCGAGCGAGCCCCCGAATTAGGGTTTCCTCGAGGGACTCCACCACGGCCGCCGGACCCCCTGGCCGGCGGCGGGAGGGGCGCGGCCCAGGAGGGCGACCTCCCCCCTGGCGGTGGGGGGGGGCGGGAGCAGCGGGCGGGGGGTCAGGCGGACCCCCACACGCCGGCCACGACGGCGATCGGAGCAGCACCCCCCCAGGCGCGCCGGGGGGGAGGCGGTGGTGCTGGGGGGGGCGGGCGGCCCCTCCGGGGGTGGTGGCGGCCCCCCACGGCGGAGGGCGGGGAGCGGGAGTTACGGGGAGGGCCTCGGGCTTTTCGGGGAGGGGTTCGTGTGCCCTTGATCCGACTTTTGAATTCGGCGCGGGGTCCGGATCCACGGGGAGTCAACCGGAGGGAGGAGGATGGACGACGGTTACACGTCGTCGAGTGGTGAAGACCGGAGGGAGGATGGGGGTTGGACAGGGCCAGGATAGGGTTCGGCAGCCCGTG
Organism: Iris pallida; assembly: GCA_029216955.1. NCBI lineage: Eukaryota > Viridiplantae > Streptophyta > Magnoliopsida > Asparagales > Iridaceae > Iris > Iris pallida. Next base: position 18,808,850 of record JANAVB010026199.1, read on the forward strand.
AGTCGCCAGATCGGGACAGGGACTCGGCCTAGACGGGGTCCGCAGGTGCCTTCGGGGGGTCCGGTGGGTTGGCGGCCAAAGGCGACTGCGGCGGACAAAGGGAAGAGTAAGGTGGTAGATGTGGAGGTCCAGGGATCTGGGACTACCCGGCCGGTCACTGTCCCACGGCCTGCTGGACGGTCTTGGGCCGAGATCTGCAAACCGGTGGGACAGAAATCCCCCTCCTCGATGGAATACGTCCCGCCAACCAAGGTTGGGAACGGTTTCCGGGCAGTGTTCCCTGCGGAGGAGCTCCAGCAGGTGACAGCTTACTGGGAAAATACTCTCGTCCTGTATGTCTTGGGCAACAAGCCCTTCTACGGGCAGATCCGGGGTTATGCAGCGCGGGTCTGGAAGCCTAAAGGGAGTATGGAGTTCTTTTCTCGTGAAAACGGCTTCTATTATGTGAAGTTCGGGCTGGCGGAGGATGTCGCTAGGATTCTCCAAGGCGGCCCCTGGACATTTGACGGCCGCCTGATCATTCTCAAGGAGTGGACCCCAGAGATGCGATGCGAGAGAGAGGTTCTGAATGCCATCCCAGTCTGGATCCGATTCCCCGAGCTTCCGGTAGGGTTTTGGAGTATCCCCCTGTTGATGCGTCTTGCTAGCCTGGTGGGTACACCGATTAAGGCGGATGATGCTACCACCTTTCGGACGAGGTTGATGTACGCGAGGATATTTGTGGAGATTCGAGCAGGGGGGGAGCTCCCGAAGATGATAGAGTTTGAGCTCCCTTCTGGGGAGGTGCTCACCCAGAGGGTGGAGTATGAATGGGTTCCGCCTACTTGTTCACGCTGTTCTTGTTTTGGACATCTGGCCAGCGCTTGCTCAGAGGCTGGCCCCCCGGTGGAGACTAGTATCCCGCCGAGTGACGTTCCCGTAGCATCATGTGATATGGATTACAGAGGTGATAGCGGAGAGGTGGTTGTGGGTGAGGAGGTTACTAATCAGGGGAGTGATGTCGGATTGAGCCTCGTTGTATCTACTGTGAGAGGGGCGGTTTCCACTGGTCAGAAGCCGAGTAGTATAGTTACAAGGAGTATGGCAGAACTTGAGACTCGAGGAGAGGGTGGCTCGGCTGGAGGGCAGGTGTATTGCAGGAAGAGGCGTGCGGTCGGACTGCTACAGGATGGCCCCTCTATGATGGAGGAAGGTACTACAGACAGAGATGAGGTAGTATGTGTGGACAATCCTTCCTGGGCGTTGGTGGTATCTCCGGTTGGCCCTCATCAGATGGGTCCGATTGATATGGTAGAGGACCCTTTAGCGACGGATGTGGCTCCTTCCCCAGGAGTTGTTCCGGGAGTTTCTCAGGGGACCCCACCTCTCATTAATTAATGGCCATTATCGCCTGGAATGTGAGGGGGGCGTGTTCGATTGGGAGGTGGAGAGAGATTTGTGGGGTGCTCCACAGAGAGAAGTGTGACATCTCGGTTATTTTAGAATCCAAAATCAAAGGGGATAAGACCCTTTCTCGGCGTACTCCTGCACATTGGGCTCAGCTGCATAATCTGGCTCTGTGTGACATGGCCAGGATTTGGGTTCGTTGGAACTCGACGTGTTGGGATGGTGACTTGATCTTGATGACGGAGCAGCTGATTGCCATCTCCTTCGTGAACAAAGGTGGCTTCCGGTTCATTCTGGGGGCGGTCTATGGTCACAATGACAGGAGGAGAAGGGAGTCACTTTGGAGGGACATCTCAGGGGTTTCCAAAGCTGCTGAGTCGTCTGGTCTTCCTTTGCTGCTGGTCGGGGACTTCAACGCTATGCTGCATCGAGGGGAGAAGCTGGGTGGTCGGCCGGTTCCTGATTCTATCCTTTATGATTTTCAGAGATGCCTTCTGCTTGCGGGGCTGAGGGAGCTGTCTCGATCTGGCTTCATCTGGACTTGGCACAACAAAGCGACTCTCAACAGGGTTGCTTGTCAGCTGGATCGGGCTCTGGGCAACGGGGAGTGGTTTCGTCTGTTTCCCAATGCTTCGACGGAGGGTTTGGCGGCTGGGACGAGTGATCATTCCCCCATCAGAGTTGGTTTATCTGCTCGTTCTCTGGGGAAGGCTCGTCCGTTCAGGTATAACAACAGTTGGTATCTTTCGGAAGGCTACCTGGAGGCAGTCGCAGAGGGTTTGGCTAGTGGTTATGAGGGGACGGCCCAATTCCGATTGGTGCGTCGCCTCAAAGCCACGAAGAGGGCTCTCAGGAGTTGGGTGCAGGGGTTGCCCAAGACTTCGCTCGAAGATAAGGAGGCTGAGTTGAGATCCGTTCAGCAGGATATGCAAACTGACATGCTTAATGGAGATCTGGCGGCTAGAGAGAAGGAGCTGATTGGCGAAGTCAACATCCTGAGGCTGCAGAAGGAAATTAGCTCGGCCCAGCGAGCTAAATGTTCCTGGCTGAAGGACGGAGACCGGTGTTCTAAGTTCTTCTATGACGTTATCCGAACCAGACAGAATCGGAATCACATTTCCCAGCTTCTGGATTCGGATGGCACTCTAGTGGGGACGCCGGCTGAGATTCAGGGCGAGGCTGTCAGGTACTATACAGATTTATATTTTCAGACTGACTATCTGTCCGTATTCCCAGAGATTGTTACGAAGCGCTTGGTGACTCCATTCGGGAATAGCATTCTTCTTGCCCCTGTCACTCTGGAGGAGGTGGAGTCCATTGTCAAGGGGGCGGACCCCAACAAGGCACCTGGACCAGATGGCTTCAGTAGTGGTTTCTTCAAACGTCATTGGGATACTCTGAAGATGCAGGTTCTGGAAGTGGTTCAGGAGTTCTTCACTAAAGGGAAGCTTTTGAAGGAGCTGAATCACACTTTCCTGACCTTGGTGCCGAAGAAGGAGGGTGCTACTGCTCTATCTGATTTCAGACCTATTGCTTGCTGTAATTATCTTTATAAGATAATTACGCATCTTATGTGCCGGAGGATGGAGCGTATCATGCAGGGCTTGATCTCCCACAACCAGGCTGCATTCATCAAGGGGAGGTCGATTGCAGAGCATAGCCTCCTTGCGCACGAGATGGTGAGGGGATTCAGCAGACCGGGTGGGGAGAAAGCTTGTGTGAAATTGGACCTGAGGAAGGCGTACGACATGGTCAATCGTGACTTCCTTTGTCATCTTATGTCTGCCATGGGATTCGCGGATCATTGGGTCGCGATGGTCAGGGAGTGCATCTCGACCCCTACTTTTTCTGTTCTCATCCAGGGTGTTCCGTACGGATATTTTCCGAGCAACCGTGGGCTTAGGCAAGGTGACCCACTGTCCCCTTACCTGTTCACGATTGTGATGGAATACTTTACTTGCCTGATGGACCTGGCAGTTCACCATGGTCGGCTGGTGCCGTTGTTTCGGAGGATGGACCCGCCAGTTACACACCTTATATATGCTGATGATCTTCTGGTCTTCATCCAGCCTACGATGAGGGGGTTGCAGACGCTTGCAGGAATTATGGATGACCTTAAGTCCCTCTCGGGGCTTCAGCTGAATAGGGATAAGAGTCGGGTATATTTCAGTTCCCGATGTTCCCAGATGGAGGAGCGGGCTACTGCCCTCGGTATCGCGAGGAGTGAGCTCCCAGTGCGTTATTTAGGAGTACCCCTCACCGTCAATTATGCACGTGATCAGGACTGCCAGGGCCTGGTTGAGTATGTTCAGAGGAGAGTCGAAGGCTGGCAAGCCGCCGGTCTGTCTTTTGGCGGACGCATAGAGCTGATCAGATCTGTGGTCTCGGCCGTGGCACACTTTTGGCTCCAGTCCATCCTACTTCCGGTGGCTACTATTCGGCGGGTGGAGCGTCTTTGTGCTGATTTTCTTTGGAGGGGGGGTATGCATGCGGTCTCGTGGGAGCAGCTGTGTCGTCCCAGGAAGGAGGGGGGTGTGGGACTCAGGCCGTTGCTGGAGATCAGGGAGGCCTCGGCGCTCAAGCTGGCATGGAGTTTCATTAGCAGGGGGTCTATGTGGGCGGACTGGATGCACAGCAGATACGTGAAGCAGGGCAACTTTTGGTCGTGTGCCCCGGATAACAACCATTCTGTCACATTTAAGACTATCCTGAGACATAGGGTTGTGCTCAAGACTGCTATCCGGAGGGTCATGAGAGATGGGTCGGGCACGGATCTCTGGAGGGACCCATGGATTGATAGGCGGTCTTTGCTAGACATCAGGGGTCCCGCGACTCACACGGAGGACAGACGAGGTCTGAAGTGCAGCCGAATCTTACGTGATGGAGTGTGGAGACCGGAATCTTATCGGTACACTGAGGATCTAAGGGGGTTCATTTTGTCTACTGCCATTGATCCGGCCTTGCCTGCAGATAGATGGGTATGGGAGCCGCCTGGAGCTTCTCTGGGATCGGGAGAGTTCCAGTTCCGTAGTTGCTACAATCTTATCCGGCACTCTTTTCCTCTGAGTCCTGATTATGAGTTCGTCTGGTGTAAGGGTCTGGCCAGGAAGATGCAGCTGTGTGTCTATAAGCTTCTGCTGGGTCGTCTCTTAACGAGGGATCGCCTGCGGTCTTTTGGGGTGGCAGTGCCGGACCCCAGTTGTGTGCTATGTTCATCTGCGCCTGAGTCTATTAGTCATCTATTTTTCGAGTGCACTGTGACATGGCAGATTTGGTCGGAGCAGAGCAGGGTATTGGGGGTGTCCGTCTCGGGTAAAAACATTGGGGACATCATCCCGACAATACGAGGTAGCAGGGGTCGAGGTCAGGACTGGTTCCGCACGGCTAGAGTTCGCTTGGCGGCTTCGGTCTGGCATGTTTGGCGGGAGCGAAACCGCCGTATCTTTGAGGGACTAGTCACACCTCCGGTTGGCATTCTTCATAATATTGAGTATGATGTAAATGCTATGGAGAATGTATGAGTGCTGAGTGGGAGTCCCACTCAGAATGTATGTTGTATGAGTATGACTTTTCAATTGGAATAAAATTTACCTTTTTTCCAAAAAAAAAAAAATATATATATATATATATATATATATAAAATATATATATGCAGATTTTCAAATGGGATCCAGACTTCTCTCCTTCCCAGGAATCACCAAAGATACCAGTGTGGGTTACGTTGCCTAATCTTCCTCATCATCTTTATGCTAAGGACGCTTTACTTGCTATTGCTACAGCATTCGGGACACCGCTCAAAATAGACAAGGCTACATCTGAGCTATCTCGGCCGAGCATGGCTCGCATATTTATGGAGATTGATGCATCCAAGCCACTCCAACATCTAATCCGCATCAATTTACCTAGTGGTAGTTTCTGGCAGTTGGTAGAGTATGAATCAACTCCTCTTTATTGCTTACACTGCCGTCATCAGGGTCATTTAATTGCCTCATGCAAAATTAAACACAAAGAACGAGGGAAAGAGCCACTCAATATGGAAACTCCTGTATCAACCAGTGCACAACCTCCAGTAGATGGAATTATTCACATTGTACAAAGGAAAGATGCTGCCCAACCATCGAGGAACATCAACACCGCACCGCAGCCACTCCATTCCCCGGTTACTACCCACCAGCCATTGAGGGATGTCATTTCAGACCCGCAGCCACTTAATTCCACAACTATTACACATCAGGTAATAGAGAAGGAACCGGTTACTCAAGTCCAAGTGAGCGCGGTTTCCCCTGTTGATGGGACGGCAGTCATTACTCCTACTAATGGAGATGCTACTAATGGAAACGATCACCTGGTTTCCTCTCTTCCAAATTCTTCTGAACAAGAACCTGAACCACTGGATGATAAAGTTCGTGACGAGGATAGCAGTAAGGAGGAGGGCGAACTTCGGAGCTAGGCCGACGAAGTTGAAGAAGAGGCTAGAGCGAAAGAAGCAGCGGAAAAACCTAAACCTAAGCGTAAGAAACGTCTACCAGAGCCCACAGATAGAGTCTTACGCTCAGTATCCGCACACACAAAATCTGGTAAATCCTTCCTCCCCAATAATGTTTAACATCATGAGTTAGAATATTAGGGGGGTTGCTAACAAAATGGCTCTTAAAAGACTTCAAAATTTATGTCGGGTAAACAAAGTGCAATTACTGGCTATCCTGGAGCCTAAAGTTGATAAATCACAGCTGCTACACTATCAGTTAAAACTTGGTTTTAATAAAGGTTTTTCAAATAAGAAGGGCAATATCTGGGTATTGGCTAAGGCGGGTTGCACCATATCCCTATTGGACTCATTTGATCAGGCAGTGTCCATTGCCTTTAAGAATGAATACTTTTTGTCTGAAGTAATGTTCTCATTCGTACATGGCCATAATAAGAAGGAGGATCGTCGAGAAATGTGGGATAGGCTGCTCAATCTTCGGGCTTTGTACACATACCCTTGGGCAGTATGAGGAGATTTTAATGCTATCTCAGGGACTGACGAGAAGGTTGGAGGTCGGTTAGCTTGCCAAATTTCTATTCAGGAGTTTTTGAAATTTCAACTAGCTGCTGGGCTATCTGATCTTCCTATAATAGGGAGTAAATTTACTTGGTTTAAAGCCAAGAATGGGGAGAAGAGGGGTTCGAGACTTGATAGAATGATGGTCTCTCATGACTTGCTTGCCCTTGCCCCGTTATCGAAGGAGGAGCATTTAAACAGAGATGAATCTGATCATGCACCATTACTAATCAAACTGGCGACCAAACAGGAAGGTGGTAGGCGTGCATTTCAATTTTTCGATTTTTGGACTAAACAGGAGGGTTTTTTGCAATTGGTGCAGGAGGCATGGAACTCAACTACTCATGTTAATAGCTTGGTGCGTGTTTGTATGCGACTGGCTGCGTGTCGCCCAGCTCTTTCGCGGTGGAGTCATAAACAATTCGGAGATATCTTCCAAGAAGTTAAAGTCGGGGAGGATCAAGTCCTTGCTGATGAGATTGCTTATGAGGAAGATAGGACAAGGGAAAATTTACTGAAGTTGAACAGGTCGACAGCAGTGTTGAAGCAACGCCATTCCTATGTTGATTCCTACTGGAAACAGAAGGCCCGTCTTCGATGGGATATTGAAGGTGATCGGAATACAAAGTATTTTCATGAGTGTGTTAATAGCAAGCAGCACAAATTACACATTCACCACATAATAGATGATTCAGGAAGTGTCAAAACTGATTTAAAGGAGATCCAGTTGGTTGCTAATACTTATTATAAGGAGCAATACAAGAGTATTAGAGTTGAAGAGGATGCTGTGCAACTAGAGGCCATTCCTAGTCTTCTGTCTGAGGAGGACAATGCAACCCTAACTGCTGAACCGACGAAGGAAGAAGTCTTTCACACTATCAAAAGCATGGATACAAATAGTGCGGGGGGTCCAGATGGCTTTACAGTTGGTTTTTTTCTGGCGTGCTGGCCGATCATTGAAGCTGACATTGTTGAAGCTATATCCTTATTCATGGCAGGTTTTGAACTGCCGAAAGCTATCACGAACACAGCATTGGTCCTGATCCCGAAGAACAAAAACCCCAGGTACATGAATGAGTTTCGTCCAATCAGCCTATGTACTATTTTTAACAAAATTATCTCTAAGTTGTTGGCTATACGACTTGCTCCTATTCTTCCTAGAATCATCTCTCCCGAACAAAGTGGGTTTGTTAGGGGTAGAGAGATTGTCGACAACATATTACTTGCTCAAGAAATGTTGAGTTTGATGAACACCAATAGTAGAGGGGGTAATATTACAATCAAGTTAGACACGGCCAAGGTGTATGATCGGCTAGACTGGACATTCTTGATGCAAGTCATGAGGAGATTTGGTTTTTCTGAAAGCTGGATTAGTATGGTATTCCGACTTATTAATAATATTTGTACTCTACTATTATTAATGGTATATCTTCAGGTTTCTTCCAAGCTTTCAGAGGAGTTCGACAAGGTGATCCCCTATCACCAGCATTGTTCATTATTGCTGCTGAAGTTTTGTCCAGGAATTTAAACCGGAATCTTGAGATTGCTTCATTCATACACTACTATGCACCAAGTGGTTGCCCGGCTATTACACATTTGGCTTTCGCAGATGATGTCTTATTATACTCTGCGGGTGACATACGATCGGTTCAGCTACTTCAGGGAGTCTTGAAGAGGTATGAGCTAGCGTCGGGATAAGCAATTAATGATTCTAAATCATCTATCTATACAATGCCAGATTTTGATCGGAAGGAGGAGCTGCATGATATCACTGGTTTTGCGATCAAACACCCCCCGTTCACGTATCTTGGTTGCCCTATGGCAGTTGGTGTTCGGACCACTATGCTATATGAAGATCTTATAGCTAAGATTAGAGGGCGCTTGGAAGGTTGGCAACAAAAATCCTAACATATGGAGGGAAACTAACCTTATTGAAATCTGTTTTACTCTCTATTCTAATGTACACAATTGCGGCTTGCAATCCCCCCAAGGCTGTATTGAATAAATTGGAAAGCTTGTTTGTTTGCTTCTTCTGGGGCTCCCAAGATGGCTTGCAAAAATATATTTGGGCGAGTTGGAGTACTATGGCTAGACCGATCGAGGAAGGGGGATTGGGTGTGAGATCATTGAAAGACACGATGTACGCTTTCACAGTTAAGTTATGGTGGAAATTTAAGACCCAGGAGGGATTGTAGCAGTGCTTCATCAGAGCCAGATATTACAAATTCCATGATCTGGATTCAGCTGGAGCTCCTCAGAAATGTTCTCACGTCTGGAAGCGTTAATACACGGTCGGGAGCTGGCAAATCATCACATTATTCATTCAGCTTCGGGAGAATGGATTTGGGATTCAACTTCGACAGGAAAGTTCTCCGTTGGAGCTGCTTGGAAGGTAACGCGAGTACCCTATCCAGTACGTCCTGACTTTAAGCATATTTGGAGTACTTGTATTCCTTACAAGTGGTCGGTCTTACTTTGGCGTATATTGCATAACAAACTACCTACTGATGATAACATCCAAGCTATGGGGTTTCATTATGTGTCGAAATGTCATTATTGTGTAAACCCTAGTGTGGAGACTTCACAACATATATTCCTAGATGGTGACTTGGTTACTCAAGTTTGGCGCCAACTTCAAACTGATTTTAAATTCAAAACAAGAAGGTCGACTTTTACTGCTTGGTGGAGGAGGCCGAACATTCACCTAAAGGAGATTGCGGTAGCTGAGGTGTGCTGGGTGACATAGAAAAACAGAAACAAATGGCGCTATGAAGAATACAACTATTCAGTGAATCAGCTTATTCATGAGGTTCGATGACTGGTTGGAAAGGCGTTGAAGAGATGCAAACATAATCCACTTCTTCCGAATACTTGGCTGCAGCTTGGAGTTGGCTAGTTTCAATCATTTGTAACTTGACTTTCGAATATTTCAATAAAGCTTCTGTTTTTGAGTATATATATATATATATATGTTAAGATATCTTGGTATCCTAGCCTATGGCTTATGTATTAGACTTTAGATTGACCTAGTTTGACTAGAGGGTTGACCAAAGTTGTCCAAGAGTTGGCTTTAACCTAGATTGACCTAGAATCATGTAGAATGCATTGTAAATTTTATTTATTACATATTGAACACATCATAACCTGTATTGCTCTAAATAGGACATTGAGACTCCGGTTCAGACATCTGATATTTATTAGTCACTCAGGGTATTAGACGAGTACATTCTCTGATAGTTATTTTATTTATTTGTCGATTACTGTATTTCAGTTCTAGTTAGTTCTATTTGATTCTCTATTACAAACACAGATTGATATTACTGGATCCATTGCATGCGACACTTACCTTTTACATGTCTGGCTTCTATTATTAGAACTACCACTGGAAATACCTACTGGCAACATCATGTGCTGGGTGGACTTGTACTTACTTTCGTGTCGGATTATGGATTCACTTGTACTTATTGGACGTGGGAAATATTTGAGTAGACATGAGAACATTTCCAAATACTGGAACTATTCCCTTGGACTTATACTGGAAAGCTAGCCATCCCACACTTGGCCAGGTGTGCAATATGCCGTATTACCCATAGCCGTTTACATGTCGATCTCGGTATTTTAAAACACACTGATTAGTGTCATGTTTAGGACTCACCCTAGAATTAATCTCTGGACTTATATTGCCTAGACTCACATTGGGATTACATTTGACTTACATTGTACTGTCTGGACTTATATCGCATTACTCTAGTTCAGCTAGCTTTTATTTACATTCTTCATCGCCATGATCTTCTGATTCGTTATATTATCTTCTCTTATAATTTAACTGTTTCTCTATATCATAACCTGTATAAAACTTCTATGTCCATCAATATAACTGTCTATAACTGCTTTCTAGTCTTTGTCATTTACTTGGGATTTCTAGATGAGTTGTGTTCGTTCCAATCCTGACTGAATACGTTGAAAATATTACAGATGCTTGCCCTGAGCACACTTGCCCTACTGGCCTTGGATCAGGAGATGGCTTATCTACCTTGGGTCCCGAATCCCAAGATTGATCGGGAGACTAGCTAGTAGACTTTCTTTAGATTCATCTTTAGAACTTGAGTTGTAATAAGTTGAGATATTGACTTTGTTTTGAGATTATTTGAGATATTATTATTTAGTAGTTTTATTTGTTGTTGTTGTTTAGTCTTATTAGTTATAAAACTTCTGTGTTACCTTATCGTACTTAGATTGTAATTGAGCTTCATTATATATATACTTGTCTTTCGTTCGGAGTTGAGATCATGACAAGTACATTATATAATTGTGTGAGTTGTTGTTTAGATAGCAACCTAGTACAGCATTCTACCGCCGATTCTACGGCGTGGGCTGGGCACTGTTACGCACTTGTACCCTTACACTGGGTGGGGGTCGTGACAGGTGGAAGCTGCATTCTTAAAATACCATCTGGGTCAGATTCATAAAAGCTAAATACTTTCAACGCTGGCCCCCGAACCAAATGGCTAGGCCTATGAATGCCTCGCCCATTTGGTTACATCTTCTGCATGGACGAGATCTTGGGGAACAAAGGATTGCGCTGGATGTTGGTGACAGATCGTTGAGCATATTCTTTGAACAGTGGCTCCCAGGTGGATATATCAATCGCACGGCTATAAATAGGCATTTGTATACTATCAATCAGCTGGCTATGGCAGGGGGAGAGTGGAACATGGCCATGTTGCGGAACTGTTGGGGGATAATATGGCAACTACCATGGAGAACAGTGGGGTGCAGATTGGTGAAGGGCCTGACACTTTGTGACGGATTCCTTCTGCCTCAGGCTCCTTCTTGCTTTCATCTGTTTAGAAGTGTACTAGGCTAGCATCTCCGAAGGACCCAAACTTCACGTACATCTGGAGCTCATGTTTACCATCGAAATGGCCTGTCCTCCTCTGGCACCTCCTGCATAACTCATTGTCGATGGATGTTAAAGTCCAACAGCTGGGTTATCACTTGGCTTCTTGTTGTCACTGCTATCATGACTACAGTGTTGAGGATGCTGTTCATCTGTTTCATAGAGGGGAACTTGCTAACTACGTCTAGAATGTCATCCAAAGTAGCCTGGGTATCAGAGGCCGTACGATAGGCCTTCTACTTCGGCTTCAATTGTGGTGGTGGTGGCAAAACAAACACCTTAAACAAGTCATGGTCGGTGCTATAGTTTGGTTTCTCTGGAAAAACCACAACAAGTAGCGATACGAGGGGCATGGATATTCAGGACATCAGTTAGTTTTTGAAGTTCAGAGGCAGATCAAAAAGGCCTTGGTAGCTTGCAAACATTTGAAGGAGCCTCTTCCGGATGGGGTTCTAGGAGATTGGGTTTGAAGGCTGGATTTTGTTATGGTCATGTTTATTAAGTTGGGGGTTGATTTTGACATGGTTATGTAATTTATGATGGGTGTTTCTTATTATCAATAAAAGGAAGAGTTTTCTAATATATATATATATATATATATATATATATATATATATATATATATATATAATTTTTTTTCTAATATATATATATATATATATATATATATATATATATATATATATATATATACCTTGATACCTCTCTACAGTCATAACCTTAGTCTATCTATGATCGAAAGAAAATCTTAGCTACAAACACACAACATAGAATACTATTGAAAGAAATCATTCATAGTTATCAAGCATGTATGGTTAAGATCTCTACCAATCATGATATTGTAATCTTTATCAAGGGTTCTAGCATAAAAATCGCCAATACAACTATCTGGTACTATAGAATTAAACAGATTAAGGAATTTGAAGGAAAAAAGGAACAAGACCAGTTAGCCCATCACATGCAACATCGGTCTCCTTGACCGTCATCACAAAAGCCCTGTCCTACTGAGGAACTCCTTCTTGGTAACGCAGGGCAGTTTCTTGTGCTACAGGTGGCCTAGCTGGACCTCGCTCATCTGGTTCTCCATCGAAAGGAGGTGTGCCGTAGGAAAATCAAGTATCTTGTGTGCAACTGATCCAAAAAACATCCACACCTTGAGCCTTCTCTCGTAACCCTCAAAGTATGTACAGAATTCCTGCAGTAGGCACAAGTGTGTACTCACTGAATCTTCCTCTGAGGATGCTGCTGAACCGGAGCTTGGCTGGTACGTGGTACTCTAGCTGGAGCTGGGAAACTCCCTATTGAAAATAGGGTTACTTTGTCGATCCCTGACCGTTGCTACCCTAAAATAATCTCGATCCCTCTTGAGCCTGAAACCCAAGTCTTCTGCTGCCACCTGAGCCAGTATCGTCTCCTAGTGACTGATGGAACTAGTATCCCCGGGACCGCGTATTGATCTATACGACATAACCATGGCCATGTGGCCAATTCATCTTGCTCATGGTGCTTCCTTATCCATGCGGCATGAAGAAACCATGCCGCATGACGATTTATCAACCATGTGACAAGACTGCAAAGTTAATCTACGCAAGTATCAATACGAGCCCTTTAATAGGGAAAATTCTTGGATGACGAATTGGTGTGCATATCAATTGATGAAACATGAACATGTTTAATCTCGTGATCTAAGCCTTCAATGGTGGAAACCATAGTTCACAAAATATACAAGAAGCGGTAAAGAGTTGATGACAGTTTCCAGCAATCTTGATCGATCAGCAACCTCAAGATCTTCTACCGTATTCCTTCCTCGAGTTGGACGTCATATGGGCGACGGTCTTCCAACATTTTCTTCTCCTTGGCTGCCCTCCCTTTCTCTCCTTTTGCGATGAACGAATTAGAGAAAAATGCTCTTCTTAGGATACATGTGACGGCCACAAAATAGAGGATATATATAGGCTGTAACTGGGATCGTGTGGAGAAATTAGGTTTAGGTCTCCTAGTGGGTCTAACAACATCAACTCTGGTCAATATGCAAAATATATAAACTGTTACAGGTTTGTCACAATGCGCAACCTGTTTAGGTGTACGAGCACGTGGGTACGTTTAGCCTACGCCGCAGAGTCGACGATAGAACACTGTATAAGTCATCTAGAACATATAACATCTAAGACACAAATGTATATAACCTGTCATCTCCGTACGGAGGAAAATTATCACAATTCAATCACATGCAATCTAAGGAAGATAAGCACGAATATGATAGAGATAAGGATTAAATAGATAGACTGAAATAGATGCAAAGTCACAAACACAAGTTCAGAACTTAAAGACATAATACAATTTCGAATAAGTTCTACAGACGCAATTATCAAGCTGGAACACAATCCACAAGAGAAATAAGTTTTAGTGATAACATTACATCCCAAAGTAGAAGTATTATTTATATGCAACTCATGACAGAAAACTGAAAGCAAAACCAGACAATATCCTAGCCATCTATTCCAAGCACTACTGGTATCTCCTCTAGGCTAACTAGATCCTCTGAGTTCCCTGTAAAATTTTGTCAACATATCCAATCAGATTGGAGCAAAGTACAAACGCCAACAGCAGTTCCAATGAATTGGCAAATACTATAAGAAACAGTTATAATGAAATAAAAAACAGAATATCAAGACTGGAAGTAAAACAGTATAAGGTACACTGAATATCATGCCATGGTGTGGGATATAAGATAAAACTGGAATGTAGAGCAGTACAGGTAAAACTGATGTACAATGTATATATAAACGGTGCCTTGAGATATTAGAGTGTTTGGTGATCGACTTGGGTCCAGATCAGGCTGTTTCATTTGATCGGCTATGCACAAGAACAAGCACAGGTAAACCTGGAGATCAGGCCGGCCAAAATGAAAAGCTATTATTCTAGTAGTATCAGATCAGGCTACACCCTACGTGTGGTGAGGGTGAAGCTATACACACGTAGTAAACATGAGGGGTATTGATCACATAACCTCTAATAACTCCCCAATCTCCCGAATAGTATAATGGATACAACCATGACATGTCATGACACGGGATTCAAAAGCAGGGGCCATGCCCACTCCCAAATCGGGGTCTATATAAACACAATATGCAAGATCGAACAATATACCAATATACCAGGTAAACCGAGAATAATATCTCATAACGGGATCCAACGTATACTAGTCTGTGTATCCTCGTGTCGAAAATCAAGTAAAATACTATAACTGGATCGGATATAGTAGATATCAAAGCAATAAAAACTATCAGAGAATGTACTCGCCTGCTAACCTGAGCTATCAATATGAATCGAGGCTCAAAGTGGTGTCACAGACCTATAGATAAGATATACATGTGTTAAATAGGGTTTAACAGTGATAGACATGGTCTTCTAGTGTGTGATATGCAAACGAGGTCAAATATAGGTCAAGTGTTGACTCACAGTTGACTTTTGGTTAACTGGTCAACCCTGGTCAAACCCTAGTCAAATCTAGGTCTAGTACCCTATATCAAGTCATTACCTACTAAGATACCCTAGTCTAGGTATCCAACCCAACGTTACCCTATTACCTTAGACTATAGGTTATCATTACCAAGGCCCTATAGGTAAACCCTCTACTTAGATAATCCCGAAGCCTAACATTACTATATACCTATATATATACATACTTTTTTATATATATATATATATATATATATATATATATATATATATATTTTTGGTCATACCCCTTATCTATCCTAGGTAACACTTTACCTACACCTTAGAGTAGGTAATACTCTACTTTAGACTTGGAATCACCTTACCTTAGTTGGATTAGGAAGTTTCCTAATTACCTTACAAGCTAGGTAATTATTTCACACCTACATATGTGGAATTCTCACTCTACCAGGTAAAGCCTTAGCTACAAACCAATAGATAAAAGACAAACCATTAGATATCCCTCACCCTATCCTAATGTGACCAAGTATTCACATCAAGATCCAATAGTGGCCTAACAGTCAGCCAAACACTACCCAAGGGAAATACTCCCTACTGCCCCATGATGCTAATGCTGCTGTTATTGCTCTCCTACTATAGAGATACAGAGCAATGCTACTGATGCTGCTACAACTGCTAATGTAACTGCTGCAAATGCCAATGTATTTGCTACTGCTACTGGGCTCTGCTGCTGCTACAAATTCCCATGCATTTGATGCTGCTGCATATAGTTGCTGCCCTGCTAGCTAAGGCATATGAGCATTGCAATCTGCTCATCCCCACTAGAGACTAACATCACTGATACAACACTAACCTAACCAACCTCTTACATAAACCAATTTAGGATACTCTATTGGGATATCCTAACATCTACCAAACCACAACAGAACCTCACTCAACCAAGTCTAAAACCCCTAAACTAACCTAGGATACACACTCTATCATCTAAATACTATATCTAATCTATATCATCCTGAAACTAAAACTGAGACTAACTAATTATCTTAAACCAAACTCTGATACTCACCCTCTCAACACTCTAACATCATACCTCACTAATACCTATCTCTCCAAGATCTGAACTAACTAATATAACATACTAATCTTAACATACTAACTTACCAATTTCTGATACCAAAACTAACATATCCTATCTAACATTGCTCTACCCTCACATATCCTTGTTAGCATCTGCAACTCTTAGGATGCTCTAACCACACATTTCAGATACTCTATGCTTGACACCCGACCTCTCCTAGATGCAAAAATGGAAACCCAAAACAAACTCTAATCTAACTATACTAACTAAGATACTCTGGAACCCAAAAACCATACTACACTGCACTGCAAACCAAGTGTTGTTGCTGCATATAAGAGCCAGAAACACTCAACTCAAACCCGACACAAAGTATCTTTGATACTTAAAACCCAGTGGCCAACCAAATGGCCAAGTGCCACTGCACAGCCAATCGAATGGCCAAGCCCTGCTCTGTAGGGAGCAAAACCCAACTCTCCTTATCCACTGTACATAGCAGTGCAATAGCCTAAGGCCACAGCCCAAGCTCAGAAATGAGCTACAACTGCCTTGCCATAGCCAGGGCTATTGCTGCATTGCTCTGCTCTAATGTAATACAAGCAAAGCAAAGCCAAGCCTAACCATTAACCCCCCACACTCTCTCAAACCTCTTAACTACATTACCAAATAACACACAAAACTCTAACATCTATCATACCCATATCCCAAATGATACAACATCTTAACTCAAAGCCTCTGATACTCTAATCAACTAATTCTCAATCCTCACTCATATATGATACCCAAGGCCAAAGCATCAAAACTCGACCCCAACTCTCTGATATAATACTAAATGGCCATAACCCCCTACCACAGTTACACAACTCAAAGACCAAATGATATATAAATATACTAAAGCCCCAACCTAATACATATACCAAATGTCCAATACTCTTCACTACTGCACAACTGAACCCAGTGGCCAATGGCCACTGTACTACTCCTACTGAACTGCACAGAGCCTAAGGCCAAATGTAGCTAAAGCTCAAGCTACTGATCCCTCTAACAGAGGTAAGCCCAAAACACTCCCTCACTCTCAATACCCAAAGCCAAACTGCCATTGCTCTGATGGCCAAGTGCCACACTCGAGCCATGTGCCATTGCTGCACATAGCAATGCAGCCAAACCAGGGACCTCTGCTGTTGCCACTGTTCTGTGGTAGGGCAACACAAGCATGCCCTGCTTGTTCCTACAATGGCAATACAGCCATGGCCAACTGTGCTCAGGTCAGAAGACCAGGATCCCCCCTCTCTCTAGTATACTGTCAGCCTAAACACATCCCCTCATACATATATAATTATGTATATACAACCCTCATGTTCACTTGACAGTGAACCAAAGTCTCCCCTACGCACACACTCTGACAAATACTACTATATGAATAACCTATAAACTTAGTTACAAACTACAGAGCCACTTCTCAACAGAATACATATGCCAAACAATATATAGTTATACATATGTGTAACATGTGGCTCCAAAATACACACACACACACACACACATATATATATATATATATATATATATATATATATATATATATATATATATATATATATATCCTCCTTTTTCTGCTGAGGTCCCATGGCCGCATGACCACTCCCCCCGCCCGCTCTCGACACCGTGGTCGAGCTGCCCAGGCAGCCAGCCTCCAGCCCATCCCCTCCCGCTCAAGGTGGCACCCATGCAGGCGCCTCGCCCCCTCCTCCTCGACGGCTCTGAGCAAGCGCGCTCTGGAGACCCCGTGCTTGTCCACCGCTTGGACGCTGGCGCCGTTGGCCATAGTCGGGGTGGCCCCTAGCTTCGGCGGCCACCCGATCATCCTCTCATCTGCCAGCCTGAGCAGTCATATGGCCAAGTTTGGAAGCCGCCTGGCGCCGCTCCTCTCTGGTTGCCTCCATCCCCGGCAGCCCCCCGTATCGTACCCTTCCTGCTCGGCCAGTTCAGCCGGTCCGTCGGCATGCCATCACCCGCTGGGCCAGGCTCTCCTTGCCCTTCTAATTCAAATTTTGAATTCCCCCTAAACCGTAGTGACAGTTGGCAGGGTGGCATGCTATGCGCCCTCCCGGTCGTACGTGCCCTCTTCGATCCTCTATGCGCCCACTGCCCCGGGGGACGGCAACGTGCCCACTATTGGCTATGCGCCCCCTCCGGCCTTGCGCACCCCCTTCTCGCGGGGAGCCATGCGCCCTTCCCTGGCTCGGGCGGCTATGCGTGCACCGTCTCCCCAATTGTTTATATGCCCACCGTATCCTTCCTCGGTCATGCGCCTACACCACTCTCGGGCGGGCATGCGCCCCCTCCCTGTACGCCCGACCTGGAGCCCCATCTAGCAGGCGACCATGCACTCACTCCTGATCCGTCGGTCGTAGACTCGACTCCCCACCAGTCTTCGGGCGGGCATGCGCCCACACGCCCTTGGAGCACCGGCCATGCGCCCACCTCTTCCCATCATTCAGGCGCCTATGCGCCCACTTGAATCCCTCTCGGCGCATGCTCCCACTCTTCTTACAAGCCGCATACCCCATGCGCCCGTGGATGGAAGCCCTACTCCCCCCCAGACAGGGATCCCTACTTCTTCTCCCCCCACATGCGTCACAATCCCCCTCAAAGGCCTCTCTTATGCAGAGGCTCTACGACCAGATCGCGGGACACAGCATCCTATTCTGACCATGGACGCTCGTCTGCCGGATGTCATCCTTCCGCACCCCTCCGCCGCCCAAACCATCAGCGTTTCGTTCTTCCCAGCAGAGATCTCCTCCTTATCTACCAACTTTGCGAAGACATTCGTGCTGAAGTTCCCGACAGGATGCCCTAAAATCACTTGTCTTCAAGAAGCTGTCGCAAGCTGGGGTCTGAAATCGGCATACAAGGTCGCCCCATAGACCCCAAACACACGATTCTCCACCTTTCCTCCGACTCTGACCACACCTTAGTCTGGACCAAAGGCACCACTAGCGTTGGCGCTCACACCGTCAAGATCGCCAAGTGGTCCCTCGTTTTTAAGCCCAAAGTTGACTCAGCAATTATATCGACGTGGATCACCCTTTCTACTTTTCCCTCGCCTGCTTCGCCCCTGCAGCTCTGAAGAGAATCGCCAGTTCCTTCGGGACCCTGGTGGCGATAGCCGAAGAAACACGCAACCTCTAAAAAGGCAACTATACAAAGATTTGCATGGAGCTCGACCTATCACACGACCCCCCAACTCTCATTCAGATCGAACTCAGAGGACAATCACACTCTCAGACCCTAGTGTACGACAACAACATTATTTTCTGCAAACACTATCAGATCCGAGGCCATCTCACTAAGCACTGCTTCCGGGCCCATCCGGAGCTCAAGAAGAAAGCCCCCCATTCGCGACAACCCTCGAAAGCTACTCGGATCATCTCCTCTGCTCCGATCCTCCCCCTCCCCAACTATTACTTCAGCTTTAAAAACAACGCCGGATCCCCAAGCCCCGGCACACCCCTTCCGTTGGTTAAAGCCATCATCCCCTTCAAACCCCCTACCATCCTCCTCCAAAACAAATTCGACATCCTCTCCTCCTCCCTGTCAGATGATACCGCAAGGAAGAGACCCCTTCCTGGGCAAACGCCTCCCCTTGTAGGCGTTCAGAGCACCGTCGAGCTCCCGTCCCTCCCCCTCCACCCCGACCCCTCCTCTTGAAGGCGTGTATAGCACAGTCGAGCTCCCACCTAGGGGGAGTAGAACCTGATGGCATTAATCATCCACCCAAACCTCTCCGTCTCTGAGCCCCCTCCCCCCATGTCAGGCAGAGCCCCCAAGATTGCCCTCAACTCTCTGGCATAGTCCCCGCGAAACGACTTCAGCAATCCAGAGATGCCGGTTTCCTCGACCTCAGCAACCCCTCTGCCCGCTGACCAAAACTGAGAAAGAGGTCGCCACCCTCTCGAAAGAGGTCATCAGAGTGTAACGCCTCAGTCCCAAATAGTTGGGACTAGATACGTATCATGCCAGCTGTATACATACGAGTAAATATACGACTCGTATATATACATAAGCTGTAAATGTAGAAAGCCAAGATACTAAATCTCATCCACGAAGATAAATAATGATATAAAAGCAACTTTAAATTTTTTATGTACACAATAGTTGGGCGGAGCAAATACACTACCAACTAAATTAAATATGGAAAAATATACAAGGAAAGAATTGAGATAGCGAGAGAAATGGCGAGTCCAAGAGCAATCATCACGAAGGAAGGAATGGCCTTAGCTAGAGCACCTGCAAGAATCACGAAAACACACACCTGGAGAGATCACCAGGTCCTCAGAGGGACGTAACAAGACACATAATATCATGCCAATAAACTGAATAGTAAGAGGTCAATAGAAAATATACATGCGTAAAGGTTCCTAACCATTCTATGTGATATGCACTTTGAGGACAACGTTCTACGCAGGGACTGTAGGATCAGCAAAGTAAATAAAGAGTGGCAGTAAATAGCGCTCATCCGAGTCACTATCGGCCCTGGACAGAAGGTAGTGCCCATAAGAGTCACCCTCGGCCCAAAATGTGTGTAAAAATAAATATAGCCCCTTTGCTAATAACTGTCCTCTCCCTCCCCATGATACGATACATGGGTCATCTCCACGATACTATTTAATCCTTAATAACTGCCAAGTCTTCTATACAAATCTATTAGCAGGCATATCCTAACGCACGGCATGTACGAACCGATGTACGGTCGGTACGCAAGTCCGAAGCTATATGCGACTCACAACTCACACACAACCCGTGACACATCGTGACAGTTTGTGAGATGCTCTAAACATATTGTAGTCCCTTAACCCTAAGCCAATTGCATAAAATATAATAATTTGCATCTATATATAGTTTTGAAAGAACTTGGTGAAATAAAACATGCATGATATTGAACAAGAAAGTAAACAGTAAAGGCAAGGTGTCTTGCCTGGTGTGTCGTCGGATGTGGTACGATGATTGTGATGTCTTGTTTTGTCCAATAGCCACGGCCGATACATGAGCGTCCGAGATTCGCGAGAAAATAAAATTATAGAAATTAGTCACAATTGAAGATTGACAGACATTAAGAATTTACGGAAAAGTATTTATACTAATCTAGAAAATATTTATAACATATTTGATTAGTCTAAAAATAGTTTTGCAGAAATACTTGAAAATATTTGAAAATTATATTTTGTTAGTCAAATATATGTAACTAAATATGTTAAAATTCTAAAAGTCATTTTAACAGTAAGAGTCCCAAATTTTGTCAAACATAATAATTTAACTAGAGTTATAAACTAAATTTGAAATGAATGAAAGTCCCAATACCATATTTAGTTAGAATATAATCTTTGAAAATAGTAAATAATACAAGAATGAGAAATAATTTATCATAAAATTATATGTAAAAAAAATTTAAGAAAAATAATTAATAGTATTTACTCATAGCTATCCATTCCAATAATAATAATAATAATAATAATAATAATAATAATAATAATAATAATAATAATAATAACAGTAATAATAATAATATTGATAATAATAATAAAAATAAAATAATGATAATAATGATAATAATGATAATAACAGTAATAATAATAATAATGATAATAATAATATTAATAATAAAACTAATATTGGATACATTATTGTTCTCTTCAAAAGAAAGTAAGAAGGAGAGGGAGAAAGGAAAGAGGGTTCGGGAGGAAATCGGAAGACTCACCGGAAGGGCGCGCGCCGGTAGCCGATCACGGCGGAGCTAGGATGCGTTGGGTGCGGCGCTGGCCGTTGCGGAGGGGCTTCGCGGAGGCGCGGGCCTAGGGCTGGGCGTCCGGTGCTCGAGCGTGTGACGGAAGAGAGGCTGAGGCGTCGGCCTGGTGGCGAAGGGGCTGGGGTTTTCGGAGGGCGGCGGCGAAGGGGTTTTTCGGTAGGGGTTTGTTGGGATTGGTGATGGCTGTACGGCTCACGGTTGTGGCAGCACGCCTGACGAAGTTCGGGCGGCGCCGGGGCTTCAATGGCGGTGGCAAGGGAACGATTCGCCGGGAGAGGAGTCGTCGGCGGTGGCTTCACCGCTGCCGCGTTCATCGGGCGGCTGCGTGAGGGCGCGGGACTTCGCCGGCGCTGGCTTGGGGAAGTCGGGTGTGGCGGAACGACGGCTGAGACGAGGTGAGGCTTTTCTTATTTCTTCTTTGTTGGTGGTGATGATTTGTTTTAGGGAATTTGGTGGTGGCGTCGGCCGGCGGTGGCCAAGGCGGTGGTGATCTTGGTGGTTGTGGTCGAGGGGATTTCGGCGGTGATGGATGTATAGATGGAGGTGATGCTGATGAGGGTGGCAGTGATGATGGTTGCGGTAGTGACGACAATGATGGCGACGGGACGGTGGCGATGGCGGTGGTACGGGTAGGGGCGTTGGCTGGGATTCTGCGGTTGGAGACGACGACACAACGAAATGTTGGTGTTTGACGGTTGGGGTAGGGAGACGTTGTCGTGTCGGGGAATGTTCGACACGACCTGGATGGGTGTCTGGGGTTGTCGGGCACGTGGTCGAAAATATGTATTTGTAATGGGGGTAATATAGTGGAGGGGAGGCACAGACACGATGCACAATATGGTTGTGGTAGAGAATTATGGAGGAGTACCTGCCTATTTATAGGATGTGGGAATTCCCATTAGGATAAGGAGCTGGGGGATTTAAATCCTCTATAGATAATATCATATAAATTTAAATTCGATTTAAACTTTAAATCGTTCCAATCCAAATCATTGATAAATTCAACATTAAATTTAAACTCCATTTAAAATAAAAACTTTTCCAATATAATTTACCATAATTAATTAAATTTAAACCAAAACAATATTTTAAAATACTTTTTCAAATAATAAGATATTAATATTAAATAAATTTCAAAAATACATTTATTTTCATAAATTTAAAGTCATGTAAAAGATTATTTATGTAGAACATCATTTTTGAAATTATAAATTTTATTGGCATAATAAAAGTAAAGAGCTCTTTTTTATATTAAATCAATACAGTTTGTAAATAGAATAATAAAGATAATATAAGTAAATAAATAAATTATTTTACAATATAAATTTTGAATTCCATAATAAAATATTTTTATAAAATATGTACCTCGCATATATTCGTACTCGTCGAGCAACTAAGAAAAAAATGCGAACTCGTACGCGACGTATAAATACAAAGTAAAAATTTTAAATTCTCAATTTATATAAAAAATTAAAGTAGAAATTTTGTAGGTTTACATCCTACCCAACTTAAAAGAATTTCGTCCTCGAAATTTAGGAATGGATAGGATAGGTAGGGTTGAGGTAATAGAAATTTGATCAAGTTAAAAAGGCATACAATGGAATTGAATAATCGAGTATTACGATAGCTAGGAAAATGAATTCATGGGTATGATTTGGAAGATATCTCATGACAATTATCAATTTCGATCAACAAAATGTGTACTCAATATAGGCAAGACTCTCTTCCACCACGATCTTACAATATATTCAAAATCTAACTTGTTTTTGATATTGCCATAATTCTTGGCATAATCATCAAGGCCTTTCTATACTAAATCTTCAAATTTCAACTTGTGTTTTCGATATTGTCATAACCCCCATATAATCATCAATGTCTTTTCGCATTCAACCTTTCGTCTATTATTTTTCACAAAATTTTATAATCCCACCTCTCTTCTTCTTCTTTTTTTTTTTTTCCATTTTTCCTTTTATTCTTTTTAGTTTACCTCCAAATTTACTCACAATCTTGAATTCCCACTATATTTATATATCAATCCACTATCCGAACGATCGAAATTAGATAAGTCCAAAAATAAATTTAAATTTTACTTCTCTCCATCATATCATATATATTTTCTACAAATAGATCTCGCCATTCATACTCTCCTCAAAATAGATATTCAATGAATCTTTATCCTTCTTTTCCAACATAAATATGCACATTTCCTCAAGCTTTAATTTCCTTGAAATTCAAATTTTAAAATCTTTAATCAAGATAGTTGAAGTAAAAGTCAAACTCTTCTAGAAAATTTAGATTTATTTATCGACATAATTTTTTTTTATCCCTTATGCACCAAACGTAAACTTTATTTCAACTTTGGATTAATCTCAAACCTTTTGGCACTTCGCAAATATACTATCCTTTGATCTTTCCGAAACATAGTATCACACCACTTGATCAAATAGCACATTTAACTAATGTCTCATAATCACGTATCATTCTACTTGATTAGCCACTAATCTCCTTTATGATGCCCTCCAATCTAGCCTATGTCTAACCAAAGGGTGTCATGATCAAATCTTTATCTAAGTCCAAGGAATCGTAAGAGTAAGGTTGCATGAATAATAGCAGAGCAAAATAAAATTTTCGAAGAGAAAATCAAAATGATTTAGAAGTAAGTATTGGTTAGGCTCAATGGTCGTGATAGGGTTTGGATAATAAATACTAATTTCTGCAGGAATAAAATTGAAGGGCCTAAGCAATTTAAGATAATGCACAAAAATAAAAGGCACGGGTTAACAATAAGCACAGGCTAAGCATTTAAGGAATTAAGTAGAACACTATCACATCTCGGGTTGAAGGAATTGAGTCGAGATCCATGGTCGGTAAATATATCAGTATCATGGTAAATGTTACAGTTTATCTTATTCGACCCTAAAGTCGTATCAAGAAATTTTGAGTACAAGAAGATGCGTTTTAGTGGGACATGATATACCTACACGAAGGTGGGCTCGTCTAGGTCTTGCATATGAAATTTGTTGGCTGAAAAGTCCAGTGTTATGCTCCAAATATCCAAGTCACGGTAGGGTACGCCAAATGATCAAAATAGAAAGTGGGTTTTCAAGTGGTACTAATTAATGCACCAAAAATAAAGGTTAAAGCACGAAATAAAGATAAGTAGGAATTCTCGTAGATCAAGGTAAAATAAATTAGAGACACAGTTTCTAGAGAGAAGGTAGTCTCATAGATAAGGGTATGGTCGAGGGAATGATTCTAATCACTTCAAGTTTCAAATGATTTGAATATCCTTGAACAAGATCTAGGTTTAAGGGAAGGTCGGCTAAGTCAAGGTAAAGATATAGTTATATAGTTTGGTCGATGATTAACTATACTTGTGTATATGCAATATCATAATCATAGGTGGTATGGCAATCTAATGTGGAATACTTCTATCTCACTAGGGCGACCTTACTTGTTTCTTGGTACTTCACCAATATATGATCTAATCTAAACTTTTAAGTTCCTCGACAGTTTCGAAATAAAATATTAAGATACTCAATCAAGTATTTAATCATAACTTAAAGTTTAATTTTCTTTAAATAAATTCCAAATAACCTTTATCATATCTAATGCGGCACAACTAAATTTTCATAATAACCCATCACTTTTTAAAATTTTCTAATTCTCAAATGTACCTCGAGATAAACTCTTAGCCCGTTTCATCAATCGCAAATCATGTAACTCAAATAAATTTTTTTACCAAAATTTAAATATCCATAATCAAGCTTTAAACTTGAAGTCTAGTTAACTTTTTAAATCATAGATCATATGACACAATTTAAAATTTAAATTTTTCTTCAAAGTCGCTTTCATATCCTACAAATATTTAAACAAATTTTTACCATCATTTCTTCAACTCAAAATTAAAAAAACTTATAAATTGTATGACTAAATTCTAAACCTCAAGCTCTCCCAAACAAAACTTTCGTCTTCTCTAGTTGGCTAAAAATCATAATTTAAAACTCCTTAAATAATCTCGAGATAAACTTTATAATATTATCATCCAAACTTTTAAAGTTAACCGTAAATCATGCGTCATAATATAAAAACTTAAGTTATTTCTCAATCGATTTCATATCCCTAATAAATCATAACTATTTCACCATTTCTTCGTAACTCAAAATTTGTTTTCTCGATCTAGCTATCCTCTTGTGTATACCACCTTGTAATAATAAAATTCTAACTACTCTTTGAAGGTGGTAATATGCTACTACCCAACTTGAAATTAACTAATCCTTAAGATCATATCTCTAGGAAAAATAAATGTCTTTATAATCAAATATAACCTCAATGGATATTAATTGTCAATATAATCCTCTAGCATTGTGTTTACCCCATAAGAATATGCTAGTGTAGTCATCTTCCTAGTTGTCGCTAAGTACAAAACTAGGAATATACAGTAGAAGGAGTCAAGCAAGATGCAAATCAAGGAGGTCGAACGAGATTTCGTAATTTGAAGTCAAGAAAGGATGTCAAGTAGATGGATGAGATTCTAGACTCTAATCCTATATTACAGGCCCATTCGGTACAATCATTTAACCGAAACGGCAAACTTGACCTGCATGGGCCACCACAAAAACATGTAACATCCCAGTCTCAAATACTTGGGACTAGAAATGTATCAAACCAGCTGTATACATACGAGTAAATATACGACTCGTATATATACATAAGCTATAAATGTAGAAAGCCAAGACACTAAATCTCATCCATGAAGATAAATAATAATATAACAACAACTTTGAGTTTTTCATGTACACAATAGTTGGGCGGAGACAAATCCACTACCAACTAAATTAAATATAGAAAAATATACAAGGAAAGAATTGAGCAAGCGAGAGCAATGGCGAGTCCAAGAGCAATCATCACGAAGGAAGGAATGACCTTAGCTAGAGCACCTGCAAGAATCACGAAAACACACACCTAGAGAGATCACCAGGTCCTCGGAGGGACGAAACAAGACACATAATATCATGCCAATAAACTGAATAGTAAGAGCTCAATAGAAAATATATATGCGTAAAGGTTCATAACCATTCTATGTGATATGCACTTTGAGGACAACGTTCTACGCAGGGGCTGTAGGATCAGCAGAGTAAATAAAGAGTGGCAGTAAGTAGCGCTCATCCGAGTCACTATCGGCCCTGGGCAGAAGGTAGTGCTCATAAGAGTCACCCTCGACCCAAAATGTGTGTAAAAATAAATATAGCCCCTACGCTAATAACTGTCATCTCCCTCCCCATGTTACTATATATGGGTCGTCTCCACGACACTATTTAATCCTTAATAACTGCCAAGTCTTCTATACAAATCTATTAGCAGTCATATCCTAACGCACGGCCTGTACGTACCGATGTACGGTCAGTATGCAAGTCCGAAGCTATATGCGACTCACAACTCATACACAACCCGTGACACATCGTGACAGTTTATGAGATTCTCTAAACATATAGTAGTCCCTTAACTCTAAGCCAATTGCATAAAATATAATAATTTGCATCTATATATAGTTTTGAAAGAACAACTTGGTGAAATAAAACATGCATGATATTGAGCAAAAAAGTAAAGAGTAAAGGCAAGGTGTCTTGCCTGGTGTGTCGCCGGATGTGGTGCAATGATTGTGATGTCTTGTTTTGTCCAATAGCCACAGCCGATGCATGAGGGTCCGAGATTCGCAAGAAAATAGAATTATGGAAATTAGTCACAATTAAAGATTGACAGACATTGAGAATTTACGAAAAAGTATTTATACTAATCTAGAAAATATTTACAACATATTTGATTAGTCTAAAAATAGTTTTGCAAAAATACTTGAAAATATTTGAAAATTATATTTTGTTAGTCAAATATATGTAACTAAATATGTTGAAATTCTAAAAGTCATTTTAATAGTAAGAGTCCCAAATTTTCTCAAACATAAAAATTTAACTAGGGTTATAAACTAAATTTGAAATGAATGAAAGTCCCAATACCATATTTAGTTAGAATATAATCTTTGAAAATAGTAAATAATACAAGAATGAGAAACAATTAATCATAAAATTATATGTAAATTTTTTTAAGAAAAATAATTAATAGTATTTACTCATAAGCTATCCATTCCAATGATAATAATAATAATAATAATAATAATAATAATAATAATAATAATAATAATAATAATAACAGTAATAATGATAATAATGATAATAATAATAATAATAATGATAATAACGATAATAACAGTAATAATAATAATAATATTAATATTAATAATAAAAATAATATTGGATACACTATTGTTCTCTTCAAAAGAAAGTAAGAAGGAAAGGAAGATAGGAAAGTGGGTTCGGGAGGAAATCGGAAGACTCACCGGAAGGGCTCGCGCCAGCAGCCGATCGCGGCGGAGCTCGGCTGCGCTGGGTGCGGCGCTGGCCGCTGCGGAGGGGCACCGCGGAGGCGCGGTCCTGGGGCTGGGCGTCCGGTGCCCGAGCGCGCGGCGGAAGAGAGGCTGAGGCGTCGGCCTGCCGGCGATGGGGCTGGGGTTTCCGGAGGGCGACGACGAAGGGGTTTTCTGGTAGGGGTTTGTTGGGATTGGTGATGGCTGTGCGGCTCACGGCTGTAGCAGCACGCCCGACGAAGTTCGGGCGGCATCGGGGCATCAATGGCGGTGGCGAGGGAACGATTCACCGGGAGAGGAGTTGTCGACGGAGGCTTCGCCGCTGCGACGGTCGCCGAACGGCTGCGCGAGGGCGCGGGACTTCGTCGACACTGGCTTGGGGAAGTCGGGTGTGGCAGATCGACGACTGAGACGAGGTGAGGCTTTCCTTATTTCTTCATTGTTGGTGGTGATGATTTGTTTTAGAGAATTTGGTGGTGGCGCCGGCCGGCGGTGGCCAAGGCGGTAGTGGTCTTGGTGGTTGTGGCCGAGGTGATTTCGACGGTGATGGATGTATAGATGGAGGTGATGCTAATGAGGGTGGCAGAGATGATGGTTGTGGTGGTGACGGCGATGATGGCGACGGGACGGTGGCGATGGCGGTGGTAAGGGTAGGGGCGTTGGCTGGGATTCTGCGGTTGGAGACGACGGCAAGGAATGTTGGTGTTTGACGGTTGGGGTAGGAAGACGTCGTCGTGTCGGGGAATGTCCGACACAACCTGGATGGGTGTCCGGGGTTGTCGGGCATGTGGTCGAAAATATGTATTTGTAATGGAGGTGATATAGTGGAAGGGAGGCACAGACACGATGCACAATATGGTTGTGGTAGAGAATTATGGAGGAGTACCTGCCTATTTATAGGATGTGGGAATTCCCATTAGGATAAGGAGTTGGGAGATTTAAATCCTCTATAGATAATATTATATAAATTTAAATTCAATTTAAACTTTAAATCGTTCCAATCCAAATCATAGATAAATTCAACATTAAATTTAAACTCCATTTAAAATAAAAGCTTTTCCAATATAATTTACCATAATTAATTAAATTTAAACCAAAACAATATTTTAAAATACTTTTTCAAATAATAAGATATTAATATTAAATAAATTTTGAAAATATATTTATTTTTATAAATTTAAAGTCATGTAAAAGATTATTTATGTAGAACATCATTTTTTAAACTATAAATTTTATTTGCATAATAAAAGTAAAGAGCTCCTTTTTATATTAAATCAATACAGTTTGTAAATTGAATAATAAAGATAATATAAGTAAATAAATAAATTATTTTACCATATAAATTTTGAATTCCATAATAAAATATTTTTATAAAATATGTACCTCGCATATATTCGTACTCGTCGAGCAACTACGAAAAAAATACGAACTCGTACGCGACGTATAAATACCAAGTAAAAATTTTAAATACTCAATTTATATTAAAAAATTAAAGTAGAAATTTAGGGGGTTTACACAGAGACTCCACCTCAGCATCAGACTCCGCGCCTGTTCTTCGGAGAGCTTCCAACAGCAACCGCAACAAGAAGAAAAAACTCGCTCACGAGCAATCGACCGTGACCTCACGGTCAGCCACAAAGCTCAACACCTTCCCCCTACAACCATCTCAATGCTTAACATCTTTTCGTGGAATGTGCGAGGGCTGGCCAATAAACCCATCTTGAGGAGATTAACCAGCTTCAAGAAAATCTATCGGATCGACATATTAGTAATTATCGAACCTAAAATTCCACAAAGAAAACTAAAATCCACCAAGCTGCAACTCAGATTCCCATTTGCGGTCGCCGGGTGCAATGACATCTGGATCCTCTTTACCGCCGAATGTAAATTCAGCATTGTTCATGATTCTAAATAGGCGCTATCCTGCTGGGTAGAGCATCCCTCCCTCACATCCCGAGCCCTCCTCTCTACGGTTCACGGTAGCTGTGACATATCTAAACGTAAGATTCTCTGGGACACCCTGATAGACACCCACCGCAACTACAACAACCTTTCGTGGCTGTGCCTTGGCGACTTCAACAAGATATCCCTCAGAGATGAGAAGCCTGGGGGCCGCCCTCCCCCCAAGCTAGCCATGAATGACTTCAACGCCTTCATCTTCAACGCCCACTTGGACCCCCTCCCTTCCTCTGGAAATGCTTTCACCTGGTGTAACATGCAGGAAGGATCCAGAAGACAATATTCCTGCCTGGATCGCGCCCTGGTCAACAACCATTGGACCGACTTGGATCTCATCTCCAATCTTTCTCACCTCAACACCACCGAATCGGACCACTACCTTCTCCTAATCGAAATTAGCAACGACTCCATCTTCATCAAGAAACCTTTTCACTTCCTGGACTTTTGGAGACATCACCCTCAATTCAGGAATATTGTAGCCTCGGCCTAGAGTTCGACGAGCAACCCTGACCCTATTGTTCGTGTGGCTGCTAAGCTTAAAGCCACCAGGGGTGCCCTAGCGAATTGAAGCAAACTTGCGTTTGGCAACATTTTTCAAGTGATTAAGACGGCAGAGGATGACGTCACCCACGCAGAGATCCTGTATGAAACGTACAGATCCTCGGAGGCTCGCTCCACTCTCAACCATACCAAAGCAATCCTCAACTCCCGGCTAAAGGTAGAGACGAAATTCTGGAAGCAGAAGCCAGATTGACCTGGGACACAGAGGGCGATAGAAATTCTGCCTTCTTTCATGCTTGCGTCAAAGGCCGTCGTCATCAGCTCAAGCTGCATTAAATTTATGACGACAACGACATCTTACTCAGAGACCAGCGGAGCATCCATTCGGCAGCCACCAACTTCTACACGAAACTTTTCTCCAAAGATGCCATCGCTAAGGATGAGGAGTTCTTGGCAGCGATCTCCACCCTGATCGACGAGCGGGAGAACGTGCAACTCTTGACCCCCCCCTCCGCTGAGGAAGTCAAGGCCACTGTCTGGCCCTCGACTAGCACAGCGCCCAGGCCAGATGGCTTCACTGGGAGTTTCTTCAGATCTTGCTAGGATATCATCAATTCAGATTTTCATGAGGCTGTCGTTGCATTCTTCCAAGGCACGAATTACCCTAAAGCCATCTCCCGTGCCAACCTTATTCTTATCCCTAATAAGACAACCCGGAGAACTTCAAAGACTTCAAACTTATCAGCTTATGCACCTTCACCAACAAAATCATCTCCAAGATCATCGCAACCCGCATGTCCTCCATCCTACGAAGATTATATCTGAGGAACAAAGCGGTTTTGTCCCCGATCGAAACATCACCGATAACATCCTTCTTGCTCAAGAGATGATTACGTACATAAAATTCTCGGCTAGGGGGAAAACGTCGCTATCAAACTAGATATGAAAAAGGCATATGATCGTCTGGACTGGCAATTCATGATTTGGGTATTCAGGGCCTTTCGATTCTCCGAGAGTTGGATAGACGTCATCTTCAGATCTATTAGAAACTCTTGGTTCTCCACTGTTATCAACAGGCAAGTCGATGGTTTTTTCAAACCCAGCCACGGAGTCCGGCAAGGTGACCGTCTATTATCCACCATCTTCATCATCGTGGTCGAGGTGCTCAGCAGAAACCTTAATAACATGGCAAAAACCCCAGATTCTACCACTTCCATACCACCACGGACTACCCTCTAATCACATATCTGGCTTACGCCGATGACATCTTCATCTTCTCATCCGGTGATATTAGGTCGATGGAGGTTGTCACTAGTACTCTGGAGAGGTATACCAGGTGCTCCGGCCAGCGAATTAACACCGATAAAAAGTATTGTCTACACACAACACAAAGCCGACAGGAGCCACTCGGCTAGGCTCACCAACCTTACCTCATGCTCCACCGCTTACCCACCATTCTCCTACCTTGGGTGCCCGCTGGTTTACGGCAGATCTAGTTCAGGAATCTTCGACGGGCTAGTGAACAAAATCAAAAACAAAATTACGGGATGGCACAACGCGACTCTCTCACCTTGAGGTAAGACGATTCTTAACAAGCACATCCTTGCCTCTATCCCCATGTAGACATTGGCCGTTTGTTCCCCCTAAGAAGTTATTATCCTCTTTGGAGTCCCTCTTCGCCAGATTCTTCTGGGGACATCTCGAAGGCAAGGACAAACACTACTGGGCCACCTGGGACTCGATGGCCAAACCTACCAACGTGGGTGGTCTGGGTTTCAACAAATTAGTGCAAATCATTGACGCCTGCTCCATCAAGTTGTGGTGGAAGCTTCGTTCAGATACATCCATCTGGACTAGATTCATAAAGGCCAGATACTTTCGGTATTCACACCCCACGACAGCCGTCGCTAATAATCGTTCATCCGCATCCTGGCACCGTATACTACTTGGCCGATGCCTCGTAAAACCTTTAATCCACCTGCAACTTGGTAACGGCAACTCGTCGTTGTGGCACAAGCGTTGGCTCGGCCAGGTTACCCTCCAGCGGTCCCCGTCCGTCGACCCTAACAGAAAGATCTATGATTTATGGATTAACGACGCTGGCTGGAACTGGGGACCGCGCTAGGGATTGGCTGGGTCTGGATGGGAAGGCCGACCTGGCCGTCGCTGACGTCCGACTTAGCGAGACCCCTGACACCCTGCGCTGGTCTGCTATGTCAGATGGCACCTTCTCAATGGCATTTGCCAGAATCGTGGTGAGAGGCACCGATGCCCCATCCCCATTAATCGCCCCTTAGTGGCACTCATGTATCCCCAATTAATGGTCTATTCTCATCTGGAGAGCTCACCGCCGGAAGCTCCCAACTAATAACTCACTCGCATCCATCGGATTCAGCCTGCCTCTAGATGTCATTGCTGCACTGACCACCTCGCCGAAACGGCCGAACACATCCTGCACACCGGAAGCCTCGCCTCGCAATTAAGGTCCTTTCTCTCCCTCCGTTACGACCAGGCTCACCGGGCCGGAGGCTTCAACGATCTCCTCGCTAGCTGGGGTAGATCGCACAGACATCAGATCATCACTGCCGTCGGAATTTGGGTCCTCTAGAAGAACCGGAAGAAATATAGATAAGAAGGATGCCAATTTAACTCATTACAGCTCATCAGGGAGGTCCTCCGACAAATCTACAAGATCAGCAGGTGATGCACACACTCGTCGGCTCGATTTTGGTCGGCACTGATATAGCAGCTCAGACCAGATAGCTTTTTGGTTTTTTTGATAGTTTTGTTTTGCGGTTGTCGCGTATACTTGTATAGGCTTCGGTATTTTACGCCTGATACATCAATAAAGTCCCTTTTCTCCAAAAATATATATATATACAAATATATATAAAAATTTATTAGGAATCAATTAAAGAGCCTAAACAAAGATTATCCTACCCAAACATAACCTCAAAACTGAAACCAAGGCTCAAACTTGTCTGTAAGGCATTTCATCAAACACTTAGGGGCTCTCCTTGGATTTCTCCATGGATGGCTCAAAATCCCCAAATCAAATACACAAAAATGAGGTCTAGAGCCTTGGTCACCTCCCCATGGACATCCCTAACCAAAGTTAGTATTCCTACAAGGTGTCATGCATGAGGAAGGATCCAAATCTATGAGAAAGTAAGGTTTTACCTATTGGGTGGTTGAATCCCCAATGAAATCTCTTGTGCAATGCTCTTGTGTATAGTTAGACACAATTTCCTCCTCCTTAGACAATTCCCCATGAGCTCCTTCGATCTCCAAGCTCCTAGCCTTGAAGAATAATGGTTTTGGAGGAGTTTGGGAGAATTTGGGAGAGATTTCATGGTAGGAAAGAAGGAAAATGAGGAGGAGCTATTCTAGGGTTTTTTGGAGGCTTATTAGTGAGGAAGAAGATGAATTGGAGGCTTCTAATACCAGCAAAGAGAGGGTGCCCTAAAACCCCTCTAAAAAGTCTAATTTGCCCTCTCAAGTCACCATGAACCATCTCCTGATCAAAGGGTTAATGGTGCACTAAGTATGGGAATCAAACCTAGTCTAAACTAAGTCTAACATGACTTAAATGAAGCTAATTGTGTTCATCCTAGGTTGTGGGCTCAAGTGGTCAAATCTAGTCTAATAAGTTCACTAGTTAAGGTTTAATTATAACAATGAATGAAACATTCTAATGACTTAAATAATATTCAAGTAATATAGATAATACAAATTGACAAAAATATCCCTATTTTGAAATGTGGTAGTGACAAGGTTATAGGTTTCAAGTCTACACCTACTACTGCTACAAACTACAGAAGTCTCGTCGTCATCAAAGAACCAAAAGCGATGGAATCAGGATCAACATTTTTACCTATTCTTCTATAATTTTATTCTTGTTGAGTCTAGGAAAAATATGTAAGATTGCAGGATCGGTATTGGCTTAGCAATCCTCAGTCCTCAAAAACAAAGCCTACCTATCCATATATATCTATCCAAAGTCTATAATCCAAAATAGCGCAAAACCTATCAAAATTGGCCTAAAACAATCTATCAGAACTCAAACAAAACTCGGCCAGAACTCGGCCCGATTTCGACCCGAGTTCGGTCAGGGTGGTTTCAACAGAATTTTGAATTCCCCTTGATATCTGCATCCAACATTCAAATGCAATATTTTTGCATTCGAACTTTGTCTGAACTCTGCCTGAATTCGGTCTAAAAATACTATAAATAGATAAGAACTTTCACATTTTCAAATCACACATTCACTCATTCATTCTCTTCTCTATTACATTCAAAGTGTTTTCTACGAGCTACACTTTCAAATATAGCCTATACTACTCTTAGCCAAGCTAGTACATTTCTGTTTAATCTAGAGTTTGGTTGTGAAAAGTTGTATTAGAGGCTAATTTTAGAAGATATTATATTTTTCAAATTGCCTTCTGGAGTTGGTCGTGCAGTCGCCAAGCATGGTGTTTTGAAGTCAGTCGTGCACTTGTCCCTAAGCACGGTGTTGTAAGAGTTGCATGCACTCAGTTAAAGCTTGTGCCATTGTAACACCCACTTTTCTAAAATAAGGATAATTTTAAACTTTTGTAAAAGTTTATTATTTAATATAGGATTTATGATTTATGGGAATTTTAATTAATTTAATACTATTTAAAATTGGTGAATTATAATTTTGATGTGTTAGCTAGTGAACCCTGGAACTGTTGAGCCTAGAGATAACCATGACCATGGGGACCTAACCATGTGATTAGAATGATTTACAACTTTTTAGGCTAAGGGTATTTTGGTCATTTTGTGACTTTTGAATATTTAGAATTTTGATTAATTGGTGAATTTAAGATTATTTTAATAATATTTAAATTGATGTATTATGATTTTGGTCATTTTTCATATTTTAATATTTTGGGAAAATTTTATATTTTAATATTGTTTTTATTGGATTTGTTTAGTCGGGTTTGAGTTTCGTCTCGTTCCGACTTGTATTGTGACCTGGGTAGCTTAAACTCTAGATAGGACCCAATATTAAGTTAAGCATGGCCACAAAACCCAACATTTAAGTTAGTTAATTAAATTAATTTTTATCATGTTAGAATGGTTAAGTTAGAGACTCAAAACTAGATCATTTTGACCCCAAACTTGAACCTAGTCTAGACTTAACCATATGAGACTAGAGAGGGGAAATTAGGACATTTCCCATTAGCCCTAATGGACTCTTTATGGCAGCCACCTTTAGGGGAGAATGATTCATTTCATTCATTACAATCTTGCCTCTTTTATTTTCCTTTTGTCTTCCCTAATTTTAGAGAGCCTTCCCATTGATTTGATCTCCAAATCAAATTATTCCTTTACCAAACTTCCCTCAATCATTTCCATTCTCCAAGGAAAGGGTGCTACCAAGGATTGAAAGAGAAGTACAAGGAGGAGTGTCCACTTTGAGGGATCTTCGTATCGGAGCCGTATCCTAAAGGATTTCATTGGGATTCCACTCCCAATAGGTAAAACCCATCATCTAAATCAATTTTTTTATATAAATTAGTTTTGAATCCGTAGGATCCATCCTCATGCATGTGTCCCATTTAGATTCAAATTTTAGGCCATTTGGAGCTCTTGAGGATTTTAGATATGTGTCTTGTGTCCTACTTGATAGATCCCAAATTAGGACACCTCATGTGTATGTATATGATAATAGTTTAAATAGATATTTAAATTCAGTTTTAGAATGGTTAGAGAGTGGATTGATCTTAGTTAGGATGGTTAGAATGAGTTTCATTTGGATACCTATGTTTGTATCTAAGTATCTTGGCCTATATGTGTTCTTTTGTCCAAAACAACTCAAATTCGTCATAATATTCATCCACGTTTTCATTAACCAAAGCAACTTAGAAATGTCATAACTTTTAGCTTAGAACTCCGATTTATCTCCCATTTTTTAAAAGAACCGTATCGAAGTTAGCTTTCCAAATATATATTTAATAAGCCAAATTCTTTCTGTAACTTTCTGTAGAATTATTTGAGTGTCAGCTGTACGAAGACGAACGTTTTCAGTATTTTTCGATTTTGGGAGTTTTCGGACATGAAAATGGGATCCTTTTGAAGTTTCGGAAAGCTAAAACGAAGGGCTACAACATACTTTAATCCTAGAATTTAGTAGAGGACCAATTGGTACAGTATTGATTTTAAGTAGAAGAGTGACTATACGATATATGCATTTTGTGTAACCTATGAGCCTATGTAGTATGGGTATTAAATGAATATAGAGTATGTAATACATGATATGTTAGATGAATAAAATGATATATATATGATATATATCCTCTTTAGATTAATATATATATATGGTTGAATGCAAGCATGTAGGAATGCAATTAATATAATGTATGTAAGCAATGCATAAATGCATGAATGAAAGAATGATATACAATGTATGCATGAAAGTATATAATGAATGCTAGATATGAATGCAAGGTATACATGTAATGATAGATATGAATGCATAATGTAAATAATATAATACAATATATAATGATAGCATGCATGGTAATGTAGAATATATGATGCAAGCATGTATATGTCCACTGTTTTCCCTTTTTCTTACATTTTCCTTCCCTTCCCTTTCCATTTCAATTTCCCCCCCCCCTTTTTCCTCTTCTATTTTTATTGTTATATATAATGTATATAATGTATAGATGCATGTAAGTATGTAATACGCATGAATGAATGCCATATATGAATGAATGAATCAATCAAAGGTATAAGTAAAATATAATGCATTGTAATGAATGTTAACATATATAATGTATAAAAGTATGTATGTAAATGTGCATGAATATATATCTATGTAACTGTATAAATATGCATGATGTAACATATGCCTATATATATAAATATGTATGTAATGTGGATATGCATGTATGTATGAAGGTATATATTTATATATTATCTATTTTTATTATGTATGTTGTTGTGGTTCACATTGTCTTGTGATTGTGTGAGTGCTAGCCTAGGCTTGGTTAGGCCTAGTGAGACTTGTTAGACTTGTTTGGGCTAGGACTTGACCTATTGACCTAATTTGACTAGTGTCGTGACTAGAGTTGACCAAGTGTTGACTTTAGTCTAGTTTGACCTAGACAACATGCAGATGCATTGTATATTTATCATCACTCTCGTATACATCTTGACCTGTGTTGCTCTAAATAGGACTCTGTGGCTTCAGTTTGGACCTTATACCTATCAGTTGTTCAGGTTATCAGGCGAGTACATTCTCTGACCGTTTCATACTTGTCTGGAGTTACATTCTTGCTTAGATTACTGTACTTGATGCTGACACGATTGTTATCACGGATTGATACTATATGGATCTTCTTTTAAGATGTTATCCCCTTGTATTTACTAAATACATATTGTGATGTGCGTTTCACTTACATATTGTATTTATTGAATACCCTTATCCTTGTATACTCATTGTGCATATTGTACTCTCATTATCACATGAGTCCCATGGATAGACCATTGTACAACTATTGTATAACATTGTACATCTATTGTATAACATTGTACACTATTATATAAGATAACGTAACTGGAGTGGATCCTTGTGTATTGATTGGGGAGGGGGAGTAGAATTGGTTATGTAATCAAATCCTTGTGCAACATTGTATAACTATTGTATATGTCCATTGTGCACTCACGTACAATGGAGTTACATTGCATTCTCCTAAACCGTTTACATAACCATATTGTACTCTAAATCAAATATTACTTACGGTTCTTACTTATCATATATAGATATTTCCTATTATCAAATCTCTGCTGTTTTTCATATACATTCTTCTTTCACGTTTCTGTATCTTACTCTATTGCATGCTTTATATTTCTAACTTGATATGAACTGCGTGAGATGTTTTGTGCTCGCTCCTGTCCTGACTGGACCTGTTGATAAATTTTACAGATAGCTTGGAGGTTGCCGTTAGCCTAGAGAAGACACAGTAGAGGTTGTATAGATAGTTATTTAGTTGTCTTGAGTTGTATTTACTTTATGGATTACTGTATTTGGATTTAAGATATTTTATGGGTTTGTGTATCTTAGACACTTAGACTTCTATCTTTGGTATCTCTTTATGGATTTCATATTTATCTATCTTTTATCATGCTCTACCTTAGATGTGATTGAGACTGTATTTGCTATGTCACCTCCATTCGGAGTGTATATACTGTACATGCACCTTTATATTATTAGATGTTTGACCTTGACAGTGTTCTACCACCGACACTGCGGCGTAGGCTGGACGTACCCACTTCTCATGCCCTTACTCTAGCGTGGGTCGTGACAGCCATAGTGGATTAACATCGCAGGAGTACTCGAGACTGGATTAGTCCTCCATGAGGGAAACCAGTATATATCACTGTATTACTGAGTTTGATCTTCTTAAGTCTTACTTTACTGCAATTCATTTATTGTTATATCATTTGCTCTTACTTGCCATAGTACATATTTTTAATTGGTGATATTTATGCCGCTACACACACACACACACACACACACTCTATTCCCCCTCTAGAGATGCTCAACGGTCATACAATTGGTATCAGAGCAGATTATACATATACATAACCATCAACAGAGTATATATATGGCAGCTGTTAAATCTATATTCAACGATGAAGGAATCCACAAATAGACCCCCACTATTTGATGGAACGAACTACTCATACTGGAAAACACGGATGAGTTTCTTTTTAAGTTACTAGACTTCAATCTTTTGTCGATAGTTATCGACAGTTACAAGAAACGCCCAGAATAGTTATTGATGGTGTAGTAGACAAGCCCCATGACAAATATGCTGAGCATGAGAAGACACAGACTAGTCTAGATGCATGAGACATCAATGCACTATTCTGTGCAACTGACAAAATCGAGTTCAACCATGTATCCACTTGTGCCATATCTAATAAATTTGGAAACTTCTTGAGATAACCTATGAAGGGACTTCCCAAGTGAAGGAATTCAAAATCAGTAGATTGACAAAAGAATACGAGACTTTCAAGATGAAACCCGGTGAGTCAATTACTAAGACGTTTACTCATTTTCTTGATATCACTAATCATCTACAATCTCTTAGAAAGGATTACAGCAATCATGAGAAGATTAGGAAGGTAGTGTAGGCTTTAACCAAGAACTGGAACCCGAAGGCCCCGGGATCATAGAAGAAAACGAACACACCACGATGACATTGGAGACACTTATGGGCAAGATCATGGCCCAGAGATGGATCTACAAGACTTTGAAGAGGCAACCCCCAAAGAAAAATCTATTGCCTTCAAAGCACAAGCTAGAAGAGTCTCAAGCATTGATTCTGATGAAGAAGATTCCGATGGTGATGAACAGGCCCTATTGGTCAAGAACTTCAGAAAATTCTTAAAGTTTGAGCGATCAAACTGAAAGAAGAAGGATATCCAAGAAAGCAACGAAGAAAAAATTATCTGCTTCCGATGCAAAAAGTCAGGGCACATGAAGAAGGACTGTCTACTAACAAAGAAAAGCAGTCCATACGACCGATCAAGATCGAGCAGAAAAGCTACAACTGGTCAGAAGTACGCAAACACCAGCATCTGGCACAAAAATGAGGCCAGTGAGTCAAACGAGGAGGATAAACCAAACAACAGTGCAAATGTCTGTCTCATGTCATACAATAAGGTATCAAAACCCTCTCTATGATGATTTTACATTCGATCAGTTAAAAATGCCTTTAGTGAATTACTTGAAGAGCACAAAAATGTGTTAGATAAGTATAAACAGTCTCGCAAAGAGATTAAGACATACACAACCGTAGTAGATATGTCTAATCTTCTTGTAAACATCAATAAGAATCTACTATCGGTAACACGGAGGAGATAGCCAAAATTAGATTGGACTACCATGAGGCCATCCTCACAATAGGCAAAAAGAAAGAGACAATATTAAAGTGCAAGAACTTTATTACGTAGAGAAGAAGAGACACCAGTCACTGAGCAAGGAGTTACGGATATAACTGCAAAATTCGAAGAGTCTTGTGCTATATCTAAAAGGCTAGAGATCAAATTAGGCAAACAGGTCACCCCTGTTACACAGCCTAAGGTTAGTCCTAACACGAAGAATATATCACAAAGGACTAAACCAAATAAAGCACATAAGCAACATATTACTCACAAATATGCTTTCACATACAGGTTTCCAAGAAAGACAAACAAGAAACTTGTCAACACAAAAACGAGGAATACATTTCAAAAATCACATACACATATTGTGGACATGGGCATATATCACTATACTGTAGAGCTAGAAAGCTAGTTGACACAAATGTACTTGCTTAGATTCCTAAAACTAATCATACTGGACCCTTGAAGAAATGGGTACCAACGGTTACTGTAACGCCCCAGTCCCAAAATACTTAGGAATAAGTACGTGGACATGCAGCTGCATACATACGAAGTATACTCCAATATATGGAATCCTTGTATGTATACATAAGCTGTAAATACAGTAAAACCAATGCTAACTAATCTCATCCATAAAATAAAGGAATAAAAGATACCATATAATCAACTATGAAATGCTTTATACAAGATGTTGGATAGAGACAAATCCACAACCAACTATTTTAAAAGGGAGAGAAAACATAACAAAAGAAAGAGTTTGGCGAGCGAAGCGAAGACGATCAAAGTACAATC
Source organism: Iris pallida (assembly GCA_029216955.1). NCBI lineage: Eukaryota > Viridiplantae > Streptophyta > Magnoliopsida > Asparagales > Iridaceae > Iris > Iris pallida. Next base: position 18,850,120 of record JANAVB010026199.1, read on the forward strand.
ATCCTCGAAGAAATAGAGATGATCACGGCCATGGCTAGAACACATGTGAAGGACAAGAGCACACACCTGGAGAGATAACCAGCTCCTCAGAGGGACGTAACAGGATACACAATATTATGCCATATAAACTGAATATATCTGCACAATAATAATAAGTAAGATCGGATCATAACATGGTCCGATACCTCACCATTTGGATTAGCGTACCATCCCCCAACCAAATAAAGACAGGAGATGGCATACTAACCCATGATGAAGTATCTTTCCAATCATGAATCCAATGTGGTATCCGGACCACGACAAGGTTCAGCGCCTTCTCATCGGAGTAGTGAGCCACACCTACAACCAAACAACGACAAGATATGGCAAACTAGTCCGTGACAAGTTACTGTTCAAACCACGGTCAGATACAATTACCCAAACCAAGAGTACTCGTACCTAACTGATAAGGGTCATCTAACCATTCTAAGTGGAATGCATTTTGAGAACAGTTCATGGTCGCATGACTACCGGGTCAAGTCAGGAAAATACCAATGTACTACAGTACCTCAGTAGCGAGTCACAACACCATATACTATTTCTCAGTATCGAGCGAGTCTATAGCATATAGTCTACCTATCGTTCCTTAGTAGCAAGCGAGTCTACGATAGATAGGGTGGTAGTGAACTTCCAATCATGTTCTTCCCGCCCAATGCCAACTCATAACTGCTTAGTCTTCTAGCATGCAACTCTATTAGCAGTTATTTCCTAACACACGGCTTATACGTACTGGTGGTCAGTCAATCACGTATGTTCGAGTCCTATATGTGACTCACAACAACGTGGTACAAATATGTCAAGGCCTATAAATGCAACACACAAGGGTGGTCCCTTAAATCTAAGTTCAACATTTAAGAAATAGTACATAGCAGGAAATGAACTAAACAGTAAAAATTCTATCTACTTATGCCATGTATCACAGTTTATTTTGCAGAAAATAAATAATGAATAATGCATGAATATAAGCTAAAGTAAAATAATCAGCTAATGACGGTATCTTGCCTGGAGGTTGTGTGCAGAAAGGCGACGTCCGATGACTCAAATCGTCAGAACAGTGAAGCAACAAAAGCCAACATTTACGAATGACCTCATATGCTGACATAAACATCACAAACAGCTTTGGCATAAAAGAAATACCTAATGCCTGTCCAAAAGTCCAATTCCAGAACAGGGGCAAAATGTATTTTGGGTCAAAATGATGTCCGTCGTTGGACCCATTTTGTACCAAAAAGCGTGCCAGTACCTACAGTCTCTAAAGTCATCAAACTACATGTCTAGGGGACCGGTTTGAGGAGAAGAATCCAACCGTATGTCCAAAGATGGATTCCAGCAGGCCGTGCACAAATTTGCCCATTCGAGCGAGTCGCAGGCCCAAATAGGCGTTCGTTCGACCTTCTCAGAATCATACCAAATATGGCATACAGGACCAAGACAATGATTTGGTCCTGATTGCATAAGTTTCGTGTCGATCCGACGAACGTGCACGAAGTTATGGGCTAGTTTGCAAAAGGTCGATACGGGATTATCTTGACGGATACGTACTAATTTTGTCGTGCACGCACGACAAATCGAGTTCCATCAGTTCCTATACGTCGGCAACATCCATATGTGCCTTTCGATGTATGATTTGTGACCCATCGCCCGATTTGTCGGGGCACATGCCATATCGATAAATATTTCCAAAAACATCTATTTTCAAAAACTGTTTTTCTCTAACTTCGGGTTCGAAAATCTTTACATACAATGAATGAGAATTTAATGTAAAAGAAGGGATTTAAAGTTTTATAGATGGTCTAAAATATTGTTCAGAAACTTACCAAACTTTTTACTAAGTTGGTCGAAAATCGTCTCAAAACAAGGGTACTTGAAATTACAAATCTAGATATGACAGTCGGTTTTCCATCGACTTTGTATCGATGTCACGGGTTGGTTTTTTCTACGAAACTCGAAACTATCTATTGAGGTTTCGAGAGGGTCATATAGGCTTTCTATGGGATGTTATAGATCAAATATGGTCGCATATAATCGAAGAAAAGCAGAGAAGAACTTGGGTACTGGCGGCCTTCACAAAACAGAGTGCACTCTGTGGTGGTCGGGTTTTGGTGGTTTCTGATGATACGCGGTCGTTCAGGTGTCACAGTTGGCCGAGATCGCGCGTAGGGTTGGAGACTCTCCTAGATACAAGAAGTTACTATCACACGAAGTTTTCCTTCGGGGTTCTAGTTTAAACATCTACAGCCTAGAACTTCTAGACATTTTAAACCGAATTTAGAGTGGATTTAATTGAATTGGAAGAGAATCTAATCGGGAATTGATAGGATCTAATCTTAGGGAATTTGATTCAGATTTGAATCATTTAAATCTTTTTTCCTTTATTCTTTGCTTTTACACATAGAAGTCTCTGTTGGGAACAAGCCCATGCTCGGGCTGGACGGAGCACTGTTCACCTGAACAGTGCTGACGTTAGCACCTTTTTTTTTATAATAAAGTGTTTTAGGTAATTTATAAATAATTTAGATGCAAATAAATTCTAAATAATTTTTAATAAATTCTAAAATAAATTCTAAAATATTTTTGGAAAATATTAGTTAATATCTAGTACAATTTAACTTTTAAGTAGCACTTACTTGTTATTCAGGATATTTACATTATTGTAGAAGCATGGAAAATATCAGAGTAATGGTCCATGCGGCTCTGGGAAGAATCCCATGCGGCTCATACAGGAGCTGCCTTACGCGATTCAAAGAAGACTCTCAGTCTCATGCGGCTCGGAGTGTATGCGGTTTATGCGGCCCGATCGACGCACATCCCCTTGGGATCCTTCCCTACAGCTGGCCATTTGAGTAGTGGCCTCATTTAATGCCCTGACACGACTCGACGACCGTGACGGCTCTGACATAAAGCGTCATAATGGTTCTGCCATAATGACAGACTCTTCGGGAAAAGAAGAAAATCTCTGACCCGATCCGACAGAAGTCCTAGATTGCCACGTGGCACGTCTCATGCGGCTTAAATGGGGAACACTTCATGCGGCTCACTAGGAAGTCACCCTATATGGCCAGCAGAAATCAGCCATATGCGGCCCACCGAGAACCCATCCCCTGCGGCTCAATAAAGCACTGTTCCATGCGGCTCATGAAGATTATCTCCCTGCGGTTCAAGTCTTGCCTATCCCATACGGCTCTGGCAGGACCCACAATTAAAACGTGGCATCGGATCAATCAAGGATTTAACCGAATCCTAACAAATATATTTGACATCATCATCATAATTACTGAGATCAGGGCATATCATTTATCATCAAGCCAATGGGACACGTGGCGAGCAATCGGACATTGGTATAATCAATCATGAAGATTTAAAGCAGTTAACATTAATTGCTCACAAGATTCGGTGCTATCTGCATTAATGGCCTAGATTCATTGTAATCAGGATCAAGGTTCAGATAGATTGAAGGAGCGCCGACATTCCAAACAAATGATCATTAGCAAACCCTAATGATCACCCCCACTCTTATAAATAGCCAGCATCATTTCTTTGTACAGACCCCCGACAACAAAAGAATAAAAAAAAGAGACAGATATACAGAGAGAGTTCCCCCCTTTTCGATAACCACAGAAGGAGAGAAGCCAGGAGAGCAACACGAGGAGAGCAAGAAGAGCATTTCTTCGTCCACGCCAAGCAGATCTTCCACGAGCCAAGGCTGCATACCGATCGTCCAAGGAGTAAGGCAGAGCGCCGTCGCTTTCCCGAGCCTCTATCGTCACCCCCGAGAATCAAAAATAAACAATTGTACTTAGACTGCTGTACCTAGGTTTTCGTCCCTAGGCTTTCTTTGTACAAGCGAGTCTGTAACGTGAAGTAAAAGTCCGGTCCTCCGATAATTGTTCTGTTCTTTTATATTTCATGGCAGACACGATGGCGACTCTGCTGGGGACTAACTTCTCCACGGCTGAGGAGTTGGTGACGCAATCGGATGCAGCCAAACTTGGCTCCACACAACAGAAGATGGTCGTCCGCTTCGACCAACAGGCGTTCGAAGAGATGCTCTCTGAAGGCAGCGCTGGCCCTGTCCAGAAGCGCACCCGCACGCGAAGGCTCGTAAAGAGTGGAGGCCAAAATTATTTGCTCCTCCTCAAGCCCTCGAAGGGATACCCTCTGTGGCTCAAGACGGCGAGAAGGACTCTCCTGCGGCCCCACTTCAGACCGTAGACAACTCTGCTGTCCCCAAGTCCGGCAGAAGAAAACACTATGATGCTGGACTTGCAGGGGCAAAGAGGAACTCTGCGCGATCCGAGCGCAGAAGGGTATTAGCCGCAGGAAGAAAGCCCATGCGGCTACATCCGCCAACCGCATGAAGAAAACTCATACGGCCATCTGTCAGCCGCATAACTTATGCGGCTACAGTTGCCGACCGCATGGATGAGACTCATGCGGCTATCAAAGTCAATCGTTTGCAAAAAACCCATGCGCCACAGATGCCAACCGCATGCGGTCAGCCTGCACGGTCGTGACTCCTAGCCGCATAAGAACTCATCCGACGGCAGAAGACAACCGCATGCAGACAGCCTACGGTTTCCAATCCAAGCCGCATAGCACCCGCTCCATGCTCCTCTCGATCAGTTTTCGACCGTCTCTCGTACGGTCCAAACCCTGATGATTCTCTGGATGATAAGCCAGACTCTGTGGTATTCAACTTGGACTCTTCTTATTATGCACCCACAAGTGCTAAGAAGAAGAAGTCTAGGGGCACGGGCTCATCAAGCCCAGACAGCTGCCCCAACCTCCGACTATCGGGGCGTCCCGCTGATTGTCATGCGGGCCTCTGATAGAAAGTTGTATAGGACCGCTCGAGTCCAGTCCCCAGCGGCAAACGGACAAAGTGGTTCCTCTGACCTGCGTGAGGCTATCCTCCACAAACGCAAGGAAAGAGAAGGGCCTCGGCGTGCAAAGAGTCCTCACATGGACGTCACTACCCAGATCATCGTCAACTGCTGCTGCAACAACACGGCAGTGACGGAAGACCGGCCGTCCGTCTTCCAAAGATTACAGCATCCGAGCTCGGAGGACGAGGCACCTCCTGTTGTCTCCTGCAATTCCGCACAGAAAATCCCGCCGAGGGGAGAGGGAAGAAGACAAGCATCTCCAGTCCGAAAATATCAACCACTACAGCTAAGAAATTGTCGGCTAAACGGTTGCCCTCCACCGGAGTATACCAACACACCCGTTCGAAGACAAAATCTGCTGCAATGGAAGATTTATCGTCCGCACCGCTGAGGGTCGAGGGAGCTGGGGGTAGCACTCCTCCGAACATCCACGACAATCCGATGTTTCAGGGAGATAAGCCCGGGGAAACAACCCTCCCGTCAGGTACAACAGATGCCGACGTCCCCGATGACATCCATGACTCTCAAGATGAAGCAAGCTCCGAAGCTGGGGGTACTGTTCCTTCCGAGTCCGAACCCGAAGAGAATATTCCCACCTACCCCGATGATTTCTCGATGCACGGGTATGACTCAGAGGGCACACCCTTCACCGTCCCTTCACATCCTCACGTAAGGACGGTATTCATGACGGACAACAATCAAGGTGGTTCCAGTGATCGCCAACGCATCGACACTTTGGAGGCCATACTGCACGCCTTGGTCAAGTCTGTAGACGAGATTAAAGCGGCCCTGCCCACTCTACAAGGAGGAACGCCTGGTCAAACAAGCACGGCCCCGCGGTCAATATAGATTCAAATTCAGCGGCACCGAACCCGGGCAATAATCCTCCGAAGTAACGGCTCCTACTGCGACAGATGAGACCCAAAAGTAAGGAGAGAAGTTCAAGAGCTCCGAGCCATGTTCCACGTCCGAGAAAACTCTCAAGACTTCAGAATACGGCAACCATATCCTGCTGAATGGAGGGATGTTCCATTCCCACCAAGATATAAGCCGTTCAATATCAACCCCTATGATGGCAAGACCTCAGCAAGTCGGTACATCACTTACTTCGAGGTCACCACCGACCATCTGCCTCATGATGACGCTATCCTCACGCGTTATTCATCGGGGCATTGGAAGGAGTCGCCTTCGACTGGTACCGCAACCTGCCGGACAATTGCATCCACTCCTTCGCTGGCTTCAAACGCTTGTTCTTGGAGAGGTTCTACGAGGTAGGCCAGGACGTCACAATGTCTACCCTCATGGACGTCGTCCAAGGAGAGAAAGAGCTGACGAGGAATTACATTGAGCGATTTCGTCAAACCGCAATGAAGTTACCATCCGGCAATCCGGATTCTTCCTTGATTGAAATCTGCCAAAAGAGACTGCTCCCAACAATTAGTCTCTGGATGGGCGAAAGTCAATTCAAGGACTGGAAGGCTTTTATCATCAGTGCTACAAGTACCGAGAGAACGATTAAGGAAGGCTCGCCAACTGGGGCTGCATATCTCGGATGGAGAGAACAAGGGCAAGCGTCCCAGCACCAACACCGACAATGGGGGTAGCCCCTACAACAATCGGGACAACAGAGCAAGCAGGCTATGGTGGCCGACGAGCCCAGAAGCCCGAGTCACAACCAGCAGACAAACAATGGCCTCAGATCACTTACTCTTTCGAAGACGGCCACGTCAAGCCTATCTTGGACATGCTCATACAAGGAGATAGAATTCAGCTTCCTCCACCAAGGCGGGAGCCTCGGCCGGCTGATTTGGAGAACCCAAAGTTCTGCCATTACCACCGTTATGTACACCACGCTACACACGACTGCTACCAACTAAAACGGTACATCCAAAGCCTCATCGATTCGAACGCTCTGGCCATCGACTTCGAAGAGGTAACCGTAGCAGCCAATATGGTGTCCGAACAATTCGGCAACTTCCTCCGACGGAGACTCAAGACGGGGTGATCCGTCCCTCTGGCGACAATGAAAATTACCAATCTTCTACCTCCCCGAGATCAGGCTGCTGGTCTGGTACCTCTCACCACCTCACGAGGGGAGATCATGTAGGTCCATCCAGATTTGGTGTCAGAAGTAACTCGGCCCACGCTATCTCCCACCAACAGAAAGAAGAGTAGAAAAATCAGGACCTGCCACACAATCTCAGCAGACAACGAGGAAGCTACAGCCGTCGTCACGCGGTCCAGAGCGCAATCACAACCTGTGATTGACAGCCCAGCTGAAAATCATCAACCTACTACAACTGATGCTCCGGGACCGGCTCAGCCTTCGACGACCGACAAGCCTAGGCCGAAGGAGACTCGCTTCGACAAATCCCTCCGAAAGGACGCAGCCCAAGGGCTAGAGAGGCCCTATAACTTTGACATCTTAGCACAATTGGCTAACACTCCGGCCAAATTGTCACTATACGAACTCCTAAGGCTCTCCAAGGACGTTCGTATTGCATTGAGCGAAGCACTCCAAAATGCCGATGCTTATCTGGCTCAATCCAACCTCACCGGGGAGGACTCACCTGTGGATCTCCAAGACAGCGCCTGCACGGGAGCAATGCCCAACATCGTCTTCACTCCGCAGGACATGCTCATCAAAACCAACCTACATGATCGCCCGCTATATACGGGATACATCGGCGACGTGAAGGTGGATCGGATGCACATTGACCCTGGCTCTTCCATAAGCATCATCGAAGGGTCTGCTACATCATCTCCGCATCCCAATGCATCGCCTGACGCCTACAAGCACCGCCATCAGCGGTTTCAATTCGGGCGGAGCTACCCTATTGGAAAGATTCGTCTGAAGTGTCAAATTGGCGACCTCCAATCGAAGTCACCTGCTACGTCATAGATGCAGACACTTCTTACAACATCCTCTTGGGGCGCCCATGGATACGATTACATGATCGTGCCTTCCACGCTACACCAGTGCTTCAAATACGTCGACAAATACGGCTTCGTGAAGACAGAATTTGCTGATATCGATCCCTTCAAAGGGGTCGAATCTTACTACTCGGACTCCTGCTTATACGAAAAGTCGAAGAGGCACCTTGATGAAGGAGACGCACAAACTCATACCGAAATAGCCACAGGATCAGAAGGACCCCTGATAATCCCTCCAAGCTCGCAAGCGGGCAAGTCTGCACCCCTTACCGCCACTCTGCGGAAGGACGCAATCAGCCTCTCAGCGCAGGAGGAGCAAATGATAATCCGGCTGCCAAGGTCCGGCCAAGTGCCGAGACCCACAACTGAGCCACTGACAATCAGGCTACCAAGAGTCAGCCAACCACAAGCAGGAAGCTCAACCCCTCGGATAGGCCCATGACGATACGCCTTCCAGGAAGGGTCGTCACCCCGATGCGAGGTCTGACACTTCTGCGAACCAGCCACTCCTCCCCCACATCAAATGCCAAACTGGGGGTCGCTAGTCTGCCAACAACTCCACGCTCTGCTCCATCAACCGAACCACTGACAATCAAGCTTCCAGGTCGTCTCTCAATCTTCGTTCACACAGGGGGTAGCCGAAGAGGAACCGGAGCTAGCCAAGTATGTGGCTGCCCATACTGATGTCCCCTCCTGATGATGTAATCCCCCTAAAAAGATACCTTACTTCATCAATAAAGGGTTATCTTTGAACTACACCGAACTCAATAAGCTATGTACAATGTATGCTATGGAACACGGTATAGGCGCTCACCTACATACACAGGTGACAAATGTGTACACCGCGATCCAGCTTACTCCAGTAGAAGATGCTTACCGAATATTCGAGGGAGGAGACCATCCGATCATCTTCGGCCGGACGAACAACCCGCATCCCCTCGCCATAGAAGAAGTCGACCTCGGGTCAGATGCTGGAAGACTGCCTCTGTATCTCTATAGCCCTCAATCCAAATATCTCATGCAGAAACAGGGGTATGATCTAGAGACGATGCCAGGATTGAACTACGGCACTGGGCGACGATTACCTTTGAAGTCGCCAGCCCCGGCGGGCAAACCACGAAACTACTATAACAAAACTCGATGCGGGTTAGGGTATGTAACGCCTACTACGACCCCTGAAAGTTCAGACGAAGAATGCGACTGGCAGTCACATTCAACCGGATCACCAACTTCGACTCGGATACCAGCATCGGAGATGTATTCAGACAAGTCATGTCAGTCAACATGGCATTCGCGACGCTTACGAGGAAGACGAAGACATCCCCAAAATCCTCGAGCTTGAGCCATGGGCCCAACAATTGGACGCACAATGGGAAAAGCGGTTCGAACTGAGAGAACCTCCTACTGAAGATGAGGTCATACAAGTGGATCTCGGCAGCGAATCTTCTTCAAAACCGATTTTCATCAGTAAAAACCTAACTGACGAAGAACGGGAGTCGCTGTTAGAACTTGTCAGAGAGTATATTGATGTGTTCGCCTGGAGCTATGAAGACATGCCAGGGTTAAATCCTGACATCGCTCTCCACAAACTCAACATACGGCCGGATGCAAAGCCAGTCAAGCAGCAACACGACGCTTCCGTCCGGGCATCATGGACGCGATCGAAGCCGAGGTCAACAAACTGATAGCCAGCGGCTTCATTCACGAAGAGCAACATCCAGACTGGGTCGCCAACATAGTACCCGTCCTCAAGAAGAATGGGAAGATTCGAATCTGTATCGACTTCCGCAACCTGAACGAGGCGTGCCCTAAAGATGAATTCCCCTTCCTATCACAGACATCATGATCGACAATACTTGCGGCTTCGAACGCATGTCATTCATGGATGGCTTCTCGGGGTACAACCAAATCAAAATGTCTCCTGACGACGAAAATCATACATCATTCCGAAACCGATCGGCACGTACTGCTACACAGTCATGCCTTTCGGCTTAAAGAATGATGGCGCCACATATCAAAGAGCCATGAGCATCATCTTTAGAGACCACTTACGCAAGACGGTGGAGTGCTACGTTGACGATATAGCCGTTAAAAGCCGTAGCAAGGGAGACCATCTGCAGGATCTAAAGACGGTATTCGATCTAATGCGAACGCACAATTTGAAGATGAACCCCACGAAGTCCTTTCTGGGCGTATCCAGGGAAGTTCTTAGGCTTCATCATCACTGCCAAGGGTATCCATGTAGATCCCGAGAAAACAAAGGCGATCATGGAGATGGCTCCCCCGAGAAATCTCCGCGAACTTAGAGGCCTCCAAGGAAGGCTAGCTTACATCAGAAGGTTCATTTCCAACCTCTCCGGGCGATGCCGACCATTCACGCACCTATGAAGAAAGGAGTCTCATTCGTATGGGACGAGGAATGCCAGCGTGCTTTCGACAGCATCAAAGAATACTTATCAAATCCTCCAGTTTTGGTAGCCCCGGTTCCTGGAAAACCATTCCTGCTCTACGTACGGGCAATGGAACACTCCCTTGGTGCTTTGTTGGCACAAAACAACGATGCAGGCCATGAGCAAGCTATATATTACCTCAGTCGAATGATGATTGGGCCAGAACACCGATACACCGCTGTGGAGAAGGAATGCCTCGCCCTGGTGTTCGCCATTCAAAAGAGCGGCACTACGTCACAGGGCAAACCATACATGTGATCTCCCGAGTCAACCCTCTCAGAGTCCTCATGACTAAACCAGGGGCACTCAGCTCTCGCCTCGCATGGGCAATATTGCTGTCCCCCTATCATATGATCTTCGTCCCGCAGAAGGCTGTTAAGGGTCAAGCCCTGGCAGACTTCTTGGCAGCCCACCCAGGATCGGAGTCATCCAGAATATATGAAGAGATCCCAGATGAGGTCGCCGATTCGAATACAGCCACCCACGATAACATATGGCGGATGTTCTTCGATGGTGCTTCAAGAACCGGACCCAAGGGAAACATCGTCGTTGGGGTCGGAGTGGTATTGATTTCTCCTACTGGGCTGGTGATCAATCGCGCTACTCCCTCACAGAACCCTGCTCTAACAATGTGGCCGAGTATAACGCTCTGGTCATTGGTCTCCAACTGGCAAGAGAGCTGGGGGTAGAATACCTTGAAGCGTACGACGACTCCCAACTAATCGTCAATCAGATCCGGGGCTCATACGAGGTGCCATGAAGACATGATCCCCTACCATCAAATTGCGATCAACATTATCTCATCGTTTGAGGGATTCTTCATCGAGCACGTCCCCAGACTCCAAAATATCGAAGCCGATGCTCTAGCAGGCCTTGCCGCTTCTTTAGCAGTGCCAAACCAAGCTCATCATTCGGTTGACGTGATAGGCCATGAACTGGTCTGCCCCAAGAACAATGTTCAATTCGTGGCGAGTTATTCCGCCCAGACGGTCGACGAAGCACCAGACTGGAGACAGCCATTCATCGACTTCGTCGTCTACGACATCCTCCAGAGAACCCAAAGGAAGCCATTTCTGTCAGACGGCGTTCTCTCAGATTCTTCTACGATACAGAGACGAAGATGCTGTATCGCCGCTCCTATGACGGATTATTACTCCGGTGCCTGTCGAACGCAGAAGCCAAAGAAGCCGTGCGAGAAGCTCATGACGGTGTCTGCGGGGCCCCAGCCCGGCCCAAAACTACAAGATCGCCTTCGCCGAATGGGCTACTACTGGCCCACGATGGTGGCAGACGCGATAGATTATGCTAGAAAATGCAAAGCTTGCCAAGTCCACGCAGACTTCATTCACCAACCATCAGAGTTTCTGCATCCGACAGTGGCATCCTGGCCATTCGAAGCATGGGAATGGATATCATTGGTCCAATCACCCCACCTTCCTCCGAGGACATCGCTTCATACTTGCGATCACTGATTACTTCTCCAAATGGGCGGAAGCTGTCCCACTCGCAGAAGTTAAGACTTCAAACGTGATCAGCTTCCTTAAGCATCACGTCATCTACCGCTTTGGATTGCCCGAAGGATCATCCATGACAATGGTCCACAGTTTGCAAGCCACGCATTCTATCGGTTTTGCGATAAGCACCGTATTCAGAATGTCGCTTCGACACCATACAACCCGGCAGCAAACGGGTTAGCAGAGGCATTCAACAAAACAATCATCAAACTCCTCAAGAAGTTTGTCTCCTCCAACAAATGCGACTGGAACGAGAAGCTCGGCGAATGCTTATGGGCTTATCGCACCACAGTCCGAACAGCCACCGGAAATACACCATTCTCCTGGTATACGGGAGTGAGGCAGTCCCCTTGGAGACCCAGATCCCCTCACTACGTGTCGCCCTCACACATCAATTAACGACAGACGACAACTACCAACGTCGGCTGCAAGAGTTAGAGGCCTTAGATGAAAAGCGCCTCCTAGCTCAGCAAAGGATCGAGCTGTACCAAGCACGCATCTCAGGAGCCTTCAACAAGAAGGTCAAAATCAGAACATTCCAGGTAGGCGATCTCGTCTTGGCAGTCCGGAGGCCAATGGTCATGACTCACAAGACCGCCGGCAAATTCCAGCCAAAGTGGGAAGGCCCATTTATCATTGAGACGGTATTCTCCAACGGTGCTTACCGCCTTGCAAAGCAAAACGGAGACTTGCTCATGCTGCCCGTCAACGGCAAGTTCCTAAAGAAATATTATGTCTAAACGACATTCGCTACAAGGTCTTTGAGTCATGTACCCACTGGTACCACTGAACTCACACCCTCAATATTTCAGATTATCGAGTCATGTCGGCTGGTACCACTGAACTCACACCCACAACATTTCAGATTATCGAGTCATGTACCGGCTGGTGCCCTGAACTCACCCCCATTCCCTTCAGATTATCGAGTCATGTACCCGCTGGTGCCGCTGGACTCCCACTTTCTCGATATTTTAAATTACCGAGTTATGTACCCGATGGTGCCTCTGAACTCACATTCGGTCACTCTTTCAGATAGTAAGTCACGTACGATTATACCTCTGAACTTTCTTCCTGGAAGAGATCCTCCCTCATGATCCACTACCCGCACTCCCAGTGCACAAAAAAGGGTAATCGATCCACAAATTTCCGAAAAAAGGCCATGTCCTCATTACCTCTGAGTCGTTTTCACTTCCACCAAAAACAAACCGCCCCCTCACATAGAACTTCCACGTTCTCCTACCTCTGAGTCGTTCTAGTACCCCTCTTCATTGAGCCCACTCCATGTCATCATTACCTCTGAGTGGGAAGGCTCCGTCGAAGAAACCTTCATGCTTGCCATGTCCATTACCTCTGAGCAAGTATGTCGGTCTCCTTTCGACCTATTATTGTACCCACAACCGGAGTACGACAAGGATAATAGGTCCACAAATGTCCGCTGTTGACCACGAATATCTTCGTGAAACCTCCCTGCCATGTCCTCATTACCTCTGAGCAGGAAGATTACGGTAAAACCCTCATGCTTGCCATGTCCTCATAACCTCTGAGCAAATATGTTGGTTTTTCTTTCGCCCTATTATCTGTATCCCGAACCAGGGTACGCCAAGGATAATAGGTCCACAAATATTCCTTTGCTAAGCTTCTTAGCATAAATCCACCACCCCACCATGCCCCGGGAGCCCAGCTGCTCTACGGCATTCTTTTTTCTAGCACCGAGAACATCCATGACCACTTCGCCACGGCTGTTCCGGACATCCTGTCCAAACTTGTTATCGTACCTAAAACCAAGGTACGCCTAGGATAACAGGTCCACAAATAATCCCCCAGCAAGTCCAATTTCACAGACGCCACAAGTACAAGAAAGAGATGATGAGTTGAAACATGCTCATTTATTCAAAATTCAACGTACTACTTCATTTGGGATCACATCCCTTACAAAAAAAAAAAGAGAAAGCAAAGAAAACAGACAGCTGATCACTGCTCTGGGGCACATAACGCCCTGAGACGGTCCGTCAGCAAAAAACCGACCGCTCGAACCTCTGGAGGCTCGACGCTCCGCCTCGTGGGTCAGCACCGCCTCGTCCTCCAGGTGAGCGTGAGCCTGCCAGTTATCCTCAAATTTCTTAAAGGCCCGCTCCAGGTTATCAGAAGATCGGGAAACTTCTCGGCCTCCCGAACGATTGACGCCTGCTCCGCCTGAGCAGTCTCCAACTCTGACTCTAAGAAGGCTAATTCCCGCTGAAGTCCAAGAATACGCTCCTTCGTGTCAGCGATTCCACGAGAAGCAGACTTTCCGAGCACGGCAAGCCTGACTCCTACGACCCAGCTGGTCATACAAAGCAGAGAACTTATCAAGGTCTCCCCGTACAACTGGCCCGGTATCTCGGGCTAGCTTAATCCTATCCCGAGCAGCAAGAAGGAAGCCCCGCTCCCGCTCGATCGCAGCAGGCAAGCCCGCCTGTCGTATCGCCAGTAGTTGGGTCACAAGCTGATCAGCTTCTGTCAGCTTAGGTTCCAGCAGTGCAGCCAATCCCACCCCGCCAGGAAGGGACTTCAAGGTTGCAATCTGACCCCGGGCACACTGGAGAGATAGAGAAAATAGGGTCCCCCGCTCCATCGCAGCGTCTACGCCCCTTTTCAAATGACGATAGAAGCTGTCGACCACGTCCTGCGTCACCTCGTCCAGAGTCTCCGTGGAGGCCGGTGTCAACGGGAGTGTGGCTGGCAGCACCGAAGAAGACGCAACAGAATCCGCCGCTCCTGCCACAAGAGAAACCAGCTCCGCACGGAAGGACGCTTGAACAGCGGCCAACTCCTCTTCGGCAGCCTGCAAAATTTGAATACTCGGCAGGGTCGAGAGGTCACTCCGGAGCCGTATAATCTGCGGAGGATGACGGAGACCATCGCCAACCCCATTCCGTCGGCCTGGAGCTGGCAGGAGGCCCCTCGACATGGGACGGTAAAGAAGAGGGAACGCTCCTTTCTATATCACGGCAGGCCGAGCCTTCCCCAAGAACATCCACGGTGGGAAGTAAAGGGTCAGGACCTGCAGGGCCAAGGCAACCATGAATCGATTTGACCCGGAGAATATGTTGATAGAGCAAATAAGCCCCCTCACTAGTCAATATCTGGCTTATCTTACCAGCGGAGGAGTGTGAAGGCCGAGGTTCGCCTGCAGCCACCGCAGCCCCTTCACCAACAGCCTCCGAGTCAGGTATAATAGACTCTTCCGCCCTTGCATCCTCGGAGAAGGTGCACGAGATCGGCGTCGCCTTGCTGAAGTTCAGCGGTCTCGGAGACGAGCCCAAGGAAACCTTCGTCACCCCGGGTCGAGACCTCAGCAAACTGGGAGCTGCCAGCCGCCGCTGAAAGAGCCCCCGCAGAAAGGACCGCGGCACACATGTCGCTAATCAAAGCAGCAAGGGCGGAGCAACTTCAGGGTGGTAGGCGATTCAGGAGAGGACGGTTTATCGGGCACCTACAAAAAAAGTGATTAAGTCATATCTCTGAGAGAAAAGAAAACTACAACAAAGAGATGGCTACGACTTGGTCTTACCCCCGGAGTAGCGTCTGTACCTTCACCCTTCTCGGTGATAAGTAATCCACGAGACCTAACAGCAGCTCTCTTCACGGAAAAGGTCGCTCTACTGTCAGAAGACTCGTATTGACCCGTTTACGCGAGGGACCAGACACAGCTGAAGGTTGTTCTTCTCTCACTACTCCCTCTTGTGTAGTAAGCGACGGATCTTCCACGGTTCATCGGGTGGGGGAAGCGGTTGATCCGCTACTTCTTCCCCCGCCAGAGAGGGAGCCTTCGCTATCATATCTCTCCTCCTCAGCCGACTCGGAAGGTTCTGATTCAGGAAGGGGAATCTGGAGCGCCAGTTGCTTTCTAGCCTTAGCCCCTTGGGCTTCTCCTCTAAACCGGTACCTACGATGAAACTGGTACTCGGATCGAAGTTAACAGGAGGCTTGTTCGCCATAACGTGATACAAAGCAGCCACGTACAAAATTTCCTGCCTTAGCGTCGGGAACCGAGAAGGCCCGAGTATGATAAGCGTCATAATAATTCCACGCTCGGACGCCGTCAAGAACGCTGCCTTCAAAACCCAAACAAGGGTTGGGACAATCAAGGAACAACTGGCTATAACCAAATTGGCGGGAAAACCTACTAGGTAGTAAGGCTCCAAGTACACATTATCCCGGTTGCGATAAACCAGATGCGCGGGGCGGATATTGTGCAACCAAGCAAGCATATCCGGAGATAGAAAATGAGAAGGCCCGGAACCGTCAAGATGTACCTTCCTCACTTTCATCAGAAAAGGGAGGAACAGACACAAAAAGTCACACCCATCCACCCTAGCCAGGCCCTCCGACAAGCTGGCATAGTGTTGTATTCCCAAGACCGGCGATGGCATTGAAAAGGAAAGCGTCTTCTGTAGCATCTTCCGCTATCCCGGGTCCCATCAAAGACCTGTAATGCATCGCCAACCACCCCATCAAATAGTGGAAAGGCAGTTCTGCGCTCAAAATCCAAAGTCTTCTTGCGAGCAATAACCTTGGACGAGAATGTTCGAAGACCATGGTGTATGCTGCACACCAGCAGGAAGGAGGGCCAGTCTAACTCCGAATACTAGTTTAACGGCAGGAAGGATGAAATGACGACCAATCCTCTCGATAGAACCCGCTCCCGAGACTACGCAGTTCCGTAGCCATATCATTAAAAATCCAGCCAGAAGGCCTTCTCGACATCTGTATGGTCCCGTAGTGAAAATAGCTAAGAGAGTCAGCTTGACTCCCGAATATGTCGCTCTTGGATCGCGACTTCTTAACACTTGACATCAGATCCCTTACCTCTCATGCGTTCGAGGGGCTCGAGGAGTAACTTCGCCAGAAGGATAAACTCTAAAAAGATAATTAATCCAGGATGTGGTGTGGGGAGCGGTCCCCTCGGAGCTATCCGTTTTTATAGCCATTTGATGACAAGCACTATGATGGCACAACTCCCGATACCGCAACGAAACCTGGGAGTTGTCTGTCCAAGTCCTGAACTCCTCATTCGACGGGGTATACACCTCGAAAGGCTCATTCCCCCAGGGAAGTTTGGAGACAGTATACATTTCATGAAGAGCAAGCCCCAACTCCCTCCTGGTGCAAAGAACGTCCCCGTTCGCTGGCTATACATCTCCAAAAGCGCTACAAACAGTGGCTTATTGATAGGAAGCCCATGACAAGTGCCCCGAATGGCCTGGTAAAGTCCCACCTCCCGCAAGAATGCTCCGTAGGTCTGCAAAACCCAAGTAGTCAACTGGGCCCAAATAGAGGTGGGGTTTATCCAGTTCGGCAGTGCCAGCCTACCAATGGGATAAGACTTCTTGCGAACAAGCCGATTCAGGAAAGTATCAGCTTGAGTAAGTGTGAAGTTGGGACCGTATACATTCATGAAAGAGCCGGGGCCAGACCCATCATGTACCGGAGGACGAAATCCTTACCCACGTACTGACCTCATATTCGGATTATAATGGATGTTGCCCATCAACATCCCTGATTGAGTGGGAGTTAAGTTACACACCATCTCCTGTCCAGCAACACCATATTGAACCATGACAAAGGATAATGACGTTCCATGAGAGGAATATGGATTGCCACCCCATCCAAAGAAAAATCCCAGTTCTCGAAATCTCTAAAACTCGGGGATTCTTGATGATTAAAGCATCACCAAAAAGGAACAAAGGCTTCAGGTATTTTCCATCCAGCTTCCCAGTATCATGGAACGGAGGTAATGGAGGGTCTGATTCTCAATGGCCTTCAACCTCTCCGAAGGCTCATCAGTAGGGAATTGATTCAACACATGCTTAATTAAGTCGTCAAGATGCACGCCCAGGGCGAATTGATTCGAACCCACTATAAGCCCCACAGGATTTACGGGCAGATTCACTGGAGAAAGACGAAAGAAACGAGGTTAGAAGATAGTCAAAAAAACAGAAGCATTGGAAAGATCATCTGAGTCTATGCGGCTCGGTCGTCACAGCCTCATGCGGCTCAGCATTAGATACGTCCATGCGGTTCGGTGCATCATAGCCTCATGCGGCTCCGAGTTAGCCGAGTCCATACAACTCAAATTCAGACGAGCTTATAGACCCATGCGGTTCAGGTTAAGCACACCTACGAAGCCAGACTCATGCGAGCGGATGCGGATGCAAGCAAGCGAGTTTATGCGGTTCAAAAAGTGAGCAACGCTTATGCGGCCCAAATCGAAAACACATATGCGGCTCAGATCGAGTATAACAAGCTCATGCGGCCCCATGGGCGAAGGGCTTATGCGGTCACATCGATAAGCCCCGTACATGCGGCTTGTGCATAAAGTATGCAGCAGAGCCATGGCAACAGTTAGGGTTTTCAGACGACCCTTACCAGCGATAGGCGGGGTGAACGTCGGGATGGATAGAACGCACAGCAGCCGGCGGAGGAGTGACCACGTTCGTCGCTGCAGTCGTCGTAGAAGCAACCGCCTTACCCTTCGCGGCCTTCGACGCAGCAGCCTTCTTGGGAGCCATTGTCGATCGTTGAAGAAGAAGACGAAGAGCAAAGACGCAACAGGGAATTCGAGCAAAGAGAGAGGTAAAAAACCCCCAAGAGACTAAAAGTTCTTATTTATAGGCGAAAGAGACCCATAAAACAAACAAACGTCTCGGATTACGCCTCGGATTACGCGTCGCTTCAAAAGATAAAGGCAAAAACGCTTCGGTCAAGGCAAAACCGACCCTTGGGATCCCCAAAAGACGGCGTTAATTCAAAATGAATCAAGAGCATTTAATGAAGATGTACACGTAGTCAGGACACATGGCAAAGAGCCTATGCGGCCAGATGAGTCTATGCGGCTGAGACACTTATACGGCATGAACGGGGCCATGCTTCTTATTCAAAGTGTTTCAATTTTGCAAATTGAAAACTTTGAAGGGGGTCCTGTAGAAGCATGGAAAATATCAGAGTAATGGTCCATGCGGCTCTGGAAGAAGCCCATGCGGCTCATACAGGAGCTGCCTTACGCGATTCAAAGAAGACTCTCGTCTCATGCGGCTCGGGAGTGTATACGGTTTATGCGGCCCGATCGACGCCACATCCCCCTTGGGATCCTTCCCTACAGCTGGCCATTTGAGTAGTGGCCTCATTTAATGCCCTGACACGACTCGACGACCATGACGGCTCTGACATAAAGCGTCATAATGGTTCTGCCATAATGACAGACTCTTCGGAAAAAGAAGAAAATCTCTGACCCGATCCGACAGAAGTCCTAGATTGCCACGTGGCACGTCTCATGCGGCTTAAATGGGGAACAACTTCATGTGGCTCACTAAGAAGTCACCCTATATGGCCAGCAGAAATCAGCCATATGTGTCCCACCGAGAACCCATCCCCTGCGGCTCAATAAAGCACTGTCCCATGCGGCTCATGAAGATTATCTCCCTGCGGTTCAAGTCTTGCCTATCCCATACGGCTCTGGCAGGACCCACAATTAAAACACGTGGCATCGGATCAATCAGGGATTTAACCGAATCATAATAAATATATTTGACATCATCATCATAATTATGAGATCAGGACATATCATTTATCATCAAGCCAATGGGACACGTGGCGAGCAATCGGACATTGGTATAATCAATCATGAAGATTTAAAGCAGTTAACATTAATTGCTCACAAGATTCGGTGCTATCTGCATTAATGGCCTAGATTCATTGTAATCAGGATCAAGGGTTCAGATAGATTGAAGGAGCGCCGACATTCCAAACAAATGATCATTAGCAAACCCTAATGATCACCCCCACTCTTATAAATAGCCAGCATCATTTCTTTGCACAGACCCCCGACAATAAAAGAATAAAAAAAAAGAGAGACAGATATAAAGAGAGAGTTCCTCCCCTTTTCGATAACCACAGAGAGAGAGAAGCCAGGAGAGCAACACGAGGAGAGCAAGAAGAACATTTCTTCGTCCACGCCAAGCAGATCTTCCACGAGCCAAGGCTGCATACCGATCGTCCAAGGAGTAAGGCAGAGCGGCCGTCGCTTTCCGAGCCTCTATCGTCACCCCCAGAATCAAAAATAAACAATTGTACTTAGACTGCTGTACCTAGGTTTTTGTCCCTAGGCTTTCGTACAAGCGAGTCTATAACGTAAAGTAAAAGTCCGGTCCTCCGATAATTGTTTGTTCTTTTATATTTATGGCAGACAATTATTCAAACCTTTGAAAAACAAGCTATTTAATAAGTTAGAAATACGTTAAATTATCTAATAATTAACTAAATTCCAAAATCCTAAACATTCAAAATAAATGAAAAGTATATTCTAGTGCATCTTATAAATCCTTTACAAAATCATTACCATACGTATAGGATAGTACTTTCTTGCTTGTTTTAATATTTTTATTAAAATCATAATTTGATCACAAGGATATATAAAGATACTAAACAAATACTAAAATTAAAAAAAATCGGGAGTTTACATTCTACCCAACTTATAAAAAAATTTCGTCCTCGAAATTAAAATAAAACTTAATATAAAAATTATATAGCAATAATCTTATTTTAAAAAAATATCGTGAGGCTGAAAACGAAGGGAGAGTAAGTGCATTATAACTCTGTTTCATAAAGAGAGAGGATATAGTCATAGGAGGAATCCAAGCTGACATTGTATTCTACAAGATAAGGTGGTCTTAGCCTTGCATCGATCATGGGTATCTAGTCGTTTGAGGGAATGGGTCGAAATTGCAAGGTTAAAATCATAGGGAACAAAAAGTAGCATCTATGGTTCATTCAAAAATAAAAGTGTGACATGCATGTAGTGTAATTGAAATCGAGTGCACGATGGAGTGTTTGTGTAGGACATGTGTGTGAGTAGCACATCTAGTTTTTGAGGGTGCAGTTCATTGGAAGGAAATGGCTAGTGTTGTGCTCCAAATGTCAAAGTTACGGTGGAGGCATCAAGATGATACGGATATAACTAAATGTTATAAACCAATGATTTATTAGTCCCGTTGGAACCAATCTTTGGTTCATTTAAGTCTTGGATTTTTAATCTATATTGGCTGGACGAGATCCCAAAAATCTGTCCGAACCATTTCTATTAGGTTAGGACAACATAGAATAGGGTTAAACTCGAGTGGTGGAGCTAAATGCCAGTCGTATTGTTAAGAAGGTTCTCTAAGTTGAGATGCGCCTTTCGTGACTTTTGTTATAAGTAGCACACAAAAACTCCATAAAGTGGCACTAGTGGGATGTGCGTAGAGGGCTTCGAGTGGGTCACAACCATATATTGGGTCATAAGATTTGAGTCAAGGTTGGATCTCTATCTGAGGTAGAAAGGGACAATGGTATTATGGTAGGGGTTATAGCTAGCCTTTTGACCTGAAAGTCGTATCATAAAAATAGAGTACAAAGGGACGTGTTTTAGTGGGACATGATATATCTACTGAAGGTGGAGTCGTCTATGTCTTGTATGAAAAGTTTGTTCGAAGGTGACAACTGATCTCGTGCTCCAAAAATTAACGTCACGACCGGGGACACCAAATGATCTAGATAGAAAGTGGGAGTTCATGAGGCTATTATCTCCCTAATGGAAACCAACTTATTCTAGTCATTTGGTAATACTAGTATCTCCTACATTTAGAAGGCTTACTATTTACTACTCTAGAAGTTAGGACATGGTTTTCGGATTAATGAGGTTAAAAATTCTCAAAGTCATGATATTGCACCTCGACTCTTGATTAGAAAATAATACTACACGACAAAATAGATAATGTGATATAGTAGATATGAATCAGGTTGAAGATAGTTCTTCCATTTCAAATAGATGGAAATGATTTTGTATATAGCCTTCATGGCTATAGGGGACTACTTCGTGTCTACGAGCGTTTGTTTTTCGAAAGAAGTGACGAAAACAATAAGAGTTCGAGGAATATGGAATCAAATTGTAAATATGGTTTCAAGGTGATTGAATAATTCAAAGAGGAAGTTTGTTAAGATCATTGCGGATGAGATCCTAGAGGACAAGTTTAACTATATCTCAATCCATGTAAAATAATCAAAGAGCGAACCGAAGTGCACTAGGTTGACCAGACCATCACCGGTTTGATTAGACAATATGTTAGTGG
Organism: Iris pallida; assembly: GCA_029216955.1. Lineage (NCBI taxonomy): Eukaryota > Viridiplantae > Streptophyta > Magnoliopsida > Asparagales > Iridaceae > Iris > Iris pallida. Next base: position 18,872,091 of record JANAVB010026199.1, read on the forward strand.
ACTCGTCCAAGTAACATATGTCTTGAAACAGGCTCGATAAAAGAGTAAGCTTGCAAAACTAGGCTATACTAGCAGCATTCGTCAAGTTAGTCCAAAAATAAGTACGAGAGATAATGATTTAAGAAATACAACTAATTCAAGTTCCTCAGTAATCAAGTCTTGTCTGATGTTCGAGCATACGCAGTTGTCCTACTGTCTTTTGCCTAAGGCTTTGGTCGACCAGAGGGGTATGGACCTGTAAAACTCTATAGCCTATGTATTCTACCATTTTATTCAACCATTTCTCCTAAAGGGTTTATGATGACAATAGAATGCTAGGTTATGAGGCATTCTACCGACTTATAAGAGTTAAACTAATGGTATTTGAACCAATATGGCCTACTAGTCATTCTTCTAACTCCTATCAAGCACGAAGGAAGATAAGATTTACGGTAGAAGAGATCAAGCAAGATGCAATCAATGAGTCAAGTGCGAGTTCAAAAATAAAATCAAGGTAGGAGGTAAAGTATGTGGATGACATCCTAGACTCTAATCCTATTCGCAGGCTTGTTTGGTACGGTAAAGTAACCAAACAATTTATCGACCTGCATGGGCTACCACAAAAAACATGTAATGCTCCAGTCCCTAAAATACTTAGGACTAAGTACATGGACATGCCAGCTGCATAAATACGAAGTATACTCCAATATGGAATCCTTGTATGTATACACAAGTTGAAAACAGTAAAACCAATGCTAACTAATCTCATCTACAAAATAAAGGAATAAAAGATACCATATAATCAACTACGAAATGTCTTATACAAGACGTTGGGCAGAGACAAATCTACTACCGAATATTTAAAAGAGGGAATACATAATAAAATAAAGAGTTTGGCGAGCGAAGCGAAGACGATCAAAGTGCAATCATCCTCGAAAAAATAAGATGATCACGGCCATGGCTAGAACACCTGTGAAGGACAAGAGCACACACCTGGAGAGATAACCAGATCCTCAGAGGGACGTAACATGATACACAATATCATGCCATATAAACTGAATATAACTGCTAAATAATAATAAGTAAGATCAGATCAAAACATGGTCCGATACCTCTCGATTTGGATTAGCGTACCATCCCCTAACCAAACAAGGACAGGAGATGGCACACTAAACCATGATGAAGTATCTTTCCAAGCCATGAATCCAATGTGGTATCCAGACCACAACAAGGTTCAGCACTTCTCATCGGAGTAGTGAGCCACACCTACAACCAAACAAGGACAAGATGTGGCAAACTAGTCCGTGACAAGTTGCTGTTCCAAGCCCGGTCAGATACAAGTAACCAAACAAGAGTACTTGTACCTAACGGATAAGGGTCATCAAACCATTCTAAGTGGAATGCATTTTGAGAACAGTTCATGGTCGCATGACTACCGGGTCAAGTCAGAAAAATACCAATGTAGTGCAGTACCTCAGTAGCGAGTCACAACACCATATATTCCTCAGTATCGAGCGAGTCTATAGCATATCCTATACGTTCCTCAGTAGCGAGCGAGTCTATGATAGATAGGGTGGTAGTCAACTTCCAATCATGTTCTCCCGCCCAATGCCAACTCATAACTGCTAAGTCTTCTAGCATGCAACTCATTAGCAGTTATTTCCTAACGTACGGCTTATACGTACTGGTGGCCAGCCAATCACGCATGTCTGAGTCCTATACGTGATCACAATAATGTGGTACAAATGTGTCAAGGCCTATAAATACAACACACAAAGGGTGGTCCCTTAAATCTAAGTTCAATGTATAAAAAATAGTACATAGCAGGAAATATAACTAAACAGTAAAAATTCTATTATGTATGTCGCACAGTTTATTTTACAAAAATAAATAATGAATAATGCATGAATATGAACTAAAGTAAATAATCAGCTAATGGCAAGGTATTGTCTGGAGGTGTGTGCAGAAAGGCGACGTCCGATGACTCAAATCGTCAGAATAGTGAAGCAATA
>JANAVB010026199.1:18906329-19018829 GCA_029216955.1 Iris pallida
GCATTTAATGAAGATTTGTACACGTAGTCAGGACACATGGCAAAGAGCCTATGCGCCAGATGAGTCTATGCGGCTGAGACACTTATACGGCATGAACGGGGCCATGCTTCTTATTCAAAGTGTTTCAATTTTGCAAATTGAAAACTTTGAAGGGGGTCCTGTAGAAGCATGGAAAATATCAGAGTAATGGTCCATGCGGCTCTGGAAAGAAGCCCATGCGGCTCATACAGGAGCTGCCTTACGCGATTCAAAGAAGACTCTCAGTCTCATGCGGCTCAGGAGTGTATACGGTTTATGCGGCCCGATCGACGCCACATCCCCCCTTGGGATCCTTCCCTACAGCTGGCCATTTGAGTAGTGGCCTTATTTAATGCCCTGACAGGACTCGACGACCGTGACGGCTCTGATATAAAGCGTCATAATGGTTCTGCCATAATGACAGACTCTTCGGGAAAAGAAGAAAATCTCTGACCCGATCCGACAGAAGTCCTAGATTGCCACGTGGCACGTCTCATGCGGCTTAAATGGGGAACAACTTCATGTGGCTCACTAAGAAGTCACCCTATATGGCCAGCAGAAATCAACCATATGTGGCCCACCGAGAACCCATCCCCTGCGGCTCAATAAAGCACTGTCCCATACGGCTCATGAAGATTATCTTCCTGCGGTTCAAGTCTTGCCTATCCCATACGGCTCTGGCAGGACCCACAATTAAAACACGTGGCATCGGATCAATCAGGGATTTAACCGAATCACAATAAATATATTTGACATCATCATCATAATTACTGAGATCAGGGCATATCATTTATCATCAAGCCAATGGGACACGTGGCGAGCAATCGGACATTGGTATAATCAATCATGAAGATTTAAAGCAGTTAACATTAATTGCTCACAAGATTCGGTGCTATCTGCATTAATGGCCTAGATTCATTGTAATCAGGATCAAGGGTTCAGATAGATTGAAGGAGCGCCGACATTCCAAACAAATGATCATTAGCAAACCCTAATGATCACCCTCCACTCTTATAAATAGCCAGCATCATTTCTTTGCACAGACCCCCGACAACAAAAGAATAAAAAAAGAGAGACAGATATACAGAGAGAGTTCCTCCCCTTTTCGATAACCAAAGAGAGAGAGAGAAGCCAGGAGAGCAACACGAGGAGAGCAAGAAGTACATTTCTTCATCCACGCCAAGCAGATCTTCCACGAGCCAAGGCTGCATACCGATCGTCCAAGGAGTAAGGCAGAGCGGCCGTCGCTTTCCCGAGCCTCTATCGTCACCCTCCAGAATCAAAAATAAACAATTGTACTTAGACTGCTGTACCTAGGTTTTTGTCCCTAGGCTTTCTTTGTACAAGCGAGTCTGTAACGTAAAGTAAAAGTCCGGTCCTCCGATAATTATTTTGTTCTTTTATATTTCATGGCAGACAATTATTCAAACCTTTGAAAAACAAGCTATTTAATAAGTTAGAAATACGTTAAATTATCTAATAATTAACTAAATTCCAAAATCCTAAACATTCAAAATAAATAAAAAGTATATATTCTAGTGCATCTTATAAATCCTTTACAAAATCATTACCATACGTATATAGGATAGTACTTTCTTGCTTGTTTTAATATTTTTATTAAAATCATAATTTGATCACAAGGATATATAAAGATACTAAACAAATACTAAATATTTAAAAAAATCGAGGGGTTTACATTCTACCCAACTTATAAAAAAATTTCGTCCTCGAAATTAAAATAAAACTTAATATAAAAATTATATAGCAATAATCTTATTTTAAAAAAATATCGTGAGGCTGAAAATGAAGGGAGAGTAAGTACATTATAACTCTGTTTCATAAAGAGAGAGGATATAGTCATAGGAGGAATCCAAGCTGACATTGTATTCTACAAGATAAGGTGGTCTTAGCCTTGCATCGATCATGGGTATCTAGTCGTTTGAGGGAATGGGTCGAAATTGCAAGGTTAAAATCATAGGGAACAAAAAGTAGCATCTATGGTTCATTCAAAAATAAAAGTGTGACATGCATGTAGTGTAATTGAAATCGAGTGCACGATGGAGTGTTTGGGTAGGACATGTGTGTGAGTAGCTCGTCTAGTTTTTGAGGGTGCAGTTCATTGGAAGGAAATGGCTAGTGTTGTGCTCCAAATGTCAAAGTTACGATGGAGGCATCAAGATGATACGGATATAACTAAATGTTATAAACCAATGATTTATTAGTCCCGTTGGAACCAATCTTTGGTTCATTTAAGTCTTGGATTTTTAATCTATATTGGCTGGACGAGATCCCAAAAATCTGTCCGAACCATTTCTATTAGGTTAGGACAACATAGAATAGGGTTCAACTCGAGTGGTGGAGCTAAATGCCAGTCGTATTGATTAAGAAGGTTCTCTAAGTCTTGAGATGCGCCTTCCGTGACTTTTGTGTATAAGTAGCACACAAAAACTCCATAAAGTGGCACACTAGTGGGATGTGCGTAGAGGGCTTCGAGTGGGTCACAACCATATATTGGGTCATAAGATTTGAGTCAAGGTTGGATCTCTATCTGAGGTAGAAAGGGACAATGGTATTATGGTAGGGGTTATAGCTAGCCTTTTTGACCTGAAAGTCGTATCATAAAAATAGAGTACAAAGGGACGTGTTTTAGTGGGACATGATATATCTACATGAAGGTGGAGTCGTCTATGTCTTGTATGAAAAGTTTGTTCGAAGGTGACAACTGATCTCGTGCTCCAAAAATTAACGTCACGACCGGGGACACCAAATGATCTAGATAGAAAGTGGGAGTTCATGAGGCACTATTTATCTCCCTAATGGAAACCAACTTATTCTAGTCATTTGGTAATACTAGTATCTCCTACATTTAGAAGGCTTACTATTTACTTACTCTAGAAGTTAGGACATGGTTTTTGGATTAATGAGGTTAAAAATTCTCAAAGTCGTGATATTGCACCTCGACTCTTGATTAGAAAATAATACTACACGACAAAATAGATAATGTGATATAGTAGATATGAATCAAGTTGAAGATAGTTCTTCCATTTCAAATAGATGGAAATGATTTTGTATATAGCCTTCATGGCTATAGGGGACTACTTCGTGTCTACGAGCGTTTGTTTTTCGAAAGAAGTGACGAAAACAATAAGAGTTCGAGGAATATGGAATCAAATTGTAAATATGGTTTTCAAGGTGATTGAATAATTCAAAGAGGAAGTTTGTTAAGATCATTGCAGATGAGATCCTAGAGGACAAGTTTAACTATATCTCAATCCATGTAAAATAATCAAAGAGCGAACCGAAGTGCACTAGGTTGACCAGACCATCATGCACCGGTTCTGATTAGACAATATGTTAGTGGACTCGTCCAAGTAACATATGTCTTGAAACAGGCTCGATAAAAGAGTAAGCTTGCAAAACTAGGCTATACTAGCAGCATTCGTCAAGTTAGTCCAAAATATAAGTACGAGAGATAATGATTTAAGAAATACAACTAATTCAAGTTCCTCAGTAATCAAGTCTTGTCTGATGTTCGAGCATACGCAGTTGTCCTACTGTCTTCTTGTCTAAGGCTTTGGTCGACCAGAGGGGTATGGACCTGTAAAACTCTATAGCCTAGGTATTCTACCATTTTTATTCAACCATTTCTCCTAAAGGGTTTATGATGACAATAGGATGCTAGGTTATGAGGCATTCTACCCGACTTATAAGAGTTAAACTAATGGTGTATTTGAACCAATATGGCCTACTAGTCATTCTTCTAACTCCTATCAAGCACGAAGGAAGAATAAGATTTACGGTAGAAGAGATCAAGCAAGATGCAATCAATGAGTCAAGTGCGAGTTCAAAAATAAAATCAAGGTAGGAGGTAAAGTATGTGGATGACATCCTAGACTCTAATCCTATTCGCAGGCTTGTTTGGTACGGTAAAGTAACCAAACAATTTATCTCGACCTGCATGGGCTAGCACAAAAACATGTAATGCTCCAGTCCCAAAATACTTAGGACTAAGTACATGGACATGCCAGCTGCATAAATACGAAGTATACTCCAATATATGGAATCCTTGTATGTATACACAAGTTGTAAAACAGTAAAACCAATGCTAACTAATCTCATCTACAAAATAAAGGAATAAAAGATACCATATAATCAACTACGAAATGTCTTTATACAAGACGTTGGGCAGAGACAAATCTACTACCGAATATTTTAAAAGAGGGAATACATAATAAAATAAAGAGTTTGGCGAGCGAAGCGAAGACGATCAAAGTGCAATCATCCTCGAAGAAATATAGATGATCCCGGCCATGGCTAGAACACCTGTGAAGGACAAGAGCACACACCTGGAGAGATAACCAGATCCTCAGAGGGACGTAACATGATACACAATATCATGCCATATAAACTGAATATAACTGCTAAATAATAATAAGTAAGATCGGATCAAAACATGGTCCGATACCTCACGATTTGGATTAGCGTACCATCCCCCTAACTAAACAAGGACAGGAGATGGCACACTAAACCATGATGAAGTATCTTTCCAAGCCATGAATCCAATGTGGTATCCAGACCACAACAAGGTTCAGCACCTTCTCATCGGAGTAGTGAGCCACACCTATAACCAAACAAGGACAAGATGTGGCAAACTAGTCCGTGACAAGTTGCTGTTCCAAGCCATGGTCAGATACAAGTAACCAAACTAAGAGTACTCGTACCTAACGGATAAGGGTCATCAAACCATTCTAAGTGGAATGCATTTTGAGAACAGTTCATGGTCTCATGACTACCGGGTCAAGTCAGAAAAATACCAATGTAGTGCAGTACCTCAGTAGCGAGTCACAACACCATATACTATTCCTCAGTATCGAGCGAGTCTATAGCATATAGTCTACCTATCGTTCCTCAGTAGCGAGCGAGTTTACGATAGATAGGGTGGTAGTCAACTTCCAATCATGTTCTCCCCGCCCAATGCCAACTCATAACTGCTAAGTCTTCTAGCATGCAACTCTATTAGCAGTTATTTTCTAACGTACGGCTTATACGTACTGGTGGCCAGCCAATCACACATGTCTGAGTCCTATACGTGACTCACAACAATGTGGTACAAATGTGTCAAGGCCTATAAATGCAACACACAAAGGGTGGTCCCTTAAATCTAAGTTCAATGTATAAAAAATAGTACATAGCAGGAAATAGAACTAAACAGTAAAAATTCTATCTACTTATGTCATGTATCACAGTTTATTTTACAAAAAATAAATAATGAATAATGCATGAATATGAACTAAAGTAAAATAATCAGCTAATGGCAAGGTATCTTGTCTGGAGGTTGTGTGCAGAAAGGCGACGTCCGATGACTCAAATCGTCAGAATAGTGAAGCAATAAAAGCCAACTTTTACGAACGACCTCAGATGCTAAAATAAATATCACGAACAGATTTGGCATAGAAGAAATACCTAGGAAATGTCTGTCCAAAAGTCCAATTCCGGAAGAGGGGCAAAATCATAATTTTGGGTCAAAATGATATCCGTCGTTAGACCCATTTTGCACCGAAAAGCGGGTCACTACCTATGGTCTCTAAAGTCATCAACCTACATGTCGAAGGGTCCGGTTAAGGAGACGAACCCAACCATATGTCGAAAGACGGATTTTGGTGGGCCGTGCATAAATTCGCTCGTTAGAGCGGGTCGCGGGCTTACCAAATAGGCGTTCCGTTCGACCTTCTCAGAATTGGACCAAACTTGGCATACAGGACCTGAAAAATGATTCGATCTTGATTGCACAAGTTTTATGTCGATTCAACGAACGTGCATAAAATTATGGGCTAGTTTGCAAAAGGTCGATACGGGGGTATCTTGACGGATACACACTGATTTTGTCGCGCACTCACGACGAAATCGAGTTCTGTCAGTTACCATATGTTGGCAACATCCATACGCGCCTTTCGATGCGTTTCATTTGCGACCTCGTTGCCCGGTTTGTCGGGGCACATGCCGTATCGGTAATTGAATTTGGTTGAATTGGAAGAAATTTGTGACCTAGTTTAAACATCGACAGCCTTGAACTTTAAAAACCTAGACATTTTAAACTCAAATTTAGAGTGGATTTAATTGAATTGGAAGAAAATCTAATCAGGAATTGATAGGATCTAATCCTAGGAAATTTGATTCAGATTTGAATCATTTAAATCTTTCTTTCCTTTTTTTTTCCTTTCTCCATTGCTTTTACACAGAGAAGTCTCTGTTGGGAACAAGCCCATGCTCGGGCTGGACGGAGCACTGTTCCCTTGAACAGTGCTGACGTTAGCACCTTTTTTTTCTTCTTACTGTAATAAAGTATTTTAAGTAATTTATAAATAATATAGATTAAAATAAATTATAAATAATTTCTAATAAATTCTAAAATAAATTCAAAAATATTTTTGGAAAATATTAGTCAATATCTAGTACAAATTAACTTTTAAGTAGCACTTACTTGTTATTCAGGATATTTACATTATTCAAAACTTTTAAAAACAAGCTATTTAATAATTTAGAAATACGTTAAATATCTAATAATTAACTAAATTCCAACATCCTAATCATTCAAAATTAATGAAAAGTATATATTCTAGTGCATCTTATAAATCTTTTACAAATCATTATCATACGTATATAGGATAGTACTTTCTTGCTTGTTTTAATATTTTTATTAAAATCATAATTTGATCACAAGGATATATAAAGATACTAAACAAATACTAAAAATAAAAAATAAATAAAAAATCAGGGGTTTACAGTTACATCTACTCGTTTTGTAGGTGGACCCTCAACCCTATCATGCTGAAAGCAAGTCGATCCTCGATAGCGGATGTTCGTGACACATGACAGGTGATGCATCCTTATTCGCTCCACTAGCAATAAAGAGAGAAGGGTATGTTTTCTTTGGCAATAATCTTCGAGTGCCTAGTAGCCAATCCAGATGAAAATTGGCTATGACACGTGAGACTAGGACATGCAAACATAGACACTATCTTACGACTATCAACTAAAAAGTTGGTAAAAGGACTCCCAAGAATTTCCTTCAAGAGAAATATGGTATGTCCAGACTGTGAAAAGAACAAAACAAGTAGGTCATCTTTTAAATCTCTCAACGTTGTAAGCACTTCTAGACCCTTTTTATTGATTCATATGAATTTATTTGGTCCTAATAGAGTCACTAGTCTTTGCGGTAAGCTCTACGCTTTTGTTATAGTTCATGACTTCTCTCGATTTATATGGGTTTACTTTTTATCTAATAAAAGCAATGCTATTTTTGAATTTCAAGTATTTTGCTAAAATGTACAAAATGAAAAAGGCTTTATGATTACTCGAATCTGAAGTGATTATGGTGGCGAATTCGAATTATTAATTTGAAAAGTTTTGTGATGATAATGGATATTTCCATGAGTTTTTTGTCCGAGAACTCCTCAATAAATTGGTGTTGTAGAGCGGAAGAATCGAACTCTTAGCAATATGACTAGAGTCATGCTTAACCAACATAATCTTCCTAAATATTTTTGGACATAAGGTGTAAGAACATCTTGTCACGTTTTGAATAGGGTATTAATTCGACCTATATCGAAGAAAACCCCCTATGAATTGTGGTTTGTAAAGATTCCAAACATTTCTATTTTAAAGCTTTTGGTTATCGCTGCTTTATACTGAACACCAACGACAACTTAGGTAAGTTCGACTCGAAGGAAGATGGAGGGATATTCCTCGGGTATGTTGCCAAGAGTAAGGGATATATATTTTTTAATAAAAGATCTATGATTGTTGAAGAATCTATTAATGTTTCCTTTGATGAGCTCAACAGTCAGAAATATAGCGATAGTGATGATGAAGATATGCAAAATCAATCCAAGGCACCTGAAGATACTGATACGAATAAGAACTATCTGGAGAGTCTGCCTAAGAAGATGCAATTCATGCCGGACCACCTAGAGACACTTGGTATAGGTGATGTATCCAAGGGAGTAGGTACGCACTTTTCTACTAGTGACATAACAGCAAACGTAGATTTCATTTCTCTAGTAGAACCTAAGTCAGTAGGAGATACTTTTCTGGATGAATTTTGGATTGATGTCATGCAAGAGGAACTTAATCAATTTGAGGGAAACCAAGTTTGGGAACTTATTCCTAAACCTATCGGTCAATCGATAATTGGTACCAAATGGACGTTCCGAAATAAACTAAATGAGGATGGATATGTTCTACGCAACAAAGTACGTCTAGTGGCATAAGGTTATAATCAAGAAGAAATTGATTATGACAAGACATATGCATATGTTGTTAGACTAGAGTATATTCGTATGTTTTGTGCATTTGTATATTTTCATAATTTTAAACTTTTTCAAATGGATATTAAGAGTGCATTTTTGAATGTATTTTTAAAGGATGAGATTTTTGTGAAGCAACCCCCTGGTTTTGGGGATTTTTAAAAACTTGATCATGTTTTCAAGTTAAGAAAGGTACTTTATGAACTCAAACAAGAACCGCATGCTTGATATGAACGCCTAAGTGCTTTCCTACTTGAAAATAGATTTTCAAAAGGAAGGGTTGATACAACTTTTTTTTTATCAAAACTTCAGTTGACAATATTTTACTTGTACAAATTTATATTGATGACATAATTTTCGGTTCTACTAACGAAAAACTTTGTTAAGATTTTGCTAAGTGTATGTAGAATGAGTTTGAGATGAGTATAATGGGAGATCTCAACTACTTCCTAGGACTTCAGATCAAACAACACTCACAAGAGACCTTCATCAATCAAGCCAAGTACACGAAGGACTTACTAAATAAGTTTAACTTCGACAACGCAAAGACTATCGGTACGTCAATGGCTATATCAACTCGATTTGATATTGATGAAAGTAGCAAACCAATCGACCAGTGTAAGTATCGAGGTATGATTGGTAGTTTACTTTATTTAACTGCTAGTCGCCCTGATATTATGTTTAGTGTTTGCATATGTGCACGATACCAAGCCAACCCTAAGGAATCACACATATGCACAGTTAAGCGTATCTTCCAAAACCTTAAAGGAACTTCTACTGTCAACTTATGGTATCTTGAAACCATATCGTTTAACCAAATCGGTAACTTAGATGCTAATTTTGCTGGATGCAAAGTAGACTATAAAAGTAACAGCGGTACGTATCATTTTCTAGGTTAAGCTTTAGCCTCTTGGTTTAGCAAGAAATAAAATTTTGTAATATTATCAACAACTAAGGCTGAGTATATCGTCGCAGAACGTTGTTGTGCTCAAACTTTATATATGAAACAAACCCTAGAAGACTATAATTTGTACTATTAATCTGACTAAGAACACAATATGTCATTCATGCACTAAGCACATAGAAATGCATCATAACTTTTTCGTGATCAACAACAACACGGGGATATTAGTCTAGAGTTTATTGTTACAGATCATCAACGGTCAGATATATTCACAAAACCACTAAGCGAAGACCATTTCAACTATCTGCATCGAGAGTTAGGCATACTTGAATTTTTGGAGTCGTAATATGTTATGATTAATAAAAATACTTAAAAATTAAATTTTAATAATTTATTAATCAAAGTTATTTTGGGTACAAGCCGAAAGGGTCCTTCTGTCAACAAGGCGTAAAAGCCTAAGCGACATGGTATCAAGTGTCTTCGGACTACCGCTAGCTGGGATTCGGCCCCTACAGCTAACCCAAGGTAATAGATATTAGTTAATCAAAGAATTACAAGTTTCTAGGTTATTCATCATTCATTACTCAAATACGAACAAAATTCCAAGTGGCCGAACTCTGTAGGGACATGTTATATATCCAGAATTCGAACAACAACCCCCCTATTCATCTTCTTCCTCCCCAAAACAGCTGCCCAAGAGCCAAAAACCTTGAAACCCTGAAACCCTAAACCCTAAACCCTAGATCCTAAAATTTTTCTCCATAAGCTTTCTAACTCAAAATTCCTTGGATCTAAGGCTCTCTTAAGGCATTCTCTTCCATCTTTGATCAATTTTGAGGTATACCTCTCTTTTCTCTCTCAATTGCGTAATGACTCCTATAATTTTTTAGAGAAAGAAAATTAGGAATACTGCCTCATCTTCCACATCTGAATATGAACCTATTAATCTATCCAGTCCCTTTCGTCCTGATGACGATGAAGATTGTGATCCAAAACTATTTTTATTATCAGAATGATCTACCCATTGGTTTGATCATTTTCGATACCGAAAAATTTATCCGGATAACACGATTAATTTTACCATTTTCTTGAAATATTTGTCTATTTTTGAAAACCTAGGACTTCGTGAATTTTTGGAAGAGATTCACGACAATGCAGTTTGCAGATTTTATTGTAACATGCAAGAATCAGACGACTTTATTCGTTCCTCTATCAGCAGGAAGGAATTTGAGTTTAACTCTGACGACTTGAGCGAATATTTTCAACTGTCGAACAACGGTGATGCTCTTGTCGATATTGTTAAAGTTCTATTTCCTGAAGGCATGACACTTGAGTCCGTCAAGGTCGCGTTGTGTCATTCGGATCCGGTTCCTCGGAAAAGGTTGTTCGCACATAACCTAAACCAACTTTTCTATGAATTACATCGTATTATCGCTTCATCTATTCTACCCAAAATGGGATATACTGATGAGATCACGTACTTGGAGTTATCTGCGATGTATCACATCCACTTTGGGATTTCTTTTTTCTTTTCCAAGACTATGCTATCACTTATGATCAACTGTCGGAGGGCAGGCCGTAACCTCCTCTATCCTATGCATATGATGGTAATCTTCCAAAAATTTGATATCTCTTTAGAGTCTTGTCCCATCTCTGGAACGCCTTCAGAGCTACTTAGGTCTAGGAAGTTCCCACACCCTCCTAGTGATGCTCCACCTCCACCTCCACCTACTCCAATCGCAGCCATGGGTCATACTATTGACGAGCTCTATCAGTGGTCCGATGCTTTTGTCACTCTCTAGGGACGATAGTGTCAGGCCGATCTGACTCGTTATAGTGATATTGAATTTTTTCATATTTTTCATGTTCAGATCTTAAGAAATGCTACTGCAGATATCAAGTGGGCGATGGCTCATCATTCTACTGCACCGACGACTATCCTCCGTCACCCTACTTTTGATGGACCGAGACTTGAGGATGATCCGAAATTTGCCTTCTTCGACCCGACGATCGCTTATTTTGATCTGAACGAGCCACCGGTTGATGCACCTCCTGCTGATGCTCCTGGTGGTGCTGATAGTTGATCTGATGTTTTGGACTAGTATTTCTTTATGGATCTGTTTGCTTGATGATGATGATTTGTAGTAGTGACACTTCTTATGCATTTTGGACTTCTTTATTTATAGTGACATTTTTATATTATTCACTTTGGACTTCTCAGTTGTAGTGACATTTTCATCTTTTATGTGAGTTGTTAGTTTTCATTCATTGCTAATGTTTTATTACTGCTACTGCTGATGTTCTCATTTTGTACTACTTTAGTTATTGATTTTTTATATAATATATTTGGTATCACTCTATTTTTTTTTCCCTTCTTTGTGGTTACTTATCTCATATATTACGGGGGACCGTATTTTGAGTACATGACAAAGGAGGAGAATGCGCATACCAACATCATAAATTTTAAGACTTCAGACAAGTCAGGTATAATTTCAAAGTTAAATATATTTTATTGATTATATTTTAGTATAGACTCAAAGTTTGTCAATTATCAAAATAGGGGAGATTGTTAGTCCATTGGTCATGATCACACCTGATTTTGTTAAACAACATCAACTTTGGTAGATACGCAAAATATATATACAGCTATAGGTTACAGATTTCATGTCTGCACCTACTACTACTATAAGCTACAGAAGTCTTGTCGTCATCAAAGAACCAAAAGTGATGGAATCAGGATCAAGCTTTTTACATATTTTTTCTGTAATTTTATTTCTATTAAGTCTAGAAAAAATATGTAAGATTCATCAGGATCGGTAGTGGCTTAGCAATCCTCAGTCCCCTTGATATCTGCATCCAACGTTCGAATACGAGATTTTTGCATCCGAACTCTGCCTAAATTCGATCTACAAAAATACTATAAATAGAGAAGAACTTTCACGTTTTCAGATCACTCATTCATTCTCTTCTCTATTTCATTCAAAGTATTTTCTATGAGCTATAATTTCAAATATAGCCTATACTACTTTTAGCCAAGCCAGTACAGTTTCTATTTAATTTAGAGTTTGGTTGTGAAGAGTTGTATCAGAAGCTAATTTCAGAAAAGTTCCAATTTTTAAATTGCCTTATGGAGTCGGTCGTGCACTCGTTGCCAAGCACGGTATTGTGAAGTCGATCATGCACTTGTCCCCAAGCACTGTGATATAAGAGTTGCAAGCACTCAGTTAAAGCTTGTGCCATAGTGGATTAATATCGAACAGGTGTGCTCGATACTGGATTAGTCCTCTATGAGAGAAACCAGTATATATCGCTGTGTCACTGAGTTTGATCTTCCTAACTCTTACTTTATTGTAATTCATTTATTGTTATATCATTTTCTCTTACTTGACATAGTATACATTTTTTAATTGGTGATATTTATTCTGTTACACGCGCACGCACTTTATTCACCCACCTCTAGAGGTGATGAACGATACTACATAGGTCTTCCGTGTTCAGTCCGAACACACAACCCAGTCCTGTTAATAATAGCTCGGTCTGCTAAAGATCTACTGTTGCACTACCTTCCTAATCCCAAATTATGTTTATGGGCTCCTTCTTACTATATGATTGTTTGTCTCCCTATGTTAAGATATCGAATGCCCGTCAATCAAAATAAGTTACTGACAACTACATTGATCGATATCTTTTGTCCTTAAGTAGTACCACTCAACTTTATTTGTTATGTCGGATATAATCTACCTGTAGGCTTTACCTGACAATCCTTATGATTTCCTTAATAGGACATCATCATTCTGATACATCAGGACATGGATTCCTTTTATAATCAACAATCCATCATAAACATAATGCCAATATCCAATTCATAGAGGTTATTGACTCATTATGAATCTCACTCTTTTATGAATCAAACTAATACACACTACATATACATGTCTATTATTATATTCGGATTAAGAGTACAAGCATCTGTAGGAACGAGATGGGTGTAGAGTAGCACCAGAACTACGGTACCAATCAAAAGCGTTACCGGGCTCAAAGAAGGGATGAACCGTCTCATGATCATAGCGGTAGCTGGATACGGTAGGATCTCGTGGAAGAGAACTGACATGCTGGCCAGTCTACGTAAAACGTAGATCTGTAAAGGAGTTTGCAAGTACCTGAAATCAACTAGCATCTCGAAACTCGCGTTCCCTTAATATGTCAGTAACAAACGCTCGTAAAGAGTTGTGCTCATCCAGCTGAATACGTCGTGTATCAAACAAGTGCTGGTGGAGAGCCTTAAATTTCATAGGGTAATCCTAAGGTGGAGGAGGTGTTGTAGTAGGAGGAACAAAAGGGACAGCTGTTCTGCGATAAGAGAGCTGAAGATACTTGGGCTCTGAGTCACGAGAACAAGAATATAAATCGATCTCGAAGTGTTGGAAGATGATAGGAAGAATCATCACATAGACAAGGTTTCTGTTCCTTTTGCGACATACACCCATCATCTGGATAATCGTCTTAGGGACGAAAAATAGAATCCCATTACAAATATGATAAATTGCACATATTTCAAGAGTCGTCACATCGTCTTTGGAAGTGGATTTTGGCAGAATAGTAGAATAGATAATGCGATGTAACTCGTAAAAGAATAAGCTCAAATGAGCAGATTTAAACTTTCCGGGATGGACATGATCAGGAGCACAGAGTTGGTTCTTAAAACTATTTAAAGTCGTATCCCCTGGAAATTCAAATTCAGTGATATTGTCTAGCAGAGCACCTACAGTTAGAATGTATAGGATTTTCGCTAAGTCATCATCATTGAATTGAATGTCAATGCCTGTGACACGGCTCTTAATAGTGAAATTATCATCGGCTAAGGTGAAGTTGCAGTAAAATAGCCGAATAGCATTAGTGGCAATAGAAAATGAATGAGTGACAAGGTTGTGCAATCCCAATGCTTCAAAAAAAGTTTTGTGTGACAGAAAAGAGTTTCGAAGAAAAACTCGTTGAAAAATTTTGCATACCACTTAATCGGTGCACCAGGGCATATGTTGTGGATTAAAAATTTTGCATACCACAATAATGATTATTCAAGAGTTTCGAAGAAAAACTCGTTGAACGCGTTTGGACAGGCGAAAAGAGAGATCCTTGAAGAGGATTCGAAGAGGAGGCTTCTTCACTAGCCGCCGTCTTCTTTCTCTTGAAGGGATTATGCATCCTAGGCATAGTTTCTAAGAAAAAATAAAATTTCTAAGAAATTTGAAATAGAGATATGGAAGAGATTATACCTCTAGAAATCAAGTATGTAGAAGAGAATGAGATTCAACGCACAAATCTAAAATTTGGAAGGAAAACTCCAAAAGAATAGGGGGAATCGATAATGGAAGAACTAGGGTTTGGTGGCTCTTTCGCGCGGCTACTACTCTGTTTGAAGGAGGAAGGAGATGAATATTAAGGGGGCTACCTCGGTTCTGACTTAAAATACCCGACACCACCAGAACTCGGGCCACTTCGCTTTGACCGTGGTCGTGGTGACGGACAGACCCTTTATAGGCTTGTCTCAAAAATAGTTCTTACATAATAAAAATTAATTAATAAAATTAAATTAATTAATATTATTGATATCTAAAATTCCTAATTCTCGACGTAAACAATTGATTCGATCTTCTGCTAAAGGTTTTGTAAATATGTCAGTAAATTGTTTCTCTATGTCTACATATTCTAGGTTTATATCTCCATTTGTTTGATGGTCTCTAAGAAAATGGTGTCAAATCTCAATAAGCTTAGTGCAAGAGTGACATACATTATTCTTTGTCAAATTGCTAGTACAAGTGTCGTCACAAAAAATGGGTATGTGTGTGTAATGTAAATCAAAGTCTTCTAAGGTTTGCTTCATCTACAAAATTTGTGCACAACAACGTTCTGCGGTGATATACTCAGCCTCAGTAGTTGATAATGCGACAGAATTTTGTTTCTGGCTAAACCAAGAGACTACTACCTTACCTAGGAAATGACATGTACCGCTAGTACTTTTTCTATCTACTTTGCATGTTGCAAAATTAGCATCCGAATAACCGATTAGGTCAAAGGATGTGGTTTTGAGATACAATAAGCCGACAGAAGAAGTACCTTTAAGGTAACGAAAGATACGCTTAATTGTGTACAAGTGTGATTCCTTAGGGTTAGCTTGAAAACGTACATACAAGCAAACACTAAATATTATATCAGGACGACTAGAAGTTAAATAAAGTAAACTACCAGTCATACGTCGATACTTATGTATGTCGATAGGTTTACCTTGTTCATCTACATCAAACTTGGTTGAAGTTGCCATTGGAGTGCGAAGAGGTTTGACGGCTTCCAGATCGAACTTTTTTAGCAAATCTTTTGTGTAGTTGGCTTGATTGATGAACGTCTTATTGTTGGTTTGTTTGATTTACAATCCAAGGAAGAATTTGAGTTCTTCTATCATGCTCATCTCAAACTCATTCTGCATACACTTGGAAAATTCTTGACAAAGAGACTTATCAGCAGATCCAAAGATAATATGGTCAACATAAATTTGATTAAAATAAGATTTTTTTTTTGAAGACTTTATAAAAAGTGTAGTGTCAACCTTGCCTTTTAAAAAATAATTATCAAGTAGAAAAGACCTTAAACGATCATACCAAGCACGAGGGGCTTGTTTCAGATCGTATAAGGCTTTCTTCAACTTGAAAACATAGTCAGGATTTATGAAATCAACAAATCCTGGAGGTTGAGCTACATAAACTTCTTCTTTTATAAAACCGTTAAGAAATGCACTTTTGACGTCTATTTGAAAAAAATTAAAATTATGAAAATATGCAAATGCACATACATGCAAATGGATTCTAATCTCGCAACTGGGCATCGGTCTCATTGTAGTCAATACCTTCCTCTTGGTTGTTTCCTTGAGCTACGAGTCGGTCCTTGTTATGAGTGACTAAACCATTCTCATTCAACTTGTTTCAGAATACCCAGCGGGTGTCAATGAGTGGATGATCAATGGGCTTGGGAATAAGTTCCCAAACTTGATTCCGTTCAAATTGGTTTAATTCTTCTTACATAGCATCTAACCAATAATTATCGCTACATGCTTCTTCAACAGTTTTGGGTTCTAGCTGTGAAAAAAATGCAACACAAGAAGTTATATCTCCGGCAGAAGAACGAGTACTTACACCTTTGGTAATCTAACCTAGTACCAAGTCCTTGGGATGGTCAGCCATAAACTTTATATTCTTTTTGGCAGACTCTCAAGGTAGCTGGTTCCAGTTTCTGGTTCTACAGGTGCTTTGCTTCGTATACTGAGGTCTTCATCATCATCGTCAATCATCAGTTGATTTAGTTCGTCAAAGGTGACATTCATTGATTCTTCGATGATTATAGTCCTTTTGTTAAAGACTCGGAATCCTTTGCTTTTGGAGCATAACCAAAGTGGTACTAGTGACCACACTTATGTTGGTGTAATTGCTTGTAAGATGACATTTGCAGTTTTCCAATCACCACCATGTTCTATGGTTCTATTTGATATGAGAAGCTTCACCTGCACTAAGAGGTGAAGACTTTCGTATCCAAAACTTGGATCCATATTTGTTAGCTTTTGGAATCCATTTGCACAAGTTTATATCAACAAGTTTTCTAGTCTGACATTGACTAGAAATGTGTCCTTTTATACCACAATAATAACAAAAAGTATTAACATTAGTGCTCTGTGCAACAGTATAAGACCGTGTAGTGTTGTGATATGATGTGCCTGGATATTTGTAATAGAAAGCATGATGATATGTATCATTTGCTTTGCATGCTTTCTTTGATCGTGTCCTATCATGGGTGTGATGTGTCATAGGACAAAACTTTGATTACGTAATAGGTATTACCTATTTTCCCAATCTAATTTCTAACTTTTTAGAGATAGCATATGCCTCATCGTATTTAGTAGTAAGAGAATCAATACTATATGAAGCAATAGAATACTTCTTCTTTTCTGATTCTAATTCCTCCTTAAGTTCGGCATTTTCTTGAGTGCTTTTCTCAATACATTCAAGTGCCTTATGCAATCTGAACTCAAGTGTGGAAATCTAAGTAGTGTTATCAGAAGTAGAAGCTTTTCTAGCATCATTCAATAAGCAAGTAAGCTTTTCATTCTCATGATTATAGGATAGAATATCCTTTCTAGCTTGCTTATACTTATCTAATACTTTATTGTGTTCTTCCAATAGATCACTGAAAGCATCAGATAATTCATCATAAGAGAATTCACTTTCTTCATAAAAAGGATTATTTTGTACCTCGTTGGGTATTGGTATTGACCATAAATTCGTAGCTTAACGAGGGCTCTCTACTTCTTTAGAGTCGCTTGCGTTGCTTTTACACCATATGCTCATACTAGCTTACTTGTGAGATGGTGATCTTCCTTCGTTTGATTATTCGCAGCAATTCTTCTCTTTAGTAGTAGTAGGGCAATATTCTATTATGCGGCCTGATCTTCTACAGTTATGGCATATAATCTCTTCTTCATATAAGGGATTATATTGTACCTTAAGTCCTGAGGCCATCATGCACACATTTGCATTATTTTGAAGACTATCCTCCTTTATGGAGTTGCTAGCTTTGCTTTCATACATTCACTCATAGGTAGCTTTAAGAAGTTTCCAGATTCTATGAGATGTTGTGCAAGTAGTAATAAGATTGAATATATTTATGTCTACAGCACAATTAAAAAACATGCATTACTTTTGCATCAAGGCTAGCTAACTTCTTCTCTACCTCCATGTAACTATAATAAGATTTGTTAATAATAGAGGAAGTAAGAATAGAGGTGATAGTAGGCTTTTTGTAGCCGTTGATAATAATTGACCAGAGGTCAAAATCTAGAGACTTCAGATAAAAGTTCATCCTTATTTTCCAGTATGTGTAGTTAGTACCATCAAACAGTAGGAGTCTATTTGTAGTTTGGCCTTCACTTATGAATTTCAGAGTTGCCAGTGATCTATGTAACAATAGTTGTATTAAAGAAAATAATAGCAATATTATCTTGTTTTACCTGTATAACCTGCTCTAATACCAATTATAGGAACACGATGTAAAGCGCTATACTCTAGAGGGGAGGTGAATAGAGTAGGCAGCAAAAAATTAGCTATTAAAAATTAAGAGTCGTAAGATCACAGAAATATATTACACATATGAAAATGTAAAAGTAGAGAGCAGAAAGCAGACGCAAATACAAGGATGTATACTAGTTTTCCTCTTGTGAGGACTAATCTAGTCGGAAGAACTCAGCTTCCATTTGAAATCTACTATGAAAATTATAAGTTTTCATGCGAAGTCCATACAACTTCTATAATGCGAGCTTTGATTCGAAGCACTCGACCAACTTCAATTGTAAAGTGTCCATCTTCAATGAAGCTTCTGATTACAATCACTCTGAAACTTCTAGACCGTACCGTATTGGCAAATCGACTAGAGGATTGTAACTGGCTTAGGATTTGAAAATAAAAGCTTAAAAGACTTTGGAAGACCGTAGTAGACTTAGAAAGAAGAGAAAAGAGAATGAATTGGTGTGTAAAAATGGTAAAAATTCTTCTCTATTTATAGGTTTTCCAAAGGAAAAATTCAGCTAGAATTCGAGCATAATTCGGGCATAATTCTTTGAGAGAATCTTGGCAAATAGCTATTGCATCCGTAACTTCGGGGAGACTGGGTTTAAAAGCCAACATTCCACTAACCGAACTCTGGCCGAATTTGGGCCGAATTCAGGCCGAACTCAGTCCGTATTCTGTTGGTCAAGAATTGGTTTGGTTAGAGTTTGGCAAATCAGGTTTTGGGCTTTTTGAGAATTCAAGCAGTTAGTAAGTAGTTTGGGCTTTTGTAAGTAGGACTTGTTTTCAAAATGAAAGGGTATTTTGAAAACATTTATAGGTAGCCTATTTGGCAATACGACTCGGTATACATTATATTTCTAGACTCAATAAATGTAAAAAATACATTGATAATGAAAATACAGACTCAATGGCAAAACAGCTCCAAGTCTTAAACGGTAGCAGTAGAAGTTTGAGAAAATCGTCCAAGTAGCCCTTATATCGAGACAGGGTTAAATCAATTATCAAAATCAGGTTTGACTATAACCAATGGGCCAATATCATCCATAATAATTGAGGTATTTATTCTCTTATGTAGTTAGCACGAAGAGAACAACCCCAAGTGGTTATGTTAAATACACACAAAATGCACAAGTAAAAACCTATAGTCAAGATAGACTAATACCAGATTACACGACAACCTTACCAATGGTTTGTCCAAATCCATCTAGGTTGTGAACCAATTATATATTCTACAAGGAACTGATAATATGATCTTATGTGTATCACTATAAAACATATTATCTACAATATGGAATATCAGACACTTGCATTAACATATTTTTTTTTAAAATGCCAACATTTGCCCAAATAATTTTTATTCAAAAATAATAAGAAAATTTAGTTATAGTTAATACAAAAGTGATGCCTTTAGTATATAACCCTAACAATCTCCCACTTATACTCAAAGCATTGCTTTTTAGTATACTGTTACAAATCTTCCATTTATACTTAAAGCAATGCAGCCCTGCATCTGACTCCCATTCTCTCAGCAAGATTATTAAAAGCCTTAGCCGGTATACTCTTTGTAAAGGGATCAGCTAGGTTGTTTGCTGATGCTATGTTGGTCACAACAACATCTCATCTTTTTTACGATATCTCGTATCAGGTGGTACTTGTGCTTAAAATGTTTATCTGTCTTATGGATTCGTGATTCCTTCGAATTTACAAATGCACCACTATTATCATAATAAAGTATAATAGTCTTACGCAAACTAGGTACCACATTCAAGTCCAATAGGAAGTTTCTGAGCTAAACTGCTTCTTTGGCTGCCTCAGAGGCTGCCACATACTCGGCTTCTATGGTGGAATCAGCAATATATTTTTTTTTGATGCTCCTCCATACTATGGCTCCACCTCCCAAGGTAAAAACATAACCTAATTCTAGCATCCCGATCTGACTAAAAATCTTAGTCTGTATACCCCAAGGGCACTAAACTATGTGTCTAGTAAACAAGCATATAATCTTTAGTCCTTTTCAGGTACTTCTGAATATGCTTTACCATAGTCCAATGATCTCGTCTTGGGTTAGACTGATATCTGCTAACCATGTCAATGACAAACTAGATATCTGATCTCGTATATAGCATTGCATACATTGAGCTTCCTAGCACTGAATCATAAGGAACCGCTTTCATGTTCTTTATCTCTTTAGGTGTCCTCAGACACTGCTCCTTTGATACAGCTATTTCATGCCTAAAAGGAAAGAAATATGCTAAAATGAGTCAGTATATTATCGATATAGGTAGCTTGAGATAAGTCCAACAACCTTTTCTTGCGATCTTGTAGAACTTTGATCCCAAGGATGTGACCTGATTCTCCCAAGTCCTTTATATCAAACTGTTTGGATAGATATACCCTTACATTAGATAACACCTTGAGCAAGGTGTCATTCACGTAAAGTACTAGGAATACCACCACATTTTTGTCATAATTTTTTGTATACACAAGATTCATCCGGACATTGATCAAATTCATAGGATTTTATCACTTGATCAAAACGGATGTTCCAAGATCTAGAAGCTTGCTTAAATCCATAAATGGACTTCTTGAGCTTACAAACAAGATGCTCTTGGCCTTTTTCAATGAACCCGTCTGGTTGTTTCATATAGATATTTTTCTCAAGACTTCCATTAAGTAAATCTGTCATGACATCCATTTGCCCAATCTCATAATCGAAATGAGCTGCAATAGCTAAAAGAATTCGGGTAGACTTAAGCATGGCTACTGGCAAAATAATTTCCTCATAATTAATAACCTTTTTCTGAGTAAAACCTTTTGCAATAAGTCGTGCTATAAAGGTTTCATCCTTACCGCATGTTCCTCTCTTTATCTTATAGACCCACTTGCATCCAATGACTTTTACACCATTGGGTGGTTCTACGAGCTGCTAGATGATATTAAAATCTATTGATTCTATTTTCGATATCATTACTTTTTGCTAAGATTCTGTATCTTTATTTTAGGGTGCTTTAACATTTGTGACACGTTATGTAGTTACTTGTGGCTCCTCCTCTTGTACTATTGATATTGAAATATTAGGTGTCTATCCTCTCAATTCTTCTAGAACAACTCTACTCATGGGTTTATGGTTCATCATATAGTCTTCCTCTAAGAATCAGGCATTGGTGCTAATAATGATCTTCTGATGCTTAGGACTATAAAATAGACCTCCCTTAGCCTATAAACAAGCGTACTTTCGTACGAGATTCCAACTTATCTACTTTTTTATTCAGCACATATGCTGGACTAACCCAAATTCAAACATGTTTTAGACTAGGCTTTCGTCCGGTCCACAGCTCTGTAGGAGTTGTAGGTACTGACTTAGAAGCTACCAAGTTTAGAATATAACTTGCAGTCTCTAAGGCGTATCCCCAAAATGAATCTAACAAATCTGAATAACTCATCTTTGATCTGACCATCTTCATAAGAGTCCTATTTCTACTTTCTGCTACACCATTCTGTTGGTGTATTCCAGGTGAAGTCAATTAGATGTAATCCCAGCTTCTGATAAGTTACCCCTAACCTCTCCAAAAAGGTATTTGTCACTACAATCTGAACATAATGACTTGATACATTTTCTATGATGTTCCTCCATCTCAGCCTTATACTTTTTGAATTTCTCAAAGCACCTAGACTTACGATACATCAAGTAAATATATCCATACCTTGAATAATCGTCAATGAATGTAACAAAATATTCAAAGCCACCTCTAGCCTGGATAGTCATGGGCCCACACAAATCAGAATGAACTAATTCTAACACATCTTTGGCCCTATACCGCTTTGCCTTAAAAGGCCCTTTGGTTATTTTACCTTCCAAATAGGATTCGCAGATTAAAAGTGCCTCCACTTCTAATGAAATCAAAGGTCCATCTATAACCAGTCTTTGAATCCTGGTTAGGTTAATATGGCCTAATCGCAAGTGCCAAAGATATGTTTAGTTCATACAAGAAAGTTCTTTTCTCTTATTTAAGTTAGAAGACGTATTATTCATTTCCATTAGTTGCATTATTGGTAAAATAGGATTAATGACAAACAAATTATCTACTAATGCACTAGAACAAATAAATTGCCTATTTTTTCTAATAACAATATTGTCATTAAAATAAATTAAATACATTATCATTAAAATAAAATGAATATCAATCCTAATCTAGCATAAAACATAAATCAAATTCCTTCTATGTGAAGGTGCATAAAAACAATCTTTCAATGTCAAAGACTTATTTCTTCCAAAAGATAAAATAACATCTCCTACTACAACGATCGCAACTTTTATAGCGTCACTCATGAACAAGCATATCTTTCTACTACTAACTGTCTGGTTTCCTGGAACCACTGTAATGAATTACAGACATGATTAGTGGCTCATGTATCTACACACCAGGTGCTGGTAGATAACACCGCTAAACATGTTTCAACTGCTATTAAGTGAGATATACCTTCTTTGTTCCCTTGTTTGAGAAGTGGACAGTCACTCTTCCAATGTCCTGACCCTTTGCACTTGAAACATTTACCTTTCGACTTTTTCACAGCGCCTTGAGGTTCCATGCCCTTTTTTCCTAAATTTGCTTCTTTCTGAATATTATTCTTCTTCTTACAACCTTTCGGCTTAGAAGTAGAAGCCTTTTTAGTAACACAAATATGACCATTCTGTCTAAAGAGAGCTTCAGCATCCTGTAATTCTTTCGCAAGTTCTGCCAAACTATACAACCTTTTGGTCATGTTGTAGTTAAAGAAAAATGAGTCAAAACGTTCAGGCAGAGTCCCGATAATGATATCGACCTGGGTTATACCATCAATTTCAGCTCCAAGGATCTCCATCTCATTCAGATGACCCATCATCTTGATCCCTTACTAGCGTACCTTCAGCCATTTTTGTATTCATCAAACTCTTTATAGCAAACTTCCTAGCTGTTCTACTCTGATATTGGAACAGTTTCTTGAGGTTATACATCATGTCTTAAGCTGTGACCATAGCTTGATGATGATGTTGCAGTATATTTGACATAGATGCCAGAATGTAACATCGTGCCATCTCATCTGCCTTTATCCACTTCTTATAAGCCTCTTTGACCTCTTCATCAGAATTAGAATCAGGCTTAGGTGGACATTCCTCATTGAGTACATATTTGTACTCTTCAGCAGTTAAGACAATGTCCAAGTTACGTTTCCAGTCAATGTAATTAGGGCCAGTAAGTTTGTTTTCTTTAAGAATCACCATAAGTGGACTGAAAAAAACCCATTTTTGAAATCATGAAAATCATATATTAACTATTATATGGGGCAAAAACTTTTTAAATGTAAATAAATATTGATTCCCTCAAGACAATAATAAGAAATTCACCAACACCTTAAACACCATGAATTTAGCATACCACGATGGTGTGGACGTATGCAAATTAAATATTTGTCTATGGAGTTTTTTTCTATTAATTTTATTTTTATGTCAACCTAAATTTATGACAAATTAAATTAACTTGTTGGTCTTGCTTTGGTCCTGCAAATAATAACAGTGACTCTGACGGGAAGGATACCATTATTTGTATCTAAGTGTATACCATTACTTGATACAAAGTCCATTATTTCGTAATGAGTTCCTTCAGATACAGAAATGAAAACACACTAGATAACTTTCTGTAATTATTCCAAAGAAAGTATGTAGTGGTGATACGTAACTAGACTCATCCGATATGGAGGAAGGTACTAAAGCTAACGCGCAAGTATAATTACATCACGAACATACCAGTAAGAGACCATGGGATTTATACAAAATAAACTCCCTCTTCCACTTAGTAATTTAATAATAAGGGTTTTTCTATTCCTTGATTTCTGTCCATGTTGTCTATCATTAATGTTGGTTTCAGTTTATAATCAAACAACCACATCAACAATCATGCATAACAGAATAAACAAATATAGCAATAAAAGATAAATAAATATCCAACTAATATGGCCATTTATTCTGCTTCTTCTTTAACTGTGTTGGATGCAGAATAGTATAATGGGTAGAGCTATTTGGGGTTCGACCTGTCTGATCAAGTCATGGGGTTCGGGGTAATACCGTGATTTTTTAAAAGGTTTTGTCTGTCAATTCTTTCATCGAAAATCATCCGACGGTCTCCGGACTACTAAAAACCAGCATCTCATCCCGTATAAAAAAGCCACCATCACCATCACGATAGACCATTTTTTTTAAAATTATATCAATCCTATAACTCCTGGAGGAGTTTACACATAATATAGATTGAAGAAAATTAAATAAATAAGCACGATCAACCCTTATGATTTAAGATACATCAATGAATAACAAAATCCACAACAAGCCATGGGTTTAAATCACAGAAATAAAAAACAAGGAATCAGACCATGATAGTTGGATCTAAGATGCCTGCAAAATTGAGTCAGAATAAATCTAAATCTACCGATTATTTTTCGATACAAGTTTTATTAGACAACATAGATTTATCGATAGATTCACAGATCTAATACCGGCTCTGATACCAATTGCTGGAACTGGTATCCACGAGACCACGTATTGATCTTGCGATATAATCATGACTATACAGCTAAGTCATCTTACGTATGGTGATTCCTCATCCATACGAACAAATTATGTGAAATGACGATTTATCAACCATGCGGCCGTTTGCCCTGAACAAAAGTTGAAGAACTTTTTGTATTACAAATTAGAAGAAGTAAGAAAGATCCTATATAGGAAATCTAAGTACAATTTGATTTTCGGGAAGTATGACGATAGAGATTAAATATTGTAGTGGTTCCTTTACTCCATTGACGATCTGATGATGAGAAGAACTTGCTCTGACTCTCTGAATGCCTATGAGTGGATGATCTGGGTTAGCCAATCAAGAAGAAGTCAAAGATCCTGAATAAAGAAAGACTTCTTCTATTTATAGGCGGGCACATATGCGATGTGCGCAAGGGCTTTGGGCATTCAGGAGTGCTGTACGCACGAAAATATCGTAGAATCTGTTATAATTGCACTGTTGGGGCTGCTAATGAGCTGACATGGGACAGTTATTGAGATTCACTTATTGCTAAGATTTTGGGAAGTTGGCACCCGTTCATAAATATGACTGAGTCAATAACACATATTATGTGTACATCATTCAAAGATCTCATTCTATTTGAACAGCCTGGATTTGATTTTATCTAAGAAATACTGCTCCATGTAGTACAATTCCATGAAATATTCATTCTTTTGGGAACGCTGCGAGTGGGTTACACGCCGTAGATGCTGCATTTCTGGATATCATAGAGGCTGCACTTTCTAGACGCCATAGAGGCTATATTTTTTGGAGTACCATAAAGGCTGCACTTTTGGGGCACAATGGAGGCCGTGCTCTTCAACTGATATCTAACATCTGTTGTCTAACATCTGATGCTTATTTGACAACTGACATTTGATAGCTGTCAATAGATAGCTATCCTCTGACACTTGTGTCAGCATGCCATAAATGTTGATATGATGGCCCATGGTTTGGGGGTTTTATGAGTGCTGCGCTCTTAGCTGCTTCCCAAGCGCTGCACTTTTGGATGCTTTCCAAAGTGTTGTGCTTTGTGGTGTTCCGTGGTGCTGCGCTTTTATGGTGCTCTGATGTGTAGCACTTTTGAGGCTTCGAGGCACTGTACTTTTTGTGGCGCTGCACCTTTTGAGAAGTTTGAGTCAACGACTCCTTAATTTCTGCCGCTTTGTGGGATTTTGAGAAGTAATGACTGAAGACTCAATCAGAGATCTCATAAATGAGATTTATTATGATGAATACGAGGTTCATCCAATTAACTCGAGCCTTTGACTAGCTGCCACATGGCTTGTGGGTCTGACCACTCTCTGGCCTATAAATACGTATATTCGAACAGGGGAGAATTTGCCCTTTTATCTTTTCACGCATCTTTATGTCAAGAACGAACTTAACTTTTGATGGCCGTGGGCATCCTCCTTGAAGCACTTTATTAGAGAACTGAGATGCACCGAGTTAGCTATGGACAGGGCAATTCATACACGTTTACCTTACTGGCAGTATTCTTCCCTGAAACGACGTTGAGTGCAATTGCTGTTGATTTACTGGATTTGGATTGATTGCTAACCCACGTTCTACTCAATAACTGGTTCATTCGAAAAGCAACGCATATGAGACGAGAAAGTGATGCGCTCCTGACGAAGAAGTGATTTGCTCGTGGAATGCACTTCTCTCTTTCACATAAGTTGTGCTTTTATGTGCTGAGCTTTTTGTATCCCGCACTTTTGTACATTGAGTAGATAGTGTGCTATGCTTTTGTATACTGAGTAGATGGCTTTATGTGTAATCATGAATAAAGAATCTGTAATAGACTTTTATTATTTTTATAATCATGATTATTTTAATAAATAACCTCTTTCACACACTTGCTCTTCTGAATACTGTCTGTTCTGAGACGCACAACAACTTTTGCTATATATTGCGCTTTTTTTTCATGCTTCTACAAGACCCCCTTCAAAGTGTTCAAATTTGGATAAGTTTGAAATACTTTAAAAAGAAGCATGGGAATGACACATAGAGTAGGAAATGCACAGCACATTACTGATAGGCTGTCATCATTTAAGAGAGCTTAGTAATCGCCAGAAACAAAGGCTTTTTTGTCGTCAAAATGATAATGACTCCTCATTTTTCGAAAGAGATCAGAAATGATTATGTTCCCTCTTTGCACGCGTTTTAAAATGTTTCTTCAACCCGAATTGTTTTTTAATCTTATCTGCTGACACGTGTCTCCTTCCTATAAATAGGGGTTTTTCAGAAGAGAGAACATTATTATGTTCATTTTTTCCTTAAAGAAAGACTTCTTCTTCCTGAAGCAAAAACCCTAACTTTTCTCCATAGCCCCCAAAAGCTTCCAAATCTTCCAAGGCCACTAAGGCTAGTGCTGTAAGTACTAGCAAGGCCTAGTAGAAGAGACCGACGACCGAAGTTGACGTTACGGAAGATGCTCCGGTCATCGATGCGGACGTGCACGCTGATTTGCGAAAAGCTTTTGCGAGTAGGACTTTATGTCTTCGTTTTGACAGAGATGACCTAAGATGGGTATCGATGCATAAGTGTTTGCTTTCTAAGCAACACTTCAAAATATGCATCGATGTCCTATTTGCTGATGCGCATGGGCACTACTTTTTAAAGTAGTGTGTGGAAGATGCACTAATGGTTCTTTTGCTGATGCACATGTGCATTACTTTTTGTAGTAGTATCTGGAAGACGCGCTGATGCTCTTTTTGCTAATGCACATGGATGCTACTTTTTAAAGCAGCATCTAAAAGATGTGCTGATGCTTTAGCTAATGCACAGGGTTACTGGATAGTGCCTGCGCTGAAGCTTGCTCGCTGATGCGCAGGGCCACTAAACAGTGCCTGAGCAGAAGCTTATTTGCTAATGCGCAGGGCCACTAAATAGTGCCTGCGCAGAAGTTTGCTTGCAGATGCGTAGGGCCACTAAATAGTGCCTGTGCTGAAGCTTGCTTTTTTTGCAAAAAATATTTAAGAGATTTTTTTGACTTTGTGCAGTTTTTGTGGTTATCCCCCGGTTCGACGAGATCCTCTTCGATTTGTCGGTATGTTCATTAGGCATGAATTTTGACGAGGAGGTGGTTAACCCTGCTAAAGAGTTAACTGCTCGTAGCCAACTGAACATCGATTGGCTATGATAAATCTCCAATACTTTATATACTTTAATCGTAGGATTTGACCCCGACTCAGGAAGGAGTATTGGCGGGTCATTTTAAACTGGACTCTCGTTCTAGGAAGAGAGACGCCTTCACCAATGCTCGAGATGGCCCCTCCTACTCTTTGAGAATACTACGTCTGGGGCACCTGTACAACGACTTGACCCTAGCCATTCATCCTTTCGGGGCTTCTAATTCTGCCAACCGGCTTCTTTTAGAGGAGGTCTCATACCCGAAGGGAGCTTTCTGGGTTGAAGGTTGCGACCATCCTGAGAGCAAGTGGCATAATTTGACTTTATAGATACTAGCCCAGTACGAAAAGGAGATGAAGGATATTGGCCTGTACCATGCTGTCAGGACCACTGAGTATGGGATGGAGATTAACCATTACATGTTCCTAGCTCTGCTGGAACTATACAATCATCACACTAGGATGTTCTACAGTCCCAGAGGAGAGTTGGGGCTGACTCTCCATGAGATGTTTATAATCTCCAGGCTACCCTGGGGGGAGGTGTCGTACGAGGAATATACTTCCTATATGGAGGAGTTCATAGGGTTAGAAGCGCAACAGCCCGAGATGATGAACGTATAGAAAGAGCTATTGTATTACCAGTTATGCACGCGTCAGGATGCTCAAAAGACTCATTCTCATGTTTCTGCCTGGAGGGATTACGTCTTCACAGAACATCCCGCAGGATGGAGACAGGTTCACATCACCACTCATAGAGAGTATACTATGACTGAGGTAGAAGTATTGATGGAAGAGGCGGAGGAGACGAGCCCCACAGTGGATGTTGAGGGGAAACCAACCTTTTTTGTCTATAACTATGTTTATAGAAACCTGAGCACCATGACCCCAAAGGCAGTGCTGGCTGCTTTTCTGATGATATGGATGCATAATTGCGTAACACCTGGTGGTTTCGGGTCTGTCGAGTGAGTGGGTAGGAACCTTATTATGTCGACCGTAAAGTTGGTGTTTGGTCATAAACTGGCTCTTCTACCTACCGTGGTCTACAAAACTCTACGAGGCTTGCGAGAGCTTTCGAAGAGGATAATTATGCACGGCAAGAAGGAAGGCGAGTTTCCCCGGGTGGAACTCCCCTACTATTACCTGATGGCTTGGTTGGTCCTACACCACACAGGGTTAATGGACCATAATCTAGAAGATGGTCGTATGGACGGCGACCTGCATCCGTAGCTACCGTCGAAAGAAGTGGATCCATCATGGTGTCCCCATTTGTAGATGGGTGCTGGAGAATTTGGCCAGCTATAAATTTTTTAGAGTCCCGTCGTCCAACTAAGGCTTTCACGCAGGAGACATTCTGGTGGACGAGGGCAACATGGGGAGTATTATGACGCATGGAGCCTTCCATTGGCTACAATCCATTCGGCTGTCACATTTGGTGTACAGGAACCAAAACCACGTATTTCTGGAGCCTTACCTGTCGTGTCAGTTCGTATGTCAATTTGGTTACATCCAGATGATAATGGATAACCCCAGCACGTGCTTGAGCTACGAAGGAACTTTGCTGGATGGCGCGCGTGCATGGCATTACTACAATACTGGGTGCACCGAGGCGAGCTTCATGGTACCTACAATTTGTCCTAAGATATACATCTTTTACTCAGCCATGAAGTTTTACTGCTCGTCTAACAACTTTTCTTCAGGCTATAATTAAGAACGGAGCTTTATTGTCCAGACCAAGATAAAGGCTTCAAAGGTCGTCTTTAAGCGCCTTCGAGATTTTGTGCCATCAGGGGGCAAGGTATCCGGAGGATCCAGTGCCTCCCCAAAAAGAAAAAGAGGAAAAGGCCCCTACAGTCCCGTCGTTGAAGCATCGAGCCTCTCCAGAGGTGAGCTCTCCACCCACCAAGAGGGTTAAGCGGGTTACTCTAGCTGAGGCGCCCTCGATGGTTGAGGTGCTCGTGGCTATGGAGGTTGAGAATGCCACTGCCCTAGAAGATGTTCCGTTGATCGATGTTGCTAAGCCTATTGATCCTGAAGTGGTACCTCCACTTGCTCCAATCGCCTCTTTCGATTATAGACATTGGGATTTTTCAGATTTGTTGGAACGTATCAATAAGGTGCCCTATGCGGGTGATGGAAAATGAGCGCATCGTGGTATCCAGGATTAATCTTGTGGTGACCGAAGATAAGGCCAGGGAGTCCGCCTCTGGGATGGATAAGACAGTCGGGGACACTGGAAGTGCTGTCCAGGATACCCTTACAGAGCCTCCTCTCCATAATGATGAAGCGATCAAGGAGACCATTAAAGACCAGGCTGGTAAGGTGGATGAAGAGATGCCGACGAAAGGTCGAAAAAATAAAATGTCTGATGAGGCGGCCGAGGGAGCTGTCGGAAATCAAGCTCACGAGTCGGCCAAAGAATCGCTGGTTGACTCGGCCATTGTAGAGAAGGTTTTTACCGTGACATCGGATCAGCCTTTGTCGGTCGAGGAACCAGAGACGGATCCTGGGGTAAGGGTGTCCTCGACCCTGGAGGGTCCCGACCCAGGGTATATTACTTGGGGAACCACCAACGAGGCTAGCTTTGAAGTGGTGACACTGGAGCTTGACCACACCGTGCACGGGACTAGTGTGGTTGTTCCAGTAACTGCCCTATTATATGTTACGAGCATGGTTGTTTCTGCTGTCATGTCATATGCTAGTTCTGTAACAGCCATGGCTACCCTTTCTGCCGTAACAGCTCCTATTTCTGTAGCGGCTGTGGTTGCTTCCGTTCCTGCCTACCTTCCACCTGGACCTTCTACGGCGCTGCCTCCAATGACCATGGCTGACATCGATTACTATGCCAGACTGATCATCGGGATAATTTATATTGCTTTGAGATGAGGTATTACCAATGTCTTGGAGTATGGTCAAACTTTTATGCTGACTCGATCTTCGGTGACACTGTAGCTAGCGTCGCTACGAGGCCATCCCGGATATGAGGCAACAGCCGATGCTCTGGAGGCTTATATGGGGGAGTTGGAGGCTCATCTCTTAGAGCTTCAGGGCCTTAAACGTGATCTCTCGCCCTTGGTGGACAAGGAGTTGGGAAAGTCTTCTCAAGAACAACCAATGAATCTATCAAGAAATCCTATTAGTGATTATCAAAGTTCCTAAAACTTCCTACAACACATTCATCCTATTCCAGGGCATGCTCGCAATAGTATAACTAAGCCTAAGTACTACCACAACTTTACACTATTTGCGAAGACTAACCTGCATGGGCCACTATAAAAACATGTCACGACCTGCTCCCAAATGTTAAGGGCACGAGAGCATGAGTCACGTCTAGCTTACGTCATAGCATCGGTGGTAAAAAGTTGTCTAGAAAATTACTATAACTAACCATCTCAAAGGATGAATAACTCCAAATATAATAGTGATATATAGTAACAATAATACTCAATCACAAGATAGATAATGCATAATTGATATAAAGAGAAGAAATCCCATGGTCACAATGTAGAAGAGTGCATAAACCAAATATAGTCTCAAGTCCCAAATCCAAGTCTAGATAAATCGACATCCCAATGCACTATATTATATATATATATATATATATATATATATATATATATATATATATATATATATATATATATATATATACACACACACACACAAAATATATATATATATATATATATATATATATATATATATATATATATATATATATATATATATATATATATACACACACACAACTCAAATAATGTTCCAGAAACAAATCCAATCATGCTAACTAGAGGACTTATGTCTAGTATGTGTTTTTCAGAAAGATGCATATGGATCTAGATGGATCCACTACATATGGATCCATTTGACTACTTCATAGCTAAGGGGGAAACTACTCTATTAATGGATCCACCGCTTGGGTTTCCTGTGCACCATAATGAGTAGGACACAAGTCCTCTAATTCAGCATCTAAAAATGATATCCAGTCAGGATTGGAGCGAAGCACATTTCTAATATCAGTTCCAATACATGATAAAGACTATAAAATATAAATAATAATGACATACATGATGAAAAGGAATCACGAAACCATGGTACAGAACATGTAGAGAAATAAATAATTAAGACAGTAAATAAAGTCATGTAAATGAAAACTAGTAAATAAAATAGACTAAACATATATCCAGCAAATATAAAAATATCTAACACGTGTAATGAGTCCAATAACATGAAGTGAAACCAGAAAGACTACCCCTATCTATTATGTTTTGAAATACCACTTTCGACATGTAAACGGCTGGGGGGGATCATCTACGCCAACTCGCACGTGCTCCACATGCGAGTGTTATCGTTCCTTATTAGACCTGAGGGGGTGATTCCAGCACGAGTGATTCTAGACTATGGTTATGTTTACATGTTTACTATGGTATTTTCTCACCCAATAAATACTAGATGGTTTCCAGATCCCGACATGTAGCAAGATACAAGACCAGCTAGAAATACAAGTGATGCCAGTAAAAGAGTCCTGATATAAGTGATGCCAACAAGTAAGGTGATGCTTGTAAATGAGTCCTAATATATCGGTCCATCATGAGACAATGTATCCAAGATGAATCCATGTAATACTACTCCGTTTATCCATCGTGTTGAGAACTAATGACAAAAGAACACGTAAATCAGTACTATAAAAATGAATCATAGAAACTATCAGCATGAAAACTATTAGCATAAAAACTATCAGAGAATGTACTCGCTTGAGATCCAGAGCCGTAACACAAATCAGTGTCCGATTGCAAATCTAATGAACCTATATGCAGGAATCAATCAAATCAATGCCTAAATTTAAATACAAACATCTAGTCTATTTTTATGCCTACATTGTATACCATGTACCCTACTATCCTACTTATATATGTACATGTGCACATGGATATCTATCCTTGCCTTAGATACTTACTCAAGATAAGTTCATAATTCCTTTTGATACCCATACCCATG
Source organism: Iris pallida (assembly GCA_029216955.1). Classification (NCBI taxonomy): domain Eukaryota; kingdom Viridiplantae; phylum Streptophyta; class Magnoliopsida; order Asparagales; family Iridaceae; genus Iris; species Iris pallida. The sequence continues at coordinate 18,939,381 of JANAVB010026199.1, forward strand.
ACCTTCAAGTCCCTTAATCCTTAGTCCCCAAACCCTTATACCTATATATACCCTATGATATAGGCATCTATATGATAAACCTTTACCCCTTATATGTAACTCACGTGTACCCATAATAATAATTTAATTTACATCCATACTTCATAATTGATACCTATATGTATCAGTCTCAACACTCATCCACTACTAAATGTCTGACATAAATACTCACACACAAGTTTCCCAATCCTTAGAATTTCCTACAATACTCTACTAGTCTGCAGGATAACTGCAATTTACGCATAGATCCACACTCTGGATAGAACACTAATGCTTCATATTTGCTAATTGTAGATACTCTAGCTATACTTCCTACAGTCCATTGCTGCAGCCCTCATATTTACCTATCTGCTGCATCTACCTGCAGTCTAGACTGCACTCCCCCATTACTGACTGCACATGCCAATGCAGCCTACTCCCTACAGTCTGTATACATGTTTGGTTACGCATACTCTCTCCTCGACTCCCTCATGGACTTATTACAGATCACACTGCCTACACACCGGTTCAATTTTTACCTACATTACACGCACAAGTTATGTTACTAGGACTGCACATGTAGCCTGCTGTTAGATTGTACTAATCTTTCCTGCAGGCTGCTGCTACTCCCCTTCCAACAGACTGCTCATAATATCCTACCATCCCCTGCAACTGCCCTGCTTAACTGCATGCTAGTAGATATTGTTAACCATGTTGCTGATCTCCTCATGCAGCAACTACTGCTGCTACTGCTAGATACCCCTGTACTAATACACATACACACATTCTACACTTGACAACCCCTTAACTGACATCATCTAGTTTGGATACAAAAGATTGTAGTTCAAATTATAGTTCCCTGAATACTTCAACTACACCTGCAGCAGGTTCCTTATCTACCAGAAGACTGTTGTCTATAATTGCATACTAACTAAATACTTGCCTGCACCTATAGGACACATACAGGCACGCTACTTAGGTAACCTACACTTGCGTGCTGTTATAGACACGCACACTCTACATACCACTGATACACCAACCTAGTCCATACACAGTCCTTTGACAATCACTCTCTATAACCCCTTCCAGCATACACTGAGGTACGCAGTCACACACCTATCTATGATATAGATGACACCACTACACACATAAACCATTGGTACAAACACTCTAACAAATACAATTCCCTATACCCTTATGATACTCTAATGGCACTCATAATACACAACTTTATAAATGTATCACACACACACACCAACCCCAAACCTCTAAGACACTCAATACATCACTCAAGCTACACACAATCCTATTGAAACATACATACATACATATATATATATATATATATATATATATATATATATATATTTTTTTTATTTTTATTTTATATATATATATATATATATATATATATATATATATATATATATATATATATATATATATATATATTTTATTTTTATTTTTTTGGCGCAAGCACAGGTCTTGGGTTCGAATCCCCCCTCGGGCGGTTGGGTGGCTTTTATAGCAACGGTCCGGCTTGGAGAAAGAACATCTCAAAAAAAAATTATATATATATATATATATATATATATATATATATATATATATATATATATATATATATATATATATATATATATATATATATCCCTTGCCCCCAGTTATGAATATTCATTCATAATGCTAGGACACACATATCCAAATCCCTAAAACTATGATAAAACCCAAAATATTCTATGATTCACATGACTCTAATTATGATACAAGAAGTCTTATGACACATGTGTACACTTTTGCATCCGCAATCTATATATAAATATGATAATAAATATTAGAACACAATTGAAATAAATTAGAAGCACATTTACATAGGAATTATCAAATTGTTCAAGCGTATCACAAAGTTTCATGACACAAACCTTCAATATCATAATTGGGGCACGTGGGCACAAGCATACACCAAATTATGACGCAAATTTCCTTTAAAAACTTATATCAAATACTAGATGATCATAATTTCATAATTAACACAAATTCACCATTCTAAACTCTAGATCTACAAGAAATGTTTCCTATACCACCTAATTAACTACCTAGAAGGTTAGATCTAACCACTTGGGGTGTCCCCTAGTAGTTTACTTAGAATTTCACCATAGAAATGTGAGAAAAGAGATCAATACCTATGTGGAATAGCTCCTCCTCATGGAACCACGAATTTGGTGGTGATGGAAGAAGAAATAGCTCCAAACGTCTTGCTAGTGCTCCTCTAAGTTTCGTTGTGCTCCAATGCTCTAGCTCTCCTTGGAAGTAGAATTTGGAAAAGTTTTAGAGAGGTACTGGAATGGTGGAGGAAGAATTTGGACTTGGTGCTCCAAAGGAATTTGGAGAAGATGGCTTGAGAAAAAAGAAATAAAGTTTGTAGAGAATGAAAGAGAGGGAGGATATTATGTGGCCGGCCATGTGGCTGCTAAAAACTCTAATTATTGCCCAATAAGCCCCTAACTAATCTCCATTCCAATTAATTAACTAAGGGACTCAAAGAAAATTTGTGGATTTGGGTTTGGTTAATTAATTTGGGCTCTAAACCAAGTTTATGGGGCTAGTAATGACATGACTTATGGGTCTAGTCCTAACACTTAATTTCTAATCAATAAAATTAAAATAAATGAGTAAAAACTATATTTCATCAAAAATGTCCCTACATTAAAATGTGGTGGTGACAAATTAATCCCAAGGAATATTCTATAGAATCTAGCATATTTATAAGAATATTCTTTAAAATATTATTGGAATATTCCTTCCTAGCCATGTGCTAATTATTCTAGATTAGTCCTACCTAGCCCAATATATATCCCTAATATTGAATGGTAATTATTCCAAAATTTCTTACGTATCCATAATGCCCGTATCTAGCCGTGCCGACGTGTCCATCTCATTTCCTTAGTTTCCTAGCTATTACAATTACATTCGTCCCATGTCTCACACGACACAGCCAAATCTTATAAGTCTTTATGTCCCGGGTCCGACCCTGATGATACGGACATACCCGATCCGATAAATCCACTTATGTATCATGTGGATCGGACACGTTCACCAAACCCTAACCCTAAGTTCAGTCGTCGTCATGTTGCTTCGACTTTGATCCAATGATTTGCCGCCGTTGACCATCGCCGGAGTCGCTGCCTTCTGTGTCGCCTCCAGCTTGGAGATGGTTGAGCAACCTCTAACGAACCATTGATGCATCGTCTTTCCCTCAATCAACCGTCCTGTCCAGTGTCTTTATGTCCAGATTCCTCCACTGAGTACCAGATCTACTCCTTCCAGTGGCTGACCTCCATCGTCTTCTCGTCGTGACCGTCAAACTTTCTTCGATAAACCCCCTTTCGACCCCTTGATGCCCTCGTCGAGATCCACCTCCATCTCCTCCAGCCGACGAGCCACCGTTGGAGTCTTGCGCTACTCTGAATCCTTTGAGCTGTGCGTCAAGTATACTACTCGATCTGTCCAGATACGACGTCGACCTCCTAGATCATCCCGACCGTGTCATCTCTGACCACCCTAGCATCGATCCCTGGCATCCCCGAGCTCTGATCGCCCCTCCACGTGCTCCACAGCTACCGATTCGAGAGACTACTCGAAACCCCCAGGTGAGCCTCTTACCAGTCCTCTCTCTCCCACTCCGCTTCTCCCCTTCTCCTTCTTCCTTCCTTCTTCTACTTTAATTTATTTTTCTTCTTCCTTCTTCTTCATCTTTGTTCGCCATCATGGGATCTTCAGTGATAAGAGAATAAGAGATAGGTTGAGATAAAAAATTTTTCCTTTATAGATTGTGACTTGAATAGTATAATAAAACCCCAACAGTAAGGATTTGCTAGTACAAATATAGATTTTTGGAGAAGTGTGACGAATACTATAATTACCCATTTGTTTCGTTGACGATCTGGTACTTAGCAGCTTCTCGAAATTCTCTCTGTGACTCTCTCATGTGTATCTGGTGCTATTTTTTATTTTTTTCTTGGTCATTCTCCTCCCTTGGGTGTTGATGGTGTGCACCTCCTTTTATAGTTGTCTTTAGCAGAAAAGCCATAAAGAAGGTAATGATTGGGGAGGATCTCCTGTATAAAGGATGCCAACTGGGTTGTCATAGTTGTTTAGGTAGGTTGTTTAACTGCTCGACCTAGTCGAGGTATTGATTGGACGTTTGTTGCTACAGAAGCTTCAGGAAAGGACATTAAGGATCTTCGAGTGTAGTTGTCGGTAATTATGACTGTTCATCCGTATGGCTAGATCATAGGTGACATAGCATGTATGAGTGTTTAGGATAACCTGTCGTTTGAATGGTGCAATTATGTAACATGCGTACCATAAATTGAAGACTTAAATCAGGTGGAACGACTTTTGGTTGATAAGTGGTGCTTGTCGTGATTTAGAAGGAATCCTTGGTTTGAATAGGGTGGTTATGGTGCACACACCATAAACATGGTATTGATCCTTTCAGCCATGGCCGACGAGATTTGAGGTAATCCGGTTCGGGGCACGAACTAGCTACATTGATAACTAGGGTCACCCAGCCAAAGGTGTTATCCATTTGTCTTGATGTGGAGGGCTTGTAAAGCAGCCTTAGGTGCTTACCTCTTTGGCTATATAAAGGCTTTTTGGAAGGAAGCTAGATGGTGTCTGGGCTGCATGTGTCCTGGTAGCATGGGTCCTCGTCGCATGGAATGAACTGGCTGCCTTTGGTTCTGCAAAGGCAACATACTTTGGGGCACTGTGCTGCTGGGACTTGATATCCTACTGGAGGTCTCAGGGCCTAAGTACACCGTATCTGATGTGGTTCGGCCTTGATTGAGCTCGGGCAATTTCCATGCTTCTATAAGACCTCCTTCAAAAATTTCAAATTTGGTAAAGAGTTTGGAATACTTTGAACAGAAGCATAGGCTCTTCAGGGTTCTTGGGTCCTTAGATCTGGTCTATCAAGGCTTCGGTAGACTTTTGATGATACGCTTCGTCTGAGTGTACTTTCTAAAACGTTGCTAGGCTGGCAAGCTTTTACTATAAATTGGTTTCGGTTTGAAGAGAAAAACCTTTTTCCCCAGACTTTGTTCTCTTCTGTTCTGTATACACTTGTAAAGCCTAGGTTTCATGGCCCCAAAGCTTCTTCTTCTGGTGCAGGTGCGAAGAAGGCCAGGAATTAAGGGTAAGGATCTAGCTTTAGGGTCTGAGGAGGCGGCGCTGAAGTGTCCTCCTGATATCCAGCGTCGATCGAAGGTAAGACTGCCTCTTGTTTGGTAGGTTTTGTTTCCAAAACCCAAATATACTGAGTCGGCCAACCTTCTCTGTCTTACAATAGACCTTTCTCGAGCATCGTGGGCAAGCTCCTTTTGAGTGCGAAGCAAATGTCATTGGCAATGAACTTCGATGATCTGAAGGCCGCCATCTAGTCCAGATTAATGAAGGCCAGCTTGAAGTTCGTAAGAGGATTGTGCACGACCAAGGCTCATTTTTCCTTTTTAAGCAGTTAAATATGGAAAATCTCTACTCCGCTAAGGAAGAAGGGTTTTTGAAACCGTCATTTTTGTTCGACGATGCCCTTCTTTACTCGACTCAAGAAGTGGTTAAGGTCCAAGAGGATTGTTGTTTCTCTTCTGAAGGAATACGCATGTACTTATCTTCGAAGGAGCATATTCGATGGTGTGTGAGCATGGCACTATTACTCTGCTACTGGTACTGGTGTAGAGTTTAAGTTGCCAAGTGTCGAGAGTGAGCCACTCGTTATCTTTACGTCGGGATGATTCAAGGCATTCGACTTCCGATGTGAGAAGTCCTCGACGATCTGGAAAATAACCGACAGAAACTGTTCTGTGATGGGTCTCCAAGATATTAAAGAAGGCAATCCCCTACAGATCAGTAGGGGGCTATAGATTTCTGAAGGTAGTCCAGTCTCAAATAGTCTTCTTTGCTCACCATCTTCCTTTTTTCCCTCATAAGTTGCATTTGGTTTTTGTGCAGGCATCAGGGAAGCGGATTCATACTTGTCAATTGGTACGCCCTCTGATTAATTGTGAGGGGTAATGGAGGATCATAACGCTACCAATGGTGGGATACCAGATACTTTGGGTACGTCGGGTCATCCAAGCCCTGTATCTCCGTTTCCTGGTTCTAGCTAAGGTCGAAGAAAGTGCCGAAGAAGTGATGGAAGAGTGCCTAGTCAGGAGGAGGTGTGAACCTTCCTTGACAGATGGAATTGGGGGTGCATAGACGACTGACGCCAGTTCAATAGTGAGTACCAGTGAGTTTATTGAGTGAGAACCAACTGATGCAACTTTTCCTATTGTGGTTGAAGAAGAGGTTAGTGTATCCCCTCATCTGGTTCTTGCAGCGGACGTTGATGACCCTCCTCTGCAACCTGAGGCATATGTGCCCGTTTCTGGTTCTGGTGTGGACGATACTGAGGTTCCTTCTATGGAAACCATTTTGGTCCGGCTCCCTAATATACATGTGTTGCTGTTAGATGCTACAGATTTCGGGTTTACCTCTTCGGCGAAGATGATTGGCTGGCCAGTACTCTCATCTACCGCTTTGGGTATCAACTCGGTAGAGGACATTGTGACTCTTTTGATTTTGTCGGTTCCTGACAACATGGGTGGTACGGTTAAGATTATGATCAAGACTTTCTATTTGATTATGAAATAGGGGATCCAGGGCTTCTTAGCAACAGGCTGCCCCTTCTCCTGGGTGAAGCATAGAGTTAAAGTTCAGATCCAAACCCTCTGAGTTTTTTCTGGCCTGGAGCGTATAGCCGAATCACTCCTTGCCAAGCTCAATTTAGCAGAGTAGTGTCTCGGTAGGCTTCAATATGTCCAGGAGTCTGATGTAGATATACTGGCCTCCTTCTAAGTGCAACCATCTATTTGACAAGGTTGCTAAAGGAAAAGCGATTTGTGTCGTGAACATGGTGCCGCAGTCGTGAAATTGGCCGGTTGGCTGAGAGGTATTGCCAACTATCTAATAAATTGATAAAACTGTCTATGGAGCGTAACTTTGTCGCTCAAGAGATGATGAAGATCATGGCAAAGGTTGAAAGACTTTAGAAAAAACACCAAAGGCTGGAGTTTCGTCTGGCTGGTTTCATCCGAGATCAGGAAGCCACTCGTTAGCTGCCAGAGAAGATCAGTGCGTCTTCTGCCGCAATGGAAGCTGCAGTAAAAGATCTGAGGGAAAGGCTCGCCTCTCATACCCACCTCGACGACCCGATTGTTGTCGAGCAGGAAGCTAGGAGTATTGCTTTTGAGATGACGAAATAACTCATAGCTTATCTCCATCAGCGACTACAGGTATTTTGCATGGACACTTGAATCTATCTTTTCCCTTTTTCTCGTGTACTTCTTTGTATATATATATTTTTTAATATATATATATATATATATATATATATTTATATATATATATATATTGAATAGAATAAGTAATGGAAATTTTCCTCTCTTTTTCTTTGATTCTTATTTGTGGACCCACTCAAAAATTAGGCTCACACGGGCTGGCCAGTATGTGAGTTGTTAGGCCGAGTCTCTGTCGTGTAATTATGTTCTGGTAGCTGGGTCACCGTTCTCATGCCATTGGTATGGACTACCCTACCTATTGGTTCGCCAGCTAGCTTCGTTAGGGTCTAACGTGGCAAACATGTAGCTTTTCCCCTCTATTTTGTCGCTATGGCAGGCGTAATGCTCGAGGGCCTTACTTATATTTAAGAAGGGAGTGGCTCTTCACCTGCCCTCTTAATGAGCATTGTAGCTATAAATAAGGCCCTGTGAGACCATTTCATCCACAATCCCTTTTGCTTTTCTTCTACATGCTCGAGTATTGCTTCTTCTCTCATGGCTAGGGGCCTCTTGCTTCATTGGCAGATCCAGCAGGAGTCGTGGTGGCGATTAGCGTCAAGTCTTTAGATGATACGAATGTTGAAGCGCCAAAAAGTATCCCTGATGTTGTGAGGAATAGTCCCGTATGTTCCCTTGTTCAATGAGATCCTCTTTTTGATTTAGAGATGAACCGAGAAGTGGTGAATCTCATAAAAGTGGGTTTCTCTGTCTTCTCATTGCTAGTTTCACCCTCCCTAAAGAAGGCATGCTACCCTTGTCTTAGGCAAGGAGGATGCTGATTACTAGATTTGGGTTGATTACTTGTCCCATGTACTTATTCTTCCATGCAATGTTGGTTGATGGTCTGATCGAAAGGAACGCTTCGACTTTGGAAAGAGGCCTAGAAGCTTCTCTAAAATTGCCCTCTCTTGTAGCTTCTTGTCATCTTCTTAGGACAACTTTTGGAAGAGGCTTGGAAGCACTTGTGAGTCACTTGAGTTCGTCGCTACAGGAGAGGACCTGTGATGTGTTTATTCTCCAGAGGAAGCGGTACGTAAGTGTTGAGAACCCAGTTGCTGCAAGGTTTCATGCAGAAACAATTTTTTATATGCGACTGAAACATGTTATAGATTTTCCTTTTTGATAAGAGTCTCTGTCGTATTTTTGTGGGGACGTGGATATTTTTACTAGAGGTATGATGGACGTAGTAGAAAATATTCTGACAACCGACTTTGTAGAGATTTCAAAATCTTATTAAAGGGTTTGTTCATACTCAAGCTTTATATGATAAACTTATTCAAAAGACATGGCCATTGAGGAGCCGCATGTTTCCTTTTTTTTAAATATGGCCCATATTACTCTGGCCATAAAATACGCTCCTCACGGTTTCCTTACTGAGAAGGAAATTTTGCCTGTTACGGTCTGGACTTCTACTTCCTCTATCTTGTGGCTGGAGGGACCATGGGTGTACCTACATGATCTCACCCTTTGCAGTCTTGAGCATGATTATCACGGCCGCATGGTCGCACGCTAGTGGAAGGTTGACGATTTCCATCGTATCCTTGGGGATCGGGACCATTCTTTCTTGGACTTCGACTCCGAGTAGATTATCGAACTATTTCGACACCATGTTGGCCGCCACTGCGTGTTTCTCGAAGTCGAGGGTAATAGCCTTTGAGTCGATGAGCTATTTGTTGGCCCAATAATTGTATCATGTTTTTGAATATGGTTAATATGTTAAGTTTAGCACTTCATTATCACTAATCTTCATACTATCGCTAAAAGCATTTCAACTTATACTTATACCTTTGGTGATATGTGTCTATTGGTTTACATATTAGTGATATGAGCTTATCTATCTTAAATTTAATCGTGTTGCCAAAATCAAAACTATGTTTTTGATTGTGGTCATTCAATTAAGTTTAATCATTATGATATTACTAATATTTATGCTATCGCCTTAGCACTTATACTTAAACTCAGCATTGTCCTAATGTGCATTAAACCTATCATAGTTGCTACTATGTATATTGCTTTGTTCGTCTAACATGTACATGCAGAAAAGCAATAAGCAAGATCAATGTGGACATATGCAATAAAGAAATCATGGTAGGCCAAAGACGATAGATCCCACAAGATTTTTTTGAACCACCCGACGACATCTCTGGAGCCACGTACCGGACATATGCAATGAAGAAAGGTATTCAATTTTTACAAAATGGATATCTTTGGACAGCTGCCGCCAAGGATAAAAGCCAGCACCTATCAAAGAAAGAAGCCAAGCCATGCCATCATCATTTCAAGACTCTGAAGAAGCCTGCACCTGCCTAAGTTTATCTGGAGTCTGTAATGAGTCTTAGGAATTATCGTAAACACAAGAAATGGATGGCAAAATCGAAAGGTAGGGCAGAAATAAGCCCAGGATCATTTTTGGTGGAAAATGGCATACCGACGATATACCAGTGTATACCGACGGTATACCGATTTTTGTTCACAAAAAGTTTCTATTTACAAAACCGGCATACCGATGGCATACTGGTCCATACCGACGGTACACCGCTTTCGAAACGTTAAAATTCCAACGGTCGGATTTCTAGCCATTAATGATCCCAACGGCTATATTTCTAGCCGTTGCAATCCCAGACCGGTATACCGCCGGTATGCCGGATCATACCGGCGGTATGCCGGTTTGTGGACTGAAAAGTTGCCTTGAGCTATTTTTAATGCTTTGGTTATAAATAGCCTTGAACCCCTTCATTCAAGGTTGATGCTTTGAGCCTAAAAATTTCTAAACCACCAATGCCTATCCACAAACAACTCTACAAAGCTTTCATTTGTCATCCACAAATTGTGTTAGAGTTATTGAGTTGAAAAGTAAGATCTTCATCTTATTGTATAAGGAGATCAAAACCTAGTGTGAAAGGTTGAAGTTGGAGAGTCTTCGTATCCAAACTCTCGGTTGAAGTTGGAGAGTCTTCGTATCCAAACTCTCGGTGTGAAGTCGGAGAGCCCTTCGGATTAAAGCTCTTGTGTGTTGAAGTTGGCGAGTTCTTCGGATCCAAACACGTGTGTAACTATTTACTCAAATAGTGAATTAAAGCCGGAGAGAGTTCCGGGACTGGAGTGCCTCTTGGGAGGATACCAGGATATATCGTGTGTCGGTATTGTCTTGCTTCTTCTCTTACACTTATATTTTTAAATTGCCCATTAGCTTGTGCTAAGTGCTTGATTAGTTAGCTTGACCCTATTCAACCCCCCTCTAGGGTTTCTACACTGTTGAATCTGCCTTTTAAGGATGTAGCAATCATTGGTAGCATGGCTAATGAATTGGTGGTAGAGGCAATACTCCGGATTGTCTATCCTCTCTACTGCGTCTGGGTGCTTTGGCTTTGGCAGCCGGAGCGTGTAGTTCTTTATCAGTATATTGAAGATGTCGACGACTTGGTCGTAAGTGAAGGAGTAGATGTCCTTTTACTTGGACGAGTCCGTCGTTGGCCGCTTTGCCCCCCCTTTATTTATGTTGACAACGAGGGATTCTTTCCCTCTGCTGCTATGAACGTCAATGTTGTTCTGATGGCGCCTCCCACTATCTTCAATGTTCAGGTCCTGGAGCCCGATTAGATGAATGTTGCCCAATCCAAGTGCTGGACTGTGCCCATGCAGAATTTGGTAGCTTACATCAGACCCCGTTGGCATGTATCCATGAGGACTGTCTGTCATGACCCGCACTCGAATATCGGGCACGAGTACGTAGGCCACGCCCAGCCTACGCCTAAGTATCGACGGTAGAGCGTGTTAAGTACCCAACAATTATCTCATCATCTAAACGATCAATAGTAACAATGTGTACTCCAATCACTTATAACTAAGGTAGATATGAATAAGAAAGATAATAGTAACTCTAGATCAAACAGAAACTACAAATGATCACACATACCAGAGAAGTATCGGAGACAAACCCGATAATGAAAACATAACTCTTGATAAGGAATAATGGCCTAGATCTCACAGATAGACAACTTACGGTAAATGGAACATCGAGAATCTGTCTCAGCTAGCATCATCATGTAGTCCAATAATGTGGGGCATAACCACTCCTAAAATATGGTTATTTAGTCAGGATTGGAGCGAAGTACATAAACTAACAGCAGTTCCACTAAATTGACAAAAACTATAAATAACAGGAAGCAATGAAATTCATAATGGATAAGTAGAACTAAAAATAGGGAAATTATGTAAGCATGGCATGATAATAATGTACTGTGAGTAATCAGGAGTACAGTGTAACAGCAGGAAATAATCTGGAATAGAACATGTACTACTACTAGACAGTGCCTTGAGATATTAGTTTACTATGTGATCGGCTTGGGACTAGGATCAGGCTATCCATATGACCGGCTATACACAAGAACAAATACAGGTAAACCTAAAAATCAGGCCGACCATACATGGAAGCTATGCACAAGTACAAATAAGGTCAGGCTATACCCTACGTGTGGCGAGGGTGAGCTATACACAAGTAAGTAGGGGTATGATCACATAGTCTCCTAATATCTTCCAATCTCCCGACTAGTATAAGGGATCCAACCATGGCACGTTATGACACGGGATTCTCTAAGAGGGTAGCAAATCCCCTGAGAAATAGGTGCCCATAGAAGTACAAGAACAATAATCAAGAACAAGTCATGTACTAGTATACCTGGATAACCAGGAATAACATCTCATGATGGGATCCAAGCTATGTCAATCCTGTTAGGGTTATATACTAAAAGCATCACTTTTGTAGTAACCTTATTTCCTTATATTTTGAATAAGAATCATATGGGTAAATGTTTGCATAATGTATTTGTTGCAAGTGTTAATGTAAATGTCTGATATTCTATATTGTAGATAATATGGTGTGTGGTGTCACACAGAAGATCATATTATCAGTTTCCTAAGGAGTATATAAATAGTTCACAACCTAGATGGACTTGGACAATCTATTGGAAAGGTTGTAGTATAATCTGGTATTAGTCTATCTTGACTATAGGTTTACACTAGTACACTGTGTGTATTGAACATGACCGCTTGAGGTTGTTCTCTTTGTACTGACTACATAAGAGAACAAACACCTCTGTTATTATGGATGCTTGTGCTCTTAATCCGGATATAATAATGGACATGTATATGCAGTGTGCATTACTTTGACTCATAAAAGAGTGAGATTTATTATGGATCAACAACCTCTATGAATTGGGTAATAATATTGTATGTATGATGGGCTGTTGATTATAAATGGAATCCATGTCCCGATACATCGGGTTGATGATGTCCTCTTAAGGAGCTCATAAGGATTGTCATGTAAACCCTGCAGGTGGATTATATCCGACATGACAAATGAAGTTGAGCGGTACTACTTAAGGATAAAAGATGTCGAATCAATATAGTTGTCAGTAACTTAATTTGATCGACGGACATATGATATCTTAACATGGGGAGCCAAACGAGCATATAATAAAAGGAGCCCACAAACATAATTTGGGATTAGGGAGGTAGTGCAACAATAGCTCATTAGTGGACCGAGCTATTGTTAATAGGCCTGGATTGTGTGTTCGGGCTGAACACGGGATATCCATATCCGTTAGGAGGCCTAAACCTAATTTCTCCTCGTGGTTCCTGTCGTAGCCTATATATATCCTCTATTCTCTGGCCGCCAGATGACTGATCAGAAATCTAAAATTTTCTCTAAATTCGTGATTCACGTAAGGTGAGAAAGAGAGGGCTGCCAAGGAGAAGAAAAGGTTGGGAGATCGTCGCCCACACGATGTCCAACTCGAGGAAGGAATACGTACAGAAGATCTTGGGGTCGTCTGCTCGAGATTGCCAGGAATTACTTGTCTCCTTTCCGCCGCAGGTATAATTCGTGAACCCTAGTTTCCGCCTATGAAGGGTTAGAACACGTATTAGATCTGTTTAACTTTCTAACGATCAATACGCACACCAAAGGAAGGGTCCTGGGAATCCCCAGTTCCATCAAATTCGTGTACTCTCGTGTCATGAATCAAGCATAATACTACAAACTGATATCATAGAGACTATCAAGGTAATGAAAACTATCAGAGAATGTACTCGCCTCAATTTGCTGGAGTCGACGTGCACGACACGACGGTGTCGACACAAAATAGGTAACAATGTTATGCTCCATAAGATGGTCTCCAACGACGACATGAGCAGTTCCATTGAGTCCAGAATAGTCCAAATAGCCTAGTTTGGTACATAGAAGTCCAAAATCAGAGTTCGACACGATAATCGAATCAAGGAACATGAAATGATTTAGAAAATCTCGATCTATGATTTTTGGGAAAAAGGCATAACTAATACTATTTGAAAATCATTTGTAACATTTGGAAAAATATATTTTATTAATCAAGATATTTTAGATATTGTTTCAAAAATATAGGAAAACATCTGGTCCTAATCTCTTAATTTTGTCAAATACATTTATAGGCCAAACTAAATTATATATATATATATATTTATTTATATATATAAAAAAATATATATATATATATATATATATATATATATATATATATATATATATATATATATATATATATATATATATATATAATTATTATTACATTTTTATATAATAAAATATTACCATAATTTCAAGTGATAATAACAATAATCACAAAAATAAGAATAAATATAATAATATTAACACAATGCATATACATTTATATATAAACAAATATATATCACATACACACATTTATACAATTGTACTTACTCTAAAAGCCTTGCCTATAGTTAAATGGATAACAAAACTAGATAGAAAGTTTACTAATGGGCTCAAGCCCAGATAATAGCAAACCCTAAACTCATTATCATTAACCATAATGATGATAACAATAATACTGTAATAATTTTTTTATAAAATATTTTTCAGGAATATGTGTATTATATATTTATATATATTTAAAATAACTACAAAATTTCCTATAATATAATAACTTACTATAATACCAACAGTGTATATATATGCATACATAGGATACCAATGCTGAATTTATTTCTATGTACATATAAAAGCTTGCACAGTCACCTATTGTTGGTGCTTTCTTTACATGGAGAGAGCTTGCTCTCAACATGCCTTGTAAAAGTTTAGTCCCACATCGGAAATGCACCATGAGTTATCTCAACATATATACTTGGTTGTGTTGTTGAGAGATGCACATGGGGTGGTGACCCTAAGGAGGGAACCATGTGGGTGATTTTACTAGGAGGTAAGAATAAGGCTCCAAGGATTTAGCATTAATGCTTTTGTCATTCTCTTGGATTAATTCCATTTGGAGCTAAGCCCCAATGGGCTTAGCGACTCGGACTCGGGCTCATGGGCTCATGCGGCTCATGCGGCCATGAAGGCATATGGCTCATGCGGCCAGGCTACTACTGCTGCTGCCGCATGGAGGGCTCCGCTGACTGTGCAGGCTACAATTCAGTTATGTAAAGACTGACTCAATGCGATTAATTTAGATCCACTTTTTGTGGGATTTGAATTAATTTTGTTTCCATCATTGTAGGATTTGAATTAATTTTGTTTCCATCTTTGTGGGATTTGAATTAATTTCGTTTCCATCTTTGTGGGATTTGAATTAATTTCGTTTCCATTTTTGTGGGATTTGAATTAATTTTATTTCCATCTTTATGGGATTTGAATTAATTTCGTTTCCATCTTTGTGGGATTTGAATTAAGTTCGTTGCTATATTTGTGGGATTTGATTCAATCTTTCCATAACTGAAGAGGCGGCTAGGGTTTCCACCATCTCTCTATATATACTCTCTTCTGGCCTCCTTTGTGGAGAACTACGAATTTTATAAGTCAGAAAAGAGAGAGAGAGAGAGAGAGAGAGAGAGGGAGCTGCTGCCGCCATTGCAAGTCCATCCGAGGAGTCAGAACAGAGGTGACTTCGAACGTTCCACAAGTTCTTCAACTTGCTGGTTCCTGGAAGCAATTCGTGTGGGGCGAATCTTGCTTTGAACAACGGTGTTTTGATACCCCAGCAACTTTTCTTTATCTCATCTTTCTCTAAATTATTGTAACTCGTTTTGTCCCAATTGTAACACGTTTGCAAGGAAGAACGAGAGATCTTCTCTTCTATATTTCCCTCCTTCATATTGTAATCTGGATATTTGGTTTTTTGTATCATCGTAGATCTTGAGTTTGATCACTACAAAGTTTTGTGTGACTCTCAGATCTCGATTGCATCAGTTTTTCATCTTTAATCAAGCCCCGGGACTAACAATCTCAAAGCAAGATCCTTGTAGATGGAAAACATTAATGCTTCGCTCGTCCAATCGGACTACTGCAAGTTGGAAAAGTTCGATAAAGAGCATTATCAAGTCTGGAAGAGGAAGGATTATCTAACTCTTCAACTCAAAGACGTTAATCATGTACTGTTGGAGGAAGAACCTTCTGTTCCAGACACTGGGTCTACTGCCGCAATCAATGCGGCTACCAAACTCCAGGCCAAATGGAGAAGGAAAAGTAGCATCTGCAGGCTTCTCATCCTGAATGCTATGGAGGATTCCCTGGCAGAATCCTACTCGAAGAAGGAATTTGCAGAGACATATGGGAGTCTGTGGAAAAACTGTATGAAGAAGACTGGAACAGGAGCAAGATGTTTGTGGTTGAAAAATATCACAAATTGCTCTTTGAGGACGAGAAGTCCATGTTGCCACAGGTGAAGGAATTTCTGAAGCTGTGTCAGAAACTGGAAGACGTAGAGATGCCCCTTCCCGACATGTTTGTCGTTGGAGGGATCGTCTCAAAACTTTCTGCTGGATGGAGTACCTTCTGTGCAAGGATGCTCAGAAAGAAGCTAGACATTAGCTTGGGAGATCTACTTCAAGAGATCCATGTTGAGGACGAGATGCATTCCCAATTGAAGATGGACACTCAGTCCAAACAGTTGGCTAAGGCCAATCTAGTGCAGACGAGAGATCCCAAGGGAAAGCATGTGGCTTCTCATCTCAAGAAGAAGGACTTCACTAATCTAAAAGTGAAAGGTCATTCATTCAAGCAACAGAAGTCCAAGTCCCACGTGACTTGTTTCAATTGTGGCAAGAAAGGCCACTACAAGAGAGAATGCAGATCCAAGCCTAAACAATCAGAGAAAGGTAAGCCTAGTAAGGTTTCCTTGGTTTCTAATATTGTTGCTATAATCGCACAGGTCACAACTGTGGGGGTTGACTCTGACTGGTGGATAGACACCGGTACGACTTGCCATGTCTGTTCTGGCAAGGAATGGTTCGTCACGTACCAGTCGATATCTGAGAAGGTTGTCATGGCAAACTAGGCCCAAGCTGAAGTTATGGGGATCGGGACTGTGGAGCTGAAACTCACTTCTGGGAACACTCTGACGCTTCAAGGTGTGAAGCATGTTCCGGTGATTGCCAAGAACTTGATGTAACTCCACTTTCCTGAAATTAAAATTTTAAATATTTATATTATTTTTAGAATAAACAATTTATAGTTGTTTCATATATTTTTATTTGGTGAAGGGAATTTCTTTCATGATTTTTATTTATTTAGAGTCCAGCCCAATAAGAGCCCATGACCCATTCCTAGGTTAGGTTAGACCATCATCTTCTTTTCCAATCAAACGTTCAAATTTTTGTTCAAATCTCAGGGGACGAGAAGGTTGTTACGACCATGTGCATGCCACGATCTCAAACCTTCTTCCCGCCAATTCTTTTCCTTCTTCCCAAGTTTTGGTCCCCTCCACCTCTATTTAACCAAGTTTTCCATAGTTTAATTCATCTCAGAAAACCCATTTCTGGAGGAATCGAATTCTTCTGTTCTTTTTCTTCCTGGCGAATCTGCTAGTGCCATGGCGAGTCTCCTCCTAGCTCGGCGATCGGTTCAGACAGCCACAAATTGGTAGAGGCAGCTTGAAGAGTTTCCTCCTGGTTGATTCATCAATCAGAACCATCAAGTTTGAGGTTAGTTTTGCTATAAGTTCCTGGATTCGTTTGATTTCCTCAGTTGATGATTGATCCCCATTTGAATCAATTGATTGATCCAATTCTCTTCTAATGTTCAGATCTGAGAAATTAGGTCGGATTGATCCGATCTGTTTTTGCTACCATCGAACCTCAGTTTAGGTAAGTAGAGGATTTAATTTCGAGGGATCTATAGATCAATTTTGGCATTCTACTGAATTGATCCAGACTGCCTCCTCTTGGATTGATCTATTGGAATGTTCAAATCCCTGCTAAACTCGATTAAACATTTCCTGAGCACCGACCAGTGGTGAAGAAATGTGAGTCGAGTTCATCCAAATTTTCCTTAATACTCTGTTCTTCTGATTTAGTTTTATTCTTGTTTTCGATTTGAGATTCAATCGAATGCCTAAGCAATTGATTCAGTTTTCTCAGGAAGTTTGTAGAATTGTCGAAATTGATTGCTGGCTTCAACTTGTAGAGTTCGATCTAAAACAGTTGTTGAATTGGTGAGTGGATCTTAAAATCTAGATCTAATCAAAAACTCTTTTATTACACCTTGAGTGATGAGAATGGTCCATTGGATTCTTGAATTTTTGACAACAGTTAAGAAGATTGGGAGCTTGTGTCAATTCCTGGTTCAATCAACTGAGTGAGTCAATCTCAGGTAATCATTATTGCTGCTATACATTTAGATTGGAGTACTGGGTTCATGGATGCATCAGAACATTGATGCTGGGATTTTAGTTCTATTTTGATGTGGCTATGTTGATCTAAATTCTTAGGAGAAGTCGGGTTGTATATTCCAACTCTATTTTCTTGGACATGAGCCTTGTCTCCTAATTTCTATTATTTTGCATATCACTCACTGTTGTTCCTGAATATCAGGGTTGGGTGGTGTTAATGTGAAATCAGATTAGGAGAATGTTTGAACTATTATAAGTGTTAGGTCCATGATTACATCTGTTCAGATTTATCCATATGGTTTTGACTGAATCTAGGAGTGGTTGATCAACTGTTCTGTGACTCACATGATTTTGGTATATAAATTCATATGGCATTGGCATGGTTTCTATGGCACTGATGTGTGAATTTATGTAGCTCAAGTATGTGATTTCCAGAGGACTGGGTGTCAATTGGAGAACACTAGACTGAATTAATAATTTTCCTACAGGTTGATTTATGTCTCTGTACTGAGAGCTAAGAGAGTAGGTTCTGTGAGTAGAAGCCTAGGAGATGACAAAGGATGTGTGTACATTTGTGGCTGCACCTAGAAGGGGTAATCTGAGACACTTGGAAAAGTTCAGTGTGAACTCAATATAATCTGAGAGTTGGTATATTTTGCCTTTGCAGTAGATTAGAAGTAATGTTTTGGATTGAAATTCCCATTCATTTAGATTAGACTTGCCTAAGAACCTGGGAACATTGAATGGCTGAGACTGATAAATCTTGGTTCTTTTTGTATCAAGCACAAGGGTTGACTTAGAGTTAGAATGGTCAGGAATGGGCAAACTGGAGATTGAGTGTCTCAGGAAACCTGAGAGACTCTGAACTCTGGGATGTGAGAGTTCAATTCTCAGAATTTGAGTTCTCAGGAAATTGAGAACCTGGGACCAGTGCCTCCTTTTTATGCACTGTTATGTCTCAGGAAACCTGAGAGACTCTGAACCATGGATTATGAGAGTTCAGCTCATTTTATTAATGCTGAGGAATGACTCATGAGGTTTCCAGTTTAGGATTGGTTGGTCGACCATGGCTATTCAAGAACCTGCAGTAGGATTACCAGGTTAGTCTAAAGTATGAGTTGTTGTCTTGAAGCAGAACACTAGAAGTAGGTTTTCCTAATTATTAATTAAGGATGTTTTCCATGCATTACTTTAGCCATGACAGGAATTTAGTATTTGTGTTTTACTAAAGACAATGATGAGAGATTTTGGGCTGATGGCAAGGAGTTGATTTGTAGACAAGATTCTGTTGAGTTTAAGACCATAACTGTTGGTTCTTACTAGAAATCCTCATCTTTCTATAGAATTTCCATTCATTTTTTTTTAAAAGACTTTTTGTTTCACTCTTACCTAGAAGTATTCATGAAGGCTTTAATATAGAATAATGGGTGTTGGTCTAATACTAAGTCTTATAAATACCATATCATGAATTTAGTTCTTGCTAGTCTAGGTTATAGTGAGTACTATTGATACTCTATAGGAAACCATAGAAGCTAAGGTTTATATTTAGGAATATATTGTGAATAGAATCTTTTGATAACCAATTAGAATTAGTTTATTTATTGACCAACTTGTACACATCATTATTTTATACAGGAGGACACCCAGTTTCTTGCCTACTTGTACTTTCCTGGAGCAAGGCAAGTACACTCTACGGTTTTGTACTTTACATTATTTTCCCTGTACTTCCTTGAGTGACACAATTGCAACACGTCATGTTCTTTCTGGTACTATTGTTCTCTTGTGCTTATTACTTGTATCTGGGGAGGGGAAATATACTATCTATGTGACCAATCCCAAGTATCAACTCAGGTGTGTTTTAGCTTAGACCCCGCATCGTGCACGCGGGTCCTAAGTCACCATTCATGTGCTTTCAGGTGCTTTCAGGTTCTTACCCTAGCCGGTCACATATTTAGTTATTTTTCAAATGCATTACACATATGATCAGGAGATTACCTTGTACTTATTTCCTGTGATATCATATTCTTTTAGGTGCTTACATATCATGTTCTTACATTCATGTTCTTCATGTACTTATTCACTTGTATTTTCCTGTACTTTCCATGTTTCCTTGTACTTTCATTTCATGATGTCTTGTTCATTACCTAGAATTGTACTTGCTCCGCTCCTGACTGGATATGTTATGATAGGTGAGATGGAGGCTTGTGTGACACATACTATGGACAGGATACTGCCTTCCCTACTGAGCCAGCTGGAGCTGCTTGTGACCTAGAGGCTGCAGAGGCCTAGTACTTCATTTAGTTTTCCATTTATCTTTCCATGTATTGAGACTAGCAGACTATTATAGTTGAATTGTAACAAATTTCAGATATTGCATCTCTTTTCTGGTTGGGACACATTATATAGTTGCTGTGATTCTATACTTTCAAGTTTATCTGGTTAGTTTCCCTAGCTTGGTACAACTTACTTCATTGTGTCTAACAATGAAGGCTGGGCGTGTCCGACTCGTGTCCGATTATTCGGGAGCGGGTCGTGACATATTTTTAGTGGTGGCCCATGCTGGTCCATCCTAATGGTACCTAGGACTTAGCGTACTATTGGGGGACTTGATTACACTAGGGAAACTTGAGCACAGCATAGGAAAATCGGAAAATAAGGGTATATCAGGTATATCAGGTGTATCAGGTATTTTGATATTCTATAAACACTTGTTGTATGTAGGTCTAGGTTATTTTAACAGTTTTCTGTTTTGCAGATAGTTCAAAAGCATGCGACACCAGAACTGTCAATTCACCTGCACTTGATGTTTCCAAGCTTCCACTACGTTCTATCGCTCTACTATCCCCATGGGTAGTACGTGGTTGACGAAGATGATTGAAGAGTTCCTTGATATCCAGAGAGAGCAAGCCGTCATTTTCCAAGCCAGACTTGTGCATGCACTTCTTGAGCCAGAAAAGACTTCTGCTTTCCAGACTTCAGAACCTTGGACTTCTCCGACACCGAGCACGTATCTTGCATCGAGGAGCAGATCGAGAACCTGGAGTCGCAACTGAGGATCATTCAAGTCCCTGAGAAGCCGACTCCTCTGAAGATTGAAGTCACCAACCGGGAGATCCAGCTCGTAGCACATACAACAAGATAGGAAGCTAAAGCCCAGGAGCGACATGAAGACTTATGACGAAGACAACAACTACCCTGGACCCGCAAAGCGTCACAACACTCATTCAGCGTTTCTTCGGTCACACCACCAGTCGCATCATCAGGAGCAGATCTCAGCAGCCAGCACGCCAGCAGCCATATATTCCTGCCAGAGCCCTGCACTTCAGCCCCAGCGGGAGATCCAGATTCAGATCCAGCCGACGATCATTTACAATTTTTGCCACCTCTTAGGATGCCACTACGAAGAGTGCCGCAAAAGACGGAGGCTATGCTTATTCTACGGATCGTCTGCCCATCAAGCCAAAGATTGTCCGGAGATCGTTGATTGCACTGCCCCAGAACAAGCACGAGGAGCACCACGACCGCAGCAGAAGGACCCGCCTCTCCAGATTCAGCAGCTATATGGAGCATTACCATACGGACCAGTCTACGTCAGGACAGTGAAGAAGATTGAAGTGATTCCAGTCCCGGAGGAAATACTGAAGACAGATTGAAGACAGAGGATTTCTGATTAGCAATCCAGTCTCTCCTTAAAATCCTCTTAGCACCTAGATCACTTCTTCAAAACTTTTTGTTTCCTATCCTTGAAATCTTGATTGATGTCGAAACCTACTTTGAGATATTGTTTCCTGTTTCGGTAAACTTGTTTCGGATCCACAAATCAATAATTGTTTGAAATTCATTATTCGATACCGTTTGCATATTCATCATTCCTGACCTTGTTTCCTAGTGATGGCTCCTAATTGTAAATTTTGTTCCTTTATCAAACTTCGCACTAATTGAGATTTTAATTCCTATTCGAGACTTCATTCCTAAATCCTGTTCCTCAATCAAAAATTTGTTTAAGCTCCGTCCTATTCAAGACATTGTTGCAAATTCCTTTGAGGGTTTTGAAGACTTCATTTCCTATTCGAGAATTGTTTCCTCATTCATGACTTTGATTTTCTAGTCGAGAGTTGTTGGTCCACTATTTTGTTTCGATCTTGTCTCCTATCAAAGATTTAGCTTGTTTCATGGATACTTGTTCCTACTCGTTTATTGATATTCTGTTTGCTAATCAAACTTGTACTATTCCAGAATTATTCCTATTTGAAATATTATTTTGAAACCTTGTTTGAACCTTCGCTTCTATTAATGTTTGTTTGAGATTCCATTTCCTATTTTTGAATTATTCGGAAATTGTCCTCTATTTACAATTTTGTTCGCTATTGAGATTCACTTGTCTCCTATTGGAACCTGTTTTCTAGTCACTATTCTAAACCTTGTTTCCTTGTTGAAATTTTCTATTCAAGGTTTTATTTCTTAAATTGAAACTTGTTTCCTATCTGGAATCTTGCTTTTATGTTACCTTGAGATTTTGCTATCTATCTGGGATTAAGTCCATGTACTAAATCTTGTTACCATTCCAGATATCAGTTGAAATTCCGTCATAATTTGAAACTTCGCTCCCTGTCTGAAATTTTAAATCTTTCTGGCTGCCCTTTTGTACTCACTGATTGGATCCATTGTCATTTTTAGTACCTAATAAACTCTTGTATTCTAACAGTCAGGTAACTTCACCATTTTCGTGACTTGGACTATTGAAACTCATTTTGAATTCCTTGGAACTCTTTTGAAATTCCTAGGGATAAAGTCGATAGGCTATTCGATGACCTACTATGGCATGACAGTTGCGCGCTGCAGCCATTAGCTGGATTATGGAGACTGAGGGTTCACTGCAGCCAGTAGCGCACTGGCGAGGCAGGAACTTTAAGTTGAAGTGATTTCAGACAATCATAGGTTTTCGAGTACTGTCGAGACTTGCCATATTCTTCATACCCTGATCTTTTGGGTTGCTTCGTCAATGATTGTTAGGAAATGGATAAGGTTGACAGATTATTCGGTGACATATTGTTATTGAGTCACGGAGCCGAAAGTCTACTGCAGTCAGATATATACTGGCGGGGTAGGGATTCTAGGCAAAGTGATTTTAAATAACTATATGTTTCCGGACACCATGGAAACTATATCCCTTTTTATATGATTATTGATTTTCGAGAATCACAGATCCTTGCACGTTCATCCTGATTTGATACTGTACGTCTCCTAAATCAACCCTCGCTAAATTTCCTTTCTAACATTCCTCAAATTGTATATTACCATATTGTGATTCCGTACTTCATTTGTGATTAGTCTAAACTTCGATCTTAAGTCATGTCCATCTGACCATGATTTCCTATTTTGTCCTAGTCCACTTTTGATCATACTTAATAGTTGTATTGTCATAAATTTGCTCCTCTAAGTTGTAATTGAACTTCATTCTATCTCGTGCCTATTTGATTCTTAAACATTGTTAGATCGTGTTATTCCAACTTCTTGTGTATGATTATAGTACTTGGTCTCAAGGCTCAAGGCGTCGCAGAGTTGCACAGGATCGGCAGAAGCACTGGGCGGACAATAGCAGACGACCACTGGGGTTCGCAGTTGGAAGCAGAGTGTTCCTGAAGAATCTCGCCGACCAGAGGCACCATTCGTTTTGGCAGAGGCAGGAAGCTCAGTCCGAGATTCATCGGACCCTTCGATGTGACGGCACGGATTGGCGAGGTGGCATATCGACTAGTGCTTCCAGCTAGATTGGAGGGAGTGCACGATGTCTTCCACGTATCTCAGCTTCGACGATACATTCCAGACCCGAGCCATGTGGTGGACTATTCTGAGCTGGAGGTGGGCCCGAGATTGACTTACGAGGAGCAGCCAGTAGAGATCTTAGACCGAAGAGAGAAGCGACTGCGGAACCAGATCATTCCTCTCGTTCGCGTCATGTGGAGACACCACTCTCTGGGAGAGTCCACATGGGAGCGCGAGGACGAGATGCGGGAGCGCTATCCCAACCTGTTTGATTGATTTGATTGTATTCTATGGAAATTCTATTTTTCAATAAATAACTGGTGTTTTCGTGAATTGCTGAAATTATAGTTTGATCCTTTGAATTTCGAGGACGAAATTTTTCAAGGGGGGAGATTTGTAACTCCACTTTCCTGAAATTAAAATTTTAAATCTTTATATTATTTTTAGAATAAACAATTTATAGTTGTTTCATATATTTTTATTTAGTGAAGGGAATTTCTTTCATGATTTTTATTTATTTAGAGTCCAGCCCAATAAGAGCCCATGACCCATTCCTAGGTTAGGTTAGACCATCATCTTCTTTTCCAATCAAACGTTCAAATTTTTGTTCAAATCTCAGGGGACGAGAAGGTTGTTACGACCATGTGCATGCCACGATCTCAAACCTTCTTCCCGCCAATTCTTTTCCTTCTTCCCAAGTTTTGGTCCCCTCCACCTCTATTTAACCAAGTTTTCCATAGTTTAATTCATCTCAGAAAACCCATTTCTGGAGGAATCGAATTCTTCTGTTCTTTTTCTTCCTGGCGAAGCTGCTAGTGCCATGGCGAGTCTCCTCCTAGCTCGGCGATCGGTTCAGACAGCCACAAATTGGTAGAGGCAGCTTGAAGAGTTTCCTCCTGGTTGATTCATCAATCAGAACCATCAAGTTTGAGGTTAGTTTTGCTATAAGTTCCTGGATTCGTTTGATTTCCTCAGTGGATGATTGATCCCCATTTGAATCAATTGATTGATCCAATTCTCTTCTAATGTTCAGATCTGAGAAATTAGGTCGGATTGATCCGATCTGTTTTTGCTACCATCGAACCTCAGTTTAGGTAAGTAGAGGATTTAATTTCGAGGGATCTATAGATCAATTTTGGCATTCTACTGAATTGATCCAGACTGCCTCCTCTTGGATTGATCTATTGGAATGTTCAAATCCCTGCTAAACTCGATTAAACATTTCCTGAGCACCGACCAGTGGTGAAGAAATGTGAGTCGAGTTCATCCAAATTTTCCTTAATACTCTGTTCTTCTGATTTAGTTTTATTCTTGTTTTCGATTTGAGATTCAATCGAATGCCTAAGCAATTGATTCAGTTTTCTCAGGAAGTTTGTAGAATTGTCGAAATTGATTGCTGGCTTCAACTTGTAGAGTTCGATCTAAAACAGTTGTTGAATTGGTGAGTGGATCTTAAAATCTAGATCTAATCAAAAACTCTTTTATTACACCTTGAGTGATGAGAATGGTCCATTGGATTCTTGAATTTTTGACAACAGTTAAGAAGATTGGGAGCTTGTGTCAATTCCTGGTTCAATCAACTGAGTGAGTCAATCTCAGGTAATCATTATTGCTGCTATACATTTAGATTGGAGTACTGGGTTCATGGATGCATCAGAACATTGATGCTGGGATTTTAGTTCTATTTTGATGTGGCTATGTTGATCTAAATTCTTAGGAGAAGTCGGGTTGTATATTCCAACTCTATTTTCTTGCACATGAGCCTTGTCTCCTAATTTCTATTATTTTGCATATCACTCACTGTTGTTCCTGAATATCAGGGTTGGGTGGTGTTAATGTGAAATCAGATTAGGAGAATGTTTGAACTATTATAAGTGTTAGGTCCATGATTACATCTGTTCAGATTTATCCATATGGTTTTGACTGAATCTAGGAGTGGTTGATCAACTGTTCTGTGACTCACATGATTTTGGTATATAAATTCATATGGCATTGGCATGGTTTCTATGGCACTGATGTGTGAATTTATGTAGCTCAAGTATGTGATTTCCAGAGGACTGGGTGTCAATTGGAGAACACTAGACTGAATTAATAATTTTCCTACAGGTTGATTTATGTCTCTGTACTGAGAGCTAAGAGAGTAGGTTCTGTGAGTAGAAGCCTAGGAGATGACAAAGGATGTGTGTACATTTGTGGCTGCACCTAGAAGGGGTAATCTGAGACACTTGGAAAAGTTCAGTGTGAACTCAATATAATCTGAGAGTTGGTATATTTTGCCTTTGCAGTAGATTAGAAGTAATGTTTTGGATTGAAATTCCCATTCATTTAGATTAGACTTGCCTAAGAACCTGGGAACATTGAATGGCTGAGACTGATAAATCTTGGTTCTTTTTGTATCAAGCACAAGGGTTGACTTAGAGTTAGAATGGTCAGGAATGGGCAAACTGGAGATTGAGTGTCTCAGGAAACCTGAGAGACTCTGAACTCTGGGATGTGAGAGTTCAATTCTCAGAATTTGAGTTCTCAGGAAATTGAGAACCTGGGACCAGTGCCTCCTTTTCATGCACTGTTATGTCTCAGGAAACCTGAGAGACTCTGAACCATGGATTATGAGAGTTCAGCTCATTTTATTAATGCTGAGGAATGACTCATGAGGTTTCCAGTTTAGGATTGGTTGGTCGACCATGGCTATTCAAGAACCTGCAGTAGGATTACCAGGTTAGTCTAAAGTATGAGTTGTTGTCTTGAAGCAGAACACTAGAAGTAGGTTTTCCTAATTATTAATTAAGGATGTTTTCCATGCATTACTTTAGCCATGACAGGAATTTAGTATTTGTGTTTTACTAAAGACAATGATGAGAGATTTTGGGCTGATGGCAAGGAGTTGATTTGTAGACAAGATTCTGTTGAGTTTAAGACCATAACTGTTGGTTCTTACTAGAAATCCTCATCTTTCTATAGAATTTCCATTCATTTTTTTTAAAAGACTTTTTGTTTCACTCTTACCTAGAAGTATTCATGAAGGCTTTAATATAGAATAATGGGTGTTGGTCTAATACTAAGTCTTATAAATACCATATCATGAATTTAGTTCTTGCTAGTCTAGGTTATAGTGAGTACTATTGATACTCTATAGGAAACCATAGAAGCTAAGGTTTATATTTAGGAATATATTGTGAATAGAATCTTTTGATAACCAATTAGAATTAGTTTATTTATTGACCAACTTGTACACATCATTATTTTATACAGGAGGACACCCAGTTTCTTGCCTACTTGTACTTTCCTGGAGCAAGGCAAGTACACTCTACGGTTTTGTACTTTACATTATTTTCCCTGTACTTCCTTGAGTGACACAATTGCAACACGTCATGTTCTTTCTGGTACTCTTGTTCTCTTGTGCTTATTACTTGTATCTGGGGAGGGGAAATATACTATCTATGTGACCAATCCCAAGTATCAACTCAGGTGTGTTTTAGCTTAGACCCCGCATCGTGCACGCGGGTCCTAAGTCACCATTCATGTGCTTTCAGGTGCTTTCAGGTTCTTACCCTAGCCGGTCACATATTTAGTTATTTTTCAAATGCATTACACATATGATCAGGAGATTACCTTGTACTTATTTCCTGTGATATCATGTTCTTTCAGGTGCTTACATATCATGTTCTTTCATGTTCTTACATTCATGTTCTTCATGTACTTATTCACTTGTATTTTCCTGTACTTTCCATGTTTCCTTGTACTTTCATTTCATGATGTCTTGTTCATTACCTAGAATTGTACTTGCTCCGCTCCTGACTGGATATGTTATGATAGGTGAGATGGAGGCTTGTGTGACACATACTATGGACAGGATACTGCCTTCCCTACTGAGCCAGCTGGAGCTGCTTGTGACCTAGAGGCTGCAGAGGCCTAGTACTTCATTTAGTTTTCCATTTATCTTTCCATGTATTGAGACTAGCAGACTATTATAGTTGAATTGTAACAAATTTCAGATATTGCATCTCTTTTCTGGTTGGGACACATTATATAGTTGCTGTGATTCTATACTTTCAAGTTTATCTGGTTAGTTTCCCTAGCTTGGTACAGCTTACTTCATTGTGTCTAACAATGAAGGCTGGGCGTGTCCGACTCGTGTCCGATTATTCGGGAGCGGGTCGTGACACTTGATCTCTGGGAGCCTGCTCTGCAACGCAAGCTTGAGGATGGACATCAATGCTGGTCAGATGGTGATGTCCAAGAAGGGAACATACTTCAGAAAGGCTTATCAAATCGAAGGAATATTTAAAATTCAGCTTGTCAACCAGTTTAATGACATTAATGCAGTGCATTTTCTGATTATTCTCTTAAGTTGTGGCATAATAGGCTAGGACATGTTCACTGTAAAAGAATTAACAAAATGTCCAGTCTAGGACTTATCTCCAAATGTGGGGGTAAGGTGGAGAAGTGTGAAGTGTGTCCTCAGACGAAGATCACAAGAAAATCCTTTCATCGGGTCAATCGAAGCACAGATCTTTTGGAGTTGGTGCACTCTGATATCTGTGACTTCAAACATTTCTCCACGAAGGCCGAGATGAAGTATTTTATAACCTTTATCGACGACTTCTCAAAATACGCGTTCGTCTACTTGCTCAAGACTAAAGACGAAGCTTTCGAGAAGTTCAGAGAGTTCATGGCCGAAGCTGAACGGCAGACTGGACAACAACTCAAGAGGTTGAGAAGTGATCGAGGTGGGGAGTACAGGTCTTATGACTTCGCATTATTCTGCAAAGAACATGGAATCATATGCGAGACTACTGCTCTATATTCTCGTCAATCAAACGGAGTAGCAGAGAGGAAGAACCGAACATTAACAGAAATGATGAATTCAATGCTGCTTACTGCAGGTCTTCCAAAATGCTACTGGAGAGAAGCTGCATTAACGGCCACTTTCATTCTGAATAGAGTGCCATATGCAACTTCGGACGTAACTCCTCATGAACTCTGGTTCAAAGTCAGACCAAACTTGAATGTCATTCGAGTGTGGGGGTGTCTGGCGTATATGAAGCTCCCAGATCTGAAGATTCAGAAGCTGGGGACAAGGACTACGAAGGTGATCTTCTTGGGGTATGCCGAGAAAAGTGATGCTCGGAGATTTCTTGATATTGAGTCAAATCATATTATCGAATCGAGCGATGCTGAATACTTTAAAGACAAGCTTGCAAAAGACAAAAACATTATTCTTTCGGACATTCCGGAAAATGATGTAGGTGTAAATGAGACTGTAATCTCATATGGGCCAGTAGTCCAAGAAGAAGCTGTTGTTGATAAAATAACTTTTGTACCAGAACTCGCAGAGCCGTCAGCAAAGCGAGCGAGGAGACCTAAAGACTTCGGAGATGACTTTGTCACCTATCATGTGGAAGCAGATCCGCTTACCTATGATGAGGCGAGGAAGACCAGAGATGCTATCTTCTGGAAGGAGGCAGTGAATGACGATTTTGACTCTATCACCTCCAATAACAAATGGGTGTTGGTAGATCTACCTGAAGGAGAAAAGCCCATCGAATGTAAATGGATCTTCAACAAGAAGATGAAGGCAGATGGAACTCTTGACAAGTTCAAGGCCAGGCTGGTAGCCAAGGGATTTTTTCAGAAACAGGGGATAGACTACTTTGACACGTACGCTCCAGTAGCTCGGATGACCACCATCAGAATATTAATCGCTCTAGCAGCTATACATAAGTTGGTGATATATCAGATGGATGTAAAGACAGCATTCCTGAATGGGGAGCTGACCAAAGAGATTTACATGCAACAGCCAGATGGATTTGTCGTCAAAGGTCTTGAAGACAAAGTCTGCAAGTTGGTAAAATCATTGTATGGTTTGAAGCAAGCTCCCAAGATGTGGCATGAGGAGTTTGACAAAGTTATTAGGTCAAACGGCTATAGAGTCAGCGAGACGGACAAATGTGTTTACACAAAGTTCGCTGATGGAAGAGGAGTCATCGTTTGTCTGTACGTGGATGACATGCTAATCCTAGGGACGGATATGGGCTGTGTCACGAAGACAAAGAAGTTCTTCTCAACCAAGTTCAGTATGAAGGACTTGGGGGATGCAGATGTCATCTTCGACATAAAGATCATCCAGACAGACACTGGAGTAGCGCTGTCACAATCTCACTATATTGAAAAGATGCTCACACGCTATGGGTATAAGGATCTTCCAGGGATCGATACGCCATACAGGTGTGATCAGAAGCTGAAGCCAAACTCGAGTGAAAGCGTTAGGCAGCTGGAGTATTCTAGCATTATCGAAAGTTTGATGTACGCAACCACTGCCACAAGGCCTGACATAGCTTTTGCCGTGGGAATGCTGAGTCGGTTCACAAGCAACCCAGGGATTGAGTACTGAAAAGCTGTAAAACGGGTGATGAGATATCTCAAGAAGACTCAAACATATGTACTGCACTACAACGGGTATCCGACAGTTGTAGAAGGCTTCAGTAATGCTAGCTGGTGTTCAGTAGTGGAAAGCGAGAGATCCACAGGTGGTTATGTCTTTTCCTTGGGTGGAACTACTATATCGTAGAAGTCGAAGAAGCAGACTATACTCTCTCGTTCCTCCATGGAATCTGAATTCTATGCACTTGAAACTACAGCAGATGAAGTAGAATGGCTTCGAGAGCTCATATATGATCTTCCGTAGTTGGGGCTCAGATACCGACGATACCGATATACTGTGACAACCAGACGACTATGACGGTGGCATCAAATGACCTCTTCAACGGGAAGAAGAGGACTGTACGGTTGAAGCACAGGGCAGTACACGATCTTATCAAAAGAGGTATAATTATAGTGATTGATGTTTGGAGTCAGGAGAAGCTGGCAGATCTGTTCACAAAGGGCCTCAAGCGCCAGTTGGTCGATGACACAGCTTGTAAAATAGGCTTGAAGGCATTCTGATAGTGTGTCTTTGTAATCCTACCATAAAGTTTTATACTATTAGTTCAAAGAGAAATCTACTAGGCATCTAAATTTTGGTTCAAAGGAGGATCACTGACTGAGAAACTATCAGGTAACAGTTGGTACTTGTTCTCTGGAACATGGAAGGGATACGAACCCAGAACCACTATTGTCTACTATGAATTTTCTGCAGAAAAAACAGATCATGTGGAAGGTTGGCTTAAACGCCTTAATGAGTTCTCAGGCAGAGTGAATGCCCGGTGTGCTTTACAGGAAGCACGGTAGAGCAGCACTACAAGGAGTGAAACTCCATGCTACAGTGGGGTGACTCCACCATGAGGTTCCCATGTCTGGGGTAATGCCTCGGCTTTGCAAGCCAAGTCATAGCGGCGTAGCACCGCAAATAGGCAGGTAGCCTAATGCTGTATGACATAATTAAAGTGTTGTAAACAACACTACAAAGGGGAGGATGGCCCCATGTTACAGTGGCACGATACCACGATGAGGTACCCAGGTAGGGGTAAAGCCTCGGCCTTGCAAGCCATGTCGTTGCGACGTAACACCGCAAGAAAGCCTTAGGCTTCATGCTGAGTAGATTGGCACTACAAAAAGGCTGAGACCTCATGCTACAGTAGTATGACACTATGATGAGGTTCCCAGGTAGGGGTAATGCCTCGGCTTCAGGCCATGTCATAGCGGCGTAGCACCACAAGGAAGCGCAAGGCTTCATGCCATGTCTCTTTAATAAAGAACTCACCTATAGTGTATGAAAAGAGATATCAGGCCGTCTCTTGAGGGTAAACTTATAGACGCCCAAAATTATACACTGAAACCAGGCTGGCACAGGGCCTTTAATGTAGAGCCAAAAGCACACGTAACTACACTTTGTGAGTGGGAAGAATTACAATTGTGGTGCAGAATTCAAGGCGTAGTCCATTCTTGTATCACATTATTATTTAACCCATACGGGAAGATTCAAGTCGTCAGCGACATCAATCCTAATGCAAAATGGACAGTTACTGTAGGTAACGCTCAATCCTGAACACATATATATGTTGTGATATATGGGAGATTGTTGGTGCTTTCTTTACATGGAGAGAGCTTTCTCTCAACATGCCTTGTAAAAGTTTAGTCCCACATCGAAAATGCATCATGAGTTATCTCAACATATATACTTGGTTGTGTTGTTGAGAGATGCACATGGGGTAGTCACCCTAAGGAGGGAACCATGTGGGTGATTTTACTAGGAGGTAAGAATAAGGCTCCAAGGATTTAGCATTAATGCTTTTGTCATTCTCTTGGATTAATTCCATTTGGAGCTAAGCCCCAAAAGGGCTTAGCGACTCGGACTCGGACTCGGACTCGGACTCGGTCTCATGGGCTCATGCGGCTCATGTGGCACATGCGGCCATGAGGCCATATGGCTCATACGGCCAGGCTACTGCTGCTGCTGCCGCATGGAGGGCTCCGCTGACTGTACAGGCTATAAGTCAGTTATGGAAAGACTGATTCAATGCGATTAATTCAGATCCACTTTTTGTGGGATTTGAATTAATTTCGTTTCCATCTTTGTGGGATTTGAATTAATTTCGTTTCCATCTTTGTGGGATTTGAATTAATTTCGTTTCCATCTTTGTGGGATTTGAATTAATTTCGTTTCCATCTTTGTGGGATTTGAATTAAGTTCGTTGCTATCTTTGTGAGATTTGACTCAATGTTTCCATAACTGAAGAGGCGGCTAGGGTTTCCACCCTCTCTCTATATATACTCTCTTCTGGCCTCCTTTGTGGAGAACTACGAATTTTATAAGTCAGAAAAGAGAGAGAGAGTGAGGGAGCTGCTGCCGCCATTGTAAAGTCCATCCGAGGAGTCAGAACAGAGGTGACTTCGAGCGTTCCACAAGTTCTTCAACTTGCTGGTTCCTGGAAGCAATTCGTGTGGGGCAAATCTTTCTTTGAGCAACGGTATTTAGACACCCCAGCAACTTTTCTTCATCTTATCTTTGTCTAGATTATTGTAACTCGTTCTGTCCCAATTGCAACACGTTTGCAAGGAAGAACGAGAGATCTTCTCTTCTCTATTTCCCTCCTTCATATTGTAATCCGGCTAATTAGTTTTTTGTATCATCGTAGATCTTGAGTTTGATCACTATAAAGTTTTATGTGACTCTCATATCTCGATTGCATCAGTTATTCATCTTTGATCAAGCCCCGGGACTAACATCTATTTCCCCATTCCTTTTTTATTAACCATAATAATATAATAAATAATAACACAGCAGTCAATTGAGAAAAAAAGGGGTAAAACTGACCCATCAATTTTTCCTCCAAATAGCTTCAGTAATGAAGAGAGAGAAGGGGCTTCCTCGTACTCTTCTATGTCCAAAATTTCTCAAAGAGAGAAGGAGAGGAGGAAACGAGGAAGAGAACTCACCAGCGGGGGAGGTTCTCGTCGGCGGGGTACCGGTGCAGGAGCAGCGCATTAGAAAGCCAGGTATTGTCAACGGGGAGCGGTGGCGCCGGCGCTATAGGGCTCGGCGGCTAGAGGCACGGGCGGCGCTACGACATGGGATGTGGTGGACACGGTCGCTGACATGGATAGCGGCGACGGTAACAGCTACGGTGGGTTTTGGTGGTGATGATGATGGCTATGGGAGAGGGTCCTGCTGGGGTGTCTCCGACGGGGAGGTCAGCGGAGGTGTGGTGGTCACGGCGGGTGGTCGGAGATCAGGTGAGTGGTTGCCCCTATTTTCCCTTTCTTTTCTGTGATAGTGGTGGTGTTGGGATGGTGGGAGAGTATCGTTTTGGTCAAGAAATGGTGATGGTGGTTGTGGTGATGAATGTTGTGGTGTTTGGGATGTCGAGAGGAAGTCGATGGCGGAGTGGAGTGGCAGTGTCATGGTTGAGAGTAGGGGCGGAGAAGGAGGTTGGGGATGATGGTGAAGGATATGGTGGTGATGCTGTGTTGGTCAAGAATGCAAAGGGTCGGCCAGGACAGGGGAGAGTGGTGGCTGGGAATGGTGGCATGGAGCCACGGGGTGGTTGGGTTGTTGGTGATGATGGTTGTTGGCTGGTGCCAGGGGTCGGGAACGAAGGGGAGTCGTGGTGGTGGATGGCCGGAAGGCCGAGACAATGGGGTGGCTTGGAGCTGCTAGCTGCAGGAACCTGCCGGATGGGGTTTGGGAAATTTTTAGGAAATTTGATATGATGTAACATATTGGGATTGTCCAACATATAGGGTAGAGTGGAAAAACCCTAAGGGCAAGCTTGTAAAGTGTAATAGGTAGTAGGAAAAAATGAAAAAAATACTAACCACTAACATTATTGCTAACTGTTAACAATTAGTTAATTAGTTATCAGCTAATTACAAATTTAGCGAATAACTATCCAAAGTCGTAGCCCACAATCCGATCCTAGACTTGGTACCAAAATAGTCTGACCTAATACGAGGAAAAATATACTAACTCAAAATAATTATAACTATAAAATTTCCAAATAAATATTTATTTGTGATAAAAGCACTTTTAATTTAAAAATACTATTTTGACAAACTATTCCATATATATATGAAATATTTATTCCTTATTAAAATCTTTTTAGAGAAAGTTCAAGAATTATATATATATATATATATGGAAACCAAAACTTTATTGAAGTAATAGGCGCAAAATGTCGAAGCCTATACAAGTAAGTGCGCTCAACGCGACAAGAGGAACAGAAAACAAACAGCACGAGATGCGCACAAAATAAAACCGGATATCTACTCCAGCCGACAGAGGAAGCGTGAGAAACCCGTAGAATGGCCTAAGCAAGGGCCTCCCAAAAAGTGTTGGAGGCGCGAGAGCAGCGCCTCCTAGCTTTGAGAATTTGTCTGATAACCTCTCTGTACAATTGTGGAGGGAGGAGTTGGAGGCCTTCATATCTGAATTTCTTCATGTTCTTCCATAATACCCAAATCCCAGCGGCTAGGACGATCTGATACCCGTGGGAGCTGCTTCAGCTGGCTAGGAGATCGTGGAAGCCCCAGTCGGGGGGACAAGACTTAGTCTATTGTGTAGATTGAACCAAATCTGAGTCGCCAACTCACCAGAAAGAAGGACGTGTTATGCCAATTCCGATGTGTGTTCCATGCAGCAGTGGCATCTGGACGCGAGGCTAAATCCGATAGATTTGATGTGGTCGTCCGTCGGCAGCTTCTGGCGGAGTACTCGCTAGATAAGGATAGACCATTTGATGGGTATACAAGACTGCCAGAACTTGGCACACGTGGTATTCGGTATGCCTCTGCCTCTGGCCACAAGTCTGGCGGAAGCCAGCGTAAAAGTCCCACCCGTGTTAGGGGACCATCTCCACATGTCGGGCATGTCTGTGACCCGTAGATTAGCAGCAAGAAGACCGTCGGCCGCCGGCTGACCAAGCTAATCTCTTACCCTCCCCCAATTCCATCCGGAACCGCCCTCCCATAGGTCCCTAATTACGCACCCCTAAGGTATTTTTACGTTGGGCTGTCTGGTGTCTTCTCCTAACCACAGTTCCTGTCACGACCCGCACCCTAAAGTAAGTGCACAAGACGTGGGTACGTCCAGCCTACGCCACAGTGTCGGCGGTAGAACGCTGTCCTAGGTCAAACATCTAACAATATAAAGGTACCTGTACAGTATATACTCTCCGAATGGAGGTGACATAGCAGATACAGTATCAATCACAACTAAGGTAGAGCAAGATAAAAGATAGGTAAAACATGAAATCCAAAAGAGATACAGCAGATAGAAGTCTAAGTGTCTAAGATACACAAACCCCAAAAACATCTCAAAGCTCAATACAGTAATCCATAGAATAAATATAACTCAATACAACTGAAATAACTAACTATACAACCTCTACTGTGTCTCCTCTAGGCTAGCAGGCAACCTCCAAGCTATATGTAAAATTTATCAACAGGTCCAGTCAGGACAGGAGCGAGGACAATACATCTCAACAAGTTATAGCATGAAAGGAAATATAATCATGCTAGAGAATAAAATACAGGAAACTGAAGAATAGCATAATGTAAGAGAGAGACTGTAAGTAAATATCTATGATATATAAAAGAGAGATAGTGCTAGTGATTCAGAGTTCAAGATAAATATGTGAATGGCTAGGGACTGATTCATGATTACACTACGGAATTGATTCATGATTACAGTACTTGGAATTATCCACATGTTTATTTATACTCCCCCATCCCCAATCAATACACAAGAATCCAGTCAAGTTACGTTAAGATTCATGATTATACTACTTGACCCGTATAGGGTGATTCATGAATTGATTCGTGAAGGCTCGGTGATCATGACAGTACATGAGTCACTAGATGATTCCCGAAGATTTATGATAATAGAAGCAAGAGATACATGATGTAAGTAAAACACACGAGACAAGAGTATCTGATGCTCCCGAGAGGGATAACATCTCATGAAGGGATCTATAAAGTACTAATCCGTGTTACCAACGTGTCAGCATCAAGTAAGATAATCTAAAGCAGGAAATATAATCCTAAACAAGATATGAAATGATCAGAGAATGTACTCGCCTGGTAACCTGAACAGCTGATAGGTATAGGGGTCCAACTGAAGCCACAGAGTCCTATTTAAAGTAACACAGGTTACAAGGTGTTCAAGTTGTAATAAATGAATATCTAAAAGCAATCTATATTATCCTAGGTTCTTCTAAGTCAAATCAACTCTAGGTCAACTCCGGTCAACAATCTAGGCAAACCAGGTCAAGTGTTGACTCACAGTTGTCTTTTGGTCAACTGGTCAACTCTGGTCAAATGGGGTCAATTCTAGTCTAATTATTAAAGATATAAAGTGTACTTCGTTATTCGTACGTCGAAACTTACAACATGCAAATCGAGATAAGATGATCAACGGTAAAGTTAATAATCTTATTATAGTGATCCACGTGTCCATCTTGTCAAATCAACTCTAGGTCAACTCCGATCAACAATCTAGTCAAACTAGGTCAAGTGTTGACTCACAGTTGACTTTTGGTCAACTGTGAGTCAACTCTGGTCAAACGGGGTCAATTCTAGTCTAATTATTAAAGATATAAAGTGTACTTCGTTATTCATACGTCGAAACTTACAACATGCAAATCGAGATAAGATGATCAACGGTAAAGTTAATAATCTTATTATAGTGATCCACGTGTCCATCTTGTCAATTTTAGCGATGTGAGATCACTGGAATTGACTGATCTCAGTTTCGTTGTACTAATCCCGAAATACGAATATTATAAGAATTAATTATAATAAAAGGGTGATACATAGAGAAACTATCTACAAACATTGTCGGATGATGAAATAAACATAGCCAACGTGTCCAGAATAGTCAAATTAGCTAGGATAGCCTACCCATCGGTCCAATTTGGATACAAGGGCAAAAAGGTAATTTTGGGTCAAAACGGTATCAGTGTCGGAGCCGTTTTGTACCGAAAAACGTGCAAAAAAACAAGTCTATAAAATATAACAAATTATATGTCTACGAACCCAGAATGACGATACGAACCCAACGGTATATCCAGAATTGGATTCCGTTGACCCGATCTCAATTTGGTCCGTTGACCAGAACATTAAAATTCTGGTTTGCACGAAAATGCGTGACGGAGCCAATGTTCTCAAAACTCAGCAAACTACATGTCAACGAGTTCAAAATGACGAAACGTACTCGACGGTGTATCCGGAATTGGATTCCGATGAGCCGATCTTAAAATGACATATTGACCCGGATATTGGTTTCCGACTTGCACCGAAATACGTGTCGGAACCAATGTCCACTAAAACCTACCAAATTATATGTCAACGAGTCCAGAATGACGATACGAACTCAACGTTATATTCGGAATTGGATTCTGATGAGCCGACATCAAAAAGTCTCGTTGACCCGGACTGTGGGACCCACTTTGCACCGAAATGCGTGCCAGGGCCCACGTTCTCCAAATCTAACAAATTATATCTGAAAATATGCCAGAACGATGCCACGAGTCTACTGGTGGTGTCAGAAATAAAATCTGGAGTCCCGTGTTCAAAAATAGAATTTTATAAGTTAAAAATTACGAATTCGGACGGCCAACTTTGGCGTCGAATTCAACCAATCAAACAAGCTCACAATGAAATAAAAATGGAGGGGTAGTAAGAAGGTTATACCAGCTTCGCACAGGAACTGGTAGCACGCCAAATGGAGCTGTGGTGGAGGAGGTACAAGCTGACGAAGTTGACTCCGTGAAACTGTCCAAAATTTATACAATTTAAACGGTCAACTTGGTAGCCGATTTTGATGTATCAAACGATAAAATTAACGGACAAAAATTGATAGAAGTGAAGGTGGACATACCGAGATTGTGACAGAGCGAAGAAATCATCGATCCAATAGTCAAATTTCTCAGAAATTATGCACGAAGTTACTGCGACGGGGCACCAAATCGGACTTGATTTCGCGCGCGTCATGGCGGAAATTCGTACGAAATACACGAATCGTCTATACATCGCGCCGGTGAGGTGGGAGAACACCTCGGGAGGTCGTCGGAGGGGCGCCCAGCCTAGGGGGGCCTGGCCACGGTGGCGCACGGCCGGCGGCGGCCGTGTACGCGCGCTAGTGGCCGTTCCGGCCGGCCAACTGCTGCTATTTGCAGCGCTGAGTTGGGCTGCGTTGGCCCAGCCTGGCCCGTCTGAGGCGGGCAGCGCGTGGCCTGGCACAACAAAACGGCAGCCGTACGACGAACGTGGAGGTGGTGGCACGGATGTGAATGGATGTGGTGGTGGTCGACGTTGGTGGTGATGGTGGTGGTGGTTGAAAGAAGATAAAGAGGAGGAGGGAAGTAGGAGGAGGTGGCGCTCGGCCTGCTAGCCAGGGTGGCCGACGGTGAGGCTGGGCTGAGCTCGGTCAGGAGGTCGGGGGATGGGGCTGCTGTGTGAAGGTGTGTTTGTGGAGAGAAAAGTTTTGTGTGATTTAGAAAAATAGGAAGAGAGGGAAATTAATTGTTGTGTAATAAGGGAGGAGAGAGAAGGGAAAAAGTGTCTTCCTAAAAGTTAGGGCCGGCCATTGAATGAGAGGGTGGGGGAAAATTTGCATGTAGGAATGAATGGATAGGATTAATAGAAAAATCCAAGGGCTAGGATTTAAATGTAGGAAAATAGGTTATTCCCATGGAGATTTCAATAACAAAATTTTTTATTAAATATTAAAATAGGTAGACAGGGTATCTGATATTATTTTTGGGCAAGGAAAAATGAGGACGTCATGAGAAAGGGAAACATGAAGCTTGGACTGGGTTCGGTCAAGCCGGATTGGATCAAAACCGGACATGGCACAATAATCAAATTAAAATAGGTGTTGATAATCATGGGTAAATAAGTAGCATGTGGGGATTCCAATAAATGGGACACAAGTGTCGTACGGGTAGTAGGCTCAATATGGGCCATGTCCATATTTGGGGCTGACAGGTTTTGGTCGACAGGGTACCCACAAATCAAGTTGGAAAATAAATATGACACCGTGGGGTAAAATAAAATCGGATCACGTGTCAGAAAAGTTGTGCGAAGCAAATGGACCATAAAATGGCGTGTCTGAGTGGGACACGAAGGTCATTGGTGAAGAGCGTCTCGAGTAGATCATGCATGAGAAGTTGGTTTAAAGAAAATGATTGGTCTTGTGCTCCTAAATTAAAAGTCATGGTACGTGCTAATAATGATCAAGGAAAAGAGTGAGAAAATTAATTAATCATCAAATGGTCTAAATTGATCCGAAGTTGTGCGAAGAAAAAAGAGTACAAGGGAGGATAGGACATTATATACCATCATGAAGGTAATCTTGTCCACTACAAAACTCGTGAAGAAGGTTTCCAGAGTTGAACATCCCTGACACTCCAAATATCAAAGGCATGGAAAAGTACATTAATAGATAAATAACAAAATAAATTATTTATTGAAACTAAATCAATCAGAAAAAAAATCAACCCAAAATTTAGGGTGCTCACAGTTCCAAACAGGCCGATGAGCGACCGTCGCCCAACTGAAGACGGATTAAAGGTTCTGCGATGTTGCGTCCCCGAATTATACGACACCACGATGCCGAAGATCTGCTATTAGTGACCGCCTTTGACAGATGAAAGAATATGGAGTATCTAGCTCTCATAAACCTCGTCTATAACGAGCTCTCTGTGCGCAACTTCTACCATAGCTTCATGGAGCAGGCGTCCATAATGTGGACGAGTCTGCTGAATCCCAGACCTTCTTCTTCAGTGGGTTTGTCCATAGTATCCCAACCGGTCCAGTGGTGTTTGTCCTTGCCGTCGCATTGACCCTAGAAGAACTTTGCTAAGAGGGATTCGAGAGAGTGGAGGACCTTCTTGGGAGGGGAGCAGACGGCCAGGGTGTACAACTGGATGGAAGAGAGAACGTATTTGATGAGGATCATCTTGCCCCCTGGTGATTAGGTTGCGTTGTGCCATCCTGCGATCAGTCTGCAGATTTTGTCTACAAGGTGTTCGTATATTCCCGAGTTATATTTTTCGTACACCAGCGGGCAACCCAAGTAAAAGAAAGATGGGTATGCCGTGACGAATGAGGTTATATTGGAGAGCAGGGCTGAGCGGGTTCTGTCAGCTTTGTGATGGGTATAGATGACGCTCTTGTTGTTATTGACGCGCTGGCCGGAGCATGTGGTGTATCTCGCGACCATACTCAAAACTACCTCGATCGATCCGCTATCTCCAGAGGAGAAGATAAGGATGTCGTCAGCGTACGCCAGGTGTGTGATAAGTGGACATCCAGTCGTGGTGTGGAAGTGGTGGAAACTGGGCATTCTGGGCATGCTATTGAGGCTTCTGCTGAGAGCTTCAGACGCAATGATAAAAATAGTGGAAGAGAGGGAGTCCTCTTGTCTAACCCCGCGAGTAGATCGGATGAACCCTGCTACCAGGCCATTGATGACGGTAGAAAACCAAGCATTTCTGATAGATCTGAATATGATATCGATCCAGGATTCGGAGAAGCCGAAAGCCCTGAAGACCCAGATCAGGAATTACCAGTCTAGGCGGTCGTATGCCTTCTCCATGTCCATTTTGATGGCATGCCCCCTCTGGATGAGAACTTCACACATGTGATCATCTCTTGGGCGAGGAGTATGTTGTCAGTTATGTTTCGGCCTTTAACAAACTCGCTTTGTTCTTCGGAGATGATCTTGGGGAGGAGATTGGATATCCGGTTGGCAATGATCTTTGATATAATCTTGTTGGTGAAGGTACAAAGGCTGATAGGACGGAAGTCTTTGAAGATTTTCGGGTTGTCTTTGTTGGGGATAAGGATGATGTTGGCGCAGGAAATGGAATTGGAATATCTTGCCCCTTGGAAAAAGGCTAAAGTGGCCTCCAATAAGTCGGTTTTTAAGATGTCCCAACAATCTCTAAAAAAGACCCCATTGAAACCGTCCGGCCCGGAGCACTATGTT
Organism: Iris pallida; assembly: GCA_029216955.1. NCBI lineage: Eukaryota > Viridiplantae > Streptophyta > Magnoliopsida > Asparagales > Iridaceae > Iris > Iris pallida. The sequence goes on from JANAVB010026199.1 coordinate 18,980,636, forward strand.
CATTTATGGACCAGACAGCCATCTTGACCTCCTCCTCCGATGGAGTAGCCAACAGGGTCTCATTCTCGCTGTCGGTGATGAGGGATAGGATTTTGGACAAGGGCGCAATATCTTTAACGACAGGCTCTTTAGTGAAAAGGTTAGAGTAGAAGTTCTCCACTGTGGCCTGAATACCTTCCTGGTCGACTACTATGATGCCATTTTCGTCAAAAATCCGATGTAGTTTTAATTTGTTTCTGCGGCCTTTGACACACGCATAAAAGAACCTCGTATTTCGGTCACCATCGGTGTCCCAAGTCAATCTGGCTTTTCGCCTCTAGAATTCTGTTTCCACTTTTAGCCTGGATTTAAGAAGCGCTCTGGCAAGGTTGAGCGAGGCACGGGCAGCCGGAGATCTGTCAATGGCAAATAAGGACTCAGCGCGGGTGACGTCGTCCTCCGCCACCTTAATAGCCTAGAAGATGTCTCCAAAAGCCTCTTTGCTCCAGGACGTTAAAGCCTTACGAGTGGCTTTAAGTTAAGCCGCCATCCAAACCAGGGGGTCAAGTTCCGAGATGGAGTTCCAAGCGGCGGCCACGACGTTCTAGAATTGTGTGTAATGACGCCAAAAGTCGAGGAAGCGGAATAGTTTTTAGTGATGGTGTGGTTGTTGCTGATCATAATGAGAAGAGGGGAGTGATCCAATTCAATGGAGTTCAGATGAGAGAGGTTTTTGGTTAGGCCCATGTCAGACCAACTGTCGTTGATCATCGTCCGATCCAAACGAGAGTACTGCCGCCGATAACCCTCCTGCGTGTTGTACCAGATGAATTCGCTGCCGTTGAAGGGGATGGGGGTTAAGTTTCTGTGGAAGATGAAGTTGTTGAAATCGTCCATCGCAGGCTAGAGGGCCGAGCGGCCACCAGATTTCTCCTCTCTGCAGGATACCGTGTTAAAATCTCCAATACAGAGCCATGGGAGACCTTGGTAGGATAATGCAGCTTCCAATAGGTCTTCCCAAAGCATTCTTCGCTCTAGTATGTCACAACTTCCATGTACGGCGGAAAGAATGGGGCGGGACTTGAGGGCCGGATGTTCAACCCAATACGATGGAGCCTGAGACGAATTATTTATGGTGCCAAATTTGAATTCTGGCACAAAGGAAATCCAGATGTCATTATATCCTGTGATAGCATGGGGGAATCCTAGCTTGAGTTGAGTGGCTTTGATTCTTCTTTGAGGAATTTTTGGTTCTAGGATGATTAAGAGGTCAATACAATTAGTTTTCTTGAGGTTGAGGATTCTATTCAGTGTTGGTTTGTTTCTATGTCCTCTCACGTTCCAGGAGATGATGTTAAGAATTTGATGTGGTAGTGGGAGAGAGGTGATTAAGCTTCATGGCGGACCTTGTTGTCATAGCCGTCTGCTGCTTTTGTTTATTTTTGTTCTTCTTGGAGGAGGTTTTTTTGGTGGGGGTGATGGTGGACCCGTTGACTCTGGTGGCATTGCTAGTCCTGCCGGGTTCGCTGCTACCATTGACATCTGTCGAGGAGGTAGTAAAATCATTTTCATATTCTTCCAGGGTGCATAAGGGATTGCCACGGTCCAGGAAACCCGCTTCCATGGCTTTCCAGAACCTGCCGGTTAAAGTGGGGTGGAAGCTGGGTTAAATGTCCACTTTATGAGGGGTAGGGTACTGAGGGGGCCCAGTATCTGTAGTCAGCTCGGATGTGAGATGAGTTGGATGAGAGTCGATAAGCCGAGGTTCTATATGCTGCTCAGGGCGGCTCTCCGCCAGAACCTCTCCAGGTTGATCAGGGCGGTAGGTAGAAAAGGGGGAAGAGTGAGAGTCAACAGGAGGGGGGATAATGAACTCAGAGAAGTTGTGGGTTGAGATGGTGGGTGGCGCGTTAGGAGCGATGACGACGCTTGGGTGATGTGTGAGAGGGGGGTTATGCTGCTCGGTAGGACAGCTGGGCTTAGGAGAATCTGGCTGGACGTCTCCGCCGGGGATGGAAGAAGTGGGCTCAATTGAGTTATCGGGAGCACTGTCAGGAGTGATGCATGTGAGGAGTTAAAAAGAGTTGTTGAGTGAGATGGCAGGTGGATTGAATAGGACGATAGCAGAGCTAGTCAAGACGGTCGGACAGGAGCGGGGTAGAAGTGTAGGACCATCAATAAGAAGGGTAGGATTGGGAGGCGAAGTCTGATTGACAGTGTCAGGGTGACGGTGAGCAGTCGGCGAGCACGGGTTGCGCGTGCTAGACTTCTTTAGCTCGGGGTGGGCACGAAAGTAGTGCTGCATTGAATGACCGCTATATATATATATATATTTTTTTTGCTAGACTTCTTTAGCTCGGGGTGGGCACGAAAGTAGTGCTGCATTGAATGACCGCTATATATATATATATATATTATTTAAATTTTTTTCTGCTATAAATATATATATATATATATATATATATATATATATGTCAAAAATGCCATATAATATAGTTTTTCTCAAACTAAAGACTCATCCAAATAACATTAGCGTATCATGATCAAAAAAATATACTCGATATTAAAAGTCACGATTTTAAAGATTCGCAAAAATTCAAAATATTCAAAATTCGAATAACGGAGCTTATACCGTCTCAGGAGTCCCGGGAGGCATCTTTAGGGAATTTTGACTGAAGCACTCAATGAAGTCACGCTCCGACTCCTTATCCCTCTGGACTGTATCAATGAGGGTGGACATTGTCATGTCCATCATGTTGCCATAGAAGCGGGCCAGGAACAGCTTATGAAGGTCGTCGAATGTCTTCATGTAGTTATCAGAGAGACTGCAAAACATTCATATGTGACATCGGTCAACGCCACCACAAATATTGTGTTGAGCAGGGCATCATCTTTGGACATATGCTCTGTCATGGATTCAAAGTAGTTTAGGTACTGGCTAGGTGATGACTTCCCGACAAAAGGAGTCAGAGATTAGGGTTTGTACTTCTGGTGGAATACCACCTTGTTCCATTCAGCGGGATAAAGTCGCCTTATCCCTAGTCTTTGTATTCTTTCTCGGCTGATAATGGATTCAAGTTCAGCCTACAACTCTTAGATCTCCAGTCGATCGACATCGGTTGGAGCCAGCACCGATGGTTGTGGCATGGAGGGGATGTCGGAATCATTATTTGGTCATGTCTCTTGACTTCCTTGTCGTGAATTCATTGGAGGGGCTATGTTAGCCCTTATATCTGCCATAGACTGGGATTGGAATGCAACGCGGCATTGAGAGTGGCCATCATTTCTTATGAAGCATCGAGCCGTTGTCTATCACTTGTACTGGCATTATCATTATCGACCATGTACACCATCTGGCTGTTCAGGAGACTTAGTGAGGGTACGACATCGACATGCCTAATTTCCTGGGCTTCATTTTTGTCGGGGTAGGGACGCATGGTGGAGTCGTCTTTTGACTCCAACGACTGGCTACCCCTAGCTACTGCAGTAGCTTGGTTGGGTGAAGGTCCACCCCCAGCTTTGCGTCTTACCCTTGGAGGATCGATAGCCTCAGCAAAGGAGATAAGTGGAAAAAAAATGTACCCCTGGTTGCGACACGCCTTTCTACGAGGGTACTCTAGATCAAGTATTTTGGAATACTCCTGTCACAGGTATAACAAGGAGGGCTAACCTTCGTATTGGTGGTCTTATTGTTCTGGTTGACCAGAATGACGTCTTTGAGCCCTTCGGGACGGGGGTATCCCTCCGGACGGAGCAACAGGAAGCATGGACTAATTCATCTCCCGTTATCCGCTGTAGCCGTTAGAAGACAGATGGCCTGTTTGCAGATACTACTGTCTTTCAGCAACAACAGTTGATGGTGATCTGGGTGCAATACCCCATAGAAGGGGTTGTTGCAAGCACTACTGTCTTTGGTCACCCCCCGCTTGCGATCTATTACTTCATGTAAGTCTGGCAAAGGGCATTTACCTATGTCATGTGGGTCGTACGGCTAATCAAACAAAACTTTTGATCTATTACAGAGGTAATCCGAAATGGATCTATGGGGTCGTCCTATTTCATGCACATGATTCCTGAATGCACATATGTGGTTTAGATAGAGCCTCCCATTAGGGGCCCGTATAATTATCCAGTTCACCTTCTGATGAATGCCCGCTAAGGTAACGATCTGGGTATGTTGGGCCCGTGCCGCCCTTGACCTTTTTTACTAGCATTTGAGTAGTACAACGTGTCCAGGTCCTCTTCATGGACGGTGTTCTAAGAGATTCTGTGGAAGACATATCTCCTTTGCCTCTCATGTGTATGCTACTGTCTGGCACCTTTCGGGGTGGCTTTATATGCATCTACAAGGACTCATCTTAATTTAGATGAGGCATGTTTTCGCACCTCCTGCTGGTAAGGTGGTTGAGATACAGCATTGTCTTCTTGAGGATGGAGTGGCCAGGATGACCCGGGGAGCACATATTCTCGACTCCTTGGCGTTGTACCATCTTCTCTGTTTGGGAACTGAGTGTCAGATTTTGTTTTTCCTATTTTTGAGAGTGGGGGAAGGATACACAGGAGCTGGATGCGGGGCTTCGTTGGAGGAAGTCGCCAGAGCATCCTTCGAAGTTGCTGGTAGTCGAGCAACAACCTTGGCCACCCAGACTTTGCGAGTCTTCCTAGGTTTCGTAAACCTAGGAGAAGGATTTGACCCTTCGGAGAGCATATCTTCGTAAGCTTGTTGGTCAAACCGGACGACCATCGTCTGTTGGGATAAGCCCAACTTGGCAGTATCAGATTGCATCATTTCCTTCTCGTTAGAGGATAAGGCCTTCCCCAGCTGAGTCTCCAGTTTGTTTGCCGTCATAGGATCTTCAATGATAAGGGAAGAAAAGATAGGATGAGATAAACTTCTTTCCTTTATAGATTACGACTTGAACAGTACAATAATGCCCTAACAGTAAGGATCTGCTAGTACAAATATAGATACTTGAGAAGTGTGGTGATGAAGATCGGGTACTGCAATGACCTCTTTACTCCGTTGACGATCTGATACTTAGCAGCTTCTTGAAATGCTCTTTATGACCCTCTCATATGTATCTGGTGCTATTTTTTCTTTTTTCTTGGTCGTTCTTCTCCCTTGGGTGTTGATGGTGTGCACCTCCTTTTATAGTTGTCTTTAGCGAACAAGCCATGAAGGAGGTAATAATGGGAGAGGATCTCCTACATGGAGGATGCCATTTGGGTTGTCACAGCTTGTCACGACCCGTACCCGCTTTTCGGAATGCGAGTGCGTGCACAAGACAACTACGTACCAAGTAGACTCCAGTATAACCTGAATACGTATAAGCTGTCTAGACTATGGTAAAATGCCTAATCGTGGAAATACAAAACTATATCTCAATCCACAAGAAGAATATAAAATCAAGAATGAATATTATGGTTCATAGTCTGCATCCCACTAGCATATATGTCCAATTAGACTCGAAAGAATATCATGAGTCTATATAAAACTATGCTAACAAGCTGAGTGCAAATAACAGATGTAAATATATAACCACGAAAAGATACCTGAATCTGAAGTAATCAACCACCATCATGATCAGCTAACTAACTCCGTGCAATCATCTACCTGAAGAGATCATCAGGTCCTCAGGAGACTAGCAAGATACATAAAACATGCTTATCTAACAATTTATCACGCATAAGAAATAAGCAGGAAAGAGACAGAACATGACAAGTGACTATGAACATGGATACGAGAACAACAACGCATAAATGAACTGTTGAAAAGGAAACAGGAACACCTGACAAGAGATCAATGGATAACCAAACCCTCACCCCTAGTGTGGGCACGTAGGTTTGAACAACTACTAACCCTCACCCCTAGTGTGGACTCGCAGGTTAGCTTCAAGATCATCCTCGCACCTAGTGTGGACTCGTAGGTGTGGACAAATAACTAATCCTCGTCCCTAGTGTGGACTCGCAGGTTAGCTTCAAGAAATCAACCCTCACCCCTAGTGTGGACTCGCAGGTTGAGAATTTGAAAACAAGGTATAGCAGTTCATTTTTGACTTACTCGTCCTATGACACGATACGACTCAGTCAAGGTACATATGAGGTCCAATCCAATATGAACTATAATGGCAACCCATGAACAATGATAGTATACGAACGAGACAACTAAGCTGATATACATGATTTGAAGGAAAGCATATAAACCAAATCAACCAGAGAAGCTAAATGATGACTTGTGTAAAAAAAAGACTTTAAGCATGTAAATAAACTGTAAAGAAAGGCAAGGTATACTTGCCTGGCATGGTCGTCCAATTCCGCTGAGATATAGATCCCAAAAGTCAAATTCTCGATCCTAAATTACCAAAAATTCCATTATTTAAAATAGATCAAACAACTATCGTCGAGTTCTATTTGCCAATTTGTTTTGTTGTTTTAACATAGACTTAATTATTAATTTACCAATTATGCATTTAACAATATAGTAAAATATAGTTATTAACATACTTATTAGCAAGTTTAATATATACATTAGGTTTGTACACTTAAAAGTTCTTAGCTAATCTTAAATAATATATATGGCCAATTTTATAAAAAGATGATTTATGAGGGTATATATGCAAAATTGAAACTAAACTATTTGTGAAACGAAGATAGGAACGGATAGTGGAAGTTTGTTATTATTATTATTATACTATATGTATTCTTATATTATACATGAACAAAAGACCCATATTTATTTGCTTCCTATTCTTCTTCTATACTACTATCCAATCCCTGTGAATATGCATAGTGCCTTACGTGCACAATTGTTATGTGGCTGCTACTTTCTTCTTCTATGTGGATATATTACTTAGTTAAAATATAAAGATGGTGGGAGAAACAAGTATATATATATTGAAAACTGTTTTCCTCTCATAGTCATGCACAAAACCACTCCTCGAATGCACAACAATGCACACTTGAACTACACAGCTCCTACACGTAAGTTTGATGCGTAAGCCATTTTTCCACTTGATTGTCCATACAGGACCCATCTATATGTAGGAGATCTCCTATTCGACACTACACCTTAGTTCACTCATAACATATATTTATTCGCATCATGGCCTTTAGCCGAATAAAAAAAACCTTACTATCATTCCTATCACCAGTTAACACTCGCACACACAAAGCCTACAAGGATTCATTTCTTATATTAATATTTGAACCCAACATAATAATACACGGCATAGAAGAATATTTCAAGTTTCCAATTAACATATAGAAGAGGGTTTGTACCATAGATGGAGTGGAGCCACTCGGTAGCTGAAGAGGTTGACCCCTGTGGTGTTCGCGCTCGGCGCATGACCAAAACATTAGGACTTCGTGAGTCTATCCACAATCATCCAAACTGCGTCCTTTCCACTAGGACTCCTCGAAAATCCAGTAACAAAATCCATGATAATATTCTTCCACTTCCATGCAGGGATGGAAAGCAGTTGCAACATACCTGCGGTCCTTTGATGTTCAGCCTTCACCTGCTGATAGATCAGACACTTGGCTACTAAGCGTGCAATCTCCCTCTTCATACCATGCCACCAATAGTACTAGTTCAAGTCCTGATACATCTTTGTACTCCCGAGATATATAAAATAAATAGAACTGTGTGCTTCCTCCATCAATTCCTCTCTCAACTCTCCATTCGGAATATATAGGCAATTCCTGCACCTTAATGTTCCATCCTCATGGATACGAAGTCATGTATGCTCTCTAGCCTCTGTCCTCCCTTGAAGCCTTCGAAATCTTGCATCTGTAGACAAAGCTGCCTTGATCCTATCCACAAGCGGCGACTGTACTTATAGATTGGCAAGTACTCCTTGTTGTTCCAGCTTGATGACTTCTACTCCAAGCTTCTGAAGATCCTCCAATAATTGTGGCCGAGCTGTCAAGAAATATGCAGTAGCTTTCCTACTCAAAGCGTCTGCTGCTACGTTCGTCTTGCCAGGATAGTACTGAAAATCTATATCATAGTCTGTCATGAGCTCCAACCAACGCCTATGCCTCATATTCATCTCCTTCTGTGTAAAGACGTACTTCAAGCTCTTATAATCCATAAATATCTCCACACACCCTCCGTACAAATAGTGCTTCCATAACTTCAATACAAAGATCACTACCGCTAATTCCAGATCATGAGTAGGGTAATTCTTTTCATGTACCCACAATTCTTCGATGCGTAGGCTATGACCTTTTCGTGTTGCATCAAAAAACATCCAAGTCCAGCCTCACTATATACAACGAATCCTCTCAATCCAGAAGGATGCGTCAAAATAGACGCTGAGGTCAATCACTTCTTTAATTCCCTAAAAGCCTTCTGACGGTCTTTTGTCCACTAGAACTCTTGATCCTTACGCCTCAACTGTGTCATCAGTTTTGCAATCCGCAAAAAATTCTATATGAACCTCCGGTAGTACCCGACAAGTCCGAGAAAACTCCTAACCTCTGCAACAGATGTCGCTGTCGGCCAAGACTCTATAGCTATCTTTTTCGGATCAACTAGAAGTCATTCACCAAAAATAATATGGCCTGAAAATGATACACTGTCTAAGCAAAAGTCACACACTGAGCTTGGCATACAGCTTCTCCATCTTCAATACTCCAACACAACTCTAAGATGCGCCTCGAAAATAAAAATAAGCTAGGAAGAAAAAAGGATAAAAGTGTATACTATAGAAGAATTCTAATATGGCTAGTCGTACCATTCTATCATAGGTATAGTATTATAAATCTATTTAATGGTACCCGTCAGTTCACTTCTGGAAATTTCTCCTAATAGGTTCTATGCATCCGATATCCATGCACTCATACTCGACTCATAATCTCACTGGGTACATCCCTAAGAAACTTACCCTTTTCTAGCTACACAATCACACCAATAATCTAGCTTTATTATATTCTATAATATAACTATATGGTTTGTCTATTTTAGTTATTTAATAAGTAGAAGGTAATAGGAACCTAAGGCTGGGTCAAACAAACCTATATACCAACTTCAAACAACGGTAGGTTCAAGCAAAGAAGAAAGGTTTATTAGATTATTTCCAACAATGATATTAGGCCAAACAAGATGCATATGACGTAGTCTAGGTAAGACTCGAGAACCATTCTCTATGATTATGTCACATGAAGTTACTTCCATGCCAGTATACATCTAGTTGCAAATAATTTTTTTGTTCCATAATGTGACAGATGGCTGTATTACACATCTGCCATGTCAAATAATATAGGTTCTTGAGCTTATCATGGCTAAATTAATAAACATATTTCCAATTTAAATTTTTATGAAAATATATGAAAAGAGGTCAACAAGCATAGGATATGGTTCAAGTAGAATTCGAGAAACATATGTAGCCATGATGCCATTATCTGAAGTCCTGCCTCACCAATATTTCTCTGGCTGCAAAAACTTTGATTTCACAATACAAGGATAAATATAATTTCTCAAACATTTCTGGACCAATCCATAAGACACTTTCCAACAACTTACAAAAAGGAACAAGAATAATTTCTCAAGAAGTCAACAAGGAAGGGTTTAGTCAAATCTCGAGTAGGTAGAACACAAAAGCCATCATACTAAGAAAGAAGATAACATGAAAGCAATCATGTAAAGATTCTTAGAGAAGTTTAAAATACTAGTTGTGGATGTATCCACAAGTCCTATTCGTCAATCGGTTGTTGGATCGCAGTAGTACGACTATCCTAGGTATGACCATGGCTTCGCAAATCTGCGAAGACTCGTCATGTACTTATGAATTATAATTTTTGTGCCCCCATATTCTGATATGATAGTAAGGGAAAGATATGCTCACTACGAAGATTCGTCTTACTAACACAAATAAATAAGAATAATGGTATAACATAATAAAACTGGATGCAAATCAAGCAATCAAGTGAGAGTTCAAAACGAAGTCAAAAAATGTATCAAGCATGTGGATGTGATCCTACGGGTCTTTCCTATCCTAATTGCAGGCTCACGTCAGCACACTAACATAACCGAAGTAATTTAGCGTAGACCTGCATAGGCCCAACTACGTAGGCCCAGGAATACGAATATAGCCAACAATACTTTACCAATGGGCCAAACTATCCAACAAGCCCATTAGCGAAATACTTAAGTTGTGAATCATGATAACATCTCAGAAACACAACACAGTTCATAGGTATATATCTAATCACATCCACAGGGAAATAATCCACAAAGAGATTAAGTCCAATAATGGTCAAATAGTAAATATCTAGAAGTAAAGTAACAATGTCTGTGTGGGAAAACAACATCCCAAAATCACAAAAAAAGAAACAAAATAATAATCAACTACAAGTCCGATGAAATGAAAGAAAATAATGTAGCAAGTCTAGATATGGAAATGACATAATCACGAGAAATACTCAGGCACTATCTCGTCCTCCTATGTCAATACGCCTCTAATCTCATCTCCCGAACCGTAAACCCGAGAGTAGTCGTCAGCTTTGCCTAAGCCTAGAAAATAGCCAGGTCCTCCGGGGACTAGCAAGGTATATAATATACATGCTAAGGTACAAATATGGAAATATGAACTAAGGCAATCTACTATATTCGTCCATGTGATATACAAGTGAGAAATTTTTCTAGAATACCAAACCCCTCCACTAAGGCTCACATGCACCGCAGCAGAATATTATCCCCAGTACCGTGTATTGGGACCAAGGACAATCAATATCGATAGTGATAATCCTCTATTTTGCTACAGAGCCAAAGGGTCACTAAACAACAGGCCATACGACATTAGGTCTGATACTGTTGTCAAGTTCTCTCCAACCCCATATCTAGAATTTAGCAATGTTAAGTCTGTACAGTCATCTCGATAACAATAGCAGCAATAAAGAAAAATCTAGAATGCTAGTACGAGGTCAATACCATGAATAATCATATAAATTTTGTATCATGAATGTGTCGGTGTCATGTGGTCAAACGTGTCAATGGACACGTCAATGTGCACACAATGCCTAATGTCTATACTCGGTATCATCATCATGACATCGGTACCCATCTACAAAACAGATACTAAGTATCGACGTCCCTACGTCCTGTAATGCTAAATAGAATAAACAACAAGAAGGAAAAGGAATAATATGTAACTACGGCAAGGTACACTTACCTGTAACTGTTGTTTGCGGGTAGGCCTGACCAACTCCAGTGTCCTTGTCCTTCCAAGATTACCTATAATAATACACTATTATTAATATTCTATATCGTCTTACCATATACAGATTATATTTGCATCTATGTCTACTAGTCGTCATAACGTTGATACAACACTATCTAACATATAAGTACCATATCTCTCATAAAATAATTTATAACTAAAATAATAAGTAATAAATTTAAATTCTATAAATTACTTATAAATACCTATATAATACCAAAATTATGTTTTCAATGGGGGAAATCTTCCACAATATGTCATATGTCAAGAATACACATTGATACCACAATTCGACCTACTAATTTAGCCCCAAAATAGTAATTAATTAAAATTATTAAATTATGTAAAAATTCCATAAATTATCTAAAATAGTGCTTTTAACATTAAATTTTGCACAATAAATAGTTTAATAGACTTTTATGAAGTATTAGCACTTTTGGACACAAGGAACATAGGATTTTCTGGAGTTCGGTAATATGGCAAATGTCACAAATTTTTTAAAATAGCAAACTAATTCAAAACCAAACAAATAGATATGTATTGTAAAAATCTTGATGTCTATTTTCTGAATGAAAATATTAGAAGGATCAAAACTGAACCTAGGTAGGCAAAATATTGCTCACAACAAAACTCATCGGTTCTGGATACCTTGTCGTAGAATCGACGCCACGAGTAAACTGCTTGGAACTATATGATCCAGTGATCAAAGATTGAAGTAGACACATAGAGGTAACTTCTAGTTTTGGTTTAAGGTGAATTGGATGAGAAAAAGTAGATGAAACCTTGTCTACAAGTCGACAAACCTGCTGTGAGGTTCAGATTTCAATTCGGCAGAGTTTTAGCCCAAGTAGCACGTTGTGCACTCCTCTAATGAATGCAAGATTGCTCCAATAGTTGCTAGGGTGGAAGAGAACGTCGAGTGGATCATGAGAATGGTGGTGGTTGGCACGAAATTTGAGAAAAAACTAGGTTTGGTGGAGTGGGGGTTCGACTATGGAGTCATCCTTGGAGGGTTGGCCGCACGCACAATGAGGGGATGATGGGGTGTTGGCAGTTTTGAGGGAGAGGGGGATGTTTAGGGTTTGATAGTTTTTTATATTTTAAGGGTTTGATCTTTGGTTTGAACTAATTCGGGTAGGATTTGGCCCTCCAAAGTGTACTAATGGTACTAGGTTTCCTATTTTAGATAGTTGTTTGACAAAGTCAAAGGTATAGGGAATATTGCACATGGCTGCAATTTAATCCCTAAAATTTACTTAAATATATGTCTACTTAGTTTTGGTAATCTTAATTAGGCTCTAACTAGTAGGGTTGACTAGGTTAGGGTCCGAGTAGAATTTCTAGTCAAATTGTACCTCGAAAATGAATTAATGAATCTCATGTGCCATTTACAAATAAATTATACATGGAAACTCGATTGGATGGTACATCCTAGGCGTGTGCATCGTAGACTCAAAATGGATCAAAACCAGATATTGGGTCATACGGCTTCGATCTATAAGTCCCAAAATCAAATTGGAAGTTGGGCCTAGAATTACGATAAATGATCAAAATGGCCTAAGTTGACCCGAAGTTGAGCGAAGTCAGAAGGATGTTGGGGAACAAATTTGGATGAGACATGATATATCAAATTGAAGGTGGACGTATCTAGAATTTAAGAATGGAATTTGATTTGAGAAAACGATATTTGTTGTGATTCAAAATTCAAAGCTACGGTAAACTACTAATATAGTTATTGTTGACTTTAAATATTTAAAATATCCATATAAAGTAAATAAAAATAATAAAAAATAAATTCCAAAAATTATGGGGCTTACATTAACTAACCCTACCGAATATACTCAAGGCCCGCAGCTCATGTTGCCTAATAATGGGTCAGGAACAATCAACAACCTAGTGCAAGCTAAATTTTGTGTTGGATCCATAGGAACAACCGAACACATTATTTGTTTTTGTCTACACTATCTTCAACCAACAATTTATTTAACCAAATAAGTTGCTTTAACTACCCACTGATTGCCTACTGTAGCAATTTATAGCCAAATTGCCACTTGTTAAGAAAATTACTGTCACGACCCGCACCCACTGTGAGGGTACGAGTACGTAACAACGCCCAGCCTACGCCGCAGTGTCGGCGGTAGAACGTTGTTCTAAGTCTCTGACTAACCATCAACTCATGCAGTATATAGTGTACTCATCATGATCAACTCCGAACGGAGGACAAGTATAAGATATGGTGTAACTCAATCACAGTCTAAGCACGATAAGATAACACCGAATATAACTAAGAAATGGATGACAACAAAACTACTAATAAAAATAACAACAAACTCAAACAATCTCAAATACATCTCAAGTCTCAAATCTCTATATATAACTCCATATCTAAACAGGAAGACTAAAACAAGACAGATTAACTCCCAATCACTCCTGAGTGTCGGGGCCATAAGTAGCTAAGCCATCTCCTGGTCTGTAACATGTAGGGCATGTGTCCTCAGGGCAGTCATCTGTAAAATTTTCAACAGGTCCAGTCATGACAGGAACGAGCACATCTCTTCTAGAAAACCCAAGTAAATGACAGAGAACTACACAGCAGTTATAGACAGTTATATTGATGAAAATGGCAGTTATATTCAGGTGATGGTAAGAAGAGAGATAAAGTGCAAGGAAAGTAAATACTAAACAAGAGAAGAATCATAGTAATGAAGACTATAAAAATAGAACTAGCTGAACCAGGGTAATATGATATAAAGTCCAGACAGAAAATGTAACCAGTGTAAAACCTATGTAAATCCAGTACGGGATGAATCTAATACAAGACGAATCCAGTAAGGGATGATTCCAGTTATAGTGATCAACGATTCCAGGGTGAGTCCAGCCTATACTCTAGCAGTATGTTTTAAAATACCGAGTTCGACATGTAAACGGCTGTGGGTAATCAGGCACACCTCTCACTGATCAGGCGAGAGATGGCTATGCTTCCAGTAGATTCCAGTTGGGAGATTCCAGATTAGGGCATGTCTACATGTCTTACTCTAGTATTTTCCCTCCCAGCAAGTGAATCCAGAATTCTGACACAATGATTCAAGATGAGTCCAGCCAAAATATAAAGATACCAGTAAATGATTCCAGTAAATAATTCTAGTTGGTGATTCCAGTAATAGAGATGATACCAGTAATAGAGGTCGGAAAATAAAAGTATGTCGTATACATGAATCCAGAAATATACACACGTGTTGTAACAGAGAATCGCATACAACTAACTAGAACTGAAGTACAGTAATTGACAAGTAAATGAGAGAACTATCAGAGAATGTACTCGCCTGCTACTCTAAAAAGAGTAGTGTAATATCAGATGCCTGCACCGGAGCCACAATGTCCTAAATAGAGCAGTACAGGTTATAACATGTTTAAAATAAGACAAATGAAGTCTATGATGCAATCTACATAATTCTAAGTCAAATCTAGGTCAAAGTCAACTCTAAGTCAAACCTGGTCAACTATCTAGGTCAACTAGTCAACTAGTATTTATGGGTTGATCAGACTATAATCAACAAGTCAATCTAAGTCATATTAAGTCACAAGAACTTAAACTAAGTTATACAAGGTCAAACTAGGTTAAACAAGTCTAATCTAGGTTAAAGTCAACTCGAATCAAACATTTTAGTCAAACTAGTCAACTTATCTAGGGTCAATCAAGGTCAATAGTCAACATTGGTCAATCTTTTGTCATACTAGGTCAACTATTTAGGGTACTAGTCAACTTTAGTCTACAAGTCCAAATGGGCCTAGTGAGTCTATTTCTAGGTCAAACTATAGGTTAACACAAGTATAGGCTTAGGTATACTAAAATAAGTATATATGCTACATGCCATCTCTATCCTTACTAACTCAAGCTAACTGACACTCATTCATCCTATATGATACCCTGACCTAAACGCAATATCCTTAGTAAAACTCATAACTCTACTCTAACTCACCCTCACACCATTTCATAACTCATGTACCCCTTTACTTAGTCCAAATGGCTAAGGCCATAACCCATATATATACATAATATATATATCCCATTATATATAACATATATATATATATTCTCAATCACTTAGATAATCAAATACCAAATACCCAAATCATCGCCTAGTCTCTCTAGGTGAGGCCACACCTATACCCATAGATAAATCTAATACATACATCCTTATCCAACTTATTCTACACAGGACCTATCCCATATAGGTGATCAAATGCCTATCTCATTAGGTACCTATATATTTCTAACATGTCTATATACCATTTAGTTATACACATCTATCATATAGTAACATACACATGGATCCCCTCATGCCAATCACTCACTAGGATACTACTCTACATCTCCATAGGACACAGACATACATTCAGCTATCTAGACATATAACTCTCCCTCATATACATTCAGATTTTATACATAACCCTACCTCACAGGATGGACATTCAGATTTCACCACTCTCTCACAGGAATTGACAGTAAGCAAACTCAGGTTTCAGAGACTTGAATCTCAGGATTTTATTTCAGTTTTAACTCAATAATCTCATCACAGGTATTAAGTAACTTATTTGAACTGAAATGAATCCAACCTTGAAATCCCCTTGCTACCAGTTAAACCCATATGTAAACATACATCCTATAATCAAAATCTAATCTAATTTCAAATCCTACTGAACTTAAGGGACCAAAACCCATCACTCACAGGTGAATTTCATATCAGTACAGACTGATTCATTCCAGGTTTTTCTCAGAGGTTTGAACCTCAGGGTCTCAGGTTTCTATGTAGGCAATACTCAGGTGTTAAGTGCATACACAACTGAACATCACAAACACTGATACTTCCTCATTCGAACCTAATTTGAACTACAAAAATTTACAAACAGGTATACATACATATACAATCTAACTTCTAAACTAATTTAACTTTTAATCATCAGGGGAATGGGCTTAAAAATCGACTGACAGTTTTAAAAAGAACTCTACTGACATTAAAAACCGGCACAAGAAATCCCATACATTCGAACCTAATTTAACCATTCACATTCGAATCACAACTAGGTGAACCTAGTGTACAAACCTAGGGACATGTTAGGCATGTCCATAAGTCTGTTCGTGTCCAAAAATTAGGACACAAACGTGTCAAAATACAAAATTTCAGTGTATCAGGAAAGGGCAGTGATGGCTGCCTCGTGCAGTGGTGTCGAGCAACCTAGGGACTCGTGTGTCCAACCTCGAGCCTCGTGCTCATGTCTAGAGTTAGGTTAGGAGTAGAGCTATGTGTTAACGTGTCTATATTGTGTCCACATTGTGCACAAGGTCGTGTCCAAACCCGTATCAGAGTCTAGTGTGTGCGTGTGCTGTGCTCGTGCAGTCCAGTACGAGGGAGTTCTCTCGAACCACTCAACGATACCTCCCCAAATTTTGTGGGCACAATGTCAGTCATTGCCCCTAGGTTCTCCTCAAAAATCTCGTGTCCTCGTGTCGTGTCCTGGCTTCTACAGTGCTCGAGCAGCAGGGGAGAACACAGGCATGATGCAGCGTCTCGTGCAGGCGTGTCACAGTCTCGTGTGCGTGAGACACGACACATGACACGTCATGATCATGTCTAGGGGTAGAGGGGGACTAGGGCTAGGTGTCTAGGTGTCTGCATGACCCTCAAGTCGTGTCGTGTCCTAGTTTTATAGCCGTGTCAGAGACTAAAAATCAGTGCACAGGTACAGTGTGTAGCGTGTTCGTGTCCAATTTGGACACAGATACGGGCCTAAATTGTGCTCAGTCCATAAGATATGTGATCTACACTTAAAAACCTATTTTTCTATTTAATTAGTTTTTGAAAATAAAACCATTTAATTCTCACAAGCATTTCATCAAACACCTAGGAGACACTATGACACGTGTCCGATACGGACACCAAACGGACACGAATTCCATCCAAATTTCGGGAACACCTAGGGAACTCCTAGATCTAGCCGTACATGCAAAGAAAACTGAAATTTATATCCATTTAGAGGGTTTTACCTATAGGTGCAAATTGCATGAAAAAGCTCCAAATGGGGGGGTGTTCCTCTTGATGGCCAAATACTCCAAATGAGCCCAAAGCTGAGATTAACCTCCAGAATTATAAAATATATAGAAATTAGAACCTATTGCAAAAGACTAGGATTAAAAAGGAATTAAAAAGGATTTATGGGGATTTTTGGAAGGGGGATAATACCTTTTCTTTTCTCCAAGTGTTGGAATGATAAAAAGGAGGCAACCCTAATGAATAAGTATTTATATAGGGTGGGAATCCCTATGTGGCTGGTCATTTAGGGTTTGGTTAGGGTTAGGGCTTCTAGTTATGGGCCATGGGCCAAGTCATAAGTCATTAAGTCATGAAATTATAAGTTATTTCATGAAACCACAAATCATGAAATGATTCCACTCAAACTAATCCTCCTATTCCAAGATTAGTTTCTAATGACTAAAAGTAGGTTAACCTAAGTTAGTCTAGGGTTACATTAGCTAGGGTTAGGTTCTAGACTAGTCTACAAGTCTCTATAAGTCAAGCCCAAACTAGGAATCACCAATTCAATAAATTATTAAATAATTCCAATAAGTCAAAATGACCAAATTATCCCTAGGCTAAAAATGATAATTAAATATCCTAACGACATGGTTAGGCTCTAGGTCATGTAGTCTCTAGGGTTCCACTTGCAGCACATCAAAATCACAAGTCATGACTTAAAATAGTTTTTAAATAGTTTAAAAAAATAATTAAAAATCACTAAAAATCATAATGTGAAATAAATATCAATAAATAAAAATTATAATTACAAAATTTCAAAAATACCCTCATCTGGAAAACTGGGTGTTACAATCCTACCCACCTTAGAAAAATTTCGTCCTCGAAATTAAGATGATCGTATCCCCACTAGGTCAACCCCCAACAATCAAAGTCGAAGATAACATGCAATACTGTCCTACTGGTCGTGATTCCACAGTCTCGAACAGGGTAGCTACGCTATCTAGCAATCACAAGAAATATCCTGGCAGGTACTAAAGGAAATCACACATGAAAGTGGGAAGGAAGAATAAGAAGGATAAACCTGCTAACCCATCACCCGCAGCGTCGGTATCCTCGACCGCCATTGCAAAAGCTCCACCCCTCTGGTGCTGAGCTACAGGTGGCCTAGCTCCCTCAAAAGGAGGTGCAAAGGGACAGTCTACCATCCTATATAAAACTAGTAAAGACAACTAGGAATTTATTATGAAGGATTACCCTTCCAATGATGATCAAATCGAAGGGTTAAGGCACGAGTGTCAATAGCATTGAAATCTAATAACACAGTATATAAAAGAGGATTTAGTCCTGGCCCGATCTAAGTTGATCAATTTCAGGATATATCGAAGTTTGGCAAGATAGAGAACGAGGCCATCGAAGTCTGAGCACGAGTATCCAGGATTTGGTATCCATGTCATAATTGAATTAATTCAATGGAATAAGACCCCAAACACTGGATGATAAGGAGGATGACCCGGTCAACTGCTCACGATCAAGAATTGGAATTTAAAGGATGATGCAAGGATATAGAAATAAGATAATTTCTTCCTTTGGATAGGGAAACTAAACATGATACCTTTGGTTGACCTATTAAGTACAGTGCCTTTTCTATCTGAAATATGCGAAAGGCAAAACAATAAAGAGTTCAAAGACGATGCTATTAAGTACAATACGTGG
Source organism: Iris pallida (assembly GCA_029216955.1). NCBI lineage: Eukaryota > Viridiplantae > Streptophyta > Magnoliopsida > Asparagales > Iridaceae > Iris > Iris pallida. The sequence goes on from JANAVB010026199.1 coordinate 18,999,585, forward strand.
TTCATAGGCGATGGAAATAATTCAAAGAGAGTTGCCAAGCTGTCGTGGATGAGACTCTAGGATAAATTTAACTGTCTCCCTCCACATAGAATAACATATAAAAAGCGAACCAAAGTGCAATAGGTTGATCAGACATTCATACACCGGTTCTGATTAGACAATATGTTAGTGGATGCCGGCCCCCAATAAAATATGTCATGATCAAGCTCGAAAAGATCAGCTTGCAAAACTGGTTCTAAATTAGCAACATAAGATAGACAAAATATAAGTAAAGATAACGATGAAGAAAGTTAATAGTCTAAGATTCTTTAAACATCAAGGAGTGAGGGTGAATCAAAACAAGAGGAAAAGGATTTTCAAATCGAAGTTCATAATGAGATTCTTAAGGGTCATCCCAGGAATCTTCTCAAGTAGTCCTAACTGTGATTGAGTACCTCTCCGTCAAGCCTATCCCTCAATCCTATCGCAGGCTCGCAGCAGTACAACTAAGTCGCCGTACTACCACGATATCGCACTAATGCGACTCTCGACCGGCATGCACTACAACAAATAAGGCCTACAATAGCATTTTTTTTATAGCGTTCAAGTGTTTCCGCTATAGAATGTTATCAACAATATCGTACTTTCTGCAGTGCTATAAAAATATCTATAGCGTGTCCTGAATGCTGTAGATAGATATTTTGAACTGTAAAAGACTTTGCCCAAAAATTGGCGTCAGCAGCCCGCTTCTAAAATTTTCATGAGAGGTTTGAAAAATTTTGAACTGCAAAAGACTCTTAAGGTCTAAAGAAAACACTTTTAAGCACACTCTCTCTCTCTCTCTCTCTCTCATTCCTTTCTCTTTTTCTGTTGCTCTCTCTCCTTTTTTCCATTTTAAACCGTCGAAGCCGATCCACCACCGCAGTCACAGCCGATACCGCCAAAGTCGCTACCGACTCCGTCGTTGTCTAGGTCAGCTCTCAATCCTTCATCTTCATCTCTTATTTTTTCTGAGTTTTTCTTTAGTGATTTATTATCTAGGGTTAATAATTGGGAATTTTATAAGCAACAAAATAGAATTGATGATTATCATGGGTTTTTCTTTCTTAAATAGGATCTAGAGGAAGAAATCAACATCTAGGGCTTCTCCTTTTGGAAGCAATTTGTAACAATTTTTTTAGAAAAAAAAATTCAATTTTTATGAAAGGAGAGGAGCAGAAGCAAGGAAGTTTCTTATTATATTCTTTCCTATCAATTTCGGTTGTGTTTGGTTATGAAGGAAGTAAGGATATAGCCATTAGTCCGGCTTTACTCAAGTACTACGCTTTATGTAGCATTGTTGTGCATGTTCTGTGAGTGGCTTTTGTTGAGCACAGATTAAGGCTGTTTGGTGGAAAGTGAGGGAAGGAAAAGAAAATGTGTTTCATATAGAAAATTGATCTCATTTATACAAGATCAAGTCTCTTTTTTCCTCTCCTCCCCTTACTTTCTTAGAAACCAAACACACCCGCCTGCAGATTTCTTTTACGGTTACAAGTTGACCTTAATTGAATAATAGTTATATTTCTTTAATGAGTACTCAGCTGTGGTTGTAACCTACTCTACACATCATATGTAATTTTGAATATATTGTTCTATCCAAATTGTCCCCTGTATGATTGTTTTATGCACTTTTTGGGATTATTGTTTGAGCCCTAGTAGAAGATTTTGGTTGCTCTGGTTGAGAACTTTAGGAGCTATTCCGTTAAGAAGTTTTGGTAAGGTTAGGCAATAATAAAGTTAAAACTGCACCATATCATCTTTTCATTGGTTTATTAGTGAATCCCGCTCATGCTCCTCACCAGTGGGGGCATTAATTGGTCTCGACTGCACCATAGTTTTGGATCTCTTGCTCATTCCCCGATCATTCGATTAGTTTTACATTTTGCTTGTACTGCAGAAAGAATTTCAATTTACTATAAGAACATGCATATAGCCATTAGTCATATATGCATGTTCTTATAGTAACAAAAGCAAGAAACAACTCTTACATCCTTCCTTGGCAATCACTTATAGTAATTTTTATTCCTATATATTATTCCATTTCATGAAGTTCATATGAAATATTTTTTAATAACTTATACTAGTATCTCAATAATAGGTTTATGTTGCACATAGGAAACTGCAGTTAGAACTACCTCTGGAAAAAGTAAAGGAATGGGAAACTGCAGTTAGAACTATCTCTGGAAAAAGTAAAGGAATTGAGCAATGCCTCAGATGGTGAGCAATTTTATTGAAAAATGATGAATTTAAATTATAGATGTTTCTTCATGTTCGAATCTTAGGATATTAAAATATTGGTAATGGGCATACATCTATTTTGTTCGATCCTGGGTTATTACATGAACCACTTAAATCTTTGTCTAAATATGAAGTTGTCTATGATATTTACAAGGTGAATTTGCTTTTTGGAACAACTTTTTACAACTTGGAATCAATTTAACATAAGTCTTGTCTTCTCTATTGATTCCATTCACTCTCCTCACTATGTTCAATTATACACACCATATTGTGTATGCTTTTATGGTGTGTTGCACTATCGAGAATATGTCCCTTATTGGACCCTACGTAAATGAGCTATTGCTAGTTTATGAGAAGAGAGGTTTAAGTAATGTGCATATTTATTTGGCCTCTGATGGTTTCATGTGCATTCATTTCTTAATCGTTAGCTTGCCATGCTTTCTTCATGTTAAAACAAGAAAGGATTTCTTCAAAGCAATTTCAAGCTTTACTCTGATCATAAAAGTACTTTTTGGTGTCATTTAGAGTGTTTATTGTACATTGACTTAGACTTGGGCATGGGATAGAAGGCTCAGGGAACACATCCAAGTTCTTTTTCTAACGTCCTCGTTCGTCTAGCAGGTTGGGAATATCTAAAAATCCATGACCCCGGTTGCCTACCTTCTACTATTGGGCTAGTCAGTTTTGGATGTCAACACCAAGTTGACATGCTATTGTTGTTGTTCTTTTCATCATTTGTCCATACTCAGTTGTAGGAGCAAAACTGCTAATACAGAAAATTGGTAGCATTTAAAAATTAGATAGCAATTCATAACAGAAATTTTGGCTTGTCAATGATGGTTATTGAGAGTGGGTCATGAATACAACATAGAAACTTTTGGTATTCAAACCTTTTGTTAAAAATATAGTATGTTTGAGAAAAGATTTTATAACATATTGTCGCTTTTGAACTGATCTTTTATCAGCTTGCTCAACCATGTCAATCAAAATGCTGTAAGGACTATACAATGGCTTAATGCTATGAGCCTATGATGTCTTTCAGAGTGTACTTCAATTTTCCAAATGATTTAATGTACTTATATTCTCTTTCATAAAGACATGGTTGTGAAATGTCTGTCAAGGACTTGGATAATTTCCTCTCTTTCTTGTCGGAGAAAAAGCAAAAGATGGAGCAACATGAGGCTGAGACAAATAAGCAAATTTTGCTAGACTTCCTACACTGTCTTAGGAAGCAAAATCTTGATGAGTTGAATGAGGTTGATTCATAAACTTAAATCATTCAATGTATTCTTTGTTCTACTATTTATATGTCTTGTTCATTTCAAAAATACAATAGTCCATATTAAGTTTTTCTTTTCTGGTATATTGGTTTCCTATATTTTTCAGCATTGGTTTATGTTATAACTTTTTGTTCTAGCAGTATATTAGTGTGGGACCAGAAAATTATACAATTAAGTGCACTAATAAACCACAGGGTTGTTTGTAGGTTCAAACCGATCTACAATATATTAAAGAAGATATAGATGTCGTAGAAAGACATAAAATAGAATGGTACCAAGCAAGAGAGAGGTACTCTCTAAAACTGTGCATGCTTTGGATGATCCTATGGAAGCAAAGTTATGACCTTCTGCAGTTGACAACCACAACAATGCTCTTGCCTCTGGCACTCGTAGCTCTGGGACATGTTCTGGAAACTTTCAAGGTACAAGAGTTGACATGAAAGTTGAAGGTAACTATCAAGGACACCAAAAGAAAGATGCTTTAAGTGGTTTAGAGCCACAACATTCTCTTCTCAATTTGGACTTGCCGTAGCTAGAAAGAAACGAGTCAATGCACAGGTTAGTGTTGGTAACATATTGGAATTTACTAGCATAAAGCTTTAATTACTGTACTATATCATCTTATCCTGATTTTGCTTTATATGAATTCTTTATAGGAAAGATAGTTTTGAAAGATGTGAAAATGGTAAACAAAATGCTGAAGGCTTGTTAGTTGAATTATGTTTCGAAGATATTTATTCACTTTTTTGTGGCATTGCTTGACAATCAACAACACACTCATATTTTTTATGATGTTGTCACAGAGTGAAAAAAAAGTGTTGTATACAGAGTGAAAAAGATTGCTTGGTAAACAAAATGTTTCGGAGATATTTTTTATGATGTTCTCACAGAGTGAAAAAGATTGGTAAACAAAGTGTTTTTTTTATGATCTATAATACTTTCGTGCATGTTGTATCTTTTCTCTTCTTTTATTACAAGAAGTAGACTTATTGGGAAGACAAAAGAAATCAAATAGGTTCTCATAAGTTGTATTCTGTATTTTTTTGAGACATTTTCGTACATGCTGTATCTTTTCTCTTCTTGTGGAGTGAACCATAGTCTGGTAGGGTATAGGTAATTAAACAGCGGTCGTTACAATCATTGCCTACTGTGGTTGCGATTTATATATTCATCAATATTTTTAATTTTCTGATCATCATGTGGAGTGAATCATAATGTGGTAGGATATAGGTCAATACCTTAGTTCTTACCTTAACTCTGAAGTCTGAACCCTTGCTGCTAGATGCCTGGTTTAGATGTCTTGTCTGATTTTTTTTTTAGTTCATTTACAATCACAAGTTTCATGACTGTACAAGGCACTTGGCAATTTTAGTTTAATTTTATATCACAATGTGTTTTCTTCTCAATTTTGTGTAGGTTGGCGTATATGTTTTTGATGGTTGTGGATAGCTACTAGAAGGAAAGAGGCGATCGAGCTGCTTTTTGGCCTACAGATATTTGTAAATGGAATGGTTTATTTTGGACTACAGATACTTTGTAAATGGAATGGTTTATTTTGGCGTACAACTACTTTTTCTACATCTTGAATGTTTTAATGACTACTAATTTTTGTACATCTTGAATGTTCTAATGAAACATTTCATATTTTGGCAAATCTTTCCTATATCTTGATAGATCAAAATACAAGTTGCGATTGAAATTGTTTGCGATTATTGTTATTTATATGTGATATAAAACAGGTTATGAAATATGAAATTCTGTAGCATATTTGAATTAATATGAAATTCTGTAGCAGGTTTATAGCACTCAAAACGTCTAAATTGCTGCTACCACGATAGCATATGATGAACGCTACGTCTAAATTGCTGCTACCACGATAGCATATGATGAACGCTATAATAAATCAAACCATCTATAGCGTTCATGACAATCAATTCATCAAACGCTATAAATCATCCACAGCATTCACAAACGCTATAAATAATCCACAGCATTCATAAATGCTATAAGTAATCCACAGCACTCGCGAACGCTATAAACCATCTACAGCGTTCTAGAATGCTATAAAGTATTTACAGCATTCATAAATGCTATAAACTATCGACAGCATACATGAACGCTATAAACCTTCTACAGCATTCATGAACGCTATAATGTTATAGCGTTCACATGTCTGGACATACTATAGCATGGGCGATTATAGCAGACAAAATATGCTATAGAAGGCTTTCTATAGCATTCTGCGCATGCTATTGTAGGTCATATTTGTTGTAGTGATGGGCCACCACTAAAAATGTGTCACGACCCGCACCTACTGTGAGGGTACGAGTACGTAACAACGCCCAGCCTACGCCGCAGTGTCGACGGTAGAACGCTGTTCTAAGTCTCTGACTAACCATCAACTCATGCAGTATATAGTGTACTCATCATGATCAACTCCGAACGGAGGACAAGTATAAGATATGGTGTAACTCAATCACAGTCTAAGCACGATAAGATAACACCGAATATAACTAAGAAATGGAAGACAACAAAACTACTAATAAAAATAACAACAAACTCAAACAATCTCAAATACATCTCAAGTCTCAAATCTCTATATACAACTCCAGATCTAAACAGGAAGACTAAAACAAGACAGACTAACTCCCAATCACTCCTGAGTGTCGGGGCCATAAGTAGCTAAGCCATCTCCTGGTCTGTAACATGTAGGGCATGTGTCCTCAGGGCAGTCATCTGTAAAATTTTCAACAGGTCCAGTCAGGACAGGAACGAGCACATCTCATCTAGAAAACCCAAGTAAATGACAGAGAACTATACAGCAGTTATAGACAGTTATATTGATGAAAATGGCAGTTATATTCAGGTGATGGTAAGAAAAGAGATAAAGTGCAAGGAAAGTAAATACTAAACAAGAGAAGAATCATAGCAATAAAGACTATAAAAATAGAACTAGCTGAACCAGGGTAATATGATATAAAGTCCAGACAGAAAATGTAACCAGTATAAAAGTAAATCAGTACGGGATGAATCTAATACAAGATGAATCCAGTAAGGGATGATTCCAGTTATAGTGATCAACGATTCCAGGGTGAGTCCAGCCTATACTCTAGCAGTGTGTTTTAAAATACCGAGTTCGACATGTAAACAGCTGTGGGTAATCAGGCACACCTCTCACTGATCAAGCGAGAGATGGCTATGCTTCCAGTAGATTCTAGTTGGAAGATTCCAGATTGGGGTATGTCTACATGTCTTACTCTAGTATTTCCCCTTCCAGCAAGTGAATCCAGAATTCTGACACAATGATTCAATATGAGTCTAGCCAAAATATAATGATACCAGTAAATGATTCCAGTTGGTGATTCCAGTAATAGAGATGATACCAGTAATAGAGGCCGAAAAATAAAAGTGTGTTGTGTCGTATACATGAATCCAGAAATATTCACACGTGTTGTAACAAAGAATCGCATACAACTAACTAGAACTGAAGTACAGTAATTGAAAAGTAAATGAGAGAACTATCAGAGAATGTACTCGCCTGCTACTCTGAAAAGAGTAGTATAATATCAGATGCCTGCACCAGAGCCACAATGTCCTAAATAGAGCAGTACAGGTTATAACATGTTTAAAATAAGACAAATGAAGTCTATGATGCAATCTACATAATTCTAAGTCAAATCTAGGTCAAAGTCAACTCTAAGTCAAACCTGGTCAACTATCTAGGTCAACTAGTCAAGTAGTATTTATGGGTTGGTCAAACTATAGTCAACAAGTCAATCTAAGTCATATTAAGTCACAAGAAGTTAAACTAAGTCATACAAGGTCAAACTAGGTTAAACAAGTCTAATCTAGGTTAAAGTCAACTCTAATCAAACATTTTAGTCAAACTAGTCAACTTATCTAGGGTCAATCAAGGTCAATAGTCAACATTGGTCAATCTTTTGTCATACTAGGTCAACTATTTAGGGTACTAGTCAACTTTAGTCTACAAGTCCAAATGGGCCTAGTGAGTCTATTTCTAGGTTAAATTATAGGTTAACACAAGTATAGGCTTAGGTATACAAAAATAAGTATATATGCTACATGCCTTCTCTATCCTTACTAACTCAAGCTAACTAACACTCATTCATCCTATATGATACCCTGACCTAAACGCAATATCCTTAGTAAAACTCATAACTCTACTCTAACTCACCCTCACACCATTTCATAACTCATGTACCCCTTTATTTAGTCCAAATGGCTAAGGCCATAACCCAGATATATACATAATATATATATCCCATTATATATAACATATATATATACTCTCACTCACTTAGATAATCAAATACCAAATACCCAAATCATCACCTAGTCTCTCTAGGTGAGGTCACACCTATACCCATATATAAATGTAATACATACATCCTTTCCAACTTATTCTACACAGGACCTATCCCATATAGGTGATCAAATGCCTATCTCATTAGGTACCTATACATTTCTAACATGTCTATATACCATTTAGTTATACACATCTATCATATAGTAACATACACATGGATCCCCTTATGCCAATCACTCACTAGGACACTACTCTACATCTCCATAGGACACAGACATACATTCAGCTATCTAGACATATAACTCTCCCTCATATACATTCAGATTTCATACATAACCCTACCTCACAGGATGGACATTCAGATTTCACCACTCTCTCACAGGAATTGACAGTAAGCAAACTCAGGTTTCAGAGACTTGAATATCAGGATTTCATTTCAGTTTTAACTCAATAATCTCATCACAGGTATTAAGTAACTTATTTGAACTGAAATGAATCCAACCTTGAAATCCCCTTGCTACCAGTTAAACCCATATGTAAACATACATCCTATAATCAAAATCTAATCTAATTTCAAATCCTACTGAACTCAAGGGACCAAAACCCATCACTCACATGTGAATTTCATATCAGTGCACACTGATTCTTTCCAAGTTTTTCTCAGAGGTTTGAACCTCAGGGTCTCAGGTTTTTATGTAGGCAATACTCAGGTGTTTAGTGCATACACAACTGAATATCAGAAACACTGATACTTCATCATTCGAACCTAATTTGAACTACAGAAATTTACAAACAGGTATACATACATATACAATCTAACTTCTAAACTAATTTAACTTTTAATCATCAGGGGAATGGGCTTAAAAATCGACTGACAATTTTAAAAAGAACTCGACTGACATTGAAAACTGGCACAAGAAATCCCATACATTCGAACCCAATTTAACCATTCAAATTCGAATCACAACTAGTTGAACCTAGTGTACAGACCAAGGGACATGTTAGGCATGTCCACGAGTCTGTTCGTGTCCAGAAATTAGGACACAAACGTGTCAAAATACAAAATTTCAGTGTATCAGGAAAGGGCAGTGATGGCTGCCTCGTGCAGTGGTGTCGAGCAACCTAGGGACTCATGTGTCCAAACTCGAGCCTCGTGCTCATGTCTAGAGTTAGGTTATAAGTAGGGCTACTTGTTAACGTGTCTGTATTGTGTCCACTTTGTGCACAAGGTCGTGTCCAAACCCGTATCAGAGTCTAGTGTGTGCGTGTGTGCTGTGCTCGTGCAGTCCAATACGAGGGAGTTTTCTTTCGAACCACTCAACGATACCTCCCTAAATTTTGTGGGCACAATGTCAGTCATTGCCCCTAGGTTCTCCTCAAAAATCTCGTGTCCTCGTGTCGTGTCCTAGCTTCTACAGTGCTCGAGCAGCAGGGGAGAACACAGGCATGATGCAGCGTCTCGTACAGGCGTGTCACAGTCTCGTATGCGTGACACATGACACGTGACACATCGTGATCGTGTCTAGGGGTAGAGGGGGACTAGGGCTAGGTGTCTAGGTGTCTGCATGACCCTCAAGTCATGTCGTGTACTAGTTTTATAGCCGTGTCAGAGACTAAAAATCAGTGCACAGGTGCAGTGTGCAGCATATTCGTGTCCAATTTGGACACGGACACGGGCCTAAATCATGCTCAGTCTATAAGATATGTGATCTGCACTTAAAAACCTATTTTTTTCATTCAATTAGTTTTTGAAAATAAAACCATTTAATTCTCACAAGCATTTTATCAAACACCTAGGAGACACTATGACACGTGTCCGATACAGACACCAAACGGACACGAATTCCATCCAAATTTTGGGGACACCTAGGGAACTCCTAGATCTAGCCCTACATGCAAAGAAAACTGAAATTTAAATCCATTTAGAGGGTTTTACCTATAGGTGCAAATTGTATGGAAAAGCTCCAAATGGGGGGGTGTTACTCTTGATGGCCAAATGCTCCAAATGAGTCCAAAGCTGAGATTAACCTCCAGAATTATAAAATATACAAAAATTAGAACCTATTGCAAAAGACTAGGATAAAAAAGGAATTAAAATGAATTTATGGGGATTTTTGGAAGGAGGACAATACCTTTTCTTTTCTCCAAGTGTTGGAATGATAAAAAGGAGGCAACCCTAATGAATAAGTATTTATATAGGGTGGGGATCCCTATATAGCTGGTCATTTAGGGTTTGGTTAGGGTTAGGGCTTCTAGTTATGAGCTATAGGCCAAGTCATAAGTCATTAAGTCATGAAATCATAAGTCATTTCATGAAACCACAAATCATGAAATGATTCCACTCAAACTAATCCTCCTATTCCAAGATTAGTTTCTAATGACTAAAAGTAGGTTAACCTAAGTTAGTCTAGGGTTACAATAGCTAGGGTTAGGTTCTAGACTAGTCTACAAGTCTCTATAAGTCAAGCCCAAACTAGGAATCACCAATTCAATAAATCATTAAATAATTCCAATAAGTCAAAATGATCAAATTATCCCTAGGCTAAAAATGATAATTAAATATCCTAACGACATGGTTAGGCTCTAGGTCATGCAGTCTCTAGGGTTCCACTTGCAGCACATCAAAATCACAAGTCATGACTTAAAATAGTTTAAAAAAATAATTAAAAATCACCAAAAATCATAATGTAAAATAAATATCAATAAATAAAAATTATAATTATAAAATTTCAAAAATACCCTCATCTAGAAAACTGGGTGTTACAATTACCTACTGTAACATTCAGTACCTACTGTCAACAAATATTTTCTGATGACACACTAGACGTATACAATTGGTATAAATCACATTTACTTATTTCTAATAAGGTTGTTGCTTATTTGTAATAAAGGTGTTGTTTAATACTTGTAATAAAGTTGTTGTTTAATAATCTGTTTCCTACTGTTATGAAAAGGAAAGGAAAAAAGAAGGCTGGCTTAGTGATTGCCTTTTTATTTAATTTTTTTTTACCAAGTTGGAATAGTGTTTCCTACCATTTATAATTATTGATATTCGTTGATATCAAAACCTTTGTCCGAGTGCTATAAAATATTGTTAGCAACTTGTGATTTTATAAATTGACACTTTCCATAAACAATGTTGTATTAGTACTCTTTGTCAATACTAGTTTTTTTTTCCTTACTCAATATTTAAATTTAGGCTAAAGCAAAAAGTTAATTGATTTAGTAAAATTTCTTTAATTTTAAAGTTATAAAGTAGAGATTTATTTGGGAACAAGCCGAAAGGGCCCTTCTGTCAACAAGACAAAAATTTGTCTAAGCGACCGGTACTTAAGTGTTCCTAGTGAACCTCCGCTTGTTGGGATCCGGCCCCTACAGCTAACCCAATCTTATCAAAACTTAAAAACTAAAATTTTAAAGGTCTATTACTATAATTATTTTAATTGTTAATTTTAGTTTAAAACCATCTTATTGAGTAAATATAATTTTACAGACCTTAGAAAACATGACTTCCAAGGAAGAGACTTTTTCTGCAAAGCCTGCAAAATTCAATGGCACCTACTTCAAGAGGTGATAGAGCCAGATGAAATTTTGGCTTACCACCTTAGGCCTAATTTCAGCCATTGATGGGTCCACACCCATCTCAAATGATTCTGATGAGACTGAGTCTGACGTAGGGGTATCCAAATCATCCTCCTCCTCTAAACCTAAGACTCCTAAGGAAATAGACTACCATTGCTTCCACAGAATCTTAAGCACTATGTTTGAGTCTCTCTACGATATATTTTTTGAATATAAAAGTGCTAAAGAACTCTGGGATGCTTTGGAAAATGAGTATGGTTGTGATGATGCTGGAATTGACAGATTCAATTCCACCACATTCAACCAATATGTCATGGTAGATAACAAACCTATCAATGACCAAATCTATGAGTTCTAAGAACACGTTAGGCATGTTCAAGCCAAGGGAACCTTCTTTTCTATTGAGCACAAAATAAGATGCTTGATAGATAAACTCCCTCCTTCCTGGTCTAAAGTGGCAAAGAACCTACTACATCTACAAGGATCTATTACATACTCTCAAGCTCTACAGAGAATTAGAACAGAAGAGCAATATAGGTCCAAGACCAAAGCTAGGTCAAATGCCACAGCTAGGGTAAACCTTGTAGAAAGCTATGTAAAACCTAAGTCAAACAACTATCTCAAATCCAAGAAAAAATCCTTCAAAAAGAAGCAGAGTTTTCAACCTCCTCACCAAAACAATTCTCACCAAAACCATCATCACCAAAACCATCACCACCAAAACCCTCAATCCCAAAAACCTAGAAACTTTGGTCAGACTCAGGATCAAAGAAGATTTTGTTTTGTGTGTGGTAGAACCAACCATACAGCCATCAACAGCTTCCAAAGAAAGAAAGAAGTTATCCAGAACTCCTTCAAAGGAAAAGGCAAGCCAGATGCTAACATGATTCTGAATGGGTCTTCCAGCTCCTTCAGGTCAGTAAGCTTTCAACCTGTAGTAAACCTGTCTTTCTATTATGATGATTGGTGGTTGAATTCTAGAGCTAATGTTCATGTTTCACTTGATCGCTCCTGTTTTTAACCTATCAGGAATCAGATGGAGGGGGTGTGACCCTAGGAGATGGCTCAATGGCACAAATTGTAGGAAGATGAAGAATAGATCTGAAGATGACATCAAGAAAAATTCTACCTCTCCATGATGTGCTTCATATCCCGTCTGTCAGAAGAAACCTTGTTAGTGGATCCCTCCTTGTAGCCTCAGGGTACCAAATTATAATGGAGGCAAATAAAGTAGTTTTTCTCTCAAAATGATCTATTTATAGGTAAAGAATTTGTGAAAGATGGACGCTTTATTTTAAGTATCATGAATATAATTTCAAATTCTCCTTTTATTGCAAATATTGAATCATCAAATGTTTGGCATGGTAGACTAGGTCATGTGAACTTAGGATCTATCAAAAGGACGATGAACTTAGATCTTATCCCTAAGACTCCTATAGATGTTGAACACAAATGTGAGATTAGTGTTCAAGCCAAACACACTAGATTGCCTTTCAAATCTGTCTATAGGGATTCTGAACTCCTAGAACTTATCCATAGTGATGTTTGTGATTCCAATAGGGTTTTGACCCAAGGCAGTAGGAAATACTTTGTTACTTTTATAGATGAACATTCAAAGTATTGTTACACCTACCTCCTTAAGACCAAAGATGAAGTTCTAGACAGATTTAAGGTCTTTAAGTCCAAAGCTGAGAACCAGCTAGATAGAAAAATTAAAATCCTTAGATCAAATCGTGGTGGAGAGTACACCTCAAATGATATAACTAACTTTTGTGAAAAATATGGAATAATTCATACGGTAACTGCTCCTTATTCACCACAGTCCAACGGAGTTGCTAAAAGGAAGAATCGCACTATGTTAGACATGGTTAATGTTATGCTTCTCAGCTCAGGTGCCCCTGATAATATTTGGGGAGAAGCCTTATTGTCAGCCTGTTATATTCTTAATAGGAAACCCAGTAAGACTAATGATAAGACACCATATAATTTATGGAAAGGTCGAACACTTGGATTAATTACCTCAAAGTTTGGGGATGCCTAGCTAAGGTAGGAATTCCTGAACCCAAAAAGAGGAAGATCGGACCTAAGACTGCAGATGATGTGTTCATAGGATATGCCCTAGATAGTAATGCCAATAGATTTCTTGTAACCCATTCTGAAGTAAATAAAATCTCTAATAACACAATTATTGAAGCTAGAGATGCAGTTTACATTGAGAACATTTTTTCCTTCAAGGATAGAACCTCTTCATCTTCCTCTAACCCTTCTCTTACTCCATCTACTAGTTCTTATGATCAAATACCTAATTCTCAATCTGAACAAGTCATAGAACCTAGAAGGAGTAAAAGAAAAAGGATTGAGAAGAATTTAGGAGAAGGTTCTTCACATTTTTGATAGAGGGTGATCCCTCAACTTATGAAGAAGCCATATCCTCTCCTGATGCCCCTTTCTGGAAAGAAGCTATTAACAATGAGTATAACTCCATTATGGAGAACAATACTTGGTTTTTAGCAGACCTTCCTTTAGGTAGTAAACCCATAGGTTGTAAATGGATCTTTAAGAAAAAACTTAGAGCCGATGGTACCATAGAGAAATATAAGGCTAGATTAGTGGCCAAAGGTTTTATCCAGAAAAAAGGATTAGATTATTTTGATACATATTCTCCTGTTGCTAGGATTTCTTCTATTAGAACCCTCCTAGCCTTAGCTTCCATTTATGACTTGCTGATCCATCAAATAGATGTAAAGACAGCATTTCTAAATGGAGATTTAGATGAAGAGATATATATGGAGCAACCTGAAGGTTTTATTGCTAAAGGCCAAGAAAAGAAGGTTTGTAGATTAGTAAAATCTCTTTATGGCCTAAAGCAAGCTCCCAAGCAATGGCACAATAAATTTGACAAAGTCATTATAGAATTTGGTTTTGTACCAAATAAAAATAATAAGTGTTTGTATTCTAAAAACACAAATGGAAGTTGTGTTATTTTATGCTTGTATGTTGATGATATCCTTATTCAGGATCTTCACTGGAACTGATAAATAACACAAAGAATTATTTATCTAACCAGTTTGATATGAAAGACCTAGGTGAGGCAAATCAGATCCTAGGAATGCAAGTGTCCAAAAGCAAAGAGAGCTATACTCTATCCCTAGCACATTCAATTGAGAAAATGCTAAGGAAGCTTGAGTATTTTGATAAGAAACCTGCCCTTACCCCTTGTGACAGTAATATTGTTCTCAAGAAGAACGAAGGATCACATATAGAATAACATAGATATTCACAAATGATTGGGTCCCTTATGTACATAACAAATAGGACCAGGCCTGATATTGCTTTTGCAATTGGAGACTAAGTAGATATACTAGTAACCCAAATTAGTTACATTGGACAGCATTAGACAGAGTGTTTAGATATCTTAAAGGTACTCTAGATTATAAGCTTCATTATACTAGACACCCTGATATCATAGAAGGTTACTCTGATGCAAATTGGGTAACTGAATCACATGATGTGAAATCCACTACTAGATATATTTTTATCCTAGCAGGAGCTGCGATCTCCTGGGGATCATATAAACAGACTATCATTGCCAGAAGTACTAAGGACTCTAAGATGATAGCTTTAGACACTACCTGTACAGAAGCCGAATGGCTCAAAAATCTTATTATGCATATACCTATTTATGTTCATCCTATTCCTTTAATTTCTATAAACTGTAATAATAAATCTGTTATAGAACTACTAAAACATGATTTTGTGAATGCTAAGATGAACAGGCACCTGCAGCTGCACTTCAAGTCAATAAAGAGCATATTGGGCAAATATGTGGTTCTTGACTATATAAAGTCAGAAAAGAACCTTGCAGACCACTTGACGAAGGGTCTGTCTAGGATATTGATCCTAGAATCATCGAAGGGGATGGGGTTAAGCCCATAGTATAGTCACCAGCAGTGGAAACCCAACCGAGTCTGACTGGAGATCCCAAGAAGCCGGTTCAATGGGTTGGAACGAGCTGGACTAGGTGACCATTATGGAACATTGACCTGAGATTAAATTCTCTTTAAAATAAAATCCTAGGAGGATGTACATATGTACATTCATACATCATCCCTATGGTGACAGTGTTCCTTGTGTGATATGGATATGATGAGTTTAAACTCTTAATAAGTCCAAGCATGTTATGCAGGGTTGATTCCTATCACCAACCCTTAAGGACTTACCTATATGAGAGGTCGTGAGGGCCGCGACTATAGGACAGGACGATCCTAGACAACTCTCATGAATGTGTAAAAGTGCACAAGGCCAATCAAACGTGCCACCCGATAGACCCAAGTACCTCTAGCGTACTATGTGTGCTATTTTTTGAGTCTGGTTCAAGAAGACTGATTCAAGACGTAGTCCATCAAGCTCTTCTTCAGACAAAGATAATAGTCACTACGTGAGATTCAAGGCTGTAGTCCATCTCATTTATGCATAGTATACAACTGTCCAGAAATTCTCTTACTCTTATTATCCTTCTTTTTATTATCTTAGAACTTGACCTTTTGGGGGGGGGTTTGTTAGCGGCTACTACTTGGAGTGAGCAAAAGCTCAAGTTCTCCAAATATAGTCCCACATCGCCTGGAACCAAGGCCTATGAGTGCTTATACTCCTTTGTGCTTTCTTTCTTCATTAAAAGTTGTGTGTGGGAGCTCCATGGGCCACACGCGCACGTCGTCACTGCCGTCCGGCCCGGCTCGGCTCGGTTTGGTTTGGCGCACGTAATGGGTGTGGGTACGTGCCCACATCTGTGGGTGCCGAATGCCGATTCGATTTCCTCTTCGGGTTCGGGCCGAGACCCTAAAAGACTTTTTGCCCTTTCTAAAAATTCTACCGTTATAAATTTTAAATTCCATAACAATCACTATTCAAATTCCGTCCAGGTTCAATGAACCATGTGCTGAAAAATGTTCTGTAACGTTCATTTTAATTGACTCATTAAATCTGTCATTATTCTCCTACGTTGGAAAATGCTTATATATATTTTGTCTCATTCCTTCATTTTTTACACACAGAACTTATTTTCCTCTCTGAAATTCTCGTCCTCTTAATATCACTACTATTCTCTATTGTTGCTCTGGGTGGAGCTAAGTCGTGTTCGTTCTCTCGACATCGTGTGCGGCAACGAGATTCCGGTGGAGCAGGAATTTTACCATAAGGGGCGTTCGGATTCAGTCTGCACATAGACCCGAGCTAACTCTTAGGGCAGTGCTACGTGCACGACTTCCCCGGAGGTCGGTAACAATTTCATTTTTTTTATTGCAGATTTAAAACAAAGTATTATTGAAGAACTTCTAACAGTTACAATGTATCTGCTTCCAAAAGATAAATTGTTATCACCCATAAAGATGACGCCACAAAGGAGAGCTTTGTAAAATGTGCAAGCCTAAATATGCTGGATAAGATATGGAGAAGGTGCATTGAGAGATTTGATTCAAAAAGATTGTGGCATTTACTTTATGCTCATAGGAAATTAGTATTAATCATAGAAACTAAAGGTAGGCCATCTCTGTGTCCTTTAAGAGTTTCTATGTAAGGCCAATTATTTGCCTGCACGTATACATCATCTAGCACTTTGTTACCTGTTAGTTGCGCTATTATGGGAAGCTTTATGATCTAACAGCCTTTTCTTTCCCATTTTTTGTTTGGTGTTGGGGAGTTGGATCTGCTATAAATTGTAACGTGCAGCCATCATAATACTAAACTGTGATAGATCTTTTCGATATTTGAAGTCCGGCTTAAAAATGGACCTATTTTAGCTCTTCTTCCTGTACGTACATGTTTGGTATTGGGGGTTGCTTCTATTATCTATAACCATTGAATTGTGGTATATGTATTATTGAGATAAAATATTGGATTTGAGCCTTTAGCGTCAATGCTAAAGCTTCAAAGAGGCACTGTTGAAAGTTTTGCCGAGCAAAAGGTGTAGCAGAGGTGACATTTTTTATCTTTAAATTGTACATGAATATGGATGTTAGCTGATGCTAGCACCGAATTTTCTCCCTAATCATTTCATCTCTATAAACTTATTGACAGTGGACAACAAAATTACTTAAGTGAATGGAAACTTTTGAATTGCTTCTAATAACGGGATTAGATGGTGATCTAGGATAAGATGTTAATTGTAACTACCACTTTTCTAAAATTAGAGAATTTTTGAACTTTTGTAAAATTGATCATGTTAGTTATTAAATAATGGATTTAAATTATGTTAATGATAAATTGATAAATTTTTTATTATTTTAATATTATTTGATTTGATACATTGTGTTTATGCCATTAGTCAGTGAAACCTTACAACAACTTTGCCTAGAGACTAACCATGACCATGGAGACCTAGCTAATGGATTTAGATTAGTAATTAGACTCTAATCTAGCTAGGAATCACTTAGAATCTAATTAAGGATTAAAATCAAGGTGCTAGTTTGGGCCTTTAGCAAAGGGGCTAGATATTACATCATAGGAAGGCCTTTGGGCCATTGTAACCCAACCTAACCCTAATCTATCACCCATGGCCGGCCACACAATGATTCCCCCACCCCTATATAGATCAACACTAGCCCCCTTCTTCATTAAAACCCTAACCCTAGCTTGTGTTCTTCCCCAAATTTGCCCCCTTTCACCAAATTAACTCCAAATTCATCCAAACCAATTGCAAACTAATCCTCTTGAGGATAGGAGGTCTTTATTGGCTAGCTAGGAAGAATTTGGAGCAATTTGACCATTGGATTTGGTGGGAGAACCTTGTAAGAGGATTTTTATTAGGATTCCAACTCCCAATTGGTAAGGATCTCTAAACCTATTAGATTTCAGTTTTATTGTTGTAGATGTATTCATTTAGGGTCCCCCTAGCCCTAGAAATGATTTGGGTCAAATTCGTGTCCATTTAAGGTCTGTATCATGGGCGTATCGCTCCGTATCAGAATGGTATCTCAAGTGTTCAATGAAATGCCACATAGGAAGTCTTGTCACCAAATTCTAAATAATATATATATATTTAGGTAGCCTATTATATATAGATTGCAATAGTATTTGGCTGAGTCAATTTTAGTATCATTTGTTGTGACAGATTGGATACGGGGAAACGCTGCTAGCCTTACACTAGGTCTACAGTAGTTTCCTCTGCTGCTAGGGTGTCTGCCCGCACTCGACAAGCCTTATTTTCTCTTCCTAGAACTAGGTAGGGGCAATGTCTGACCCTCGACCATGGTCGTGGGGCTTCGAGCCATTAGGGTTTCGAGCTGTGGTTTGATCCACAGATCCCTACTGCTGTGCAGTCGACCTTGTTGCACATGATTGACACTTGCACTTTGTATTGCCTTGTTGTGACACATTTGACACCCGACACATGTTTGATACCCCACACATTTGGCATTCACTTGACACTTCACTCGACACTCATTGCTCACATGATTCACTCATTCACCCTTCACATTTGTATTGTTGCACACGCATATCTGAGCACCTTGCTCTGTGACACATTGATTCACATTGACACTCCTGAATTGCATGGTCTGATACTGCATTGACACCACTTGATTCATTTGTTGTTCACTCTCACTCACTTGATACTCGACATTTGCCTTTGCATCGCTCACATGACATATTCATCCATTCACTGTGACACATTGGCACATGCTGCATGTTTACACTTTCTCTGTTGTACTTAACCCCACTGCATTTACTTCATTCACATTGACATGACACTGAACTCTAACTTGCTTTGACACTCTTCACATTCACTTTGAGGTACACTTC
>JANAVB010026199.1:19023829-19210301 GCA_029216955.1 Iris pallida
TTCATTGATTAAGGGAATATCATGTCTATCTAGACAAATGATATCCTCTTCAGCAGATTTGTGAGTATATATTGTTTCTACCTCTTCGAGTGTAGCTGCCTCTCGGTAGGAAAATTTATCCTTATTTTGTTCTGCAATATTGGCTGCAACATTTGCAGATGCAATAATATTTCTCCTTATAGGAATTTGGTCCTGTCGTCGATGCGTCTTGCGGCTTCTGGGTTGCTCCCATTTGGAGGGCTTCTATGGTTGCTTTCCCTTATCCCGTCTATCCATTCTGCAAAAATCACGGGTTAGAAAATTAGGAAGACTATTTTCTTCACCTTTAATATATTCAATATCCAAATCAAATATAGCTAATTCATCTTGCCATCTAGCAAATATTTGTTTTGATGCTAGATTTTTCACATCTTTTTCCAAGACTATTTTTGTCGAACTACAATCAATTCTAAGCAAAAACTTTTGATTAAGCAAATCATCTTGGAACTTATGAATACATTTTATTATAGAAGGGATTTCTTTCTTGATTGTGGAATAATTAATTTGAGTATCATTCCATTTACCCGAGCAGAACCTGACAAGGACTTCCTTATTAGTTTCAGGATTTTTCTGCTTTAAGATGCCACCATAGCCAATATTTTTGGCATCTGTTTCAACTATTTTAAACCATTCAGTATTAGCTAAATGCAAGCAGGGTACACCTTCTGCTTTATTATTCTTACTGCCTTGGTATGATCTTCTGACCAAGCAGGAGGATTCTTTTTCAATCTTTGATACAAGATTTTTGTATCTTGAGCTATGTTCTAATAAAATTCAGAAACATAGTTCAAGGCCCCAAGAAATCTTTGTAATTGTTTATTATCAGTTATTTCATCGGGGAACTTAGAAGCAAATTCAATACTTCTGTCAATAGGAATTATTGTCCTATTTGCTATATTATGTCCCAAAAATCTTATTTTTGTTTGGAACAATTTCATTTTTGGTGCTGATATCACCAGCCCATTCTTGATGACTAGGTGTTTGAAAATTTTCAAATGCTGGAAATGTTTATCAAGAGAATTGGAAAATATTAATATATCATCAATATATGATAGAATAAATTCAGAATGATTATTGAATATTTTATTAATTATATTCTGAAATTCGGACGGAGCATTTTTCAATTCGAAAGGCATAACATGCCATTCGTAATGTCCAAATGGAACTGTAAAAGCAGTTTTGTACATATCCTGCTCAGCTATCTGGATTTGCCAGTAGCTTGATTTTAAATCAAACTTAAAGAAAATTCTTGCTCTAACAATTCTATTGAGCAAATCCCTCTTATTAGGGATCGGATATCTAATCCATTTTAAAACCTTATTAAGAGGTTTATAATTAATTACCAATCTTGGTACACCTCTCTCTCTCTCTCAGCATTATTCATTACATAAAATGTTGTGCAACTCCAAGGAGAGGAGGATTTTCTTATTAATTTTTTATCTATTAAATCCTGTATTTCCTTTTTACATATTTCTAGATATTGTTGATTCATTTGGCAAGGTCTTGCCTTGGTTGGGATATCTTTTTTATTAAAGTTATCCACATAAGGAAGTTAAACAATATGTTGTTTCCTATCCTAAAAGGCATTTGGAAGATTGCTACAAGTCTGAAGTTTAAATTCTTCTTCTACTTATTTTATTTTATCTTTGATCTCTGGTTTATTTAACTGATCAGAGATTTGTATTTGCCTTATTTCCTCTTGGAGAAAATTGATTTGATTTTCTTTAAAATCAATTTCTCTTATTTTATTTAATATTTTGATAATTGGATCATGAAAAAATTCAAAGGTTACTTCTCTGCCCTTATAGACAGTAGAGATACCCTTTAAATTAATATGTTTTATTGGCATGAGTTTTTCTAGGAAAGGAGTTCCCAGAATTACATGCTGAGTTATTTCCTTGACTACCACAAATTGTAGTGGTATAGTTACAGAGTTTTTGCAGACATTAACGTCCATAATCTTGTAAGGTGCGGTTAGTGCTTTATTGTTTGCAGCACTAAGTGTTTGAGTTGTGCGTTCACAATACTTGATTGGAATCACACCCTCTTTAACACAATTTAGATCTGCACCACTGTCTACTAGTGCAATCAAAATTTTTATATAATACTCATTATTAATGTGTAAATCTATTTGAATGTACCATTTTTGGGTAACATAAAGATCTATTTTCTGCTGAGGTTCATTTTCCTCATCAGACATACCAGGGGTAGAAGTATTACTTCTTTTTGAACTTTCTCCCTGTTTGTAGTATGAATATCATATTTTTTGCTACTGTCTCAAGATTAGATAGTCTTATTTGAGTCATCTCATCTTGAGATTTTAACTCTTTTATTTCTTTTTTCAATACTTTAATCTCATTTTGGAGATCTTGTATTGTTACAGTTTTTACCTCCTTATTTCTATATCATCGGAGGACTTCATCCATACTATAAAATTCCTCTTTCTTATTAGTCCCTTCTTCATTCAAGGGATTATTATTCGATTTCTCTTCGATATTAAGGAAATCTATTAATTTTTCTCTTGCATCTCTACTGATTCCAGTAGATAATAGGGATTTTATTATTTCTTCCTTATCTTGAGCAGTCAGCACATTAATTGACAACCCATTCATTTCAACTATTGATTTATAATATTCAAGATCATGTTCATTGGAACATTCCTCACAACTACATTCACTATCACATTCACACATATTAATTGAATCATTATCACTCGATTCATCAGATGAATCTAATTCTTCATCAGAATTTATCAATATTTTATACAGGGTTTTCTTCAGCCCTTCATCCTCTATTTCTTGAATTTTCTTTTTGGTATAACATCTATTAGCATAATGACCAATTTTTCCACATTATAGCATTTTATTTCTTTAGAGGATTTTCTCCTTTAAGAAGATTTTTTTTCCTTCCCCTTTTCTCTCTTTGTATTGTTGGGGATATTTCGTCTTTCTTTTTCTTCTATAATAGGGCTTATTTCCCTTTTCTCTATAATCCTTTTTAGTCTTTCTTTTCTTATCATAAGGCTTATAATCATCTACAGCAAATTGACTGCAGAATTCACCTAATTGCTTTCTCTCTGAAAGTCTTTGAGATTTTAATTGATTTCTTAGCTTTAAATAATTACATAAAGCTAAGCCTTCTTAAACACAAGTATTAATTAATGCTCCATAAGTATAATTCTGATACAAAATTTCTCCATTATTCTTCTCTTTCAATTTTTGCCGTATTTTCTCAGCAAAAAGATTAGGTAATCCATCAATAAATTTGGATTTCCAATGTGATGCATTGGCATCATCAAGCGCCATGACTCTACTCAGAAAGGTATCTTTATACCATCTGAAATAAGTCAAAGTTGGACATCTTAAATTCTGTAATAGGGTTCTAATTCTCCCCCCATCAGAAATGTGTCCTGTGAAATGCTCTAATATATTATAAATTAGAGTGTAAACATCATCAGATTTTTGATGTCCATCTTCTGTCTTAGTGACATTTATTATTTCCATTCGTTGCTTATTACTCAGGCAATGATCCCACCATCCTCGTAGGATGCCTGTGAATCCACTGGCGACAAATAAAGCAATTTGTCGATATTATTACCAGCGGCTTTAGCAACATTAGAGTACATCAATATTCGATGCAATTGATCATGAATTTGTTTATCTGAAAGACCATCTATGTTCTATTCATAGATTTCTCCAGCACAGTAATGATTCTGAATTATAGAATCATTTTCCTCATAAAGGACAACCATTGGAGAAGGTCTTTTATAATAATATTTGATCAAATTAGGTTTGTCATATTTGACAGTATTAACTCTTTCTCGATCTATTTCATTTTGGACCGAATTGAAAGAATTATACATTTTCTCTAATTTAATAGGATCTTGTTCGTTATTAATAGAACAAGTTTCCCCAAGGTTAGATTCAGATTCTTGACCACCCTGAGTAGAGGATTCGCCTTGTAGCACATTTAGGTGCTTAGGTGTTTCCTTATTTTTAGTAGGATCATAATTCAGAAATTCCTCTTTAAGGCATTCGTACTCTAATTCAACTTCAGAGAGTACATTAACGCTTTAATTTTTGTATTGTTCAACTAACTCTTCAGATCTTCCTTTGTAAATTCTGATTAAGATCTGAACTTATAATAAGTAACTTCCATTGGAGGTCTAATTGGAATCCTATTTGTTTCCATTTTGGGTTTAACAATAGGACTCTCATGGAGTTCTACTCCTTTTAATTTTACATTCAGCTTCTGAATACCTTCTTCTATTTGAGCTAATTGCTTACCCATAACTTGTATAAAGGTATCAGTATAATTATTTTGCAAAATTATTTTTTGTATTTCTTTTATTGAAGCTTTCTCATGTTCTATAGCCTTATAGAACGAATTAGCCTCAATATTTGTATTGAATGGAGCAGATATTTTAAGAGATTCATTAGGAGGGTATAATGATTTTTATTTCTGTCCTCCTTTAGTAGTCCATATTTAAATTGTTCCTCTAAGACGTTTATGTGTTATACCTCCACTAAGATATTCCTCAAGGAACCATTCTCGGAACCATCGAACCTTCGCTGTATTGGAAGTATATATATATATACACACATATATCCAATGCTATCATATACCTATATATATATATATATATATATATATATATATATAATTATATATATATATATATTTATATATATCATATATATATAATATATATATATTATATATATAATATATATATATATATAATATATATAATATATATATATATAATATATATATTATAGGTTTATCTTTTATATATATATTTTATATATATATCTATATATATATATATATATATATATATTATATATATTATATATATATATATATATATTATATATTATCTATATTTATCATATTATATATATATATATATTCTCTATATATATATATTATATATATATCTAATATATATAATATATATATATATTATATAATATATATCTTTTTCATATATAATATATATATATTATAATATATATATATATCTATATATATATATAATATATATAAAAATATATATATATATATATAAAATATATATATATTTTTTTTTCTTATAAATATATATATATATTATATATATATAATATCTATATATTATAATAAATTATATATATATATATATCTATATATATATATAATATATATAACAATAAGATATATCATATAATATATATATATATATATATATATATTATATATATATATATATATATATATTTATATATTATTATATATATATATATATATATATATATATATTATGATATAAAAAAATATATATATATATATATATATATATAATATATATATATATATATATGATATAGGTTATTTGTTATCTTAGAGTAGGTATTGGTTATATATATATGTTGATACATGTTATAGATGGTAACCTAGTCTATGTAAAACCTATGGTTTAAACTTGAGACTAGCTAAGGATAGAGTTGACTCCCTTTGACTAGACAGTTGACCAAAATCCTAGATAGTTGACTTTGACCTAGAGGGGCCTAGTATCATGTAGAATGCATTGCCTATTTCAATTATTCAATATTGAACACATTGTAACTTGTATTCCTCTAAATAGGACTATGTGACTCCAGTTTGGACATCTATACATATTAGTTGCTCAGGGTATCAGGCGAGTACATTCTCTGATCGTTTTCATTCATGATAGTATCTATATTGCCTGCTTTAGACTACTTTACTTGATGCTGCCACGTCGTTAATATGGATTGGTACTATATGGATCTTTTTATGAGATGTTATCCCCTCATCGGGTGCATCGGGTATCTCATATTCATGTACTTTCCTATGTGCATCATGTACTCCTTGTAACCATATTTCATCATGTACACACATGTGCTCTCATGTAATCATGTGCTCACATGTCTCCATGTAAACTAACAATCATGTACGTAACGTAACTTGACAAGATCCTTATGTATTGATTGGGGTAGGGGTAAGTAGAAGTGGTTATGTGATTAATGGAGTTACCATAGAATAAACATGTGCAAACCTAAATCGATTACATAACCCTCTTGTGCTCTAGATCACTTATATTTACTTACAGTTTTTTTTTCATTATAACTTTCCTGTACTCATATTTGTCTATTTTTACTACATCTCTTACAGCGTTTCATGTGTTTTATGCTACTGCTCATTCTATATTTCCTACCATGCTTTGGAACTTCTTTCAGAGATATGTGCTCGTTCCCGTCCTTACATGATAACATTGAAAATTTTATAGATAACTTGGAGGATCCAGTTTCCACAGAGGAGACTACCATAGTGCCTAGGCTAGATTGTTAGGATCATTTATCTTACTTATTTGTGTCATCTTTGAATTTGTATTTATTCAGATGTTATGTTGTGGTGTTGTTAACACTTAGACTTATTTCATTTCTGGTTGTATCTCTATTTGTGATTTGTATTTATCTTATCGTGCTGATTATCTATCCTTAGAATTGTGATTGAGTTGTATCTTCTGATTTGTCCTCTGATTGGAGAGTATATTCTACAGGTACATTTATACTGTGTTAGATGTTTATGACCTAGGACAGCGTTCTACCGCCGATACTGTGGCATAGGCTGGACGTACCCACGGTCTCGTGCCCTTACACTGGGTGCGGGTCGTGACATTAATAGGATATCCAATCAAAATGTACTGGATAAGGTTCATGTTAAACATGTTAGCTATATGATTCAAAGTTATATTTTTATAGAAAATAAAAGGTTATATTTTCTTTTAATGAATCATGACATATAGAAGCGAGAAACTGATTAACCTAGCCATCTTGTTGAGGACCTATGCATATTTTTAAAATAAGGCAACCTAATTTATTAGATAGTTACCATGGGATAAATGTCTAATAGTACATCAACACAATTTTGAATGATCTTCTATGTGAAATTTTGTGATTAGTATACGTTACCTAATTTTTTGGTAATTTGCTTAGGGTGAGCTGCTTCGTGGAAACCTCCATACATTAATAATTCAGTGTTAAGACAAATTCAAGACATATTTTCATTGACTCTTCCTTATAGTCTCTTGTAGATTTAGGCTAACTAGTTTCTCATGTCCTTCACTGGTCAAATATTTTCTTTCACGGTACAAAATTCCAACATATGTAGTTTCTGCAGATATCTCTATTCTTTGAGCCTAATCACATTATATGTTCTATACATCTTAGCAAATTGTTTGTTTCCTTTCACCTAAAGCTATCTGAGGCCATCTTGTCTTGAAGATGTATTTTCTTATTTAAACTATGAATTACTTGATTATTTTTTTAATGATTTATTGACGTGTTTTCAATTCAAAACAAAACTGAAGACTAAAATCCAATTGTGCTTGAAGCTAAAATAAATTGACTTTAGGTCTCTTGATAACCAAACTAGGACGAAACTGATATCAAGAATCGAGTACCAATGCACCCTATATATAGCCCATTTATGTAAGTATTGGTAGAGGTAATGTAAGTTTATATTTATATCTTAAATATCACTAGCGAGAAAAAGGTATAAACTTGTTAATAGTCTAAATGTTGTGGCATTCATCCAATGCCCCTACTTTGGTTTGGCTGTCAAAAGTGATGGCCATGCTTGCGATGTCAGCACACTTCACAGGAAAAGGTGTTTGTGTTCGTGTAAGATATCTGAGAACCTTGTACTTATTTGTTCATATCTCATATCATGATATTCGTGCAACATGGCTTGTTTCCATTAGGTTTATTGTCACTCTCCGTTCCCAGTATACATATTTTTTGTATTATTATTGTACATGGTATCTGGTATATGTAGCATGTGTACCAGTACTATGTAATTATACCTGATCATGACATGGAATAGTGTCTCGTCGGGGAATAGTGTGCCACCCATTGTCCTTGTTTGGTTGTTAGCGTGGCTCACTATTTTAATGACGAAATACTGGACCGTGTTGTGATCCGATTTCTAATTGTTTAATTATGATTATGATAATATAGCATGCCATTAAAAATTTGGTAGAGCATGTTAGGGTTAGGGTTTAGTGGAGCAACCCCACCCCCGTATAAATATTCTCTCCTCTCTCTTTCCTCAACTTCCATTCATTTCCCCTAACGAACCCATAGGCAAGTACATCTTGCACTAATGGAGGGACCAATATTTCTCATTTTATATCTTTAATTTTTTTTTACTTATTTTTAATCTATAATATGCATCTTAAATTCTCTACATGTTTAGTTCTTAGTGATTTCAATTTTAGTGGCTATTTTGTAGTAGATCTAATGTTTCAAAAATAGGGTTTTACATGATTTTGAGGGAATATTCTAGTAAAACTTATTTTTCAAAAACTAGATGATCTATGTTGTAGGAAATTTGATTTCATGTAGTTTTGGCTTTTTTTCGCTTGATCTCGAGTTCTAGAGAGTAAGTTATGGCAAGGTTTTTGTTCTTCCATGGCCAAACTTGTTGTTTGGGACAATGACCCATATATAAGCAAGGGCCCATGCAACAGAAATGCTATTTAGCGCATAGAAGCTTGCCACATATTCCCTTTTGACAACATATACATTTTACGCATAGGTTCCTATGCACACAGGGGGGTGTGCACCTTTTTGTCCTGCCACGCGCGAGATTTTCCATACGCCTAGCCTGACTATCGCTAGCAGGGCATGTGCTTATCTGTTCATGCGCCTGGGTGCCATGCGACAGACCTGCTATGCGTTCATCTGGCCCATGTGGTTGACTCGCATGCACTATTTTTCATGCGCCCAACTGGTCATGCGCCAGGTTTGCCATGCGCCCGACTTTCATGTTCTGTTGTGCTTATAGCATAGAAGCCTATGTTGTTATGTGCCTAAATGCTTATGCGCCTGGATGTATTTATGTGCATAATTCCTTTCTAGACCAGAGTTGCTCATGGTCCTAGCCAGTCTATGCGCTTCGGATTTCCATGCATCCAGTGCCAAAAGACTTCTATGATTACTTGATTTGGCTACGTCCATGACTTGACCATGTTTCTGACTCGATTATATTTTTCTGTGCTGGTACCCTCTTACGGGTGTACTGGAATACAATCTATGTGTGCACTAAGATGCCATTCTACGTGCTATGTGATCCTACGTGTTATATGTTAGTACATTCATAATTTTCAGCATAGTTATGGTAAATGGTCAGTTACCTGGCCGTAGTATGATAATTATTTCTTAATGCCTTACACTAAGGACGAATCTAGATTTAGGACTCTTTGAGCCGATGAGGATTTATACTTAAGGTACACGTACTAAGGTATGACATCTAGGATGACCATGCGACCACGGTATGTGATTCCAAGACCAATATAAGGTTAAACTAAGTAATTTAAATTGGTAGAATCATTGAAAGGGAAGAAATCCCAAGATCGTGTAATACTAGACACCTTCTAGATATCAGTCATGGCGTGCAGGCTGGTCGCTAAGAATATAGTTCAACATCCTCAATTAGTGGATGACGATATTCGACTACTATGTGCTATATGTTATATGTTCCACACAGTGGCCTTATGAGGGATCAGTGTCTATTCTACGTGCTAAACGTTATTATTGGATTGGCTAGCCGTGCTAGGATCGACACGATTTGATGATTCCTATATATATGCATTACTAGAATAACCCAGGTAAATCATATAAAGTCGTAGGGATGATTGACTGCTAGTAAACTGACTTGCTTGTGGTATATTTTTTTGTTAGTAGTCGAAGAACATGGACTATCGTGGGTCCAACCCATGTCCCTGTTTGGTTATTGGGTTGGACTATTGCGCTACGACAAGCAATGGACCAAAGTTGCGAAGCAGAAGCCATCAGCTTGACCATGGTTATAGGATGTATCATATCTTGGCGCGGTTCGGCACCCTTTGTCCTTGTTTGGTTGTAAGGGTGTCGCATTGCCTCGTTAGTATGGTATAGCCTAAAACTTCGAACATGGCTTATTTATTGCTTAGGTTTTGTCTTATTCATATGTGCTACCTTGTGGTACTTGCTATTCAGGGTTGAACCCGCTAGATATCTACACCTTCCTTTTGGTACTTGCTATTCACAACAGCGATGCCTTACTGCTTTATCTGATATGCTCATTAATGATTGATGTTTTGACTGATGATTGAGACATAGATATCCTATATGACCCTAGAAGACTTGATTGTAGCATACACCCCAAGTCTAGTACAAGCCGTGATCGTCGTATGATTTCTGCGTACCTTATATGGGGTAGCTGGCCATATTCGTCTCGTATTTGGGCGTGACAAGGTTTTAGTGGTGGCCCATGTAGGTCATTTTTTTTGACTTGTGGGGTGTTATTATTATAGATGTCTCAATCAAAACATGTTCTCCATGATCTCCTGCTTTATCATCCCTTCCCTACCTTGGTTGTTAATTTGTATTTCATCCTTGTTCCTTCTCGTCATGTCATTCAATATCTTATACTTTTTCCTCTAGGGTGCCTCCTTCTCAGCAGTTGGCGGGGCTGACATAGAAGAGCATCTAGTCGAACTGGGGTCTACCGGGCGTCCGCAGGAGGCAGTACCTTCGCTGGATCAGATTTATGTAGAGCCAGTGATAGAACCAACTGAGCCGTAGGTTCCAAAATTTCATGCACCTCCAACTATGCTGGCAGTGGCAGTAGTACCCGACTCTACAGCACTTCAAGATATTATTCAAGGCTTGCTAGCGACGCAGCAGCATCAGCAGGCACAATAGCATGAGCATAATATTTTACTGAACCAGGGATTGTAGACAACCTTGAAGAAGGGCAGAAGGATTAACTTAGGTACGTCATGAAGGTTTTGTCGGCTCAATCTGAGATACTTTGATGGCACAGAGGATGCCATTACGGCAGATTCTTTGCTTCATTACATCGAGGCTATTTTGGCAGCGGCAAAGGTTCCAGCTGAGGTGCAGGTCGATCAGGTCCGGTTGTTGCTTCAGGACCTTGCTTGTGATTGGTGGGTATCGGTGAATGAGGGCTTGAGGCATCCTATTTCTTGGGACAGCTTCAGGACCAGGTTTATGACCAAGTACTTTGGTGTCATGGAACGATATAAGCTTCAACAAAGGTTCATCAGCTTCAAGCAGGCCAGTTGGACTGTGGATGGCTATACGGCAGAGTTCTGTAGATTGAGTCAGTTTGCACCAATGATGGTAGCTATGGAGCCAGAAAGGGCTATGAGGCTCCAATAGGGACTTCATTTGGAGATTCTTCAGCTGGTAGGGGCATGACTACCAGACTTTTGATACGGTATTGACGGCAGCTCGAAGGCACGAGCTCACCCAGTAGAGGTTGGCGACTAGGACTAGAGGCCCGAAGATGTCTCATGCCCAGATTACGGGAGGAGGAGCAGTGCAGTGAACGTCAGCACCAGAACCTGGCGTTCTTATTCATGAGTAAGGAGCACTGTGGAGGCCGGCAGTGACAATGATAATAACACCAGTTCGGCTGCAGCAACCGAGGCACCAGCAGTAGCTGTACTAGGGGACGCCGGTGGGATATACATATTATGGTAAGGGAGGTCCCAGTAGAGATATGTGCTAGGCGACAAATAGATTGTGTATGAGATATGGTAGTCGAGACCACAAGATAGCCAATTACCCGATGATGCATGGACCAGCAGGGTCAGTTCAGCAGATTCTGACATTGCTAGCTCTAGGGACAGCACCATATCGAGCGCCAGCACGAGAAGTGAGGTCATTAGCCCAACGTCCGTTGCCAATGCAGGCTCAAATATTTCATCAAGTACAGCACCAGACGGGTACGCAAAGGCCGCAACAACAACAGTATGGTAAGGGAAGGCAGCAACATGGAGTTCAGCAAGGCCAGGCTCAGGCTTTTGCTTTGTTTCTGAAGGAGGCATCGACATCAGAAAACTTAGTTGTAGGTAATATTTTTGTGGCATCTTTTGAAGCAGTAGCATTTTTTATTCAGAAGCTTTCCATTCTTTTGTATCTACACGATTTGTGACATGTATTGGATTGGTGTTTCATGGATTGTCAGAGAGGTTGAATATACTTACTTGTAATGGCTCTTAGGAGTTAGCAGAGTATCCTTAGCATGTCCGGTCATAGTGAGTGGGCATTTATTACCCGCTAGGTTGATAGAGTGCCCAATGGGTAACTTTGATATCATCCTGGACATAGATTGGTTGAGTGATAGTCATGCGACGATAAAATATTGAGGAGGTAGAGTATCGTTTAGTATCCCGAGCATTGAGGATTTTGTTTTTGTCCGATCATTGGAGGATTATTCTAAGGGTGTAGTTGCAGCAGCATTAGCAGAGAAGGAGCAGATTCCAAGAGTTGTCAGAGAATTTCTTCATGGCTTTCCAGAAGAGCTTCCAGGATACCGCTAGTTAGGGATGTGGAGTTCTGTGTTGAGTTGATTCCCAGGTTGAAGCCTATATCTAGCAGAGTTCACAGAATGTCGCAGTCAGAGTTGGATAAGTTGTACCAGTAGGTGGAGGAACGAAAGGCAAAAAAGTTCATTTGAGATAGTGAATCACCCTAGGGAGCACCAATGATTTTGGTACCCAAGAAAGATGGATCAACGCGGATGTACATTAATTTTATACAGTTGAATACAGTTACATTGAAGAACAAGTACCCACTACCAATGATCGATAATTTGTTTGATAGGCTGAGTAGAGCCAGAGTATTCTCCAAGATTGACCTTCGATATGGGTATTGTCACGCCCAGTCCTAAAATACGTACGACCAGAGTACATGGCAATGGCTAGCTATGTATCAAGTAGACTCCAGCCCAACTCGAATATGTATATGATGTCTAGAATCGGGTTAGTCTATCAATCTAATCAAATAATCTATATCTCAATCCGCAAGAAATAAATATCAAGAAAGATCAATATGGTTCATGGTCTGCAACCTACTAGAACATATGTTCGAATAGACTCGAAAAAAATAAGTCCATATAACTAGGCTAATAAGCAGAGTGCAAGTAATGGACATAATACGTAATCACGAAATATACCTGAATCTTGGAGATGTGACCCATCAATCATCCATCTAATCTAGAAGTAAGCTCAGCAATAACCTGGAGAGATCACTAGGTCCTCAAAAGACATAGCAAGATACATAATATACATGCCTACTGTAACAGTATATAACATGCGTGAAAAGATAGGAATAACTATAAGTACAAGAAAGAATATAACATGGAAAAAAACTATGTAGATGGTGACATGTCATAGATAAAGTAACACTAAGCATGGATACAATAAATCGGACGACCGTAGTCCTGTGTGGTGCTCCCGGCCCTATAGATAGTAGTCATGTGTGGTGCTCCCTAACTATATTAAGTCTCTAACTTAACCCTATGTGGGTATCCGAGTCGAGAGTGGTCAAGTAGCCAATCATAGTTTTGGTCGACGGTCGAGTCAACTCAAATCAAGTACTTGTAATAGAATCAAGTCATGGTCAAGTCCAAGTGATGAAACCAAATCAAGTCAACGCACAAGAACACGAAAATCTAAACAAGAATAGTGTAGCATAGATCAAGTGTGTGATAAAAAAGAAAGACATATAGCATATAAGTAAATAAGTAAATAAGACATCAAGAAGCACATACAAGAAATCATGTGATAGTACAAGACAGAAATAAATATGATCATGAATGATTGGAATTAAACATTCATAAAATTGTACAAATTGGTAAGGTTACTTGTTTGTCGTCCATGTCCCCGCTGAATTTGCAATACCAAAACCTACCAAGAGTCCACATACAATAAAAGAATTATTTTAACATTCTAATTACACATTCGACACATGGATTTTATAAACAACAATCCTACATGCTTCTAGGATTTCTAGACCTAGTTTTATAGTTTGACCTCTGAAATTCAAGGTGAAGTCCCCAAATAAAGGACAAACATTTAAATCACCTAAAAATTATGAAATCAAGATGTAAAAATAATTTATATTGAATTTAACTTCTGAATTAGATTTGGAATTTTGGGTACAACTCATGGTTATGTCGATTCTATGCGAAGTAATCAGGTCCCAAACTTGTCAGGAATATTACCAAATCTGTGTTATGACCTATATCTATGAAATAACATATAAATCATATTAAAACCTGATTAAAACTCAAAAAATAATACCCTTTTAAATACCAAAATCATCCCCTATTTAATATCTTCCTATGTGCCGGCATAAATCAAAATTACACATAGGAATATAGTTTCTTGACACGCCAAGTTTAGGTTAGATTTTATATAATTAATAACATGAAAACATAAAAAATTCATAAAACATACAGATTTAATATGGATTAAATCTCAAATTTACATCTAAGTCCTCTCAACTATTCCTATATACATAAAGACGAATTGGTAATTATATACTTATATAATATATATACACAGGTTAATATGTAAAAGGGAGAGGGGGATTAAATTATGTCATAGGCCTTCATGTCTGCTTTCCAAAACTTCAAACGGATCACATTTTCGTGTCCGGAAGCTCCTAGAATCACAAAAATACCAAAATGCATTCATTTACGGACAACTGAAGCTTAAATAATTCTAAAGAAATTTCCTGAATGAATTTGGCTTATTAATGTATATATTTGGAAAGATAACTTCAAGATAGTTCAGTTAAAAAATGGGGAGTTAATTGGATTCCTGAGTTGAAAGTTATGGCCTTGCTAAGTTGTTATGGCTGTAAAAATCGAGGCTGAATATTATGACGAATTTGTACTATTTTTGGAAGAAAAAAATACATGTATGCATATGATCAATCTTAGGTTCTTTCATGGTTAAAATTAATAAATTTTATGATTTTTATAAGATGATTGGATATTTCTTTATAAGAAAATAATTCTTGGAATAATATCAAGAAAATGGTTTTGGATTGCTTACTAAGAATTTGTTGGAAATGGTTCTTGATTGCTTCTTCTTCCTCGGTGCGCTCCTCCTTGCTTCCTCTTGATGTGCTATTCCTCCTCCTCCTTGCTGTTGAGTTGATAATGGTGATGGTTTTGATAGGGTTTGATGGAGAATAAGGTGTTAATGGTGGTTTATGGAGATTGGTGGTGGTCGGAGATAATGGAGTTGAAGGGTTTGGGAGGTAGTAGATGACTCGAAAGATGTATGGAAGGGGTAGAAGGATGGGGGCTGATGTCCTAAGGCTCGGAGAAAGGATTTTATGAAGTTGTCGATGGTGTAGAGAGAAGGAGGTGACAGTTTTAGGGTTAAGGTTAGAGTTTATGAAGTTAGTACATATATATAGGCATATATTGGCCTATAGGCTTGGGAAGGTGGATTTATGGGCTTGGAACATGGGTTTATTGGTGGATGACCTATAGGGGCTATCATGGTCGACCATTGAACAGGGGATTGTCCACTGGGAATGGTTTGGGTAGCTTAGGACTTAAGTAGTTGGGTTTTTTTGGGTAGGTTAGGTCTTGTTAACTAAGAATATATATAAAGACACCCTATATACGGAAACATCTATATATAAAAATATATCAATCTAAACCTCATACACCACACACACATATATATAAAACCTAATATATATATATATATATATATATATATATATATATATATATATATATATATATATATATATATATATTTGTGTGTGTGTGTGTGTGTGTCCCTAAGGCACTAGCCTAGTGGTAGTGCGGGGGGGGGGGGCACCCGAGCATAGGTCTCGGGTTTGAATCCCCCTTTGGGCGGCTGGGTGGCTTTGAGCCACGGCCCAACTTGGAGAAATGACACCTCAAAAAATATATAATATATATATATATATATATATATATATATATATATATATATATATATATATATATATATATTTGGAGAAATGACACCTCAAAATATATATATATATATATATATATATATATATATATATATATATATATATATATATATATATATATAAGTGACACGAGGGGTGGGCTCTATATATATATATATATATATATATATATATATATATATAAGTGGCACGAGGGGTGGGCTCTCGGCGGGGAGACCCGGGATCGAGCCCTCCCCCCCTCCCGTACCAACCCGGCTGGGTAACAGTGGCCACGAGGTTGGTGGGGATGCACGGACACCCAATATATATATATATATATATATATATATATATATATATATATATATATATATATATATATATATATATATATATATATATATTTATTTATTTATTTATTTATTTATTTATTTATTTTATATATATATATATATATTTGGAGAATAGGAACTTTATTGATGTATCAGGCGCAAAATGCCGAAGCCTATACAAGTATACGCGACAACCGCGAAACAAAACTATCGAAAGAACAAAAAAGCTATCTGGTCCGAGCAGCTATATCAGCGTCGACCAGTAGCGAGCCGAAGAGTGTGTGCAGCGCTTGCTGACCTTGTGGATTTGTTGTAGGACCTCCCTGTTTAGCTGTAAGGGGTTAAATTGGTGTCCTTCGTACCTGTATTTTTTCCGGTAGTTCCAGAGGACGCATATACCGGCGGCAGCGACGATCTGATTCCCGTGCGATCTACCCCAGCTGGCGAGGAGATCGTTGAAGCCCCCGGCCCGGTGAACCTGGTCGCAACGGAGGGAGAGGCTGGACCATAATTGTGAGGCGAGGCTTCCGTTGATCAGGATATGTTTGGTTGTTTCAGCGTGGTGCTCAGTGCAGCAATGGCATCTAAAGGCAAGGCTGAATTCGATGGATTTGAGGGAATCGTCAGTTGGAAGCTTCCGGTGGTAAGCTCTCTATATGAGAATTGACCATTTGTTAGGGATGTATTAGTGCCAGAAAGGGGCGATTAATGGAGATGGCGCATCGGTGCCTCTCACCACGGTTCTGGCAGATGCCATTGTGAAGGTGCCATCTGACATAGGAGACCAGTTCAGGGTGTCAGGGATCTCGCTAAGACGGACGTCAGCGGCGACCATATCGTCCGTCCCCTCCGGAGCCAGCCAATCCCTGGCGCATCCCCAGTTCTAGCCAACATCGTCGATCCATAAATCGTAGATCTTGCAGTTTAGGTCGGCGAATGGGAAAAACTGGAGGGTAACATGACCTAGCCAACGCTCGTGCCACAGTGACGAGTTGTCGTTGCCAAGTTGCAGGTGGATTAAGGGTTCAGCCAGGCGTCGGCCAAGTAGGATACGGCGCCAGGATGCGGATGAGCGATTGTTGGTGGCGGCTATCGCGGGGTATGAATGCCAAAAGTATGTGGCCTTCATGAATCTTGTCCAGATGGATGTATCCGAACGAAGCTTCCACCATAACTTTATGGAGCAGGCATCAATGATGTGCACTAATCTGCTGAAACCAAGTCTGCCCACATTGGTAGGTTTGGCCATCGAGTCCCAGCTAGCCCAGTGGTGTTTATCCTTATCGTCGAGGTATCCCCAGAAGAAGCTGGCGAAGAGGGGCTCCAAAGAGGATAATAGCTTCTTAGGGGGAGCAGACGGCCAGGGTGTACATGGGGATAGAGGCAACAACGTGCTTGATGAGAATCATCTTACCCATAGGGGAGAGAGTCGCGTTGTGCCATCCAGTAATTTTGTTTTCGATTTTGTTCACTAGCCCGTCGAAGATTCTTGAACTAGATCTGTCGTAAACCAGCGGGCACCCCAGGTAGGAAAATGGTAGGTAAGCGATGGAGAATGAGGTCAGGTTGGCGAGCCTGGCCGAGTGGTTCCTGTCGGCTTTGTGGTGGGTGTAGATAATACTTTTGTTGGGGATAATCCGCTGGCTGGAGCACCTGGTATATCTCTCCAGAGATCTGGTCACAACCTCCACCGACCCGTTATCGCCGGATGAGAAGATGAGGATGACGTCGGCATAAGCCAGATGTGTGATAAGAGGGCAGCCCATGGTAGAATAGAAGTGGTAGAATCTAGAGGTGTTTGCCATATTATTAAGATTTCTGCTGAGCGCCTCGGCCGCGATGATGAAGATGGTGGATGATAAAGGGTCTCCTTGCCCGCGGCTGGATTTTAAGAAACCGTCTACTTGCCCGTTGATAACAGTGGAGAACCAAGAGTTGCTTATAGATCTAAAGATGACGTCTATCCAGCTCTCGGAGAACCCAAAGGCCCTGAACACCCAAATCATGAATTGCCAGTCCAGACGATCATATGCCTTTTCTATATCTAGTTTGATGCGACGTTTCCCCCTTAGTCGAGAATTTTATGCACATAATCATCTCCTGAGCAAAAGGATGTTATCGGTCATGTTCCGACCGGGGACAAAACCGCTTTGCTCCTCAGATATGATCTTGGAAAGAAGGGAGGACATGCAGGTTGCGATGATCTTGGAGATGATTTTGTTGGTGAAGGTGCATAAGCTGATAGGTCTGAAGTCTTTTAAGATCTCTGGGTTGTCTTTCTTAGGGATAAGAATAAGGTTGGCACGGAAGATGGCTTTAGGGTATCTCGCGCCTTGG
Source organism: Iris pallida (assembly GCA_029216955.1). Classification (NCBI taxonomy): domain Eukaryota; kingdom Viridiplantae; phylum Streptophyta; class Magnoliopsida; order Asparagales; family Iridaceae; genus Iris; species Iris pallida. The sequence continues at coordinate 19,042,350 of JANAVB010026199.1, forward strand.
AAGAATGCAATCGCGGCCTCGTGAAAGTCAGATTCGATGATATTCCAGCAAGATCTGAAAAAAACTCCAGTAAAACCATCAGGCCCAGGCGCGTTGTGCTAGTCGAGGGCCCAGACAGCGGTCTTAACTTCCTCAGCAGAGGGGGTCAAGAGCTACACGTTCTCCTGCTCGTCGATCAGGGTGGGGATCGCTGCCAAGAACTCCTCATCCTTAGCGACGACATCTTTGGAGAAAAGTTTGGTATAGAAGTTGGCGGCTGCCAAGTGGATGCTCCGCTGGTCTCTGAGTAAGATGTCGTTGTCGTCATGTATTTGGTGCAGCTGAAGCTGATGACGGCGGCCTTTGACGCAAGAATGGAAGAAGGCAGAATTTTTATCGCCCTCTGCGTCCCAGGTCAATCTGGTTTTTTGCTTCCAAAATTTTGTCTCCACCTTCATCCGGGACTTGAGGAGTACTTTGGTAAGGTTGAGAGCGGAGCAGGCCTCCGGGGATCTGTCTATTGCATACAGGATCTTCGTACGGGTGACATCATCCTCCGCCGTCTTAAATGCTTAAAAAATATTGTCAAACGCAAGTTTGCTACAGGTCGCGAGGGCGCCCCCGGTGGCTTTAAGCTTAGCAGCCACACGACCAAGGGGGTCGGGGTTACTCGTCGAACTCCAGGCGAAGGCCACAATGTTCCTGAATTAAGGGTGATATCTCCAGAAGTCCAGGAAATGAAAAGGTTTCTTGATGGAGCTGGAGTCATTGCTGATTTCGATTAGGAGAGGGGAATGGTCCAATTCGGTAGTGTTGAGGTAAGAAAGATTACAGATGAGATCTAAGTCGGTCTAACGATTGTTGACCAGGGCTCGATCCAGGCGAGAATATTGTCTTCTGGCTCCTTTATGTATGTTACACCAGGTGAAATCATTGCCAGAGAAAGGGAGGGGCGCAAGTGGGCGTTGAAGATGAAGGCGTTGAAGTCATTCATGGCTTGCTTGGGGGGAGGGCGGCCCCCCGACTTCTCATCTCTGAGGGATATCGTATTGAAGTTGCCAAAGCATAGCCACGGAAGGTTGCTGTGGTTGAGGTGGGCGTCTATTAGGGTGTCCTAAAGCATCTTACATTCGAAAATGTTACAGCTACCGTGGACCACGGAGAGGAGGGGATCGAGATGTGAGGGAGGGATACTCTATCCGGCAGGACAGCACATGTTTAAAGTCCTGAATGATGCCAAATTTGCATTCGGCGGTGAAGAGGATCTAGATGTCATGGCACCTGACGACAGCAAACGAGAATCCGAGTTGCAGCTGGATGGATTTGAGTTTTCTTTGGGGTATTTTGGGTTCGATAATGACTAATATATCGACCTGATGGATTTTCTTGAAGCTAGTTAATCTCCTCAAGGTGGGTTTATTGGCCAGCCCTCGTATATTCTACGATAGGATGTTAAGCTTTGATAAGGTTGCAGGGTGGGAGGGTGTTGAGCTTTCTGGCTGACCGTGTGGTCATGGTCGATTGCTCGTGGACGAGTTTTTTCTTCTTGCTGCGGGTGATGTTGGAAGCTCTCCAAAGAACAGCTACAGAGTCTGCTGCTGAGGTGGTGTCTCTGGTAACCTCTTCCGAGAGGGTGGCGACCTCTTTCTTAATTTCGGCCAACACGCAGAGGGGGTTGCTGAGGTCGAGGAAACCGACACCTCTGGCTTGCTGAAGTCGTTCCACGGGGGCTAAGCCCAGAGAGGAGAGGGCTATCTCGGAGGCTCTTCCTGACAGGAGGGGAGGGGGCTCAGAAACGGAGAGGGTTGGGTGGATGATCAACGCCATCAGGTTCTCCTCCGCGCTGGGCGAGATCTCGACGGCGCTCTGCACGCCTTCTAAAGGAGGGGGCGGGAGCTCGACCGTGCTCTGTGCACCTACAAGGAGAGGGGTCTGCCCAGGAAGGGTCTTTTCCTTGCGACGTCATTTGTAGGGGAGAGGATTTCGAATTTGATTTTGAGGAGGATGGCAGGGGGTTCGAAGGGGATGATGGCTTTAGCCGACGGAGGGGGTGTGCCGGGGTTGGGGGAGTCGTCGCTGTCTTCAAAGCGGGAGTGGGAGTTGGGGAGGGAGAGGATCGGAGCAGAGGAGATGATCCGGGTTGCTTCGAGGGTTGTTGCGAACAGAGGGCTTTCTTCTTTAGCTCCGAATGGGCCCAAAAACAATGCTTAGTGAGGTGGCCTCGGATCTGACAACGTTTACAGAAAATAATGCTATTGTAGTATAACAGGGTTTGATAGTGTGACTGTCCTCCGAGTTTGATCTAAATGAGTGTTGGCGGTCGTGTGACAGGTCGAGCTCCACGCAAATCTTTGCATAGTTACCTTTAGAGAGGCTGCGAGTTTCTTCGTCTATCGCCACCATGGTCCCGAAGGAGCTGGCGATTCTCTTCAGAGCTGCGGGGGCGAAGCAAATAAGGGGGAGGTTTGTGAGGGTGATCCACATCGAGATAATCGTAGAGTCGACTTTGGGGTTAAATTCGGGGGACCCCTTGGCGATCTTGACGGTGTGAGCGCCAAAGTTGGTGGTGCCTTTGGTCCAGACTGAGGAGTGGTCGGAGTCGGAGGAAAGGTGGAGAAGCATGTGTTTGGGGTCTAATGGGGCGACCTTGTACGTAGATTTGAGACCCCAGCTTGCGACAGCTTCTTGGACACAGGTGATCTTAGGGTATCCTGTCGGGAACTTCAGCACGATTGTCATCGCAAAGTTGGCATATAAGGAGGAGATCTCTACTGGAGAGAACGGAACGCGGATGGTTTGGCCGACGGAGGGGCACGGGCGGATGATGTCCGGCAAAGTAGCATCCTTGGTCAAAATAGGATGCTGAGTCCCGCGATCTGGCCGCAGAGCCTTCGCATAAGAGAGGACTTTGAGGGGGATTACTGCGCATGTGGGGGGGGGAGAAGCTGGGATCCTAGTCCGGGGGGGTGCAGGGCTTCCATCAGCGAGCACATGGGGCATACGACTTGTCGAAGAGTGGGCGCATGCGCCGAGAGGGATGCAAGTGGGTGTATAGGAGCCAGTTTGGACGGGGGAGGTAGGCGCATGGCCGGTGTTCCGAGGAAGTATGGGCGCATGCCCGCCCAAGGTAGGATGGGGAGTCGAGCTTAAGCCCGACGGATCTAGAGTGAGCGCATAGCCGCCTGCTAGATGGGGCGCCAGGCCGGGCACAGAGGGAGTAGGCGCATGCCCACCCGAGAGTTGGGGAGGCTCATGGCCGAGGAGAGACGGTGGGCGCATAGCCGTCCGTGCCAGGGGTGGGCGCATGGCTCCCCGCGTGGGGAGGGAGCGCAAGGCCTGTGGGGGGCGCATAGCCAACAGCGGGCACGATGCCGCCCCCCGGAGTAGTAGGCGCATAAAGGCTCGAAGAGGGTGCATGCGGGCGGACGGGCGCATAGCAAGCCACCCCGCCAACTGTCACAACGGATTTGGAGGAATTCAAATAGAATCTGAAGGGCGGGTAGATCCTTCTCCCGCGGATGCTGACAAGCCAACGGGCTGGCTGAACTGGCCGAGCAGGAGGGTGCGATACGGGGGGCCGCCGGCGAGGGGGCCACCGAGGGGGCACCAGGCGGCTTCCAAACGTGGCCACAGGCTTGATCTGGTCGGCTACTGAGAGGATATCGGGTGAGGGGCCGGGTGGTGGTCGGTGGGGGGGCACCGGAGCTTGGGGGCCGACCCGACGGTGGCGAAGCCGACTAAGGCCAACTGTGCGGCATCCAAGCGTTGACGGGCCAGGCCTCCGAAGCGCGCACGCTCGGAGCCGCCGAGGAGGAGGGGGAGGCGCCTGCACGGGCGCCGCCTGGCGAGAGGGGAGGGACTGGAGGTGGGCTGCCTGGGCAGCTCGGCCATGGCACAAAGAGCGGGCGTGGGGAGTGGTCATGCGGCCATGGGAACACAGAAAAAAAAAAATATGTTATATATATATATATATATATATATATATTATATATATATATATATATATATATATATATATATATATCATATTATATATATAAGATATACAGAAAAAAATATATGTTATATATATAATATATATATATATATATATATATTATATCTATATATATATATATATATAATTATATAATATAATAATAATATTCTACAAAAAAAAAAATATATATATATCTATAATATATAATATAAATATATATATTATATATATATATATCTATATATATATATATATATATATATATATATATATATATATATATATATATACATATAAAAGAAATATTTATATAAGATATTTAGATGTACTACATGCTTATTTAAAGGTTTTGTCAACTAGGATTTCACTTATAAGTACTTTCTATAAATAGGAACTTCTACAAACGAAAACATATAAAATTAAATAAAAATATATTAAAAATATATTACATATATATATATATATATATATATATATATATATATATATATATATATATATATATATATATATATATATATATATATATATATATATATCTACATGGAGGTATTTGGATACACTACATGTCTATATGGGTTTGGACTTGGTTCTTGTCAAGTTTAGGCTAGTTTGGTGTAACCGGGTCTCGTAACAAGTCAAAAGCTTATAAAATAAATAATTAATTAAGCCAAAAATATGGTTTAAGCCACAACTTGACTTATTATCATACAAGGGATATAAATATGGCTAGGTCATCCCTACGTTGGCTAATATACTAGTCATGGTATTCAATTACACTAGCTATGCCAAAATTTCTAGTCAATATGCATAACAACACTTAGCCATGACTAAGGCTATATATAAATTATAAATATTGTTTTAAAATAAATATAAATCCAAAAATTACTATTTAAGCCAAATAAAAAATATTTAAAAAATCTCAGGGTTTACATTCTACCCACCTTAGAATAATTTCGTCTTTGAAATTAAAATTCATCAATATTCCTTAAAAATGTATGTACACGCTTATCAGAATCTCCTAAAATTTTAAAAAACTAAAAAATTATTCAACGTGACATATTCTAAGATTCAAAATTTTATAATTCTGTAGCCTTCAAAATTTAGATTCAGTTTCTGTCTTCGAAATTTAAATTGATGATCCGTCCCTCAGACTCAAAATTTAACAAATTCTCGAATTTTAAATTTTTAAATCAAATCTATATATAATCAAAATTTTAAATTCAATCGTCAAGACACTTTTCTCCTTGAGTCAAATATTTATCCTCAAATTATTCTTTTTTCTTCTCCACATTAACTCAATAACCATAATTGTTCTTCTGAAAATTCTCAAAGTCAAAAGCATTAAATATCTTAATCTTATTTTACTTGGTTGCCTTCTCAACCACTATCTAAGTGCTTTACTAAATAAATTCCCTTTCTAATTTGACTTTAACAAAACAACTTCTAGCTACCTTCGAATCCACCAATCTTTCATAAACAAAAGATTATATCTTATAAAAACCTCCTTAAAGTTTAAATTAAATCCAATGTCATCTCTTTCAAGTTTGTAAATTCATAATAACTTCATCAATCATTAATTCACCACCAATGTATCATATTGTGCCTTGAGGACGTCTACCCACCTTTGGTCACACTACCCCATCAAATACATGCACCTATAAAATTCCATAATCTTTGCCATTTCAAAAAAAATCAATACCATTATATACCTATGGCATATGGCATCTCCAATCCCCTCATATCTATCAAGCAACCAAATTTTAAAAAGTAAACTAATTTACATAATTACATAATGAATACTGATAACACTACCAAATTACAGTCAATTAGTGATGGATGGTTAGCGACCGAAATATTCCGTCGCAATTAGCGACGGATTTGCGACAAATCGCCGACGGCATACCAACGATAAGCCGATATCATTTTTTTATTTTAAGGGTGAGAGAAGGTCGACGTTCCGTCGCCACGACGTCGGCGATATGGCGACGGATAGTCATCCGTCGCTATGCTGTCGACGATTTGGCGAAAAATGTTAGGAGAAGTGGCGGAATAAAATACCGATTACGTAGCGACAGAATGGTCGTCGCCAGGTTTACAATATAGCGTTGGCGTAGCGACGGATGTGGTCCGTCGCTAGTCGGTCGCTAAATATACGTTCTAGACTTAAATTAAAACGACGGGGGGAACTTTTCATTCCCCCCAAATTTCACTCTCTCTCCTCTCTCTCTCTCTCCCGTGGTGATCGGCGACCTCTCTCACCTCTCTCCCTCCCGCAGCGGTGATCGATGACCTCTCCTCTCTCTCCCAAAGGTAATCCCCTCTCTCTCTCTCTCTCTCTCTCTCTCTCTCTCTCGCGGTGGTCATGGGTGCAGCGGGCCGGGGGCGTCGGGGGCTGCGGGGGCGGCGGAGACTGTGGGGGCGGCGGGTGCGTCGGGGGCTGGGTTTTGGCAGGGAAGGCGGGGGGTGGGGCGGCGGCGGGGGGTGGGTGGGGCGGCGAGGTGTTATGGGTGGCAAGCACGGGGCTGCGAGGAGCGACGGGGAGCGGCGGTGGCGGCGGGGGGGGGTGAAACCATCGAGTGGTAAAACAAGGGAAGAAAGAGGCGTCTTGTCCCAAATATTGAGATAGAAGAAGAAAAAAAGAAGAAGAAGAAGAAGAAGAAGAACACGAAGAAGAAGGAGAAGAAGAAGAAGAAGACAAATTTGATGGGGATGAGGATACAGATGAAATCGGCGATGAAGATAAGGATGAGGATGAGGAGGAGGAGGATGATGAAGACGAGGCCGAGGATGAGAACGAAGACGATAATTAGGTTAAATATTGTTGTATATTAAAAATGCTTCCAATTACGTGAATTAAGTTTGACCTCATAAAAGCAATTACGTGAATTCATGTTTTTTCGTTCGATTATTTACTTATTGCAGATGGCACTCCTAGTCTTTTTTGTCGCGGCGGCACTCGTCTCCCTACTGGTGGTATATATATTTTAGTTTAGAATTTTATATTCATTTACACTTTTATATTGTTAATTATGTTTCTTTGTTCTATTTACAGGTCATAATGGCTGGCTATGGTCGTGGTGGTGGTGGTGGTCGTGGTGGTCGTGGTCGCATTCAATCTTCCCGGGATGTGACCCCATCCAGCGAGCCCGAACCGGAGAGTACCCTGGGCACAGACACATCCCGTCGTTGATCGACAACTTCATCGAGGCATAAGTCCGGATCTGCTAGCGGATCCGTTCCGCTATCGGACCCACCAGCGGATCCACCAGTGGATCTCCCAGTTACTACATAGTGGGCCCCGGAGTACCCCCATACTCGGTTCCATCCGGTTACTAGGGAGTACATATGCGGACCCGCGAATCCTCCCACGGTACCAGAGAGGCCGAGAGACGAGTTCCGATGAGTGTTTTGGCCTACAGTGACCTCGTAAGTAAATTTAAGATAATTTATTAAATTTTTTTCATTTATTCAAGTTAATAATCCAGTCGTTTCTTCTTTGTAGGTTTTTTCCATTTAATGTTGCCAGGGCTCTTGGAGAAATTATCAGGGCTAACTTCCATGGTCCCTACCTCAACTTTTCGTCGGTGCCCCCAAACTTGATGTACGTCTGGCTCGACAAGTTGAGGGTATATATCTATATCTTCTAGTTAATTATTAGTTACTCTTTAATCAACCATTTTTTAAATTACGTGATAATTGAATTTGTATGTTAGACGACGTACTGGTGGCCCCCTCCATCGCGAGGACACGATCCGTATGACCTACAGAAGCGATGCCTCGAAGAAGATATGGGATATGATTTAAGACCTGAAAATGGGGCAGACGAGGCCGAATTGGATCCGGCAGGACTATTAGGAGGACCTCTTAGATATGATGAATACTCCTGCGTACAAGGAGAAATTAGAAAAGGCGAAGGCGAACCGACGGGCCGCGGGACTTCATACGGGGGGATCAAGGCCCTACACAGCGACGCTTGCAGATCTGGTGAGATACCATAAATTTATTTCACTATCGAATTAGGTATTATTAATATACGGAGTTAATTAAGTTCTACGGAAATTTTGTATGCAGACCCAACGGGCGGTGAAAGAGGGAAGGGCGCCAGAATCGGTCACCATGCACGAAGTGTTCCCGCATACGCACAAGAGACGGAAGGACAGGAGCTTCGTCGACGAAAGGGCCAAGGAGACAGATGTAAGTACTTATGTTTATGAGATTTACGTTAGAATTAAAAGTATTCGAACTATAACTTAGGTAAACTTAGGATTCACACTTAACTTAGTAAAACATAGGATTTATATTACAATTTAGGTAAATCTTATAATATAAACACATTCATTTGATAGGCTGCATATCGTGAGGCCCTTAGTCGGGCTCAATTAACTGACACCGAGGATGTCGGTGAAACGACGCCCGTCCGGACGCCCTCTTCTTTGGCCGCTCGTAACGACTTGTTCATAGATACCGTCGGCGGCTTTAAGAAAGGGCACCTATATGGAGTTGGCTCCCTAGGGCCGTTGCACATGGCAACTCAGAGATTTCCATCGATATCGCCTCCTTCCGTGGCACCGGCAGACGATGATGTTAGGATGCAGCTTACGCAGCTGCACGAGGCGGTGTCGTCCTTGTGGGAGCAAATTGCCACGTACTTTCTGCCTCCGTCTGCTGATGCCAGTCTGTCTGCTGCTGGTGTCGGTCCGTCGACTACTGTTGTCGGTCCTTCTTCCGTCGGTCATCTTTTTTTTAACCCTGCTGCCCCTTTGGTACCGCCTCCGACTGTGACGGCACTCCTTGATCTCATATCGCCAGAACAGCTACGCCGACTTCCCAGTACTGTCTTCGAAGGCTTGCTGTCGTACCTAGTGGAGCAGTATTTTTGTCGGGCGCCGGAGGGATTACCACCACCGGACAATCGAACTCCTCCTCCTCCTTGAAGTATTGTATAAGAATAGTTTTAAAATTTAGAATATTTGTGGCAATTTCGGACTATAACTGGTTTGGGTTATGCATATTTGTGCTTATGCATATTTGTGGTTATGCATATTTGTGAAAATTTGGGATTATAACTAGTTTTTAAATGGATTATATTTGTGGTTATGCATATTTGTGGAAATTTGGGATTATATTTGTGGTTATGCATATATGTGATTCTTGGATGTTGTGTGATTGTATATTGTGATTATATATTGGTCCGATGTTCGGATGTTGTGTGAACAGGGAAAGGCATGCAATTTTTTTAAAAAAATAACTCAGTTAGCGATGGACTAGTGACCGGCTAGCAACGGATATCTCAAGTTTCCGACTACTTGTCGATGGAATATCCGTCGCTATCTGTAGAATTGAAAATATTTCTAGTTCGTGACGGATTTTCGACGGCCAGCCGATGGAATATCTAGCATGGCGATGAACTGCCGACGGATTATCCGTCGGAAAGGTTCTGTAGAATTGAAGATGTACAGAATGTTAGCGACGGATATTCCGTCAGAGATCTGTCGCCCTGGTCACCGGATTAGCGTCTAAATATCCTTAGCCATGGTTCTGGAAATACCATATTCGATGGATTCGTATCGGAATAGCCGTCGCCATGGTTCTGGAAATGTCAAGCATTTCCAGAACTATGGCGGCGGATATTCCGCCAGTAATCCGTCGCCATGTCGACGGATGAGCGACAGAGTCGCGACGACATATTCGTCGCCAGTGTTCTAAAAATGTCAAGCATTTCCAGAACAATGTCGACGGATTATCCGTCAGGGATCCGTCGCTAAGCCGTCCTATGTTAGCGACGGCATTCGACGGAATAGCGACGGAACGATACCCTCTGATATACTGTTACGACGGTTTACCGACGGACTATTCGTCGCTAGCGTCCACACAATTTAGTACGTAATACTTGAAGTCGACGAAAGACCGTCGAGAAGTCGTCGCTAATGCAACGAATTATGATGACGGAAAGTCGTTGCTATTCCGTTGCTAGACGACTACTTAGCGACGGATCGTTATTAGCGACGAGCTATTTACCGACGGAATGTTTTGACCAATTTTCGTCAGTGATCCGTCGCTAATACTATTTATCGACGGATGCGCGACGGAGGGGGGCATCGCTAAATTGCCATATTTTGGTAGTATAAATTCGATAAAGTATAATCATTCGTCACTCTGAAATAGGAAGGGACTAGAAGCATGCCATGAGAAGGCAAAGGAAAAGTAGTTGAGTACAAATTGGAAGTTCAAGAATGATAGAGAAATTCTAAAAGAATTGTCAAGGCAGGTGTGGAATGAGAATCCTAAGAGTCTAATCATATTCGCAGGCTCGGTTGGTACACTAATGTTACTGAAATGGCTAACTCAACCTGCATGAGCCACAAAAAAACTATGTCACGCCTCAGTCCCAAAATACGTAGGAATAGAGTACATGGAAATGGCCAGCTCCATTTCAAGTAGACTCCAGCCTAACTCAAATACGTATACGCCATCTAGAGTCGGGTTAATCTATCAATCTAATCAAATAATCTATATCTCAATCCACATAAAAATAAATATCAAGAACGAACAATAAGGTTCATGGTCTGCAGTCTACTAGCATATATGTTCGAATAGACTCAAAAAAATATGAGTATATAAAACTAGGCTACTAAGCAGAGTGCAAGTAATAGACATAATACATAATCACGAAAGATACTTGAAACCTGGAGATGTGACCCATCAATCATCCATATAATCTACAAGAAAGCTCAGTAATAAACTAGAAAGATCACCCGGTCCTCATATGACATAGCAAGATATATAATATACATGTCTACTGTAATAATAAACAACATGCATGGAAAGACATAAATAACTAAAGTACAAGAAAGAATATAACATGGAAAAAAACTCTACAGATGGTGACATGTCATAGATAAGCATGGCTACAATAAATCGGATGACCGTAGTCCTGTGTGGTGCTCCCGGTCCTATAGATTGTAGTCATGCGTAGTGCTCCCTAACTATAGTAAGTCTCTATCGTAACCCTATGTGGGTATCCGAGTCGAGAGTGGTCAAGTAGCCAATCCTAGTATCGGTCGAGGGTCAAGTCGACTCAAATCAAGTACAGGTAATCGGATCAAGTAAAGGTCAAGTCCAAGTGATAAAATTAAGTCAAGTCAATGAACATGAACATAAAAATCTAAACAAGTACAGTATAGCATAGATCAAGTATGTGACATATAAGGAAACAAGTAAAGAAGATATCAAAAATCACGTACAAGAAATCATGTGATAGTACAAGAAAGAAAGAAATATGAAGAAGAATGACTGGAATTAAACATGCATAATATTGTACAAGTTGGCAATGTTTACTTGCATGTCGTCCATATCCCGGCTGAATTCGTAATACCAAAACCTACCAAAATTCCACATACAATAAAATAATTATTTTAATATTATTATTACACATGGGATACATGCATTTCATAAACAACAATCCTATATGCTTCTAGTATTTCTAGACCTAGTTTCATAGTTTATGACTTCCAAAATTCAAGGTTAGTCCCCAAATAAGGGACAAAGATTTACATCACCTAAAAATCATGAAATCATGATTTAAACATAACTTATATTGAATTTAACCTCTGAATTCTAGATTTGAAATTTTGGGTACAAGTCATGGTTATGTCGATTCTATGCAAACTAGTCATAACCAAAACTTGTCTGAAATATTACCAAATCTTTGCTATGACCTATATCTATGAAATAACATATAAAACATATTAAAACTGATTAAAAATTAGAAATTAATATCCTTTTTAAATACCAAAATCAACCCATATTTAATATCTTCCTATGTGCTGGCATAAATCAAAATTACACATAGGAATCTAGTTTCTTGGCACACCAAGTTTATGTTAGATTTTATATAATTAATAACATGAAAACATGTAAAATTAATAAAAATACCGATTTAATATGGATTAAATCTCATATTTACATCTAATTTCTCTCAATTATTCCTATATACATTCATAAAGATAAATTGGTAATTATAGACTTATATAATATATATACACAGGTTTTTACTAAAAGGGAGAGGGGGATTAAATTATGTCATAGGCCTTCATGTCTGCTTTTGAAACTTTAAACGAATCGCATTTTCGTGTCTGGAAGCTCCCGAAATCACGGAAATAATGAAACACATTTATTTTTCGGACAACTGATGCATAAATAATTCTATAAAAATTTCCTGATCGAATCTGGCTTATTAATTTATATACTTGGAAAGATAACTTTGAGACAGTTTCGTTAAAAAGGGAGTTAGTCAGAGTTTTACGACCCGACCCGATATAGGGGCACGTGTGCGTGACAGCGTCCAACCTACACCGCAGCATCAGCGGTAGAACGATGTCTAGGTCTACTAACGCAACTAACAATATAAATATTATAACCTATCGAGATAGTCATCTCCAACAAGAAATAGAAATATATCCATACTAAATCACAATACTATAAGGAAGATAAATGGAACGAAAAGATAAAAACAACATAAAATAAAATCTAGAGAAGATCTAACATAAAATAATACATGTCTAGATAGTCTAAGAGTCAATAATTCTCAAATACAAGTCTCAAAATAATAAACAGGCTAAGAGTCTAACTGGAGACAAATCCAGTACAAATCCAACCTAACTAAGTCGTTAAATAAGTCTCCTCGGCTGGGACTAGACCCTCATGAATCAGAGTCTCTCGATCTAGGCCTACCAGGTCATATGGGCCATAATAGGTAGAGCAATCATCATCAGTATCATCTGAAAAATATATCCAGTCATGATTAGAGCGAAATACATTTCTAATAACAGTTTCAGTAGATGATAAAGACTATGTAACAATAAATAGAGAGAATATACAAGATAAATAACATATACATGAATATAATATGGCATGAGTAAACTGTAAGTAAGTACAAGAGTAGGTGAAGAGGATATATCATGTATAAGAGTCAAAACATAAGCTATCTGTGTGAGTGAGTACTGGTTTCAACATGCGATCGGCTTGGAAACTTGCACAGGAATATATGGCCTGGTTAATCATACGTGCGGTATATGATTAACACTCACAGGAAAATAGGACATGCACAAGAAGGGTATGATCACATATCTATACTACTACTCTCCGCCCCTGACTGACATAGTAGATCCAACCATGGTACATAATGACACCGAATTCTCTGAGACGGTCGTGAACCTTCGCAGGAATCAGTGTCTATAAATATAGAAGAATAAGAACATGGCTTTCACAGGATATACCAAGACAGGAATAACATCTTATGACGGGATCCTGACAATACCAATCCGTGTAACCGATGTGTCAAGAAATCAAAGATATCTGCACTAAATATAAGAATATAGAAGATACTATAAACAAAAAATTATCAGAGAATGTACTTGCCTGAGATCTGGTATAGAATATCAACAGTATCCGATATGGTACCTCAAAAACCTAAATATGGAATATGAATATCAATTTGTGTTTTGGAATCATAAACATGCTATACTAGGTCAATTGTAGGTCTCCAAGTTATTTTTAAATCAAAATGGGTCAACCTAGGTTAAAATGGTCAAAGTAGCTAATTCTAGGTTATACGAGCCTATATCCAGATTAATAGGTCCATACCTTACTTATCTAGGTTACAATAGCTGAAAATAGGACACTAAAGTATCAACATATAGATCTTTTATATAAACACTAGTTGCTAACACTAGGTAATGAGAATCATATATTTTATAGGTCATGTAGTACTATACCATATTACCCTGATATCTAATTAGCTATTATTTGACCCTATCTCATCACTACCCTTTACCTACCTTATTACCTATTTCTTCTTAGACCTTACCTATTTGATTTACCCAAACCCTACACTCACTTGGGTAACCTATTACCTAATACTCTACCTTTACCTACATCCTCTAGGTTTTAGGATACCAATATTTGATGCACAATATAGGAAACCCATTTGTAGTTCATATACACTAGTACATGAGACTCACCCATCTCTCACATGGACATATAGTCACTAGTCCTTGATTTCTACCTTTGGTCATATATAACTTGTATACTCAGATTTCCTTATAACCTACAGCTTAACTGCTGCATTTAGACCCCTGTTCTCCCTAACTCACACATATATGGTGATGCCCACATCTAGACATTCCTAAATAAATACATACATTCTATCACATATGGCCTCACATTCACCCACCTACACATACAACCTACTACCCTTCCTATCCTCTACACAGAACAATACGCTACTGCACATACACCTGTGCACTGATACTAACTTCCCTATCATCTACTATTGTTGCTTCTTCTTACCCTTGTACATGCTACTGCAGTAGCATTCCTTGCTACTGCTACTGCTCTCAACATCCAGATTACCCCTGCTACTGTCTTCAAATATTACCTACTGTTGTAGCTACTGCTACTGCTACACAGGCCAAGCCCTGGCCCCTCTTTGCTGCTGCTAATGCCCTACTGTACAGGGACATTAAGTCCCTAATTGAGCTCCTGGCAAGTACAGCCTGGGCAGTGTCCTGCCCAAACTCACATCCTATAGGCCTACACACGCCACCAAACCACCTGTATTGGCTTGCCCAAACACCATTCACTGCTGTGAAGTAGGGGATTCCCCTTCTATCCTACGAGCCAGCTTTGGCCTATTACCAATAACTGTGCAATGGAACCTTTTGTGCACTCTTCAACATTAGGATTCTTTCTAAGTGGAAAACTACTGTTCTGCTACACCTAAGTGTCTTCCCCCCCCCCCCCCTCCCCCCTCCCCCACAATTAATCGTCATATATATCTATTCATCCCATCTACCTATCTACATTTATATGCATATACACAAAACCATTCCTACATAAGACTGCACTTACACTCTCTCACATGACAATCAAACCACTTACCCTACTGATCAATTAAACCCCTTCTGACCAAATAAAACCCCATGTTTCTCATCATCAGTTTACAAGACCTTAACCTATATTGCTGCTATGGCACTTTGTGCAACATGTAACACTTGCCCCTCAACCTGTTGCCTAACTTGTGCAAGAACCCTTGCCCTTCCTAGGCCCCTGCTTATATTATATATATATATATATATATATATATATATATATATATATATATATATATATATATATATATATATATATATATATATATATATATATATATATATATATATACATGTTGCCTAACTTGTGCAAGAACCCTTGCCCTTCCTAGGCCCCTGCTTATATATATATATATATATATATATATATATATATATATATATATATATATATATATATATATATATATATATATATATATATATATATATATATATATATATATATTTATATATTTATATATATATTTATATATATTTACAGATGAAGCGCATGGGCGGTCGCAGGCATGGGTGTAGGCGTGGGTGCAGGAGTGGGTACAGGCATGGGGCACAAGTGCGGGAGGCAGGCGCGAGCATAGACGTGAGCGTAGGTGCGAGCTCGTACTGGGTATGTGGTGCGCTATTGCACACCTGTTGTGCATTTGCGTGCCTGTACAGTGATTAGGTGCTGATTAGAAGATTCGGGCGGTTATGAAAAGATTGAGTCAATATTACAGATCTAATTTTTTTGGGATTTGAATTTGATTCAGTTAAATCTTTCCATGATTCGTTCCTATCTTTTTACAGTCAGTGTACGGCCATTATGAGAGTTAGGGTTTCTGCCCAACTCTATAAATACTCACTTCATGTCTTCTTTGACGACTCATTCAAAAATTAAGAGACGAAGAGAGTTGAGAGACCGCTACCATTGGAGTCCAAAGAGTTCTGCAAGTTCAGTCAGGAGGTGACAGTGAGTGTTCCAGAAGTTCTTGTTCAAACTTACTGGTTCCTGGGAGGAGATTACAGTATGGAAAATCTTGCTTTGAGCAACAGTGATCTTCATCACCCCAGCAGAGTTGCATCTTTATCTTCCTCCGTCTTCAAGATAGAGACTTCAGGATCTTTAGAGAAGCAATTCTCAGAAGTTCCTCATATAGAGAGTGTGTGAGCAAATTTGTATGCAGAATCACTCTGTTTACTTACGTTCTTCCTTCTAAGATCTGTTTCGAAAATAACAGTCTTAAAATAAGATCCAGATCCGATGGAGAACAACTGTGCAAACCTTTTCAACACAAATTTTAATAAACTCGAAAAGTTTGACGGGGTGGATTACAATGTTTGGAAAAGAAAGGTAAGCCTTAATCTTCAATTCGTGAGCATCGACTACGTATTGACAGATCCTGAGCTTTTAATTCCAAAAGGTAAAAATGTTCGAAGGGTCTCTGAGGCCACTACTTTGCAGTATAAGTGGAGGAGAGATAACAACCTCTGCAAGTTACCTCTGTAAGTTGCTTATCTTGAACTCTATGGAGGACTCTCTAGCGGAGTCTTATAGTAAGATGGTCAATACAAATGACATATGGAAGTCTGTAGAGAATCTCTACAAGGCAGATGAAAATAGAAATAAGATCCACGTGACCGAGAAGGTCTAGAGGATGCGATTTGAGGACGACAAGACCATGTTGCCTCAAGTCAAGGAGTTCCTCAAGTTACGTCAGAAACTGGCAGATGACGGCATTCCTTTGGTCGATGCCTTCGTCGTCGGGGGGATTGTCGCCGAGCTCCCACCTGGGTAGAGCAATTTCATCACTAACATGCACCATAAAAAGATGGAGGTGGATCTTGGGTACCTCTTGCGCTGGATACATGTTTAAGATGAGTTGAGAGACCAACTCAAAGTGGACACCTTGTCCAAGTAGACGGCCAAGCCAATATGATACAAGGAGGAAACTCTAAAAGGAAGTAGAAGGCTTCCTTCCGTAAGAAGAAAGACGTTCACTATCTGAAGATGAAGTCGGCTCAGTTCAAACCTAAGTCCAAAGAACCTGGGACTTGTTTCAACTGTGGTAAGAAAGGCCATTAGAGGAAGGACTACAAAAAAACCTAAACAGAAAGAGCAAGGTGAGGCTAAATTTGTTGCTATGATTGCACATGTTGACTTAACTGGTATTGACATGGACTGGTGGTTAGACAATGGGGCATCGTGCCATATTTGCTCAAAGGAGTGGTTCACCACATACAAACCTGTTTCTGAGAAGGTTATAATGGCGAACCAGACACAAGCTGAAGTACAAGGGATCAGGATGGTGGTGTTGCAATAGACTTCGGGAAAGTCGTTGACGCAACAGAATGTGAAGCATGAACTAGCTATAGCCAAGAACCTGGTCTCGGGAAGTCTGCTTTACAATACAGGCTTGAGGATGGACATTAACGCTGGTTAGGTGGTAATGTCTTATAAAGGAACATACTTCGGAAATGCTTTTTGTACCGAAGGGATGTTCAAACTTCAACTTGTAACTCTAATGGAGATAATAAATGCAGTCCTTTTTTCTGGTTATTCTCTTAAGTTGTGGCATAATAGACTAATACTTATTCATTGTAAAAAAAAATAAAAAAGATTTCTAGTCTAGGGCTTATCTTCAAATGTGGGAATAAAGAGTTAGAGAAGTGTTAGGTCTATGCACAGACGAAGCTCACTAGAAAATCGTTTAAGCGGATAAATTGAAGTACAGATCTTTTGGAGTTGGTACACTCAAATATCTGTGACTTCAAACAGTTCTCCATTAAGGTCGAGATGAAGTATTTTATTACTTTCATCGACGATTTCTTAAAGTACGCATACGTTTATCTGCTCAAGTCTAAGGATGAAGCGTTTGAGAAATTTAAGGACTTCAAGGCTGAAGTCGAGCGTCAAGCCGGACAACATCTCAAGAGACTTAGAAGTGATCGAGGTAGAGAATATAGGTCTCATGAATTCGTATCATTCTGCAGAGAACAAGGAATTGTCAACAAGACGACTGCTCCGTACTCACCTCAATCAAACGGTATTGCAGAAAGGAAGAACAGAACGTTAACAGAAATGATGAACTTAATAATGTTGACTGCGGGTCTTTCAAATTATTTCTGGGGTGAAACAGTGCTTACGGCTACTTTCATTCTAAATAGAGTGTCGCATGCAACTTCCGATGTCACTCCTCGTGAACTCTGGTCCAAGGTCGGACCCAACTTAAATATTATTCGAGTGTGGGGGTGTTTGGCGTATGTGAAGCTTTCGGATTTGAAGATTCAGAAGCTGGAAACAAGGACTACGAAGATCATATTCCAGGCTTATATCGATAAGAGTGATGCTCGAAGGTTCCTTGATTTTGAATAAAATTATATCATTTAATCTCACGATACAGAATTCTTTGAAGATAAATTTACATGGCACAAAAATATTGTTCTCGCAGACATTTCGAAGAATAGTGTAGGTACACATGAGGCTGAAGCTCCTAACGAAGATGTAAAAGATGTAGTCCAAGAAGTAGTTGTTGTTGCAGAAACAACTATTGAACCAGATCTCGCAGAACCAATATCTAAGAGAGTGAGAAGACAGAAGGACTTTGGAGAGGATTTCATCACCTATCATATGGAAGTATATCCGCTTACCTATGATGAGGCGATGAAGACCAGAGACGTTGTATTCTGGAAGAAGGCTATTAATGATGAGTATGACTCGATAATCTCTAACAATACATGGGTGTTGGTCGATCTTCCTAAAGGAGCAAAACCAATCGAATATAAATGGATTTCAAGAATAAGATAAAGGCCAATGGAACTGTTGACAAATTCAAGACTAGGCTGGTAGCCAAGAGATTTTCTCAGAAGTATAGGATCGATTATTTTGACACATATGCTCCAGTAGCACAGATGACAACTATCAGGATATTGATTGCTCCGAGTATAATTCACAAGCTAGTTATTCATCAGATGGATATTAAAACCGTATTCCTGAATGGTGAGTTGACCGAAGAGATTTATATGCAACAACTAGAAGAATTTATCATCAAGGCCTTGAAGACAAAGTCTGCAAGTTGGTAAATTATTATGTGGTCTAAAGCAAGCTCCCAAGATGTGGCATGAGAAGTTTGATAAATTCATAAGATCAAACGACTACAAGATCAGTGAGACGGACAAGTGTGTCTATACAATGTTTGATGACGAAAGAGAAATTATCGTTTGTCTGTATGTGGACGACATGCTAATCTTCGGTACAGATCTAGCAAGTGTCAATAAGACAAATAAGTTTCTCTCATCTAAGTTCAGTATGAAGGACTTAGGGGAAGTTGATGTTATCTGAGGGATAAAGATCATCCAGACAGAAACTGGAGTGGAATTGTCATAGTCTCATTACATTGAGAATATGCTCACTATGGGTATCAAGATCTTCCTGGGATCAATATGCCATACAGGTGTGACGTAAAAATGAAGCCAAATCCAAGGAAAAGTATCTGACAACTGGAGTATTCAAGTATCATTAGAAGTTTGATGTATGCGACTACTACCACAAGGCCTGACATAACTTTTGTCGTAGGGATGCTGAGTCAGTTTATAAGCAATCCAGGTATGGAGCACTGGAAAGCTATGAAGAGGGTAATGATATACCTCAAGAGGACTCAGAAGTATGTACTACACTACTGTAGAGATCTAACAGTAGTGGAAGACTTCAGTGATACAAGCTGGTGCTCAGAAGTAGAGAGTGAAAGGTCCACAGAAGGATATATATTCTCCATGTATGGATCTCCTATATCGTGGAAGTCAAAGAAGCAGACTATGCTCTCATACTCTTCTATGGAATCTGAATTATATGCACTGGCGGCTAAATAGAATGGCTTCGGGAGCTCATGTATGATCTTCTAATGGTTGGTGCACAGATATCGACGGTACCGATATACTATGACAACCAGGAGACTACAGCGGTGGTATCGAATAACCTCTTCAATGGTAAGAAGAGGATTGTGCGTCTATGGCATAGGACGGTAAATAATCTTATTAAAAGATGTCATTATCGTGGTTGATATTCATATCCAGGAGAATCTGGCAGATCTGTTCACCAAAGGTCTCCAGCGCCAGCTGGTCGAAGACACAGCATGTAAAATAGTCTTAAAGATACCCTGTATTGTGCCTTTGTAATTCTATTATAAAGTTTTATGTTATTAGTTCAAAGAGAAATCTACTAGGCATCTAGATTTTAGTTCAATGAAGGATCATTGACTGAAAGAATATCAGAAACAGTGGATAATCCTTTGCGAGCTACTAGTTACGGATCCAGAACCACTATTTACAGTGGGTAGTCCTTTAGGAAATACGGGGTTACGAACCCAGAACCACTATTGTCTACTGTTTGTCCTTTGTATAGAACAAAGTCCTGTAAGAGGATGGCTGGAAAGCCTTAATGAGTTTTCGAGAATTTGGAATGTTCGATATGCTTTACAGGAAGCATGGGTAATACAATACTATAAAAAAGCATAGTACTCTATGCTACAGTGGGGTGACTCCACATGAGGTACCTAGCGAGGGTAAAGTCTCAGCTTCGGGCCAACTCACAGTGGCGTAGTATCGAACATAGGAAAGTGATGCTAATGTTGTAGAACGAAGAGTGGTAGGCAGCACTACAAAGAGGTTGGGCCTTATGTTATAGTGGTATGACACCACATGAAGTACCGAAAAAGGATAAAGCCTCGGCTTTGCGAGCCATATTATGGCAGCGTAACACCGTAAGGAAGCGAAAGGCTTCATGCTGGGTAGTTTGGCACTACAAAGAGGCTAGGCCTTATACAACAATAGTATGACACCACATGAGGCATTGCCTCGACTTTGGGCCATGTCATAGCAGTATAGCACCGCAAGGAAGCGAAAGGCTTCATGCCAAGACTCTTTAAAAGAACTCACCTAGAGTGTATGGATAGAGATATAGGTCGTCTCTTGAAGGAAACCATGTAGACACCTAATATATGTACACCGAAGCCAAGGCTGGCACAAGGCCTATAATGTGTAGCTAAAACCACAGTGATCTCATTATGTGAGTCGGAAGAATTACAATTGTGGTACAAAATTCAAGGCCTAGTCCATTCTTGTATCATGCTTTTATTTAATCCATGTGGAAAGATTCAAGTTGTAGTGACATCTATCCTAATACATGATGGACAGTCACTGTAGGGAACGCTCAACCCATATATATATATAGAGATATGTGGGGGATTGTTGATGTTTTGCCTTCGAAGACTAAAAAGATAGTGCCACATTGCTCACACCAAATATTGAGTATCTCTATATAAAGCTTTGATTGTGTTGAGATGTTCACATGAGGTGTGGAGAGGTACATGCGTGACATGTGGGGGGTGTTTTTCTAGTAGAAAGAAGGCTAACTCCACAAGAGAAGCATTTACACTTTTTGTCATGCTCATGGGATTATTCTCTTTGGAGCTAAGCCCCAAAGGGGCTTAGCGACTCGGACTCGGACTCGGGCTCGGGCTTGAACTTGGACTCGGGCACAAGGGTGCAATGAGGCACTTTATTGTGCACTTTGCACTTGCACGTCAGCATTGGTGTATGGCGCTTTGAGTGCTATTGTTGCGCTCGTGCGCTCGTCTTATGCGCGAGTCGCATGCGCTAGGCGCATGGGCTTGGCACATGGGAACGATGCATAGGCGGCATCAGATGCGGGTGCAGGCGTAGGAGCAGGCATGGGTGCAGTCGTGGGGGCAGGCATGGGCGTAGGTGTGAGCTCGGTGTAGGCTAGGTACAGTCTCGTGTGCTCGTGCTAGATGTATGGTGCGCTATTACATGAGCTGTTGTGCGTCCGCACGCTTGCACAGTTATTAGGCGTTGATTGGAAGATTCGACTGATTATGGAAAGATTGAGTCGATATTGGAGATCCAATTTTTGTCAGATTTGAATTTGATTTATTTAAATCTTTCTATTATTCGTTTCTATCTTTTCATAGTCAGTGTACGGCCAGGATGAGAGTTAAGGTTTCTGCCCAACTCTATAAATATTCTCTTCGTGTCTTCTTTGACGACTCACTCAGAAATTAAGAGACGAAGAGAGTTGAGAGGCTGCTGCCATTGGAGTCCAAAGAGTTTTGTGAGTTCAGTCAGGAGGTGACAGCGAGTGTTCCAGAAGTTCTTGTTCAAACTTGCTAGTTCCTGGAAGCAGATCGCAGTAGGATGAATTTTGCTTTGAGCAACGGTAATCTTCATCACCCAAGTAGAGTTGCATCTTCATCTTCCTCCGTCTTCGAGATAGAGACTTCAGGATCTTTAGAGAAGCAATTCTCAGAAGTTCCTCATATACAGCGTGTGTGAGCAAATTCGTTTGCAGAATCACTCTGTTTACTTATGTTCTTCCAACTAAGATCTGTTTCGGGAATAACAATATATCCTATGCGCATGTGTGCACAGGAGCTAAACTCCCTTTCTAGCCTGCTGTCAAGCAGGGAGCATGCCATGCTACCGGTGCAAGAAGGGCACAGGTCTGCACACTATTGCAACATTCTTACCACCATGTAAAACATATGAAGACACACATAGGTTACATAATAGGTATTTGCGCATGCCCCCACTTATACAACATCTATGTAACGATCTATCCATCTATCTTTCTAAGGATTATCACATATGAATATGTACACAGATACCTATCAAGGATTGGAGAGCTCTTTCTTCACCCATCATCCCCAAATTTGTGGAGCTTGGAGTAAGCTTCATTCTACATAGGTATAACCCTCTAAACTTATATTTCTATAGTTAAAATTCATGCATTCATGTATAAGACCCGTCCCTTGACTAATAAGAAGTAGATTGAGGTCCTAATGAGCCCTATTGTGATGGTTACAAAGAGTTAGTGTTCATTAGAGGGAGACTACAAGTGTTGCCCACCAAGTGTTTGTAGAAATGACAAAGTGGCTAATAGGTTCTGTTTTTTTTTAGTTTTAAGATATGAATAGTATAGTTTTCCCATTGAGAACAAGTGTACATAATTCCTAGTGTTCATATTTAAGCTTTTATTTGTAAATAGTGATTGATATATATATATATATATATATATATATATATATATATATATATAAATATATATATATATATATATATATATATATATATATATATATATATATATATTGTATTAGGGCATGTTGTCCATTGTTGTGTCCTATTTTGAGAGGGTTAGAAACATGTGACCGTTATATAGACTGATAGGATAGCAATTAGGAGGATTGGGCCTTGCCATGTCCATAATGATAGACCCTAAGACATGGTGTAAGGAGTTTCGTATTCAGTGCCTATGGTTAATGGGTCTCAGTTAGTATAATGTTAGTCCCATTTAGCTCAGGGGTTCAATCTATTGAATCCTAAAATCTGTCTAGCATTTCCTTGATGAGTCCTTGGTTCAGAGCAGTATTCTATATACTCCATGTCCATTTCCCTCATGTGCAATTGCTAGTTTAGGTATGAGGGTTTCATTTGGTATATGCAATAGGTTTTGTGGACTGATTTTTGAGATATTGAGTATGCTCACTACATCTATATACGATAGTGTAGAGAGAGACCAAATAGGCAATAGCCATTTGTAGGAATAGAAGAGGGTATATAGGGCCATATGAGTAGCAGCCCATTCTTTACATGTTTAAATATCAATATGATCAGTCAATAGTGTAATCCTAATGTTCAGTTCCTTACTGGATGCTTGGTTCAATCACCTTGATTTGTACTGGCTTTAGTTTAGGCCATAGGCATATGTGGGGTTAGTTTCAGTCGAAAGAGCTTTGACCATTGGACAATGTGAGTATTTAAGTATTAGTTGAGATAATTATTGTAGTATATCAGAGTAGAGAGATTTGGGGTTGTATAGTGAGCTCGAGTGTCTCACTGAGTGTATCAGAGAGTTGCATGAGAGAGTGCCAGTTAGTAATAGTGAAGTGGAGAGATGTGTGTGGGTGTGTGTGTTCTATATACTTTAGAGTTGTACCAACATTGTCTATGTATATGAATATATATATATATATATATATATATATATATATATATATATGTTATATATATTGTATGGGTAAATAATACAGGTATCAGTAAGAGGAAGGGGTTAGTGTCAGTGTACAAGTTAAAGTAATGAGAATGTGATAATGTTTAGTATCAGTAAATGAAGGGGCATGTGAGAGTATTAGATAGAGTAAGAGTTGAGTGCACATGTGTTAGTGATAGCCAGTGATCACTAGGAGGATTTTGGCCTTTAGCCTGTGCTCGAGCAGTGGAAGGGGGCTTCCAGGTTAGTGAATAGGCTTGTAAGCAGTAGAAGCAGGGGCCTAGGGCTTATGCATGGGTAGTAGGCAGATTATGATATGCTTGGAGGTTTACTTTACGGCCACTACAAAGAAGTGGCCTATGTTTGGCCATATTGGCTTGTGATGTTTGGCCACTTGGCCATTTCAATTATGAGTAAATGTTGAGTTAGTATCAGAAAATTGGAGTGTATCAGAGGTTGGGTTCTTGCCTAGGCTTTGCTAGCATGGGGCTTTGCTTGCCTAGACATATGGCTTTCTTGGTGTTGGCAGAACTTGCAGCAGCAGGACATGGAGAAGAGGACTCGGTTTCAGAATGAGGTGAGAAGTTAGAGTATATATATATATATATATATATTTTATATATATATACATATACATATATATATATATACATATATATATATATATTTTTTTCTAGTAATGTATATATATATATATACATTACTAGAATATATATATATATATATATATATATATATATATATATATATATATATATATAAAATATATATATATATATATATATATATATATATATATTTTATATATATATATATATATATATATTTTATATATATATATATATATATATATATATATATATATATTCTAGTAATGTATATGGATATATAGATATATATGTACGTTCAGATAATTAATGAGGAAGGTAGGCCAAGGTAGTATCAGTTAAGGATGTATCAGTCATTAGGAAAGATAGGAGAGGGATTTCTGCTCTGTAGTAGTTGTTCAGGTAAGTGGAGGGTAGGTATTAGTATGGACTGAACTGGAATAGGGTTGGTGTAGGGAGCAATACCCTGTACAGGTCCTTGTAACTTGCTTTGGCCACTTGCCCTTGAGCAAGTGATGTGGGGAGAGCCTTCACTTGACTGCAGCACACTTGACCTTGAGATGAAGGCAGCAGTTGAGTGTGTCATACTTGTGAGAGGGTAAGAGTGAATGAGAGGGCTTAGAGGTTAATAGGTAAAGGGTTGTGTGTGAGTATACAAACAGTCATATGGGTTAAGAATATGGCTCATATGTTAGTTTATGAGTTCTTGGGCTATCCTGGACAGTGGGGCTAGCTAGTGTGAGGAGTGAGCATGTGTCAGTTTTGATACATATGTATCAGATACAAGTGAGTGTATGGGTGTTTTAGGAAAATAAGAAATAGCGTTAGCATCAGAGGTTAACTAGTATGTATCAGAGATTTGTTCATATGAGAGGATATGCATATATATCTATACATTGCATTCATATGTATGTACAATAATGTATATAACATATGTGTGAGTGAATCATGTGACTTTAAGTTAGTATTAGATTAGGGTATCATATAGGAATGAGTTAGCGAGTGAGTGAATGTGTGTATGACTAATCCTATTTACAGAGGTTGGAGTACGAGAGTTTAGAGGATGGGGGCCATCTGGCCACTGTCCTAGCTTTTGCTAGCAGCAGGCAACTGCCTGCCCGTAGGGCAGCCATGCCCTGCAGCAGGGGGGGTCCCTGTGTGAGGTAGGGCAGGCCCATAGCAGCAGGCTTGTAGGCCTGTGTGGGGAAGCGATGTTTGGCCACTAAGGTCAGTCCCTAGTGTCTAGGATTGTGTTTAGATTTAGTATGCTGATGTGGGGGTGTCTTCATGTGGAATGGATACATGGGATGGATCTATTTATGTTTTATCCATAAGAGTGAATGAACACATAAATGTATATACATGTATTATAGGTTTATATAATACTTTGGGTAGGAAATTGGGTCATGGGGATTAACTAGGAAGAATGCTAAGGTAGGTAAGGTAACACACATGTATTATAGGTTTATATATATATATATATATATATATATATATATATATATATATATATATATATATATATATATATATATATATATATATATATATATATATATAAGTGACGGGAATTCCCTATGGACCTAGGGTAGGTAATAGATTATTACTTTGGGTAGGAAATGGGGTCATGGGGATTAACTAGGAAGAATGCTAAGGTAGGTAAGGTAACACACATGTATTATAGGTTTATATATGTATGAGATAGATGAATTCATGAATAGAGTGTAGAGTAAATATTATATATATATATATATATATATATATATATATATATATATATATATATATATAGGTAATATAGAAGATGGATAGGTTGGTATTGGCTTGAAATAGGTTAATCTAACCTAGAGAGACTTTATTTGACTAGGGTTGACCAGTTGACCAAAGTCAAATGTTAGTCAAACTTGACCTAGAAGTGACCTAGATTGTATATCGCACATTAAATACTCATGTTGACACCCTAGAACACTATTTAACCTGTATATCTCATATCTAGGTTGTGTGACATCACTTTGGACCTCGATTTACATTCATTGCTCAGGACGATAGGCGAGTACATTCTTTGTTATTTCAGTATTGATATTTTCTATGATGCATGTTTATACTAGTGTTCTATCTTAATTCTAACACAATGGTCACACGGATTGGTATTGTATGGATTCTTGACTTGAGATACGTAGTTTTATGTCTATTGACTCTTTACTGGACTAATGAATTACTAGACTAATGTATATATACTAGACTATTGAGATACGTGTCAAAACCTGGATCCATGTGTACTAGCCGGGCGAGGAAATACCTAGGAGATATATGAACATACCCTTTCGACCCTATGGTCTTACTGTAATAATAGCGGCCACACATGGACATGTATAGCTTGCCGGATATTACACTCTAGCCGTTCACATGTCAACTTAGTATTTCAAAACACTGGTTTAAACACAGATATTCTAGATTTGTTCGTTGTATACCTCGCATGACAGGTTTTCCTTTTATTTTATATTTGTCTGCCTTTACGTTTTACATGTTCTCCATATACATCTGTTACTCCATATTCACTTGTCTCTTCTGTTGTACTTGCTTTATCAACTGTTCATCAAGTATTTTATTATTATTTATATTTTATAGTGCTTGTCAATTAACTGGAATTGCTATTTGAGTTTTACTTCGCTCCAATCGTGCTGGATAATATTTTTTAGATGGTTTAGATGATTGTCCCACCTACTATGAGCAGGGGGCATATAAGGGTTGCATACAGGAGTCTGAGGAGGGTCTCGCACAGTAGAGAGTACCTTAGTAGTGTTCTAGAGTCCTTATTATTTTATATTGTATCGGATTGTTCCGAATGTGGTTTGGGACTTATTGTTATATTCAGGACATGTACTTATTTGTGATAGATATCTAAACTCATGTGTTGATGACTTTACTATTTATTCAGTTTATTCTGCTTTATTATCTTTCCAAATGTCGTGCTCTAACTTCCTCTAGACTTGTGATGAGATTATATAGTTATATGTCATGATTTTCCTCCGTGCGGAGATGACAGGTTTTATGATTCATATTATTAGTTGATAGATATTGTATACGACCTATACAGCATTCTACCACCGATACTATGGCGTAGGCTGGACGTACCCAAGTCCTCGTACCCCTAAACAGGGTGCGGATTATGGCACGTTTTTGTGGTAGCCCAAGCAGGTCTCGAGATTCGCATTGGTGTGATGTCGTGGTAGTGCAACGGGTTAGTTGTACTACTGCGAGCCTGGGATAGGAAATAGGGAATAGGCTATAGAGTAAGAGGATACTGAATCACAGTTAGGACTTCTTGAGAAGATTCCTGGGACGACACTTGAGAATCTCATTATAAACTATCTCGAAATTCGATTCCACTTGTCTCTATTTATTCTTCCTTTGACCGTTGTCGAATTTGATTCTTGGTGTTCATTGTTGACTTGATTTTCTACCAAGATAAATCTCATGGACTAAGTTGCCTTAGTTATGGAATCTAGAGTTTACTGCAGCCATATTAGCTAGCATAGCGAAGGCATAGAGTCTAATTTTGGATGTATTTCTCCGGTTGTAGGAATTTAAAGATTTTGTAGCCAAGCATGCGACAATGCAAAAATTATAAATACCATGATTCTAGAGGTATGTAACTTAGTTGCGGACCCTATGGTTTATCGCAGTCGTACTTATTAGCCTGGCGAGGATTCTGGGTAACATTATTCTGGATAGACGTGTATGGTTATCAGATTATAGGATAGATACCCTATAGAT
This sequence comes from Iris pallida, assembly GCA_029216955.1. NCBI lineage: Eukaryota > Viridiplantae > Streptophyta > Magnoliopsida > Asparagales > Iridaceae > Iris > Iris pallida. The sequence continues at coordinate 19,070,673 of JANAVB010026199.1, forward strand.
AGTACCATAGTATAATAGAGTGTAGTATCAACTTGGACATTTTTGGAGTATCATGAATTAGGGGTTCAACTAGGCCACCTGTGGCACAACATCATGCCCCGCACCATCAGGGGGATATACCCCAGAGGGGAAGGGCTTTTGCGTTGACGGTCGGGGAGGCCGATGCTACAGGTGATGGGTTAGCAAGCTTGTCTTCCTGTTCTTGTTTCGTCTTTCCGTCTTGTTGTATATTTCAATAGCAACTCTTAGATTGTGTTTTGTTTTGTGATAGATTGTATAGTGACCCTGATTAAGACCGTGATATCACGACCAGTAGGACCAAGGTTGTGTGTATTATTTAAATAGATTTTTGACTATGATTGATGGGGGTTTGACCTAGAGAAGAGTATGACCAATTTAAATTTCGAGGACAAAATTTTCTAGGGGGAGATTTGTCACTACTACTTTTATAGGACAAGGGTATTTTTTGTCATTTCATAATTTGTGTATATTTTTTCTATTAATATGATGGTTGTATTTATTAATGGGCTAGCTTATTCATTAGTCATGGTGGACCCCATCAAATTGACTTGACCAATAAGTTTGATTAAATTAGACTCTATTCATGGTTAGGTTGAGCACAAGCCTTAATTAGAGCCAAACCACTTAGCTCACTTAAGGACCTACCTAATACTAAGTGTAATAAAGAGTTTAGGGCTTGTCTAATGCCTATTTAAAACCCATAAACCCGAAATGGTATCCATCATTCCGTTAGGGTTTCCACTCTTTCACTCAACCAAAACTCTTCCAAATTGTCTCCTCTTTCTTCCCTTTGTTGTGCAAAAGCTTGGGGGAGCTCAAGGAGGCTTGGTGAAGGCTCTAGCCAGGATTGGAGAGCTCTTTCTACACCCATCTTCCCCAAATTCGTGGAGCTTGGTGTAGGCTTCATTCTACATAGGTATAACCCTCTAAACTTACATTCCTATGGTTAAAATTCATGCATTCATGTAGGAGACCCTTCCCTTGACTAATAGGAAGTAGACTAAGGTCTATATGAGCTCTATTGTGATGGTTACAAAGAGTTTACTATCCATTAGTAGGAGACTACAAGTGTTGCCCACCAAGTGTTTGTAGAAATGACAAAGTGGCTAATAGGTTCTGTTTTTTTAAGTTTTAAGACATGAATAGTATATTTTTCTCATTGAGAACAAGTGTACATAATTCCTACTGTTCATTTTTAAGCTTTTATATGTAAATAATGATATATATATATATATATATATATAGCATTAGGGCATGTTGTCCATTATTGTGTCCTATTTTGAGAGGGTTAGAAACCTGTGAAAGTTATATGGACTGATAGGATAGCAATTATGAGGATTGGGCCTTGCCCTGTCCATAATGACAGACCCTAAGACATAGTGTAAGGAGTTTCATATTCAGTCCCCATGGTTAATGGGTATCAGTTAGTATAATGCCAGTCCCATTTAGCTTAGGGGTTCAATCCATTGAATCCTAAAATATGTCATGCATTTCCTTGAATCAGTCCTTGGTTCAGAGAAGTCCCTATATACTCCATGTCTATTTCCCTCTTGTACAATTGCTAGTTTAGGTATGAGGGTTTCATTTGGTATATGAAATAGGTTTTGTGGACTGATTTTTGAGATATTGAGTATGCTCATTACATCTATATATGACAGTGTATAGAGAGAGACCAAATAGGTAATAGCTATCTGTAGGAATAAAAGAGTGTATATAGGGCCATATGAGTAGCAGCCCATTCTTTATATGTTCAAATATTAAGGTGATCAGTCCACAATGTAATCCTAATGTTCAGCCCCTTACTGGATGCTTGTTTCAGTCACCTTGATTTGAACTGGCTTTAGCTTAGGCCGTAGTCATATGTGGGGTTAGTTTCAGTCGCGAGAGCCTTGACCATTGGACAATGTGAGTGTTTAAGTATCAGTTGAGATACTTGCTGTAGTATATCAGAGTATAGAGATTTGGGGTTGTTGAGTGAGCTCGAGTGTCTCACTGAGTGTATGAGAGAGTTGCATGAGAGATTGTTAGTTAGTAACAGTGAAGTGGAGAGATGTGTGTGGATGTGTGTGTTCTATATAGTTTAGAGTTGTACCATCATTGTATATGTATATGAATATATATAGCTTATTTATATTGTATGGGTAAATAATACAGGTATCAGTAAGAGGAAGGGGTTAGTGTCAGTGTACAAATTAAGGTAATGAGAATGTGATAATGTTTAGTATCAGTTAATGACGGGGCAAGTGAGAGTATTAGATAGAGTAAGAGTTGAGTGAACATGTGTTAGTGATAGCAAGTGATCAATAGGAGGATTTTGGCCTTTGGCCTGTGCTCGAGCAGTGGAAGGGGGTTTATAGGTTAGTGAATAGGCTTGCAAGGTGGAGGAGAAGGGGCATAGGTCTTATGCATGGGCAGTAGACAGATTAGGATATGGTTGGGGGTTTTCTTTGGGTCCACTTGGCCACTACAAAGAAGTGGCCTGTGTTTGTCCATGTTGGTTTGTGATGTTGGCCACTTGGTTATTTCAATTATGAGTAAATGTTGAGTTAGTATCAGAAAATTTGAGTGTATCAGAGGTTGGGTTCTTGCCTAGGCTTTGCTAGCATGTGTCTTTGCTTGCCTAGACATATGGCTTGCTTGGTGTTGGCAGCACTTGCAGCAGCAGGACATGGAGAAGAGGACTCGGGTTTAGAATGAGGTGAGAAGTTAGAGTATATATATATATATATATATATATATATATATATATATATATATATATAAATATATATATATATATATGACCGATCAGCCTCTGTACTTTCACCAACAAAATTATCTCTAAAATCATCGCTTCCAGAATGTCAGACATCCTCCCCAGAATCATATCCGAAGAGCAGAGCGGCTTCGTCAAAGGTCGCAATATCACCGATAATATCCTCTTGGCCCAAGAGATGATCACATGTATGAAATTTTCGTCCAAGGGGGAATGTTGCAATCAAACTGGACATGGAAAAAGCTTACGACCGCCTTGACAGGCAGTTCATGATCTGGGTGTTCAGAACCTTTGGTTTTTCGAAACCTGTTATCGACATCATCTTTAGATCCATCAACAACTCCTGGTTCTCCACCGTCATCAATGGTCAACCTCAGGGTTTCTTCAGAGCTACTCGCGGAGTCAGGCAGGGAGACCCCCTCTCCTCCACCATTTTCATCATCACGACGGAAGCTCTGAGCAGAAATCTCAAAATCATGCCGCGATCTCCTGGGTTCCAGCACTTTCACACAACGACCGGGTGCCCTCTTATAACTCATCTTGCGTACGCGGATGACATCCTCATTTTCTCCGTTGGCGCTATTGGAGCCATTGAGGTGGTTATTAGAACTCTTGCCAAATATACTCGTTGCTCCGGCCAGAAAATTAACAACAGCAAGAGCGTGATCTACACTCATCACAAAGCCGATAGAACTCACTCGGATGTGCTGTCCTCCATGACTTCCTTCTCCACAGCTTACCCCCCTTTCCTGTACTTAGGCTGCCCGTTGGTATACGGCAGAGCCAACTCGGGGATTTTCGATCACATGGTGGGCAAGATTCGTCAGAAAATTGTGGGCTGGCACAACGCCACCCTTTCCCCCGGTGCGAAGCTAATTCTCATTAAGCACGTCCTATCCTCCATCCCCATTTACACCCTAGCGGTGTGCTCGCCCCCCACCAAAGTGCTTCATTCTATTGAATCCATCCTTGCTAAGTTCTTTTGGGGACATCTCGAGGGAAAGAACAAGCATCACTGGGCCAGTTGGACTACCATGGCTAAACCTACTATCGAGGGAGGTCTGGGATTCTACAGGCTGGCACACATGGTCGACGCCCAATCGACTAAGTTGTGGTAGAAAATCCGCTCTGATAACTCGATCTGGACCAGGTTCATGAGAGCGAGGTACTCAAGATTTTGTCACTTAACTGAGGCGTCTGCCAATAACAGATCCTCCACGTCGTGGCGGCGCATCATCCGGAGCCGAAACCTTGCGAAATCACACTTACGTTTGACTCTGGGCAATGGTCATTCGTAGGCCTGCAAGGAACGCTGGTTGTGGGACGATATCCTCAGGCCCAACGCTTTTACCCCGCCATAGTGCGAGATCCGTGACTTATGGGATGAAGATGCGTCTGGGTGGAATTAGGACAAGGTTAATGATTGGCTTGGCCTGGCAGCCTTGGCGAGCCTGGCTGCCTCTCATCTGTAGATCAATGACGCTGAGGACGTGCTCAGTTGGTCACCCAACCAGAGTGGCGTCTTCACCCTTGCTTCAGCCAGAGCCATCATCAGAGGCCTTCAAGTCACGACCTCCCCTTCCGCCAAGTTTTGGCACACGTGCATTCCAGTAAAATGGTCCATTCTCATCTGGCGTGCCGCGCGTCGGAAACTACCCACGGACGATGCCGTCAAATCCTTCGACTTTAGTCTGGCATCCAAATGCTACTGCTGTGTTGATCCCCAACCAGAATCCGTCGATCACGTTCTGCTCTCTGGAGATTCTGTCTCTAATATTTGGACACACCTTCAACACAGGTACAAAATGGCCCCCACGACCGTGGGCATCAACGATCTGCTGGCCAGCTGGAACACATCTCACGGGCATCAGATCGTCGCTGCCGCTGCTTTTTGGGTATTATGGAAAAACAGAAACAAATTCAGATTCGAAGGCCGCCTTTTCCCACTTCTCCAATTGTACAGTGAGGTGGTTCGGTAAATCTTCAAAAGGAGGAGGTGTTGCACTCACACCTCGAACCAGTTTTGGGACGCCCTGGACTTCTGACAGGGGCAGGGGCACGGGCCCTTTGGGATCTTGCTTTGTCCGCCTATCCTTCTGAGGCTCGATACTCGTACCGTTTGTGAGCCATACCTTGTGTTTCACTCTTAGTTTTGGGTCGGTTTTTGCGCAAGGCGCGCTTACTTGTATAGGCTTCAGCTTTTTTGCGCCTATCATTCAATAAAGGTCTTTTCTTCCAAAAAAAAATATATATATATATGTATGTTCAGATAATTAATAAAGAAGGTAGGCCATGGTAGTATCAGTTAAGGATGTATCAGTCATTAGGAAATATATGAGAGGGATTTGTGCTCTGTAGCAGTTGTTTAGGTAAGTGGAGGGTAGGTATTAGTGTGGACTGAACTGGAATAGGGTTGGAGTAGGGAGCAATTCCCTGTACAGGTCCCTTGTGACTTGCTTTGGCCAATTGGCCTTGAGCCAGTGATGTGGGGAGAGCCTGCACTTGACTGCAGGACACATGGCCCTGAGATGAAGGCAGCAGTTGAGTGTGAGTCATACTTGTGAGAGGGTAAGTGTGAATGAGAGGGCTTAGAGGTTAATAGGTAAAGGGTTGTGTGTGAGTATACATATAGTCCTATGGGTTGAGAATGTGGCTTATATGTTAGTTTGTGACTTCTTGGGCTATCATAGACAGTGGAGGCTAGCTAGTGTCAGGAGTGAGCATGTATCAGTTTTGTTGCATATTTATCAGAGGTAAGTGAGTGTATGGGTATTTAAGGGAAATCAGAAATAGTATTAGTAGCAGAGGTTAACTAGTATGTATCAGAGATTTGTTCATATAAGAGGGTATGTACATATATCTATACATTGCATTCATATGTATGTACAATAATGTATATAGCATATGTGTGAGTGAACCATGTGTCTTTGAGTTAGTATAGATTAGGGTATCATATAGGAATGAGTTAGTGAGTGAGTGAGTGAATGTGTGTGTGACTAATCCTATTTATAGAGGTTAGAGTATGAGAGTTTAGGTGGTGGGGCCATCTGGCTACTGTAAGCTTTTGCTAGCGACAGGCAACTGCCTGCCCTTGGGGCAGTCATGCCCTGTAGCAGGGGATCCCCAGTGTGAGGCATGGCAGGCCCATAGCAGCAGGCTTGTAGGCCTGTGTGGCCAAGCGATGTTTGGCCACTGTAGTCATTCACTAGTGTCCAGGATTATATTTAGATTTAGTATTCTGATGTGGGAGTGTCTTCATGTGGAATGGATCCATGTATGTTTTATACATAAGAGTGAATGAACACATAAATGTATATATATATATATATATATATATATATATATATATATATATATATATATATATATATATATATATATATATATATATATATATATATATATAAGTGCGGGGAATTCCCTATGGACCTAGGGTAGGTAATAGATTATTACCTTGGGTAGGAAATGGGATCATAGGGATTAACTAGAAAGAATGCTAAGGTAGGTAAGGTGACACACATGTATTATAGGTTTATATATGTATGAGATAGATGAATTCACGAATAGAGTATAGAGTAAATATTATATATATATATTATATATATATATATATATATATATATATATATAAGTGATGGGAATTTCCTATGGACCTAGGGTAGGTAATAGATTATTACCTTGGGTAGGAAATAGGATCATAGGGATTAACTCGAAAAGGTTGGTAAGTGTAACACCCAGTTTTTCAAATGAGGATAATTTTAAACTTTTGTAATTATAATTATTAATTATTGATATTTATATCACATTATAAATTTTGGTGATTTTTAATCAATTTAAAATTATTTTAAGTCATGACTTGTGATTTTGATGTGCTGTTAGTGAAAACCGAGAGATTGTCTGACCTAGAGCCTAACCATTGATTGGGATATTTATTTATCATTTTTATCCTAGGGGTAATTTGGTCATTTTGACTTATTGGAATTAATTGATTAATTATTGGAGTGGTGATTGTTATTTTTAACTTTGACTAATTGAGACTTTGTTGGCTAACCTAGATGTTGACTCTAGCTATAGTGACTAGGTTAGCATGGTGAGACCCTAGTCTAACTTAAGTCAACCCAATTTTAGTCATATAGAATCAAGTTTGAATAGGAGAAATAAAGACTAGGTTCATGACTTATGACTTAGGAATTTAATTTCATAACTAATAAAACTTGGCCCATAGCCCATTAGTGAAACCCTAACCCTAATTCTTTCCTTTCTGACCAGCCATATAGGGATCCCCACCCTATTTAAACTCTCATTCCTTTGTTCTTGCCTCTTTTGTGTCATTCCAACTTTTAGAAAGGAAAGATAAATTCCCATCTTCCCTAATTCATATCAAATTCATTTTTATTTCTTTTTAATCCAAATCTTTTGCAATAGATTCTAATCATCCTCTATTTGATATTCATGGAGAGTGATTTCAGTTTGTCAGCAATTTGGAGGATTTGGCTAGCAACGGGAATCAATCGATTTGGGGCTTTTCTTGGTCATTTGTACATATAGGTAAAACTCTTTAAATTATGTTTTTATTCTAATTTCTTTGCATATTAGGCTAGATCTAGGTGTCCCCTAGCTGTCCCTCGAGTTTGGTAGGAAACCGTGACCGTTTGGTATCCGTATCCGACACGTGTCAATGTGTATGTGCATGTGTTTGTTAAAATGCCACATTGGATTTTTTATATTATTTTCGAAATCTTTTTGATTGGGAATGTTGGTTTTGATGTGTCCTATGATTTCCCTAACATAATTGTGTATTTTTGCATCGTGTCGTATCCACACGTAGGCACGAACCCACTCGCGCGCGCGGCTAGGGTTTCCCTGTTGTTCGACGTTTCTGTAGGACACGACACGGCTTTTTAAGACAATTTTTTGTGGACACATGGGCCTAATGTCTGACACGACACACACAAAGTTTGGGCTGACATGGTTGGGTATTCTCGAAGTTATCAAGCCCGCACTGATTTTATACTGTCACTGCATGCACGAAAATCCCTCTCTGATACGCGCCATTTGACACGACACGGGGACACGTTGACACTGTGCAAGGAGACACATGCGTAGCCCTATATGGGGCGAACACGTGGGCACGAGCACGAGTCATGTCATGCCATGTATCGCATGCACGAGGCTGTGTGCTCGCTGCACGAGGTTGTGTCCTAGCCTGTGCAGTATTCTGATACACTGTACAATTCATGTTTTGACACTTTTGTGTCCTAATTTTTGGGCACGATTGACCTCCCCATGACACATATTACATGACTCTATGTCTGTGCACATCTTTTAGATATGGGATTGGGTTTTGATACAAAATGTGGGTTCAAACACCATGTTCTGATACTAACTGTCAAATTGAGTTTTTTTTAGAAAATTGAAATGTGTTTACTCTCTTTGATGATAAATTGAATGTTTGGTTCACCTATATGCAACTGAGATTAACCAACAATGTTAGGGGTTATATTAGCATGGGAATTTAGTTTTCAGATTGCATTTTTGGCTTTTGGATTGCATTGAACTGATACACTGTTTGATAAACACTGATTACTGAGATTAAATTAGTGATCCTGTTTTCATTGGTTGGTTAAATTTCAATGTTGAATCCTATGTTCAGCTGATTTTTGGTTGCATTAGGATTCATGATTGTGTTAATGTTGGGTTTTCGATTTCCTAGAACTGTTAACCTGAGAATTAATACACTTTTGATTTACTGTTTTCTGAGAATTTCAAACTGATTTTGTGGACACTACATCTATGCACACCCACAGGAATCATATTCATGTACACACACTTTTGCACACTATTTTTCCTGAAAATTCAAACTGTCATGTGAACACTGTCTCCTAGTATCCCTACATCTATGTACACTCACACATGGACTATTAACTGAGAGTTTATACACTGTTTGTATACTCCTTAAACCTGAATTTATGATGTAACATATATACATAGCCTCACATTGTAAATGCATGTATACCTTTTTCTAAAACTGAAATGAAACCCCCTTCACATGACTGCTACATGTATGCAACACATATCACACACACTACAAATCTGAGAATGGTATAGACTCTCACACATAGATTTATATGTACCTACACACACACACATAAGCATGACCCCCCCCCCCCCATCTTCTATATGTGTATATGTATTTATATATATATATATATATATATATATATATATATATATATATATATATATATATATATATAAAATATATATATATATATATATATATATATATATATATATATATATATATATATATATATATATAAAATATATATATATATATATATTTTTTTTTTAAATATATATATATATATATATATATATATATATATATATATATATATATATATATATGAAATCTTTGTGTGATAATGTAATATATGTATAATGTCCATATGATTTTAGTATAATTATGCAATGTGTAGATAATATATGCAATATGCATGTAGGACACATTATGCAATGTATATGCATGATATCTAATTATATGCATTATAAATATGTATGCATGTAGGTAATCAAATGCATTGGCATATAGGTTTGTATGCATATAGGTATGCATGTAGGTAATGCAAGTATACATGATGTGAATGTATACATGTAATGTAGGAATACAAGTTGGTAATGTAGAATATTGACATGTATATATAATATATCTATTTGATTTTAACCCATGTCTCTGTATATATATGATATATATATAATGTGTGTTGATTTGTAACTTTGTGATGGTGCTTGGTTGTTAGTATAGGCTTGGTTAGGCCTAGTGAGACTTGACTGGACTGGGATTGACCTAGTTGACTAGCATAATTGACCAAGGTTGACCAAAGTTTGACTTGGACCTAGTTTGACCTAGAAATCATGTAGACTGCATTGTGTCTTTCACTTTTCTTGTATTTTACATATCATGACCTATATTCCTCTGTTTATGACATTGTGACTCTATTGAAGACATCTAATATTACACTACTCTTTTCAGAGTATCAGGTGAGTACATTCTCTGATAGTTCTCTCATTTATTTGTCAATTACTGTACTTCAGTTCTAGTTAGTTATATGTGATTTTCTGTTACAACACGTATGAATATTTCTGGATTCATATATGCGACACACATACCACATTGTCTGGCCGCTATTACTGGAATCATTCTGGAATCATTGCTGGTATCATCATGTTTGGCTGGACTCATCTCGATTCTCGTGTCGTATTCTGGATTCACTTGTACTTGCTGGGAGAAAAAATACTTGAGTAAGACATGTAGACATATCCCAAATCTGGAATCATCCCAAATGCTGGAATCAAACTGGAATGATAGCCATCTCACACCCGGCCAGGTGTGTGATGTACCGGATTACCTATAGCCGTTTACATGTCGACCTCGGTATTTTAAAACACACTGTTAGAGTATAGGCTGGACTCACCATGGAATCATTTATCACTATGACTGGAATCGTCTCGTACTGGATTCATCTTGTATTAGATTCATCTTGTACTGGACTTACAGTGGAGTTTACACTTGTCTATATTTATTGCCTTGACTTATACCATGTTACTCTAGTTCAGCTAGATTCTATTTTACAGTCTTTATTGCCATGATTCTTCTCTTGCTTTAGTTACCTTACTTTCCTTATACTTTATCTGTCTCTTTATACCATCACCTGAATATAAACTGCCATGCTCATCAATACAACTGTCTATAACTGCTTTATAGTTCTCTGTCATTTACTTGGGTTTTCTAGATGAGATGTGCTCGTTCCTGTCCTGACTGGACCTGTTGAAAATTTTACAGATGATTGACCTGAGGACACTTGCCCTACTTACTATGGACCAGGAGATGGTTTAGCTACCTTTGGCCTCGACACTCAGAGTGATCGGGAGACTAGCTAGTTGACTTGGTTTAGTTTCATGTTTTAGAACTTGAATTGTAAATAAGTTGAGATATGTTTTGTTTTGAGATTGTTTTGAGATTATTATTATTTAGTAGTTGGTTTGTTGTTATTATTTAGTCTTAGTTATAAACTTTTGTGTTATCATATCGTGCTTAGACTTTGATTGAGATTTCATTATATCTATATGTGTCCTCCGTTCGGAGTTGAGATTTGACATGTACATTATAATTGCGTAAGTTGTTGGTTAAATAGTGACCTAGAACAGCGTTCTACCACCGATACTGCGGCGTAGGCTGGACGTTGTTACGTACTCGTACCCTCACAGTGGGTGCGGGTCGTGACAGTAAGGAAACACACATGTATTATAGATTTATATATGTATGAGATAGATGAATTTATGAATTGAGTATATAGTAAATATATATATATATATATATATATATATATATATATATATATATATATATATATATATATATATATATATATATATATATATATATATATATATATATATATATATATATATATATATATATATATATATAGTAGATGGATAGGTAGGTATTGGCTTGAAATAGGTTAACCCAACCTAGAGAGACTTGATTGGACTAGGGTTGACTAGTTGACCAAAGTCAACTGTTAGTCAAACTTGACCTAGAAGTGACCTAGATTGCATATCGCATATTAAATACTCATGTTGACACCCCAGAACACTATTTAACCTGTATATCTCATATCTAGGTTGTGTGACATCACTTTGGACCTCGATTCACATTCATTGCTCAGGACGACAGGCGAGTACATTCTTTGATAGTTTTTAGTATTGATATTTCCTATGATGTATGTTTATACAAGTGTTCTCTCTTGATTCTAACACGATGGTCACACGGATTGGTATTGTATGGATTCTTGACTTGAGATACGTAGTTTTATGTCTATTGACTCTTTAATGGATTAATGAATTACTGGACTAAAGTATATATACTGGACTATTGAGATACGTGTCAAAACCTGGATCCATGTGTATTAGTCGGGCGGGGAAATACCTAGGAGACATGTGAACATACCCTTTCTACCCCATGGTCTTACTGGAATAATAGCGGCCACACACGAACGTGTATGGTTTGTCGGATATTACACTCTAGCCGTTCACATGTCAACTTGGTATTTTAAAACACTGGTTTAAACACAGATATTCTAGATTTGTTTATTGTATACCTTACATGATAGGTTTTTCTTTTATTTCATATTTGTCTGCATTTACGTTTTACATGTTCTCCCTATACATATGTTGCTCCATATTCACTTGTCTCTTCTATTGTACTTGCTTTATCAATTGTTCATCAAGTATTTCATTATTATTTATATTTCATAGTCTTATCAATTAACTGGAATTGCTATTTGAGTTGTACTTCACTCCAATCGTGACTGGATAATATTTTTTAGATGGTTTAGATGATTGTCCCACCTACTATGAGCAGGGGTCATATAAGGGATGCATACAGGAGTCTGAGGAGGATCCCATACAGTAGAGAGTGCCTTAGTAGTGTTCTAGAGTCCTTAGTATTTCAAATTGTATCGGATTTTTCCGAATGTGGTTTGGGACTTATTGTTATATTCAAGATATGTACTTATTTATGATAGACATCTAAACTCATGTGTTGACGACTTTACTATTTATTCAGTTTATTCTGCTTTATCTTCTTTCCAAATATCGTGCCCTAACTTCCTCTAGACTTGTGATTGAGATTATATAGTTATATGTCATGATTTTCCTCCGTGCGGAGATGACAGGTTTTATTATTCATATTGTTAGTTGATAGATATTATATACGACCTATACAGCATTCTACCACCGACACTGTGGCATAGGCTGGACGTACCCACGTCCTCGTATCCCTAAACAGGGTGCGGGTCATGACACGCTTTTGTGGTGCCCCATGCAGGTCTCGAGATTCGTATTGGTGCGATGTCGTGGTAGTGCAACGGGTTAGTTGTACTGCTGCGAGCCTGGATAGGAAATAGGGAATAGACTATAGAGTGAGATGATACTGAATCATAGTTAGGACTTCTTGAGAAGATTCCTGGGACGACACTTGAGAATCTCATTATAAACTATCTCGAAATTCGATTACACTTGTCTCTATTTATTCTTCCTTTGACCGTTGTTGAATTTGATTCTTGGTATTCATTGTTGACTTGATTTTCAACCAAGATAAATCTTATGGACTAAGTTGCCTCAGTTATGGAATCTAGAGTTTACTGCAGTCATATTAGCTAGCATGGCGAAGACATAGAGTCTGATTATAGATGTATTTCTCCGGTTGTAGGAATTTAAAGTTTTTGCAGCCAAGCATGCGGCAATGCAAAAATTTTAGATACCATGATTCTAGAGGTATGTACCTTAGTTGCGGACCCTATGGTTTATCGCAGTCGTACTTACTAGCTTGGCGAGGATTCTGGGTAACATGATTCTGGATAGACGTGTATGGTTATCAGAATGTAGGATAGATACCCTATAGATAGTACCATAGTATAATGGAGTGTAGTATCAAGTTGGACATTTCTGGAGTATCATGAAGTAGGGATTCAACTAGGCCACCTATGGTGCAACATCATGCCCCACACCATCAGAGGGATATACCCCAGAGTGGCAGGGCTTTTGCGTTGACGGTCGAAGAGGCCGATGCTACAAATGATGGGTTAGCAGGTTTGTCTTTCTGTTCTTGTTTTGTCTTTCCATCTTGTTGTATGTTTCGGTAGCATCTTTTAGATTGTGTTTTGTGCTGTGATAGATAGTATAGTGACCGTGATATCACGACCAGTAGGACCAAGATTGTGTGTATTATTTAAATAGATTTTTGACCATGATTGATGGGGTTTGACCTAGAGAAGAGTATGACCAACTTAAATTTCGAGGACAAAATTTTCTAGGGGAAGATTTGTCACTACCACTTTTATAGAACAAGGGTATTTTTGTCATTTCACAATTTGTGTTTTTTTCTTTTAATATGATGGTTGTATTTATTAATGGGCTAGCTTATTCATTAATCATGGTGGACCCCATCAAATTGACTTGACTAATAAGTTTGATTAAATTAGACTCTATTCATGGTTAGGTTGAGCACAAGCCTTAATTAGAGCCAAACCACTTAGCTCACTTGAGGACCTCCTAATACAAAGTGTAATGAAGAGTTTAGGGCTTGTCTAATGCCTATTTAAACTCCATAAACCCGAAATGGCATCCATCATTCCCTTGGGGTTTCCACTCTTTCACTCAACCAAAACTCTTCCAAATTGTCTCCTTTTTCTTCCCTTTGTTGTGCAAAAGCTTGGGGTAGCTCAAGGAGGCTTGGTGAAGGCTCTAACAAGGGTTGGAGAGCTCTTTCTACACCCATCTTCCCTAAATTCGTAGAGCTTGGTGTAGGCTTCATTCTACATAGGTATAACCCTCTAAACTTACGTTTCTATTGTTAAAATTCATGCATTCATGTAGGAGACCATTCCCTTGACTAATAAGAAGTATATTAAGATCCTAATGAGCCATATTGTGATTGTTACAAAGAGTTTAGTATCCATTAGAGGGAGACTACAAGTGTTGCCCTCCAAGTGTTTGTAGAAATGACAAAGTGGCTAATAGGTTTTTAGTTTTAAGACATGAATAGTATAGTTTTCTCATTGAGAACAAGTGTATATAATTCCTAGTGTTTATATTTAAGATTTTATATGTAAATAATGATATTTTATATGTAAATAATGATATATATATATTGCATTAGGGCATGTTGTCCATTGTTGTGTCCTGTTTTGAGAGGGTTAGAAATCTGTGACAGTTATATGGACTAATAGGATAGCAATTAGGAGGATTGGGCCTTGCCCTGTCCATAATGACAGACCCTAAGACATGGTGTAAGGAGTTTCGTATTCAGTCCCCATGGTTAATGGGTATTAGTTAGTATAATGTCAGTCCCATTTAGCTTAGGGGTTCAATCCATTGATTCCTAAAATTTGTCCTGCATTTCCTTGAATCAGTCCTTGGTTCAGAACAGTCCCTATATACTCCATGTCCATTTCCCTCATGTGCAATTACTAGTTTAGGCGTGAGGGTTTCATTTGGTATATGCAATAGGTTTTGTGGACTAATTTTCGAGATATTGAGTATGCTCATTACATCTATATATAAGAGTGTATAGAGAGAGACCAAATAGGTAATAGCTATCTATAGGAATAGAAGAGTGTATATAGGGTCATATGAGTATCAGCCCATTCTTCACATGTTCAAATATCAATGTGATCAGTCAACAGTGTAATCCTAATGTTCAATCCCTTACTGGATGCTTGGTTCAGTCACCTTGATTTGTACTAGCTTTAGCTTAGGCCATAGGCATATGTGGGGTTAGTTTCAGTCAAGAGAGCCTTGACCATTGGACAATGTGAGTATTTAAGTATCACTTGAGATACTTGTTGTAGTATATCAGAGTAGAGAGATTTGGGGTTGTGGAGTGTGCTCGAGTGTCTCACTGAGTGTATCAGAGAGTTGCATGAGAGAGTGTCAGTTAGCAACAGTGAAGTGGAGAGATGTGTGTGGATGTGTGTGTTCTATATAGTTTAGAGTTGTACCATTATTGTATATGTATATGAATATATATAGGTTATATATATTGTAAGGGTAAATAATACAGGTATCAGTAAGAGGAAGGGGTTAGTGTCAGTGTACAAGTTAAGGTAATTAGAATGTGATAATGTTTAGTATCAGTAAATGAAGGGGCATGTGAGAGTATTAGATAGAGTAAGAGTTGAGTGCACATGTGTTAGTGATAGCAAGTGATCAATAGGAGGATTTTGGCCTTTGGCCTGTGCTCGAGCAGTGGAAGGGGGTTTCTAGGTTAGTAAATAGGCTTGCAAGGTGTAGCAACAGGGGCCTAGGGCTTATGCATGGGCAGTGGGCGGATTAGAATATGGTTAGGGGTTTGCTTTGGGGCCACTTGGTCACTACAAAGAAGTGGCCTGTGGTTGGCCATGTTGGCTTGTGATGTTTGGCAACTTGGTCATTTCAATTATGAGTAAATATTGAGTTAGTATTAGGAAATTGGAGTGTATCAGAGGTTGGGTTCTTGCCTAGGCTTTGCTAGCGTGTGGCTTTGCTTGCCTAGACATATGGCTTGCTTGGTGTTCGCAGCACTTGCAGCAGCAGGATATGGAGAAGAGAACTCGGGTTCACATAATTAATGAGGAAGGTAGGCCATGGTAGTATCAGTTAAGGATGTATCAGTCATTAGGAAAGATAGGAGAGGGATTTGTGCTCTTTAGCAGTTGTTCAGGTAAGTGGAGGGTAGGTAATAGTATGGACTGAAATGGAATGGGGTTGGAGTAGGGAACAATTCCCTGTACAGGTCCCTTATGACTTGCTTTGGCCAATTAGCCTTAAGCCAGTGATATGGGAAGAGCCTGCACTTGACTGTAGGACACATGGCCCTGAGATGAAGGCAGCAGTTGAGTGTGAGTCATACTTGTGAGAGGGTAAGAGTGAATGAGAGGGCTTAGAGGTTAATAGGTAAAGGGTTGTGTGTGAGTATACATACAGTCCTATGGGTTGAGAATGTGGCTTATCTGTTAGTTTGTGAGTTCTTGGGCTATCCTAGACAGTGGAGGCTAGCTAGTGTCAGGAGTGAGCATGTATAAGTTTTGATACATATTTATCAGAGGTAAGTGAGTATATGGGTGTTTAAGGGAAATCAGGAATAGTATTAGTATCAGAGGTTAACTAGTATGTATCAGAGATTTGTTTATATAAGAGGGTATATATATATATCTATACATTGCATTCATATGTATGTACAATAATGTATATAGCATATGTATGAGTGAACCATGTGTCTTTAAGTTAGTATCAGATTAGGGTATCATATAGGATTGAGCTAGTGAGTGAGTGAGTGAATGTGTGTGTGACTAATCCTATTTATAGAGGTTGGAGTATGAGAGTTTAGGGGGTGGGGGCCATCTGGCCACTGTAAGCTTTTACTAGCGACAGGCAACTGCCTGCCCTTGGGGCAGTCACGCCCTGCAGCAGGGGATCCCCAGTATGAGGCATGGCAGGCCCATAGCAGCAGGCTTGTAGGCCTGTGTGGCCAAGCGATGTTTGGCCACTGTAGTCAGTCCCTAGTGTCCAGGATTGTATTTAGATTTAGTATTCTGATATGGGAGTGTCTTCATGTGGAAACGGATCCATGTATGTTTTATACATAAGAGTGAATGAACACATAAATGTATATATATATAAATATATATATATATATATATATATATATATATATATATATATATATATATATATATATATATATATATATATATATATAATATATATATATTAGGTAATAGATTATTACCTTGGGTAGGAAATGGGATCATAGGGATTAACTAGGAAGAATGCTAAGGTAGGTAAGGTGACACACATGTATTATAGGTTTATATATATATGAGATAAATGAATTCACGAATAGAGTATAGAGTAAATATTATATATATATATATATATATATATAGAGAGAGAGAGAGAGAGAGAGAGAGAGAGAGAGAGAGAGAGGTAAAATATATATATAGGTAATATAGGTATATATATATATATATTTTTATATATATATATTTTATATATATAAGGTAAAATATATATATAGGTAATATATAAGATGGATAGGTAGGTAGGTATTGGCTTGAAATAGGTTAACCTAACCTAGAGAGACTTGAGTGGACTAGGGTTGACCAGTTGACCAAAGTCAACTGTTAGTCAAACTTGACCTAGAAGTGACCTTGATTGCATATCGCACATTAAATACTCATATTGACACCCAGAACACTATTTAACCTTTATATCCCATATCTAGGTTGTGTAACATCACTTTGGACCTCGATTAACATTCATTGCTCAGGACAACATGCGAGTACATTCTCTGATCGTTTTCAGTATTGATATTTCCTATGATGCATATTTATACTAGTATTATATCTTGATTCTAACACGATGGTCACACGGATTGGTATTGTATGGATTCTTGACTTGAGATACGTAGTTTCATGCCTATTGACTCTTTTACTGGACTAATGTATATATACTGGACTATTGAGATACGTGTCAAAACCTGGATCCATGTGTACTAGTCGGACGAAAAAATACCTAGGAGACATGTGAACATACCCTTTCTACCCCATGGTCTTACTGAAATAATAGCGGCTACACATGGACGTGTATGATTTTTCGGATATTACACTCTAGCCGTTCACATGTCAACTTGGCATTTCAAAACATTGGTTTAAACACAGATATTCTAGATTTGTTCGTTGTATACCTTGCATGACAGGTTTCCCCTTTATTTCAAATATGTCTGCCTTTACGTTTACATGTTCTTCCTATACATATGTTGCTCCATATTCACTTGTCTCTTCTGTTGTACTTGCCCTTTATCAACTGTTCTTCAAGTATTTCATTATTATTTACATTTCATAGTACTTGTCAATTAACTGGAACTGCTATTTGAGTTGTACTTCCCTCCAATCCTGACTGGATAATATTTTTCAGATGGTTTAGATGATTTCCCACCTACTATGAGCATGGGGCATATGAGGGTTGAACACAGGAGTCTGAGGATGATCCTTCACAGTAGAGAGTGCCTTAGTAGTGTTCTAGAGTCCTTAGTATTCATATTGTATCGGATTGTTCCGAAGGTGGTTTAAGATTTATTGTTCTATTCATGATTTGTACTTATTTGTGATAGACATCTAAACTCATATGTTGATGACTTTACTATTTATTCAGTTTATTCTGCTTTATCTTCTTTTCCAATATCATGCTCTAACTTCCTCTAGACTTGTGATTGAGATTATATAGTTATATGTCATAATTTTCCTCTGTGCAGAGATGACAGGTTTTATGATTCATATTGTTAGTTGATAGATATTATAGATGACCTATACATCGTTCTACCGCCGACACTGCAGCGTAGGCTGAACGTACCCACGTCTTCGTGCCCCTAAACAGGGTGCGGGTCGTGACAACTATACTGACACACACCTGCATAATAGATCCCTTTTGTAGGCAGAAACCTGTGCATTGTACGTCCTCTCTTCTTTCATTTACCTATCCTACTAACTGTTACTCATACACACACCATGCACCACTTAACCAAACTCACAAATATATATACAGATAGACACACTGGTTTGTATGACACTCTCTATAATATATAACACACTAGAAATACTAACAGTGCAGGAAGATACCTCTACGCCCATAAGGATGAGAGACTGTTGTGGCACCAGCGTCTTGGTCATGCTAATATGGATGCCATATCCAGGCTATCGACAAAGAAGCTAGTAAGAGGTCTGCTCGACATCACATTCAAAAAGGAAACAGTATGTATCGAATGTGAACTGAATAAGGCAAGCAAATCTTCATTTCATTCCATAAATACTGTATGTACTACTAGACACTTGTAATTACTGTACATGGACTTATTTGGTCCCAGTAGAGTAGCCAGTCTTGGTGGAAAACTCTATGCTTTTGTTATCGTAGATGATTTTTCTAGATTCACTTGGGTTTTATTCCTTTCAAACAAAAGCGATGTGATTTCAGTTTTCAAATTTTTTGCTAAAAAGGTCGAAAACGAAAAAGGCTACATGATTACTTGAATCCGAAGTGATCATGGAGGCGAATTCGAAAATTCTAATTTTAAAAAGTTTTGCGAAACAAATAGTTTTGATCATGAGTTTTCTTGTCCTAGAACTCCTCAACAAAATGATGTTGTGGAGCGGAAGAATAGGACTCTTGGCAATATGGCTAGAGTCATGTTGAATAAATTTTTACTTCCGAAATATTTTTGGGCAGAAGCTTTTAGTACAGCTTGCCATATTTTGAATAGGGTGCTTATTCGACCTATTTCGAAGAAAACACCCTATGAACTTTGGTTTGGTAGGACCCCCAATTTATCTTATTTTAGAGTGTTCGGTTGTCGCTGCTTTATCCTCAATACCAAAGATAACTTAGGAAAATTCGATGCCAAAGCTGACGATGGTATTTTTCTTGGCTATGCCGCCAAGAGTAAGGGATATCGAGTGTTCAACAAATACTCCATAATAGTAGAAGAATCTACTAATGTTACTTTTAATAAGGAAAATAGTACAGCTACCATCCCCAACAATGATGATGAACCATCAACTTCCACGCCTATGACTACCAATCCTGAAGCCAACTCTCTGGAAGACTTACCGAAGAAATTCGAGTTCAAACCATCACACCCAGAAAACTTGGTAATAGGTGAGGTATCTCGCGGAGTAAGTACTCATTCATATTTAAGAGATTCTACTGCTAGCACTGCTTTTATTTATCAAATTGAGCCTAAAAATGTTTTAGAAGCCTTTAATGATGAATTTTGGATTTCCGCCATGCAAGAAGAACTCAACCAATTCGAAAGGAGCTAGGTCTGGGAACTTGTTCCTAGGCCAGCTAATCATTCGATTATTGGTACTAAATGGGTTTTTCGCAACAAAGTAAATGAAGATGGATCAGTTACTCGCAACAAAGCGCGTCTAGTAGCTCATGGATACAACCAAGAAGAAGGTATCGACTACGATGAGACGTATGCTCTTGTTGCAAGGCTTGAATCCATTCGGATGCTTTGTGCCTTTGCAAACTTTCAAAATTTTAAACTTTTCCAAATGGATGTCAAAAGTGCTTTTCTGAATAGTTTTATTAAGAAGGAAGTTTTTGTAAAACAACCCCCTGGTTTTGAAAATCACAAATTTCCCGACCATGTTTTCAAACTCAAGAAAGCACTTTATGGCCTCAAACAAGCCCCCAGAGCTTGGTATGAACGCCTAAGTACTTTCTTATTAGATAAAGATTTTTCAAAAGGGAAAATTGACACTACACTCTTTATAAAATCTTTCAAAACACCATTCTTTTAGTACAAATTTATGTTGTTGATATAATATTCGGTTCTACTAATGAAACTCTCTGTCAAGAGTTTGTTAAGTGTATGCAGAACGAATTTGAGATGAGCATGATATCGGTGCTCAATTACTTCCTTGGACTGCAAGTCAAACAAACATCGCATGGTACTATCATCTGTCAATCAAAGTATACAAAGGATATGCTAAAGAAGTTTGACCTTGACAACGTTAAACCGATTGGCACTCCAATGGCTACTACAACCAAATTAGAACTAGATGAAAGCGGCAAACCTGTGGATCAACGTAAATATCGAGGTATGTTAGGCAGCCTACTTTATTTAACTGCTAGTCGCCCAGATATCATGTTTAGTGTTTGCATGTGTGTTCGCTATCAAGCTAGTCCTAAGGAATCACACATGTCCGCCGTTAAGCGTATCTTTCGATACCTTAAGGGTACTGTTACAGTGGGCTTGTGGTTTCCCAAATCTACATCTTTTGACCTTATTGGTTATTCGGATGCTGATTTCGCAAGATGCAAAATCGACCGTAAAAGTACGAGCGGTGCGTGTCATTTATTAGAAAAGGCTCTTGTCTCTTGGTTTAGCAAGAAGCAGAATTCTGTCACACTATCCACAACAGAAGCTGAATATATCGCAGCTGGTCATTGTTGTGCACAAATTTTGTGGATGAAGAAAACCCTTGCAGACTACAACCTATCTTTTTTGCACGTTCCTATATTATGTGATAATACTAGTGTTATAAACCTTACTAAGAACCCTATATGTCACTCACGCACGAAACACATTGAAATTCGTCACCACTTTTTGTGTGATCATCAACAGAATTGTACTATAAATTTAGAATTTATTGACACTGATCATCAGCTGGCAGATTTCTTTACAAAACTACTATCTGAAGAGCGATTCAACTTTTTTTATTGTGAATTAGGAATTTTGGATGAAACGGTTATTCATTAAATTGGCCTGCGTAAATATCGATTATGTCACGATTCTCTATGATGACTTTGCTATGGGTACAAGCCGAAAGGGTCCTTCTAACAATAAGGCGTAAAAGCCTAAGCGACACGGTGCACTAGTCTTCGGACTACCGCTAGTTGGGATCCGGCCCCTGCAGCTACCCCATGGCAGTTTCACCGTACTGATTTGTGTCATAACTCCTTGTTTATTATATGGTTAAATTTTATTTATAACTTGACACATTCAAATTTTCTAACTTCATTTCATTTCCTATATTTGTTTCTCTTTTGCCAAATTTCTACTTGGCCATTTGATAGTAAAATTTCTTCCCTTAAGTTTCTTCAAATTTCTTCCATTTTTTTTTCTATTTTCTGCTTGAAGTTATGGCATAAGGGACCAGAACTCGGGCCAAACACTGCCCCTACACAGAGTTCGGGCCGAGTTCGGCCTTCTTGTTCTAGAACCTCAAATGACTCACAACCCTTCATTATTTTTGATCTGATGGCCCAGATTTAACCCGACCAGCCGACCATACCCTCTACAACTCGGGATTCTCTCTCCTCTCCATTGTCTTCTTCAAACCTCTCCAAACCAATTTCTCTCAACCCTAACCCTAGAAGTCTCCAAACCTTGAGAAATGTCACTCAAAACTCAAGGAGCTCAATCTTAGGATCATTCTTTTTCATCTTGGGTCACTCTTTTTGAGGTATATCATCTTTTTCATTCATCTCTCTCAATTTTTATTCATGGCTCCTAGGTTGCTTGGTAGAAAGAAGAGACCAAGGAGGAGTGAAGGTGAATCCTCCACTAATCCTCCACCCAACCCTCCACCAAATCCTCCACCAAACCCTCAACCTATTCCTCCTCCTCCTCAAGGCATGATCCACCCCCTATTCAACCCACCTCTACCTCTAAATTCCGACACATACGATACACACATCTTTGTTTCGTTAGAGGCTTCTAACGAATGGTTTGCCGATTTTTGTCATCGTAGCGTGTTCCCCGGACACCCTATTAAATTTACGGTGCTCTCGGATATCTTCCAAACTTTCGTGATTTGTGTCTCGATGAGCTTGTTACAATTCGTGAACCAATTTTTGTGAATGCTATACAAATGTTTTATTGTAACATGACTTCCGACTGCGACCGTATCAACTCATGTGTCGTCGGTATCAACATCTCCTTTGATAATTTTGAGCTAGCCGATCTCCTTGGCTTGCCCAACCCTAACTCTTGGGAACGGCTTGTTGATGCCCGAGATTTTGTCTTCCCCGGAGAGACTACTCTGAAAAGTTTCAAGGATGATTTATGCTCTCCTAATGAACATCCTCGGAAACTTAAAGCTAAACATCTCAATAACCACTTCTATGAGCTTCATCGTATCATCTTTTTCCCGGTCTTGCCGAAAGTAGGATCGACCGATGAAGTCACTTACTATGAGATCACCGCTCTCTACTTTTTGTATTTTTACATTCCTTTCAACTTTCCCCATACGATGATAGACTGGATGATTCGTGCTCGGCCTAACACTACCAAAATATATCCATTTAGCGATGGCCACATCCGTCGCTCATCCGTCGGCAATCAGTATTAGCAACCGATCGCTGACGGATCTTGGTCAAAATAATCCATCGGCAATCAGCTCGTCGCTAATAATGATCCGTCGCTAAGTAGACGAAGAGCGACGGAATAGCGACGGCTTTTCGTCTTCACAATACGATGCATTAGCGACTACTTTTCGACAGACTTTCGTCCATTTCAAGTATTAAATACTTAACTGTGTTGACGCTAGCGACGGATAGTCCATGGGTAAACAGTCGTAACAGTGTATCAGAGGGTATCGTTCCGTCGCTAGTCCGTCGATCACCGTCGCTAACAAAGGACAGATTAGAGACGGAATACTAACGGATTATCCGTCGACCATGTTCTAGAAATGCTGACATTTCTAGAACCTTGGCGACGGATAAATCGTCGCTACTCCGTCGCGACGTCATCGACAGAGTGACTGATTAGTGGCTGATTATCCGTCGCCATGGTTCTGGAAATGCTTGACATTTCCAGAACCTTGTCGACGGATTTTCTGTCGCTACGCCGTCCAGAGAGCGACTGATTAGTGGCTTATTATCCGTCGCCTGGGCGATTGATTTTTCATCGCTATTCCGTCGAATTATATACCACCAGTACCTTACCGACGGATATTCCGTCGACCACCCGTCGCTACCTGAAAACAGTTTCAAATCTCCAGTTAGCGATGGGCATTCCGTCGAAAAGTAGTCAGAAACTGGAAATATCGGTCGCTAACCGGTCACTAGTCCGTCGCTAACTGAGATTTTTTTGAAAAAAAAATTGCAGCACTTTCCCTGTTCACAAAAATATGCATAAACCAAACTAATATATAATGCACACCAATTATCCAACAATCACATAGACCAAATATATAATGCACACCAATTATCCAAGAATCACATAGACCAAATATGCACATACGAATTTAATGCACACCAATTATCCAAGAATCACATAGACCAAACCAAATTAATATAAAATAGACATCAATTATCCTGAAAAGTAACCTAATATCCATCGTTATAATCCGATCACAGAACAAATAATCCAAAATTCCCACAAATATTCCAAATTTTCTTAATTACAATATTTTAAGGAGAAGGAGGACTTCGATTGTCCGGTGGAGGTAATCCCTGCTGCGACCGACGAATATACTCCTCCACTAGGTACGGTGGCAAGTCGTCGTAGACACTGCTCGGAAGTCGGTGTAGCTGCTCTGGCAACATGAGATCCAGGAGGGGCAGCAGGGTTAAATGAAAGATGACCCACGGAAGAAGGACCAACACCAGCAGTCGACGGACCGGCACCAGTAGAAGACGGACCGGCACCAGCAGTAGACGGACCGACAGCAGCAGACGGAGACAGAAAGTACGTGGCAAATTGCTCCCGTAAGGACGACACCGCCTCGTGCAGCTGCGTAAGCTGCGACCTAACATCATCGTCTACCTGGGCCGCAGGAGGAGGCGGTGTCGGTGGAAATCTCTGCGTCGCCATGTGCAACGGCCCTAGAGAGCCGACTCTGTACAGGAGCCCTTTCTTAAAGCCGCCGACGGTATCTACGAACAAGTCGTTGCGAGCGGCAAAAGAAGAGGGCATCCGGGCGGGCGTCGTTTTACCGACATCCTCGGTGTCAGTTAACTGAGCCCGACTAAGGGCCTCACGATACGCAGCCTATCAAATGAATGTGTTTATATTATAAGATTTACCTAAGTTGTAATCTAAATCCTATGTTTCACTAAGTTAAGTATGAATCCTAAGTTTACCTAAGTTATAGTCCGAATACTTCTAATTCTAACGTAAATCTCATAAACATAAGTACTTACATCAGTCTCCTTGGCCCTCTCGTCGACGAAGCTCCCGTCCTTCCATCTTTTGTGCGTATGCTAGAACACATCGTGCATGGTGACCGATTCTGGCGCCCTTCCCTCCTTCACCGCCCATTGGGCCTGCATACGAAATTTACATAGAACTTAATTAACTCCGTATATTAATAATACCTAATTCGATAGTGAAATGAATTTACAGTATCTCACCAGATCTGCAAGCGTCGCTGCGTGGGGCCTTGATCCCCCCGTATGAAGCCCCGCGGCCTGTCGGTTCACCTTCGCCTTCTCCGATTTCTCCTTGTACGCAGGAGTATCCATCATACATAAGAGGTCCTCATAATACTCCGGCCGGATCCAATTCGGCCTCGTATGCCCCATTTTCAGGTCATGAATCATATCCCGTATCTTCTTCGAGGCAGCGCTTCTGTAGGTCCTGCGGATCACGTCCTCGCGATGGGGGGGCCACCAGTACGTCGTCTAACATAGAAATTCAATTATCACGTAATTTAAAAAATGGTTGATTAAAGAGTAACTAATAATTAACCAGAAGATATAGATATATACCCTCAACTCGTCGAGCCAGGCGTACTTCAAGTTTGGGGGCACTGACGAAAAGTTGAGGTAGGGACCATGGAAGTTAGCCCTGATAATTTCTCCAAGAGCCCTGGCAACACTAAACGGAAAAAACCTACAAAGAAGAAACGACTAGATTATTAACTTGTATAAATGAAAGAAATTTAATAAATTATCTTAAATTTAATTACGAGGTCCCCACGGGCCATAGCTCTCGTCGGAACTCGCCTCTCGGCCTCTCTGGTACCGTCGGAGGATCTACGGGTCCGCGTATGTACTCCCCAATAACTTGATAGAATCGAGTATGGGGGTACTCCGGGGCCCACTGTGCAGTAACTGGGGGATCCACTGGTGGATCCGCTGCTGGTGGGTCCGATAGCGGAACGGATCTGCTAGCAGATCCGGACTCATGCCTCGATGAAATGGCGGATCGACGGCGGGATGCGTCTGTGCCCGGGGTACTCTCCGGGTCGGGGTCGCTAGATGGGGTCACATCTCAAGAAGATTGAATGCGACCACGACCACCAGCACCACTACGACCACGACCACGACCACCACCACCACCACCACGACCACCACTAGCACCACGACCGCGGCCAGCCATCATGACCTGTAAATAGAACACATAAACATAATTAACAATATAAAAGTATAAATAAATATAAAATTCTAAACTAAAATATACATACCACCAGTAGGGAGACGAGTGTCGCCGCGACGAAAAAGACTAGGAGTGCCATCTGCAATAAGTAAATAATCGAATGAAAAAAACATGAATTCACGTAATTTGTTTTTTGAGGTCAAACTTAATTCACGTAATTGGAAGTATTTTTAATATACAACAATATTTAACCTAATCATCATCTTCATTCTCATCCTCGGCCTCGTCTTCATCATCATCCTCCTCCTCATCCTCATCCTCATCCTCATCCTTATCTCCATCGTCGATTTCATCTATATCCTCATCCCCATCAAATTCGTCTTCTTCTTCTTCTTCTTCTTCTTCGTCTTCTTCTTCTTCTTCTTCTTCTTCTTCTTCTTCTTCTGCCTCAATATTTGGGACAAGACGCCTCTTTCTCCCCTGGTTGACAGCTAAGTCTTGTGTATCAACCTCTTCCTCCCCTCTATTTTCCTCAACAATATCTTCAACATCTATTGTATCCGAGTGTTGTCCCAAGTATTGGGACTTTTTGATCTGGTCCTCTTGGTATGCTGAGTCTCCAACGTTGAATATATTTCTAGATTTAATCTTGCATACTGCCCACCAGTCAAATCGATCTCTACGAAGCGTTGGGTAGCTTGTATAGTAGACTTGAACAGCCTGATTTGCTATCGCAAATGTATCGGACCCTCTATACCTCCTACGATGATTTATATCGACAAATCCAAATTGTTTATCGATTCTCCAATCGATATTTGGTGTCGTATCGAACCACTCATATTTGAACATCACAATATGCATATCATATGGGCCAGTATATCGTAAATCTATAATATCCCGAAGCACTCCATAATAGTCAAAGTCCGGCTCGTCGTCATAGATGGTGCCTCTTATGCAAACACCGGAATCCTTGGTACTAATGTCGTCATTGATAAATTCGACATTTATAGCATTCTGAGTTGACTTAAACCTGAAGCCATTAACGACATAGCCTGGCCAAGTCTTTATTTGCTTCTTCGGTCCCAATGCCAGATAACGAACACTCTCATGAGTGAGTGTTGTTTCAGGCAATAAAACCTGTAAACAAATATTTATAATTTAAATGTTTTAGATTATATATTTATAATCTCAATTATAATCTCAGTTACTTACATATTTGCGAAACCATGACGAAAATGTACAATCAACCTCTCTTTGAAGTCCCTCATCGGTAATATTGGGTGTCCTCATTTTGACTTCATCTCTAAATACACTATTAGAGAAAATAAGAATATATATAAGTGTAGTCACTTACTTCATCAAATTAGAGATTATAACGAGTGTAAGTGTACTGCTTACTTCTCCAAATCTCTCACTTCTTGTATGTCACAGTTTAACAAGACATATCGGTGAGCGGTATCATACTCGTCGTCTGTCAACCACCGACTTTTACTAGTCCCAAAAGGCTTGCCCTTTACATTGAATATACCTCCATCCTCAACGTCCTCGTCATTCCTTTGAGATCTATTTCGATTTGTCTTAACATGAGTATCGAAATAAATAGAGCAGAAGTTTGATACCTTTTCGATAAGATAGGCTTCGCATATCGAAGCCTCTATATGAGCCTTGTTGCCAACTTTCTTCTTTAGATGGTGTAGGTATCTAGAGAGTCAAATTATCTTGAGAATTAAGAATAAATTTTAAAACCCACTGAAATTCAACTTAAATTATATCGATTTTTATGTACCTTTTAAATGGGTACATCCATCGATAATGAACAGATGCACCGACACGGGCTTCGTATGCTAGATGAATCGGTAGATGCTCCATGCTGTTGAAGAAGCCAAGAGGAAATATTTTCTCCAACTTACAAATTGTTAAGATAATCTTCTCCTCAAGTTCAACCATGTGTTGCACAGTCAACTTAGTTGAACAAATATCCCTAAAGAATATAGATAGTTCGGCCAATGGAACCCATATAGCAGAAGGCAACAACTCTTTCAAAGCAATGGGCAGTAATCTTTCCATAAACACGTGGCAGTCATGACTCTTCATTCCTGTTAGCTTGCGTTCATTGAGATCAACGCATCTAGAAAAATTCGACACATAGCCGTCGGGAAATCTTAAAGTAGATACCCACTTGCAGATTATTAATCTATCTTCCTTGCTCAATGTGTATTGTGCTATCGGCTTACTTAATTGTCCACAGCTCCCCTTTGTATCAAGTTCAGATAAGGATGCTTGCATATCTCGGCAATGTCTTATCTTGCTTTTGGATTGTCCTTCGTCTTTCCTTTAATATCCATGACGGTATTGAAGACATTATCGAACACATTCTTTTCGATATACATAACATCAAGATTATGCCTTATAAGATTATCTTTCTAATAAGACAAGTCCCAGAAGATACTCCGTTTGGTCCAGTTATGGCTTTGTCCGAACCCATCGACAGGATTGTTCGATGGATCTTCCATTACAGTGGGCAAGTCCTTTACATCTTCCCAAATATCGTATCCCAACAATCTGGCAGGCGGATGAGAAAATTCTTGTTTTCCAGCTCTGAACGCGTTCTTGTTCTTTCTCCAAGGATGACTCGCGGGCAGAAATTGACGATGACAATCAAAGAAAAAAGTTTTTCCTCCATGCTTAAGGCGGAATGCCTTACTATTTCCCATGCATATCGGACAAGACATGGTGCCGTGAGTACTCCATCCCGACAGCATACCGTATATGGAAAAATTATTGATTGTCCACATCAGTGAAGGTCTCATCTGAAAGTTCTGTTTCCTGGAAATATCATAGGTCGTGACGCCGATCTTCTACAGCTGTTTCAGCTCATCCACCAACGGCTGTAAATATATATCGATATTCTTCGTCAGATTTTTGGGACCCGGTATGATAGCTGTCAAGAACATATAAGGAGTCTTCATACACATCCATGGTGGCAGATTATAAGGGGTCAGAATGACCGGCCAGCAGGAGTATTAAGATCCCGACTGCCCGAAAGGGGCGAAGCTATCAAAACATAGCCCCAGACGTACATTTCTAGGCTCTGCAGCAAAATCTGGATGACGCAAATCGAAATATTTCCACGCCTCTCCATCCGAAGGATGTGACAATTCTCCATCGTCCTTTATGCGTTCTTCGTTGTGCCACGTCATGTGTTCTGCTGTATTCTGAGACATATACATCCTCTTCAAGCGCTTCGTGATCGACAAGTAAGGCATATACTTGTAAGGACGTCGTTTTCTAGTTGACTTTCCTTTTTCCCTGACTGGCTTGTAACGATCCGTATTACAAAAGCTGCAACTTTCTATATCCTCGTTCTCCTTGTAGTATAACATGCAGCCGTTGCGACAACAATCTATCTTCTTGTACCCTAGTCCCAGTTGTCGGACCATCATTTTCCACTTGTAGAAGTTTTTTGGAAGCTCTTTTGATTCCTTCGGTAACACCTCCTTGATTAGTTGTATAATCCGATCATAGCAAGTTTATGGCAAGTTAAAATCGGACTTTATGTTCAACAACCGCATCGTCACTGACAGTACGGAATATGGCTCACAACTAGGATATAAAGAAGTTTCAGCATCCTGAAACATATCATAGAACTCCTTCGCCTCGGGATTAGGATCCTCCGGATCAAAATTCGGTCCTGCCGCAAGGTTCTGTAGGTCTCCATAATCAACAGAGCATTCGTCGTCTTCGACGACAAAATCCGTTGCAGCATTATCATCAAAAGCATAAGTAGCAGCATTCGCAACCTGTCTTTCTGTATATTATTCACCTTACAATGACCACAGGTCGTAATCACGTACGAAACTCTTATGGGTCAAATGATCGCTTACACTCACCACTTCTTCGTAACGTCTATTGCGACAATTACGACATAGACACTTGATTTTATTACTGTCCATATACTGAGCTTTGCTCATGGAATACTTAAGAAACACTTCCACGCCTGCCTGAAAATCGTCACTCACACCTATTCTGCTCTCGTGTTGTCGTTTGTACATCCATGTATGATCGACGAAATAACGATCCATCACAGGTTGGATGTAAAAATCTGTATCGTAAGACAAACTAAACAGAATTAGTATATAATCATGTAACTGGTGGATCCGCTAGTATATAGGCCGGATGTACTTAGTATCGACCGCATCAGACTAGTATCGGTCTATAGGTTTGGTATAGGCCGTATTAAATTGGTATTGACCTTAGCGAATTGGTATCATCATATCCGATATGTATCGGCCGTATAGCTAGGATTCGTACCGGCCTTATCGATCCGATACGAATCCTAGTTATACGGCTGATACATATCGAATAGGACGATACCAATTCGCTAAGGTCAATACCATCCGATACGATCTATACCAAACCGATATACCGATACTAATCTGCTACGATCAATACTAAGTACATATGGATACCGATACCGATAGTTCGATACCGATACCGATAGTTCGATACCGATACCGATAGTGCGATACCGATACCGATAGTCCGATACCGATAGTACGATACCAATACTGATAGTGCGATACCGATAGTTCGATACCGATACCGATAGTCCGATAGTCCGATAGTTCGATACCGATACCGATAGTTCGATACCGATACCGATAGTCCGATAGTCCGATCCGATACGGCCGATACCGATAGTGCGATACCGATACCGATAGTGCGATACCGATAGTTCGATACCGATACCGATAGTCCAATAGTCCGATAGTTCGATACCGATACTGATAGTTCGATACCGATAGTCCGATAGTCCGATCCGATACGGCCGATACCGATACGGTTTGGCATGTTCCGATCCGATACCGACCGATACCAAATATTGATCGATGCCGACATTGGGGGTCTTTGTTAGTTAGATATGACATATGTTAGAGTTATTTAGAAAATATATGTTGGTATCCTACTACTAGTTAGTATATTTGGATAAGGATACTAGAAGTATAAGATAGTCGGTTAGATGGTTAGTAATAAGTTAGTGTCTAGAATGAGGTTAGTAGATATAAGTTAGATAGCGTATATGTTATATGGTAGTGTATTAGAGTGTGTGTTTTGATATGATAGCTTAGAGTTTAGATAGATATATATTGGATATGTATAGTATCTTAGTTTTAGAGATTAAGTTAGATATTCATATATTAGAGTTAAGATACTTGGTAACTTGAGATACCAAGTAGTATATTAGAATATGTTAGTTAGTTAGAGATGTGAGTTAGCTAGTAGATGTTAGAATTAGTGTATAGATAGATGTTAGAATTTATATTGATAGTTAGATAGATGGTTAGAAGTTAGATATTAGAGTGGTATGTTTTTATCTTAGGATTCAAATATTGGTAGCTTAGGATATTGGTTTTACCTTCACCATTAAGGTAATGTGGTTTACCCTATTGTAGGCTAAGGTTTTGGGTTTACCTTATTACGGTAAGGTATTGGGTTACCTTATTAGGGTAAGGTATTAGGTTACCGATATTGTGAACCTAGGTTGAAAGCATAATAAGGTTGTAGAAGCATTTAAAAGAATCTGATACTACCGATAATTATTTGTTTTCCAATACCAAAAAATCTGATACTCCGATCCGAAACTGCTGATACTACCAATATCGCTGACATCCTATTTCTTAAACTAGGGTTTGTCATATCGCCGATACTACTCATTGTATTTGTACCCCGTGCTGCCCTGCGCGTGCCACCCCCGTCGCCCCCTGCTGCCCCGCGCGCGCCAGCACCCCTCCCACTCCCCGTCGCACCTTCCAGCCCTGCGCTGCCCCGCACACGCCACCCGCGTCGCCTACCGCTGCCCTGGAGCGCGCTTCCCCCCACCGCCCTCCGCAGCCCCGCGCGTGCCCGCCGCAGCCCCGCGCTGCCCCGCACGAGCATCCCCCCCTCGTAGTCTCCGTCGCCCCCGCAGCCCACGACACCCCCGACAGCCCACGACACCCACGACCACCGAGAGAGAGAGAGTACCTTTGGGAGAGAGAGAGGAGAGGTCGCCGATCACCGCCGCGGGAGAGAGAGAGAGAGAGAGAGAGGAAAGTGAGGTCGCCGACCACCATGGGAGAGAGAGAGGAGAGAGAATAAAATTTGGGGGAATGAAAAGTTCCCCCCGTCATTTCAATTTAAGTTTGGGCCCTTTATTTAGCGACAGACTAGCGACGGATAAAATCCGTCGCTAGGCCGTTGCTATTTTTGCTACTTGCCGACGGAATATCCGTCGCTACGTAGTCGAAGAATTGTTCCGCCATTTCCCTCAATAATTCCCGCCAAATAATCGACTGCATAGCGACGGCTGCTTATCCGTCGCTATATCTCCGACGCCCTAGCGACGGATGAGCGACATTTTCTCCCCCTTAAAATAAAATAAAAATTGTATCGTCTTGTCGTCGGTACGCCGTCGGTTATTTACCGCAATTCCTTCGCTAACGTCGACGGAAATTTTTCGTCGCTAATGTGCCATCGCTAGTTTACTGTATTTTGGTAGTGTAAACCAAAGTCCTTGGTTTATGCCATGTATCTTCCCATGATCTTTCGAGCCTTTTATGTACCCTTAGATCAGTGTCAGTCTCTGTCCCCGCCTGCCTATCTGACCAAGGCCCGGAGAACTGTTATTGTTGCGGCCTCCTCTGAGTCCGATGTCGTTGAGAAGCCTGACTCTCCTGCACCCTTTGCTGCTCCTGATTTCCCTGCGACCGAGTCCACCGCTACACTTGATTCTATCCAGACCATGCTTCACGATCGCTTCCGTTTGGAGGACGAACGCTGGGCTGAGATGGACGACCGCTGGACGCAGATGGACTATCGCACAACCCTGCAGATGAGTGCGCTCAGCAACTCCATCTATGACATTCAGTATTCCATGGCCTCCCATCCGACGATGCCGATTTTGATGATGTGTGATCCGTCCCGCGATGGCTATCGCATTGATGATTCTTGGGTTCATCTTTATCTTGATCCGACTTCAGCCTTTATTGATCCCCGACCTACCGGTTCCGATAGTGCGGGGCCTTCGCATGCTCCATGATGGATATGGCTTTTGTATCACTGACTGCCACTGATGCTTAGGACTATTTTTAATTTCTACACTATGTTTTTTTTGCTTCTGGATTTATGTTTTTATCAAAACTTGTTAAAACCTCTAGCTTTGATTAGACTTATTAACAACTGTTGCTAGCTTATTATTCTTCATTATGTGGATGGTCTCTATACTGTTCTTCTATTTTGTTCTTCATTTTGATTTTTGTCAAAAGGGGAGAGCACTTGATATTTGTCTTTGTTTGGTTTCATGATACATTGTGTTATCAGTTATATATATCGTATACTTAGATGAGAACTTGTCACAGGTAATATCCTTTTACGGGGGAGCAGACATGTTCAAGTACGGGGGAGCTATAATATGTCCAGGTATGAATATTGAGACATGCAAATATCACGTTTTGTCAATTATCAAAATGGGGGAGATTGTTGACCCAAACCGGATCACAGTCAACCTAGTCTTGACAATTAACAAAACAATATTTGTCATAGTCCAATTTGACACATCAAGCTCTAAATCGATCAACTTATCACATCAGTTCAAGTCAACAGCTGCCTGAAGAATTGCTGCTTTGTGTATTCTCGAGTCTGTAATTTTATTATTCTTTGAGTATAGGCAAATGTACGTTGAGTCATACTGAGCAGCTTTGGGCTAGAGTTAACCTTCATAAGTCCACTTAGCCAATAGCCAAAACATCCCAACAAGCCAAAGCCCATTTATGAACTTTCTGTCTCAAGGAGACAGAGTTCGGGCCGAACTCTGTCCCCTAAATTACAGGAAGCTAATTTTTAGGGCTTAATCACTGCTAGTTGTCCAACGGCCAAAAATTTGAATTCTGGACACAGAATTCTGGCCGAATTCTGCCTACCCAGAACCCTATAAATAGGCCTTGAATTCTCCTATTTCAAATTATACAATCTTCCCTTACATAGCCTACATATTAAAGAGATTTACCTTCCCATCCAACTTAGCTTTCAAACTTTCCAACAGTCCAAGTTTCTCAGTACGATTCAGCTAGAAGTTTGAAGTGCAAGAAGTTGTAAGCCACTTGAAAAATTCCAAGTTTTGCCACAGCGATCATTGAAAGAAGTTTGGCGTGCTCTTCTGAGAAAAGGCACGTGGTTGTAACCCTATTTCACAAAGAGTGAATTTCAATCTTGAGCTAGAGTTCTCAGGCCTGGACTAGTCCTCTACGAGGAAAATCAGGTTAAAAATCTTACTGTGTTTGCGTTTGCTCTTTGACTGTTTTATTTTTGCATTTATATTACTCTGATTATTTTGTTGGTGAAAAGAGTTTAAGTTTTTAATTGATCATTTTCGTTATAAACTCTATTCACCCCCCTCTAGAGTTGCCTACCTGTACTTCAATGTCCCCATGCCTCTACACTCTTGACACACCTTTATTTGGGTTTTTCTAATTGATTTGTGTTCGATTTCATGTGTTAACTATATGTAGATTGCATAGCCTCTGATTCACTGTTGACACGATTTTGGACACTGGGTTTGGACACTCTCGACACACTGACACCATTTATGGTTGACACACGCACTGGGTCGTGACACTCTAACCTTAGCCAATAGCCATTGTTAGTATCCTAGATAGTATCCAGTGTTTGGGAATTAGCAGTTAGTGAGTGAGTAGGTATCACAGAGTTAGGATATTGTTAGTATCAGAACTTGTGAGTGTATTAGAGTGTATAGCAGTAGGTGTGTTAGCAGTTGGCCAAGTGATTAGTCCCTATGACACTCTATGGACACGTGATTGACACCATGACACTAGACACAGTCATGGACACACTAGCTTACATGATTTGCCATGCAACCACACACATACACACAAGTTCGACACATTGCTCTGTCATACCTAGCACTCACAAGTCGAGCACCCGACACACACACATTTCTCTATTGACACCCACTGGACACACTTGGACACCTATTGACACTTGGACACATGCTAGACACTCACCTAGACATCACTCGACACTGCACATATAGGATTAGTTGGGTATCAGGTATGTTTACATCTGTCCTCTTCCATTCGAGTAACAAATGCTTAACTGACCATCCTCACTAATATTCATCCACTACCTCCTAATGATCAGTCAACTGCTTGCCTTGGTAAGGAGTATCAGATAACTGCATTTGTCCTGCATCCCCATCTAGTTCAGACCCCCTCCTCCATCTGATACTTTCCATGTATTAGTTGTAAGAACATGGTATTAACTCATATAGATAGAGTACCAGCTATAGAGTCCTATCCAACTCGATTGTTCACTGCATTGTTATAACCTGTTCTGCCCCAACCTTAGTGTGCCTAAATTGATCACCTGTACATCTCAGTCCTACTATAAACACATACAACCCCACCCCCTGTCTCTCTTTGATCCAGAGGTTTAAGTGTCCATTTCACATTATCACCTTTAGTTCAGAAATGTGAGAAAGAGGATTATCTCAACATATGTTCTGTACAGTATTTGTGTTAGTATTGGTCTTAGATTTTATTGTCCGGCTGGTAGTTTGGTCAATTTCATGTCTCAGTCCACATATTAGAAATTGTGTTCAGCTCATTCATTGAGTCTTGAACCTCAAGTTCAGAAATGAACTTCAAAGCTTCATACTTGAATATCAGTGTAGTCTTGAACCTCAAATTCTGAAATAAACTTCAAGTTTCAGACTTGAATTTCATTTCAGGGTTGAACCCTCAAGATTCAGCTTTGAACCTTCAATCCACATATAACTTTGAACCTTAGCATCTATTGTGTCCACCTATTGATCAACCATTTCCTATATTCATTCTATCTTATATATATATATATATATATATATATATATATATATATATATATATATATATATATATCATGTCCTTGTATAGTTTAGCTTTTGGGTACTAAATGATATGATGTGGGCTATAAGGTTGAGGGCTAGGAAATGTATCCTATAGATGATATTATAGTGTATGTATACATATTTTTATATATATGTCTGTGAGATATATTTAAGTATATGTTATGGTTTATGGGGTAGAACTTAGGAGTTTAGTTTTAATGTAGGTTTTAGATAAACCTAGACTAGTAGGGACCTATGTTGGCCAATAGTTGACCAAAACTCTAGATAATTGACCCAATAGTCTAGAGTAAGACCAAAACCCTAGATGTTGACTTGGTTTAATCCAGAGTTGACCAAGGGTTGACTTTGACCTAGATTGACCTAGAATCATATAGTTGTATTGTAAACTTCATTTACCTTATTTTTAAACATATCATAACATGTACTGCTCTATATAGGACATTATGACTCTGGTGCAGATATCTATTTTCATCAGTTGCACAGGGTATCAGGCGAGTACATTCTCTGATAGTTCTCTCATTTATTTGTCAATTACCGTATTTTTTCTAGTTAGTTTTATGTGATTCTCTGTTACAACACGTATGGATATTTCTGGATTCATGTATGCGACACACATACCATCTTATCTGGCCTCTATTACTGGAATCATTCTGGAATCATTGCTGGTATCCTCATGTTGGTTGGAGTCATCTCGATTCTCATGTCGAATTCTAGATTCACTTATATTACAGGGCGGGGAACTATTGAGTAAGACATGTAGACATACCACAAATCTAGAATCTTCCAACTGGAATCTACTGGAAGCATAGCCATCCCTCGTCTGATCAGTGAGTGATGTGCCTGATACCTACAGCTATTTACATATCGATCTCGGTATTTTAAAACACACTGTTAGAATATAGCTGGTCTCACCTGAATTCTTGATCACTGACTAGAATCATCTTGTACTTGATTCATCTTGTATTAGATTCGTCTCGTACTGGATTTACATAGGATTTACACTTGTCTTATATTTACTATCTGGATTTATCATGTTACTCTAGATCAGCTATAATCTTATTTTACAGTCTTTATTGCCATAATTCTTCTCTTGTTTTAGTTACCTTACTTTTCTTGTATCTTAACTGTTTCTTTATACCATCACCTGAATATAAACTACCATGTTCATCAATAAAACTGTCTATAACTGCTTTATAGTTCTCTGTCATTTACTTGGATTTTCAAGATGAGTTGTACTCGTTCCTGTCCTGACTGGACCGGTTAAAAATATTACAGATGATTGCCCTGAGGACATTTGCCCTACTTGCCTTGGAGCAGGAGATGGCTTAGCTACCTTTGGTCCCGACACTCAGGTGTGATCGGGAGACTAGCTAGCAGACTTGGTTTAGTTTCATGTTTTAGAACTTGAATTGTAATAAGTTGAGATATTATTTTGTTTTGAGATTGTTTGAGATTATTATTATTTAGTAGTTGGTTTTGTTGTTGTTATTTAGTCTTAGGTATAAACTTCTGTGTTATCATATCGTGCTTAGAGTATGATTGAGATTTTATTATATTTATACTTGTCCTCCGTTCGGAGTAGAGATTTTGACAAGTACATTATATAATTGCGTAAGTTGTTGGTTAGATAGTGACCTAGAACAGCGTTCTACCGTCGACACTGCGACGTAGGCTGGGCGTTGTTACGTACTCGTACCCTCATAGTGGGTGCGGGTCGTGATAGAGCTATAAGAAGGACATGCACTCACATATTCACACACACAAGACACTCACCTTAACACACACTATCCTAAGACACATATGGCCTACATACAACATCAACACATATATGTATATATCTTATTACACACACACATGAAGATATCAAAATAGGAAAAGTGACACACACACCTATGTCATCTATTCATACACATGCACCTAGGTACCCATATATAGATAATTTTTATTTTTTTAACAAAAATGTTGAAGCCTTCATTAACAAGAGGAGAGGGGGAACGGAGCTGGGAGGTAGCCCGGGCTCCTACAAGAGGTAGGGTAAACCCTGAAAGATTGTGAAACAATGCAACCAATCAGAACAAACCAACACCTAGTGTCTACTAATTAGTGTTCTTGGAAGGGTTAGTATGATTTTTGGCTAAACGCCTTTTGTTGTATCGTAAGTGCCGTGGTCCAGCTACCACCGGTTCCTCAACAGCCTTGAAGGTTATGGGAACCTCCTGTTCAGTGTGAAGAGTTCCTGCCTTTTCTTGTTCGGTTGTGATATCATCCAGCACTTCCTTCATTCTAATCTTAAATATTTGGCTGAAATTTGGTTGGCAAACTCCTTGTCGGCCTCTTCCTGAGATCGGAACTCAGCAACCCGAGAAATATGCTCCTTAATCTTAGCTTTCTCATATGAGGTATCCATCTTAACTTCCTTCATTCTATCCATACATTTTTTGTGAAATTAAGTTGTCGCTCCAGAAGTATCATGTAAGCCAACTCCTTGTCGACCTCCTCCTGGGACCGCTGTTCTGCTATCCATGGCAAATAATCCTTCATTAATGGTGAAGATCTGATCGAAGGGAGATTCTTTCGCTAGTCAAGAGACTGAGTCTCGATTCTCTCATTGCCCTCGCTAGAAGTACACTTGTCGTCCAGAGTCTCCGGTTGAGTCTCTTCTCTCTCTTCGTTATTCCCGAGGATGTTTGACCCCGGCTGATATTCGGTTTCCGAGGTATCATCCGTCGTGGCCGACGTCATATGTTCGGTAGCCTCTGATCTCGGAGACCTTCCGTTTTCTGAGATTTCGATAGAGGAATCTGCCTCTTGGGTGTCATCTTTGGGGGTCAATCTGGAGGTCTGCACCGTCCCAAAGCCCATGAGTCATTAGCCTCCACAGAACTACCTACCTCAATGTGGTCCGTAGATAGGATATCAAATTTATTAGTGAGGTTGATTCCTATATTTTTGGTGCACTCTGGCTCACTTTTCTGGGGGTGTACTTGACCAGAAGGGCGTCCAGTGGTGGCCTCTAATCGTAGATGGGAGCTAGGGAGCGGGAGAAGTGGGGGGTTTTGACTATCCGGTAGGCTGGGGCCGTCCACAAAAGACGTCTTCTTCTTCAGTTCCGGGTGAGTTCTGAAGCAGAGCTCGGTGGAGTGACCTCGTCTATGATAATGCTTGCAGAATATGATATTATTATCATAAATGATTTGTTGAGTATGCATCTTACCGCCAAGTGAGATTTGAATAGATTTGGAGAGCTCCTTCGAGATATCTAGCTCCATGCAGATTTTAGCATAGTTGGCTTTGGAAAGGTTGCGGGTTTCTTCTGCCATCGCAACATAAGTCCCAAAGGAATTAGCGATCCGCTTCATAGCAGCGGGGACGAAGCAAATAAGTGGTGGGTTAGGTAAGGTGATCCAGGCGGAGACAATTGTCACGACCCGCACCCGCTTTTCGGATACGAGACGTGTCCAAGCCAGCCTACGCCGCAGAGTCGGCGGTAGAACGCTGTCAAGCCCGCAAGAAAATAAATGCTCAAAAATAAACATTTGCCCACCACTAAAAACGTGTCACGACCCGCACCCTAGAATTAGGGCACGAGAACGTAACAACGCCCAGCCTACGCCGCAGTGTCGGCGGTAGAACGCTGTCCTAGGTCTCAATGCATCTAATAGTATAAGACTAACAGTTTATACTCTCCGAATGGGGGTGACATAGCAGATACATACTCAATCACATCTAGGGTAGAGCATAAAGGAAGATAGATAAAACATGAAATCCAAAAGAGGTACAACAGAGAGAAATCTAAGTGTCTAAGATACAAACTCCGAATACATCTCAAAACTGAAATACAGTAATCCATAAAATAATACATCTCCAAACAACTAAGAAAAGCTATCTAAACAACCTCTAATGGTCTCCTCTAGGCTAGCAGGCAATCCCAAGCATCTGTAAAATTTGTCAACGTATCCTGTCAGGAAAATGAGCAAGTACAAAACACCAACAGCAGTTCCATGTGAATTGAGAAATACTATAAGAGACAGTAATAATGAAATACAAGACAAAGAGTAAAGGCGACTTGGGAACCATTCGAAAACCGAGTTACAACCCTTAAACCAAACAAGGACCGGGGTTGTAACCCTTCTTCCAAATAGAACCTAGTCCCATAATCAAGTACGGTATAAAAGCAGGTAGAGCATATGAGAAATGAATCATAGCAGGGTAAAAGTACAGTAAGTAAAGCTGAAGCTGGAATATAAGACATGACAAATAAAGTAAAAGTGGTTTGAATTATTAGAGTGATATGTGATCGGCTAAAAGGTAGTAATGCCGCGTTATCCACTTGGCTCGGCAATCCGCGGGAAACTCAACGGAGAATCATGCCGCCCAACCTGGATAACCGGGAATGGTATCTGCGACACCCTACGTGGAGTGAGGGTGACGCTAGCAAATATAGTTACAATAGGGTTTGATCACATACCCCCAATAATTCCCCCATTTTCCCCGAATAGTATAAATGGATCTGGTCATGGCACGTCATGACGCGGGATTCCCTAAGAGGGGAGCTAATCCTCTTCTGGAATCGGCGTCAATACAAGTACAAGAATCAAGACCAATCAAGTACCAATATCCCAAGAGATCCAGGAATGACATCTCATGACCAGAATCCGTTAATACTAGTCCGTGAACTATCGTGTCGAGAATCAAGTAAGACACTACAACTGAATCGGATATAGTAGATATCAAGACAATGAAAACTATCAGTGAATGTACTCGCCTGCGGTCCTGAGCTGATAAGTATAGAGGGTCCAACTGAAGCCACAGAGTCCTATTTAAAGCAACACAGGTCACAA
Source organism: Iris pallida (assembly GCA_029216955.1). Taxonomy (NCBI): domain Eukaryota; kingdom Viridiplantae; phylum Streptophyta; class Magnoliopsida; order Asparagales; family Iridaceae; genus Iris; species Iris pallida. The sequence continues at coordinate 19,111,670 of JANAVB010026199.1, forward strand.
AGTGTTCAAGTTATATTAATGAATTTCTACAAGAAATCTATATTATTCTAGGTTCTTCTAAGTTAAATTAACTCTAGGTCAACTCCGGTCAATAATTTAGTCAAACTTGGTCAAGCGTTGACTCACAGTTGACTTTGGGTCAACTGATCAACTTTGGTCAAACAGGGTCAATCTAGTCTAATTATTGAAAATATAAAGTGTACTTCGTTATTCGTACGTCGAAACTTACGACACGTAAATCGAGATAAGAATATCAATGGTAAGGTTGATAATCTTATTACAGTGATCCACGTGCCCATCTTGTCAATTTCAGCGATGTGAGATCACTGGAATTGACTGAGCTCAGTTTCGTTGTACTAATCTCGAAATACAAACATTATAAGAATTAATTATTAATTAATTATTAGAAAGGTTAAACTCAGAGAAACTATCAACAAACATTGTCGGACGATGAAATGAACATCGCCAACGTGTCCAGAATGGTCAAATTAGCTAGGATAGCCTACCCATCGGTCCAATTTGGACACAAGGGCAAAAAGATAATTTCGGGCCAAAACGGTGTCCGTGTCGGAGCCGTTTTGCACCGAAATACGTGCAACAAAACAAGTCTACAAAATATAACAAATTATATGTTCACGCAACCAGAATGTCGATACGAACCCAACGGTATCTCCAGAATTGGATTCCGTTGACCCGATCTCCATTTGGCCCGTTGACCAGAACTTGGAATTCCGGTTTGCACGGAAATACGTGCCGGAGCCAAGGTTCTCAAAACTTAGCAAAATACCTGTCAACGAGTCCAGAATGACGATACGAACTCAATGGTATCTCCGAAATTGGATTCCGATGAGCCGATCTCAAAATGACCCGTTGACCTGGACATTGGTATCTGACTTGCACCGAAATGCGTGCCCGATCCGATGTCCACCAAAATCTAGCAAATTATATGTCAACGAGTCCAGAATGACGATACGAACTCAACGGTATATCCGGAATTGGATTCCGATGAGCCGGCGTCAAAAAGTCCCGTTGACCCAGAAAGTGGGACCCACTTTGCACCGAAATACGTGCCCGGGCCCACGTTCTCCAAATCTAACAAATTTTATATGAAAACATGCCAAAACGACGCCACAAGTCTAATGGTGGTGTCAGAAATGAAATCTGGAGTCCCGTGTTCAAAAATGAAATTTTACAAGTTGGAAATTATGAATTCGGACGGCCAACTTTGGCGTCGAATTCAACCAATCAAACAAGCTCAAACTGAAATGAAATCTAAAAGGGGCAGGAAGAGGGTTATACCAGCTTCGCACCGGAACTGGTAGCACGCCAAACGGAGCTGCGGTGGAGGAGATACAAGCTGACGAAGTTGGCCCCGCAAAACTGTCCAAATTTAATACAATTTAAATGGTCAACTTGGTGGCCGGTTTTCATGTATCAAACGATAAAATTAACGGACGAAACTTGACATGAGCGAAGGTGGATATACCGAGATTGCGACGGAGTGAAGAAATCGCCGATCCAACGGTCGGATCTCCGGAAAAACGCGCGCGAAGTTGCTGCGACGGGGCGACGTCTCAGCTACGTTTCCGGGCTCGTCACGACGGGAACCCGTGCCAAACGCACGGATCGCCTCGACGGCGCGTCCCGGAGGACGATGGCCGTCAGGGAACTATTCGTTGGAGTTCGCCGGAGTGGGGCCACCCACGGGGGGGGTCGCCGGGGCACGACGGCCGGCGGCGGCGCGACCAACGCGGCCAGCGCGCGCGCGAGGCTTGGCTTCGCTGCTGCCATTGTGTTGCTGCACCGCAGCTGCTGTTTTGCACGGCGACGAGGCCCAGCCTAGCCCGGCGGAGGGCGACAACTCGCGCGGCGAACGCGACAGCGAGCACCGCACGGGGAGGGGAGTGGTGGCGGAAAGGCTCGGTGGTGGTGGTTGTTGAAGACCAAGGTGATGGTGGTGATGAAATGGAGGAGGAAGAGGAAGAGGAGATGAAGAGGTGGCCGACGTGGTCGGGGCAGGGCGGTCCGGCCAGGGGCGAGGTCGGCCAAGGAGGAGACTGGCTGTCGACAATGGTGGTCGGGGTGGAATGGTGTGGAGGAGCTGGTTGTTGTAGGTTGTTGAAGGTGGTGGCTGCTCTTGAAGGAGGAGGAGGAAGAAGGTGGAGGAGGAGAAAGAGATCGGCCATGCTCGGCCAGGGAAGGTCGAGCTCCGGCCATGGAGCTCGGGTGAGGAGGAGGAAGGAGGTTGGGATGCATGGCTGCTGTTGCATGGTGATGTTTAAAAGAGGGAAGAGGGAAAGATGTGGATAAGTTATTAAAGTGGAGAGAGAAAAAGAGTGGATAAGAGAGAGAGATGAAAAAAGTGCTCTCCACATTTGTTAGGGCCGGCCAAGGCTGAGAGTGTGGGGAAATTTCATGGGAGAAATTGAATGGTGATGATTTGTTTGGGAAAACAAAGGGCTAGGATTAAATTTGTTGGAAAAAGGATCATTCCATGGAATTAAATTCAAGGAAAATTCCCATAAAATAATATAAATAGATAAAAATGAGAAATTAATATTTTTGGACAAGAAAAATGTGAGGGCATCACGATGGAGAAAATCATGGAGCTGGACTGGGCTCGGTGGAGCCGGATTGGACGAAAATTGGACATCGAGCAAAAATAGAATTAAAATTAGGAAACGATGATCATGAGCAATTAAGTAGCACATGGGGATTCCAATAAATGGGACACAAGTGGCGGACGGGTAGTAGGCTCAATGTGGGCCATGTCCATAATTGGGGCTGACAGGTTTTGGTCGACAGGGGACCCACAAATCAAGTTGGAAAGTGAATGTGACGCCGTGGCCTGAAATAAAATCGGGTCACGCGTCGGGAAAGTTGTGCGAATCAAATGGAGCTCAAAATGACATGAATGAGTGGGAAACAAAGGTCATGGGTGACGAGCGTCTCGAGTAGATCATCAATGAGGAGTTGGTTTCAAGGAAATGATTGGTCTGGCGCTCCCAATTTAAATGTCATGGTAACGCGCTGAAAATGATCAAGGAAAAAGTGGGAAAATAAATATCAATCAAATGGTCTAAACCGACCCGAAGTTCAGCGAAGCAGAAAGAGCACAAGAGAACAAGTTTGGATGGGACACTATATACCGTCATGAAGGTAATCGTGTCCACTCCAAAACTCGTGAAGAGGATTTCCAGAATTGAACATCCCTGATACTCCAAATATCAATGGCACGGAAAAGTACACTTAAGAAAAAATAATTCAATAAATTATTTAATGAAACCAATAAATTAGAAAATAAAATAAAATGAAAAAAAAATCAACCCGAAATTCAGGGTGCTCACATCCTACCCACCTTATAAAAATTTCGTCCTCGAAATTAAAATGTCCATACTCCCTCTAGGTCAAACCCCCAAAATCAAAGTCGCAGATTAAAACAAATCATGTGATCAAAAGGACGACATACAGGGTCATGGCATACGGTGGTAGTAAGTCTCACCTAGGTATACTAGTCATGCTAATCAAAACGGTTATAGGGTATCAAACACACAAGCAATCCAGGGTGCTAAACAAAAGGTTACAGAGACAACAAACCATCAAAACTGTAAGGCAGTCTACCATCCTATATGAAAACTGGTACTCATCAAATAAAATGAAGGTAACTACCAATTATCTGAAAAAGTACTATTCAAGGAAAAATCAAAATCACTAGTTAAGGAATAAAAGTCAATTGCATCGAAATCCAATCACAATATATACAGAGCGTTAAAGAGGGAAAAACTAGCATTATGTGTATGGGGACATGTTCATATGGTTAGATAGTAGACGTGTGTGTACGTGAATACATATGAAATTGTACATGAGAAATTGGGTTCCAAAAATCCGTATTAAGGGTTAATATGCACACAGTCTCAGATTAACAATTTCAAACACAAAACTCAACTAAAAGTTTTTTTTTTTGAATTGAAACTGCATGTATAACATGCATGTGCAGTGATGTAAACATAACAAATAACACAAAAAAAAAAAAATTTATTTAAATTACGAATTTAAACTGAAAAAGCAGAAAACCAGGAATATTAGAGTTTTGACAATTTAACATCAACAACATATTAATGGGTATTTAAACAGGTGGAAAATCAAGTGTAGCATGCATACGTGTCCACTATATCTATATACTCATATATTCTCATGTCCCAAAAAAAAAAATTTAATTCTACGCTAAGACTAACATTTAGATTCCTACCAAAATTGCAAGCAGGTGATTGACGAAATCAAGACAGTTTTATTATTATTATTATTTAATACAAGAATAATAGCAAGAAAGAAATAACGATAAAATCTATTTTGCTTATCTATTTAAAAATGGAACCGTTTTGAAATCCAGAGTTAAAATATCAATTCAGATAAAGTCTAGCAAAATCAACGATTCATTGTATTAAGAAGAAACTCATAGCAAGAAGTTACGCAAAGGTTTATAAAAATAGGCAACCTACTCTTAAGTTAAATAATGAGAAGCAACAAAACAAGACAATTAATAATAAAATAAAAATATTTTTTTTTTTGAAGGACAGAAACAAAGTAGAGAAAACGTATTTTGAAAACATTTAAGGTACAATCTGATAATTATATGCGTCTGTCCAAAATCATGGTACTCTAAATCCTCGTCATACTAGTAAGCAAGGCTACGATAATCACAGAGTCCTTGACTTGGACATACACCTCTAGAATCATGGTATTTAACATTTTCGCGGTGCCGCGCGCTTGGCTGCGAAAACCTTAAATTCCCATACCCGAGAAATAGATCCAAGTCAGACTATATGTCCTCACCATGCTGGCTAATATGACTGTAGAAGACTAGACTCCACAACTTAGATGACCTAGCCCATATAATTTCATCTTGACAAAATTAATTTAAATCAACAACGAACACTCAAAAATCAATTCAAATTCATCAACGAACATCAAAATCCAAAAATGAACAAAAATCCATGAAAATACAAACTCGAAGACACATTTCTAATTTATTACAACATTTACAACATTTAAAATTAAAGGAAATATAAGGCTTTAGAATTAATGAAAATGATACAACTGTTTTCTATTTCTAGGTCGTCTTCAGCATACCCCAAGTCTCCCAGTGCTAAGAATGATCGCGGCTAAACCTGAAAAATGTTGGTTTCCAGTCAGGAATGGAACAAGTACACAAACCGACGACAATGCAAAATATAACAGAATTAACAAGACATGAAAATAGCATATGAGATATGAAAGCTGGAAAGAAAACTGATGACATAGCACGATAGAGAAGTAAACAAGGAAAAACTAATAAAAGACATCTATCTAGGTGGTGTGAAATATTTGTTTCGACATGTGAACGGCTAGGGGGTAAATCCGGCTCACTGCACGTGTCGTGTGCAGCTGCTATCATGCAATAATAGACATTTTGGGGATATTTCTGGGTAGTTCACATGTGTACTAAGATATTTCCCCTCCCGACTACTCCGTGTGACGAGCGTGTCAACAAGCAGCAAGATATATGTATAGACATGAAATGAAAAGACTACTATAAATCGGAAAGCAATCAGAAAGTGCACTTGCCTGAGGTCCTTAGCTGGAGAAACCAATAGTAATATACCATACAATGAGCCACAATCAGTCAACACATGTAGAAGTCTCCGGATGCTGAAATAAACAGTACCAACGTTCTCAGAATAGTTAAATTAGCTAGGATTGCCTGTCCTTAAGTCCAATTCTGGCCATAGGGGCAAAACGGTAATTTCGGACAAAAACGATGTCCACCGTTGGACCCGTTTTGCACCGAAAAACGTGCCAGAGTCAACGGTCTCTAAAGTCGTCAAACTACATGTCTACGGATCCGATTTTCCGATACGAACCCAACCGTATGTCCAGAGTTGAATTTCGGCGGACCGTGCACAAAATCGTCCGTTGAGTCCAATATAGTTCATTTGGCAGGGTCGGTATGAAGGGTTTTGAGTTCACAAGAAAATAGAAATATTATTAGTTACGATCAGAAAAATGATTTGACTAAGAGTTTAAGGTCAAGAATAGAGTTCAAAATATGTGTTGATTATATAAAATATACATATCTAATTATACCATATTATATATGTATATAGGTCTGGCTCAAAGTATTTAATTGAAAACAAAGGCTAAGCCGAGCCCAAGAGGAGGCAGCACAATTAACCCTAAACCATGTTAAGCTAAACCACGTGAAACCCCAAATTAACATTTATTAGCTAACATTAATACATTAAAAAAAACTAACATTTATAACAAGATTAATAACTAAATGGTAGATGTTAAAGATTGCTGGGGCTGCTGCCATCAATCATTCATCCTAAGTCCTTGCAAGAAAACCTAACATCTAGATCACCCTATATTATTACAATAACGTAAAAAGAAATAAAACAAAGTCAACCTTCTACTTAAAAGCAAAAAGAGGGGAGGGGTACTTCACTGTTAGGTTTATCAATCAATCCTCTCCAAAATCAATTTCCTAATGAAATCGAGGGAAAGAGGCTTCTTTATGGCTCATTTCATTTCGATGAATGAAGACTCAGAAGAAAAGGGAAAAGGAGGGAGAAAGAAAGGGGGAATGCTCACAGTGGGTGGATCGGAGCAGAGTCGGCGCTCCAAGCGACGTGCGGCGGTAGTTTGCCGGAAAGTGCAGCCGGTGCCCGAGGTCGAGCGCAGACGGAGGTCAAGGCTGGCTAGCGCGGGGTTCCATGCCGACGGCGCGATCGTCGTGCCCGAGGAAGCTCGGCGCGAAGAGCAGAGCGCTGGGCTCTGGAAGCTTTTAGAGAAGGTAGGACGTGGGAGGACACGGTCGCCGGGCTTCGGCAGTCGGCAGAGAACGGTGGCTTGCCGGATCTGGCGTTCGCCTGCGCGGGGAGGTATGATGAAGACGGAGGCTAAGTCTGGATGGCGCCGGGGACTTGATCGAGGCGGCGTCAGGTAAGTGTTGGTGGTGGAGTTGATGGATTCTTTGGCCTTGAATGAAACTGTATAGCCTAATATTCTCTACTACTTCAAAAGGACAATATCATACATGGTTTAAAATCTGGGAGCGTGTGATATGATGCCTTCATCTTCAGCATGTCCGCTTGGTCTCAAGTGAAGACCCCAAAATTATTGGTCTGAACTGGCACGGAGAGGAGCGCTCGGCGAGTTCATCGAGAAGCGTCGGGTCGGGTACAACGGCTCGGCAGGTCCTTGGTGTAGGTTATGGCTTGCGTCGCGAGCAGTGCGACGAGTCACGCGTCGATGGCGGCGACTTGGAATGCGGCTTTGCTTCTTGAGGTAGCGGGCAAGGCCACGACCGAAGGGAGCAGCGTTGGGTTGATCGAAGGGTGGTTGAACATGCTATGCGAGAAATCCGTCACCACATCGGCGGGTTCGACCGACACATGAGGATCGCTGTGGCGAATTTCCAATGAATGTCGTGGTCGCATAGGCTGGGTTGGATCGTGCCAAGTTCCGAAGGGAAGTTGGTGGAGACCGGCTTGGGCGGCTCTAACTCAGCGGAAGGGTGAAAAGAGAGTTGGTGGTGAGGGGTTTCGGTCTCGCAAGATGGGAAGGAGTTATTGAGATATGAGGAAAAAGGAAGGCTCTCAATATATATGGTTTAGACTTTTAGTTTGATCAAGACATTCAATCTTTGTAGATAACCCTCTTCTCCTTATTTTAAATTCAAATGAACATTTAAAATAATTAAGCTAATCCAATCTATTAAGGATAATAATATTAATTTAAATCACCAATCAATATTTACCAAACTAATTTGAATATATGAATTTAAATTCAAATCAATGAAATGATCAAACTAAATACTCATAATAATATTTTATATTTATCAACTAATTAAATTCATTTAAATTTAGATATCCAATAGCTAGTTAGATAATATTCTATGTTATCAATGTATATATATTATATATATAATTCAAAAATTCTGTCTAAAATACCTATAAAAAATCTTTTATTAATTAGTAGAAAATATTCTAAACCACTTTAGAAATCCTTATTCAGCTATTCTAAAACAGTGTCTGCATCAATTGATTTGTTCATAATAAGGACCTAATAATGATATCATTCAATTTTATTTTATAAATTCAAATTGCACAATATTTCATAATAATAAATCTACCAGTTAAAATCTATCTCCATAAAATCTCATATATTTTGAAAAATCTCTTTTCTACTCTATATCAATTATATACAAAATATTATTTTCTACTTGGAAAATATTTAAAACCAAAATAAATATTAAAAAAATCCGGAAAGAGGAGTTACAACAATCGTCGAGTCTTCCTTAGTGTTAAAATCCAGGGTCCACTTCACAATTCTCAAGAGGTTAGAGTCTATCATGTCGTTGCCTCTGGACCATACCAAGTTATGATCAGCTTCTGATGATAAGTGAAGGAGGATATGTTTGGGTTCCATCGGGTCTACCCTGAATACAGAGACGAGGCCCCAAGCAGAGATGGCTTCTTGGACACGCAAAAACTTCGGGCACCCGGAGGGGAATTTGAGGATGAAGGTGTAGGAGAATATTCCTGATATGGACGATAATTCTTGGGGGGAGAGAAATGGACGGTGATAGCATGAACGTTAATCGTGGGGGGATACACGAAAGCTGGAAGCTCAACATCTAGATGGAACGGAGAAATCTTGACAGGAAGGATGGGCCTGACAATGTCTGCGTAGGAGCAATTCGGTCGAGGCACCGATAAATGCTCCACTTGAGGCTTGAAACCCGAAAAGGTATGCACATTGGACTGGTGCGAGTTGGCAGAGCCGGGAAGGGCGCTGGGATAGCCTCGACGGGACAGAGCATGCTACTAGCAGGGGCTGAGGCGAGCGCGGGTTACGCAGGGAAGCAACTAGAATATGTGCGTGGGTATCGACGCTGAAGAAGGGGGAGCGCCCTCGATAGTCGGAGGAATGGGTGGCGCTTGGAAGAACGATACTGAAGCGGACAGATCAGCGGGGGGCCTTTGGCGCACGGGTCTGCGCCGCGTAGTAGGGGGCCTCAATAGAGGATGGTGCATCCACAGTGGATGGTGTAGCAAAGGAAGGCGCAGGGGCCTGCACTATCCAGGGAGCCAGCCAGGGAGGGAGGCTTATGGGGGTTTGAATTTGAATTCAAACTGAAGGGGCAGGAAACATCGGGCACGCTGGAAATAGCACAGCCAAAGGACAGGTTACCGGCGCCATCCGACACGGCCAAGGGCTGGGAGACACCGCCTGCTGGGTTAGCTGCGTTCATCCATGCAAGGCCGGCCGGAGGAGGAGGCGAGGGCGTAGAGCCTACCGAAGCTAGCAGGCCTAACGGAGTGGGTATGACCGCCGACAGAGAGGCGACCGCCATGGAAAGGGAGGGAGTCCCTGCCACTAGGTGCGGGGCGAGGGAGGGCACCAACGAGGGAGGACGCCTCCGGCGGGAGTCTTGGCCAAAGGCGCCCTACACCACGGTGGAGGGACCACCAGGATCCACCTGATGCTGGTGAGGAGCTACGCCGTGAGAGCAGACACTGCGTTAAGCCATCGGAGAAGGAAGCCAGAGAGGGTAGGCAGGCTGGGGAAGGGCTACCAAGCCGCCGAGAATGCCAAGAACCTTAACTTACCGCTAACGCTGAAGACCCGCCGCGAAAGCGGCTGGCAGCAGCCTACCGGAGAGGCGACCACTGGATCGCCCCTAAATCGCCTCAGAATCGCCACGTGTCACGACCCGCACCCAGTGTAGGGCACGAGAAGTGGGTACGTCCAGCCTACGCCACAGTATCGACGGTAGAACGCTGTTCTAGGTCACAATTAAAACTAAATACAATATAATATACTCTCCGTACGGAGGACAATCACTGCAGGATACAACTCAATCACCAAAATTAGAAGTAGCACGATAAGATAACTATGAACCCACAAAAGAAGTACAACAGAGAGAAATAAATCCCGGTGTTACCCACACCAACTCAAGCAAGCATAAAATAAATACAACTCAAGACAACAGAAAATAAAATAAGAACAACTCTAGCAATCAACTCCAACCTCTACTGTGTCTCCTCTAGGCTAGCAGGTAACCTCCAAGCTATCTGTAAAATTTTATCAATAGGTCCAGTCAGGACAGGAGCGAGCACAGTACATCTCACGCAGTTTATATCATGACAGGAATATAATACAGGCAATAGAGTAAGATACATGAAACGCTGAAGAGTATACATGAATTAAAAGAGAAGACTGTAAAGAAATTTCTACTATAAGTAAAGAGCTACAGTGAACTAGTGATTTAGAGTACAAGATAGACATGTGAACAGCTTGATAATAAACATGAGAGGTTGTACATAGCTACACTACTTTGAAATTGTCCACATGACTATTTATACTCCAAGATAGCTACTAACTCATAGCCTAAGTCTATGCAAATCAAGTATCCAAGATAGCTACTAACTCATAGCCTAAGTCATTTGCTAAACCAAGCACAAAACTAAATCATAAGCTAACAAGACACACAAACTTAGTCATATAATGTATATATATTATTCACATTCACATATTCATATGCATAGATATATATAGAAAAGTAATATATATATGCACATACATATATATAGAGAGAGAGAAGGAGAGTTAAAAGAGTAAGTATGTGTGTGTGTGTGTGTGTGTGTGTGTGTGTGTGTGTGTGTTTAGCATGTGTGTGAAAGGATATGTGTTAATGTTCTCAGATTTAGTGATAGGTAGGTGTATGTGACATGGGATACATGATGTCAAAGGGTGTATGAATGCATGTGTGTAAAAGGTTATAGGTTAACTCAGTTTATAGAAATGCATACATACATACTTACATTGTATACATGCATACATACATATCATATATGCATACTTGCATTCATTCATGCACCTATACATACATACAAAGATGCATACATACATATTTGAATACATTATATACATTGCATACATGCCTACATACATATCATATATGCATACTCTACATTATATTACATTCATTCCTGTATACATGCATACATATAATATATACATACAAAATCATATATTTAACTCAAAATATATGTGAATACACACACACACACACACACATGTAAGTATGATATTTCTAAGTGTCCGGAACGCGTTTGTCATTTCGAAACTTCAAACGGATCGCATTTTCGTGTCCGGAAGCTTCCGAAATCACGAAAACACCGAAACGCGTTTGTCTTTCGGACAGCTGACACTCAAATAGTTTTACAAAAATTTCCAGAACAAATTTGGCTTATTAAAATATATATTTGGAAAGCTAACTTTGATACGGTTCTTTTTAAAAAAAACGGGAGATAAATCAGATTTCTAAGCTAAAAGTTATGATATTTCTAAGTTGCTTTGGTTAATAAAAATACGGATGAATATTATGATGAATTTGAGTTGTTTTGGACAAAAGAAACACATGTAGGCCAAGATACTTGGATACCAACATAGGTATCCAAATGAAACTCATTCAAACCATCCTAACTAAGATCAATCCACTCTCTAACCATTCTAAAATTGAATTTAAATATCTATTTAAACTATTAGCATACAAACATACACATGGGATGTCCTAATTTGGGATCTATTGTCACGTCCCGCTCCCGTAGGAGCAATCGTCCTCGCTAAGGCGTGATGCCGCACGAGCCTAGATTGCGCTCGTGCAAGGCAGGTTCCATAACGGCCGATTACAGCGGCGGCGGCGGGGTCGTCGCACAGAAGTCCCAAGCAGATACATTGAATATGCAGCATAAATTTAGAACAAACACACATGAACACAAGTCATTCAAAAGAAACTCTTTTATTGATATTGAATACAAGATTACATTTGTGGGCATAAGGCCAAATTACAAGTCTCTCGTGCTCACTTTTCTCTCATTTATAAGTCACTCTGCTCTCTCTCATCTCTCGATACAATTGCTTGAGCCAGCGGAAGCTTGGGAAGGCGATGTCCATACATTATGTCCTGTATAAGTCTTCAATCCATGCGGCCGCATGCTTCGAGTCGACAAGGAACTTCGTGCCTCGACGCATCCAAGCGAGCTTCGCGCCATGAGCTTCTACCTGTGCCTGCACATGAACACTGTGTGGGTGTCAGTACTCAACTGTACTGGTGGAGTGAGCTCCTCGCCCATCCATACAAAACCGACACGTTCATTTACTTTATGCAGCTTAAACCCTTTCAATTGTCTTTCTAGTCTTGCCTTAGGATACATTTTAAATAAGACGTCTCGGCCTATACTTAGCGATGCAACGACAAGGTCGTACAACGACGGGGTCGTGCTATAATGCCAACATGCGTTTCGATCGAGGCAGTGCCTCATTACTCAAGTACTTGACCGAACTACAACTCAGGACGGCAGGGTCGTGCCGTATTCTATTCGTAACTTAACATATTCGGGACAGTGCTTTGCCGAGGAGCAACTTAAGCGCACTCGGCCGTGCCAAGACCTTTACTTGAACTCAAGCCTACTAGACCAATTCTCGTGCTAGCGACGTCAAGGGGGAACGACTCGTGCAGGTCGTGCCTCTAGACTTTGCTGAGACTTATCCGTGCTTCAAGATTGAGGCCGTGCCTCGCAACATATCAAGACTTATCATGCTACCGCCTTACGGCCTTCCTGTTTAACTCATTTGTTAACTTAGACAAGACTTATGAACCATAGTGACGAATCCATGAACATTTCGACACCATCTAACGTGCCAAGCACGGTGCCTATGCAGCAGTCCAGTCTTAGGCCCAGACATTGTATTATATACTAGACCAGCATTCAAGTTCTAGACTCAATCCAAAGGCATACACGCGGTGTGCCGCTATCTGCCGACATATCTACATGAGGAGGTCACTAGCAATTTCAAGCTATCTTGGACATGGCTCGTGGGATATCGGCCTGTACCGACACGGGTAGCTAGCCCGGTGGGGTCGAACTCTCCCATGCGGTCATCCAGCATCCTACTTTGAGCCACACTCGCTTCCCCCGGGCCGAATGATCCCGGCGCCCCGGTAATCACTCGAAAAGACTACACCCTGTCGACAAGTTGTCCAATGACCATGCATACTCGATCTATCCAGTCTATCCAGTCCTTTCTTAACATGACCATGCATTCCTTCTTTCTATCGAGACATAACGAGACTCCCAAGCCGTGGGACCGATCTCGTGTGCTGGACATATCAAGACTTAGCGGGACTCCCAAGCCAGGGGACCGATCTCGTGTGCGGGACATATCATGACTTAGCGAGACTCCCAAGTAGCGGGACCGATCTCGGCGACAACCAGTCGCGTGGACTTCCTTTGTTCGTGGCAAGCTTTTCACAAAACCGATCGTAACTCGTGCCTTAGACAGTCCTGGTTCTATAGGCGACGCTAACGCTCAAGTCATATACTTATACGACGAGCCTTGTTCTCAAGGGGCTACGCGACTTGACAACCGCAGATAGAGCGGGACAGTGCTAGAACTGGCTTCGATAGCCCAGCACAACTCTTATCTAACTTATTCGGGCAATGACTCGACGAGCGAAGGCTACGCCGAGCTCCGCATCAAGGGAACGTGCTATGCACAGGGTCGACATGAACAACCAAGTTCGTGCCTAGACTTAGCCAACGAGCCGTGTAAGACAACTTAACTTACGGGACGTGCGAAGGCTATGCCAAGCCTTACGGGATAGGACCGTGCATGCTTTATTAAGCATTCATACGGGCGACGCCTATGACTTAGGCTGATTCGGGTGTTGGGGCAAAACGACGGGACCGTGCATGCTTTTCAAGCATTCATGCAGGCGACGCCTAAGGCTTAGGCTACTTTGAGTGTCGGGGCAACTTAGCAACTTGAGCCAACTTCCTTCTTCCAAGCCACGGGAACGAAGGATCGAGTGTCATTTGAAAGCACGCTGAGCCGACTTCTATGTTGATCTGGACCATTTTCCATGTTCTAAGACATTTCGACCCGACGGGATTATTCCCTTAGCTATGTTGGTGCGTAGCTTTTAGATTAGCCTACCTGTGCAAGTTAAAAACATGCGCGTTATTAAGTGAAGGCTAAGATGAGGCAAGTTCACTGAAACTACCCCACCTGTGCGAGGAGTCGCCTCGGACGAGCGAGCCTTCGAGCAGCCGTTGCAAGGCTAAGTTCCAACGCCGTTGGTGTTTCGATTTCTCCGATTGACTTTGCGTGACGGGGCACTACAACATACACCACTCAGAACAAGTCTCGTCCTCGAGACTTTCCTGAAGGTAAGCCATCCTACCATTTCTAGGGCCAAGACTAATCGTGCCCAGGCGCGGGACTATCGCATACACTTCACCTACACGTTCCTTCGATTCCGAGCCACGCTCGCATGGCTATCAATCTTTTCGTTAACATGATTTCAAGATTTTGACACTCTCCCATCTTTCAAGTCTTGCTTGAACTTATTGTATCACTTGGCTGGATCGTGCACGCATTCCAAGCGTCCCAAAAATACATGCATTCAGCCAAGCCGCATGATAGAGAATTTGTCATTCTCACTCGAGTCGCCTCGTGCACATACCCAGGCGTCCCTAAAATATATGCATGTCAGCCGAGTCTCGTGAGCAGGGTTTTCTATGTTTTTGATTCATGCTATCCATTTAAACCAATCCTCAAGACCAATTCTTCGATTGATAACTCTGCAACAGAGGCGTCTCGCCTAACCGCTAGGCCAATCTTTACGAGGCTAAGTCAATGTCAGGATTGAAATCATAGTTTCCCAACAATAATGCCAATACTGACCCCATTCCTAGGGTCAAACCAAAGTCGGTAGTACAGAAATTTCTACCCAAGCTCGCGTCACTCAGATTTCTAACATCGAGTATGTTCACCTATTCGCATCAATACATTCGTTGCACATATTCGAGTCCATTCAAGTCACCAAGTCTAACCAATTCAAGTATTCGATCACGAGGTCGTCTAGCTTTAACAATATGTTGTGCCCCAATCTCACGCGAGTCCGATTATCCATGGTGGTTCATGAATCACCATGCAACGCACCCGCGGAATAATCATTCTCATCGGGGCGTAACTCTTGTTTGAGTTTAGACTAACTCATTCTCGATACGCGGATTGGACCTACTCAATCCTCAAGTTCAACCGTCAAACACGCTGATTCATTCTCGAGTCTGCCTTCGCGTCAAACCACAAGTCGAAGCAATCAGATTGCCACGCCATCCAAGTTCAATCACTCCCGCTGTATAAATCACCATAGCAGCGCTCACGCGGAGTGATCGTCCTAATCGGCGCGACGCATGTGCGAGGCTGGAGTTGCGCTCGTATAAGACAAGAATGTCGAAGTTGTGGTTATCGACGAAGCAAATCCGACCATTTTTATTTTTCATCCAATCCAAGTTCGATAGTCTGACCGTCATTCATTCAACTAGAAAATCCTCGAGCCAAGTTTAATCTTTTCTTCGACACGTTTCAATATTCCGAGTATAGCATCCATCGAAACAATGACATTTGCACGATCGTCATTCGCCGAGTCAGAGTACCCCCGAGTTATCGCATATCGATCTTTGATACGCCTCAATACCATCGACGATATGCGTAACCCGACGATCTTCCTTTGCAACCAATTTTGAGTCGTGCGACTGATACTATTGTCCGAACCGAATATTCTACAATCTCCTCGATATTCAAGATCAAGTTCGATCGCTATTTCTCAAGCTCGTTTCAAGATCGTTGTTCGAAACTCAAGTTACATTTCATTTGTATCAATCTGATATCGTACGCACGATCCTCTAAGTTTCCTCGATCAAGACCATTCATTTTCATTCATCGTTCCGAATCATTTCGATATCTTTTTCTAACTCGCGTTGCCTATTTGTAAGTTGTCCGAACGAGATGCTCGTTCGGGACATTCGAAGTCACGATCAACTAAGCGTGACGCGCTCTAAGGCTTTGCACGATCTCATCGCCTCGTCGACATACTCGTAATCCTCAATATTTGCTCGAATGATTTCCAAGACAAACCATACACCACTCGAATTCGAGCCATCCGATCTAGTCCTCAATCACGTTCGCGTCATTCGCTAAGACTTCCTTCGAATTCGTTCGACGAATCCCTAGCGTAATCGCTCACGTTGTATCGACGCGCTAGGTCGATCGCACTATTCCTCAAAATCTAAGTCAATCTTTTGCGCACGCCTAAGCGTTAGTTCGATACGTTCCTATCGATACACACTCTAAGTGCATCTTCGTTCCCGACCGAACGATACTTGATATCGCTCGCAACTCGTTTGCACCAAAAGTCGAGGTGCGCGATACGCGACGCAACTTAGCCAAAAGGTCGTGCGCATGGCTATCCCGTGCGGACTATATTTGAGTTTGCTCGCTCAATTGATAGGGTCAATGCATGACTAGTTAGGCACGCACGTGATATGTTAACTTAACATGTGTTTTCTATCAAGACAAGTTTGACACCGTTCGGCACAAAGGCCTCCCGATGCGTCCGGCGATGGCCTAACGATGCGTTCGATTGAACGCTTGTACGAGCTTTTGAAAATATTTAGACTTATTGTATGGACATGCCGAGGGACAATCGAGAGAGAGCGCACACTTCTTTTTCCAACGACGAGCATTCAAAACTGAAAATTCGATTTTGAAATCCAAGGACGTAAAGCCGTGCTCTGATACCATTATTTCACGCCCCGCTCCCGTAGGAGCGATCGTCCTCGCTAAGGCGTGATGTCGCACGAGCCTAGATTGCGCTCGTGCAAGGTAGGTTCCATAATGGCCGATTACAGCGGCGGCGCCGAGGTCGTCGCACAGAAGTCCCAAGCAGATACATTGAATATGCAGCAGAAATTTAGAACAAACACACATGAACACAAGTCATTCAAAAGAAAATCTTTTATTGATATTGAATACAAGATTACATTTGTGGGCACAAGACCAAATTACAAGTCTCTCGTGGTCACTTTTCTCTCATTTACAAGTCACTCTGCTCTCTCTCATCTCTCGATACAATTGCTTGAGCCAGCGAAATCTTCGGAAGGCGATGTCCATACATTATGTCCTGTATAAGTCTTCAATCCACGCGGCCGTACGCTTCGAGTCGCCAAGGAACTCCGTGCCTCGACGCATCCAAGCGAGCTCCGCACCACGAGCTTCTACCTGTGCCTGTACATGAACACTGTGTGGGTGTCAGTACTCAACTGTACTGGTGGAGTGAGCTCCTCGCCCACCCATACAAAACCGACACGTTCATTTACTTTATGCAGCTTAAACCCTTTCAATTGTCTTTCTAGTCTTGCCTTAGGATGTATTTTAAACAAGACGTCTCGGCCTATACTTAGCGATGCAACGACAAGGTCGTGCAACGACGGGGTCGTGCTATAATTCCGACATGTGTTTCGATCGAGGCAGTGCCTCATTACTCAAGTACTTGACCGAACTACAACTCGGGACGGCAGGGTCGTGCCGTATTCTATTCGTAACTTAACATATTCGGGACAGTGATTTGCCGAGGAGCAACTTATGCGCACTCGGTCGTGCCAAGACCTTTACTTGAACTCAAGCCTACTAGACCAATTCTCATGCTAGCGACGTCAAGGAGGAATGACTCATGCAGGTCGTGCCTCTAGACTTTGTTGAGACTTATCCGTGCTTCAAGATTGAGGTCGCGCCTCGCACCATATCAAGACTTATCATGCTACCGCCTTACGGCCTTCCTGTTTAACTCATTTGTTAACTTAGACAAGACTTATGAACCATAGTGACGAATTCATAAACATTTCGACACCGTCTAACGTGCCAAGCACGGTGCCTATGCTGCAGCCCAGTCTTAGGCCCATATATTGTATTACAGACTAGACCAACATTCAAGTTCTAGACTCAATCCAAAGGCATACACGCGGTGTGCCGCTATCTGCCGACACATCTACATGAGGAGGTCACTAGCAATTTCAAGCTATCTTGGACATGGCTCGTGGGATATCGGCCTGTACCTACACGGGTAGCTAGCCCGGTGGGGTCGAACTCTCCCATGCGGTCATCCAGCATCCTACTTTGAGCCACACTCGCTTCCCCCGGGCCGAATGATCCCGGCACCCCGGTGATCACTCGAGAAGACTACACCTTGTCGACAAGTTGTCCAATGACCATGCATACTCGATCTATCCAGTCTATCCAGTCCTTTCTTAACATGACCATGCATTCCTTCTTTCTAGCGAGACTTAATGAGACTCCCAAGCCGCGGGACCGATCTCGTGTGCGGGACATATCAAGACTTAGCGAGACTCCCAAGCCAGGGGACCGATCTCGTGTGCGGGACATATCATGACTTAGCGAGACTCCCAAGTAGCGGGACCGATCTCGGCGACAACCAGTCGCGTGGACTTCCTTTGTTCGTGGCAAGCTTTTCACTAAATCGACCGTAACTCGTGCCTTAGACAGTCCTGGTTCTATAGGCGACGCTAACGCTCAAGTCATATACTTATACGACGAGCCTTGTTCTCAAGGGGCTACGCGACTTGACAACCGCAGATAGAGCGGGACAGTGCTAGAACGGGCTTCGATAGCCCAGCACAACTCTTATCTAACTTATTCGGGCAGCAACTCGACGAGCGAAGGCTACGCCGAGCTCCGTATCGAGGGAACATGCTATGCACAGGGTCGACATGAACAACCAAGTTCGTGCCTAGACTTAGCCAACGAGCCGTGCAAGACAACTTAACTTACGGGACGTGCGAAGGCAATGCCAAGCCTTGCAGGATAGGACCGTGCATGCTTTATTAAGCATTCATACGGGCGACGCCTATGGCTTAGGTTGATTCGGGTGTTGGGGCAAAACGACGGGACCGTGCATGCTTTTCAAGCATTCACGCAGGCGACGCCTAAGGCTTAGGCTACTTTGAGTGTCGGGGCAACTTAGCAACTTGAGCCAACTTTCTTCTCCCAAGCCACGGGAACGAAGGATCGAGTGTCATTTGAAAGCACGCTGAGCCGACTTCTATGTTGATCGTGGGACCATTTTCCATGTTCTAAGACATTCCGACCCGACGGGATTATTCCCTTAGCTATGTTGGTGCGTAGCTTTTAGATTAGCCTACCAGTGCAAGTTGAAAACATGCGCGTTATTAAGTGAAGGCTAAGATGAGGCAAGTTCACCGAAACTACCCCACCTGTGCGAGGAGTCGCCTCGGACGAGCGAGCCTTCGAACAGCCGTTGCAAGGCTAAGTTCCAATGCCGTCGGCGTTTCGATTTCTCCGATTGACTTTGCGGGACGGGGCACTACATCTATCAAGTAGGACACAAGACATACATCTAAAATCCTCAAGAGAGCTCCAAATGGCCTCAAATTTGAATCTAAAGGGGACACATGCATGAGGATGGATCCTACGGATTCAAAACTAATTTATATGCAAAGGAAATCGATTTAGAGGACGAATTTTACCTATTGGGAGTAGAATCCCAATGAAATCCTTTAGGACATGGCTCCGATACGAAGATCCCTCAAAGTGGCCACTCCTGCTTGCACTTCTCTTCCAATCCTTGGTAGCACCCTTCCCTTGGAGAATGGGAATGATTGAGGGAAGATTTGGTGAAGGAATGATTTGATTTGGAGATCAAATCAAAGGGAAGGCTCTCTCAAATTAGGGAAGAACAAAAGGAAAATAAAAGAGGCAAGATTGTAATGAATGAAATGAATCATTCTCCCCTAAAGGTGGCTGTCATGAAAAGTCCATTAGGGCTAATGGAAAATGTCCTAATTGCCCCTCTCTAGTCTCATATGGTTAAGTCTAGACTAGGTTCAAGTTTGGGATCAAAATGATCTAGTTTTGAGTCTCTAACTTAACCATTCTAACATGATAAAAATTAGTCTAACTAACTGACTTAAATGTTGGGTTTTGTGGGCCATGCTTAACTTAATATTGGGTCCCATCTAGAGTTTAAACTACCCGGGTCACAATACAAGTCGGACCGAGACGAAAATCAAATCCGACTAAACAAATCTAATAAAAACAATATTAAAAATATAAAAATTTTCCAAAATATGAAAAATGACCAAAATCATAATACATCAATTTATATATTATTAAAATAATCTAAAATTTACCAATTAATCAAATCCTAAATAATTCAAAAGTCACAAAATGACCAAAATATCCTTAGCCTAAAAAGTTGTAAATAATCATTCTAATCACATGGTTAGGTCCCCATGGTCATGGTTAGTCTCTAGGCTCAACAGTTCTAGGATTCACTAGCTAACACATCAAAATTATAATTCACCAATTTTAAATAGTATTAAAATTAATTAAAAAATTTCATAAATCATAAATCCTATTATTAAATAATAAACTTTTACAAAAGTTCAAAATTACCCTCATTTTAGAAAAGTGGGTGTTACACCACAAAGAGAACTTTTATAGATATATTATTATTATTATTATTATTTATATATATAATAAATAATATATATATATATATATATATATATATATATATATATATATATATATATATATATATATATATATATATATATATATATATATATAAAATATAGGTAGATAAACACGCATACACAATTCCCACCGTGCTTATCAGGAGATACCATGACATAACACCACATATCCTATTTAGGACACATACACCCAATCTCGACCTAAAAATGATACAAAAATCCTTTTAGGGTCACGTATCGAACACTTGGTGCACAAGCTTGCGATACACCTAAGATATCCTACTAAACTTTGTCCGAATTCTACCAAATTTTATAGGAAAATCTAAAATATATACTAGAACATAATTAGGGCATTTATAAGCTAGTGTCATGTGTCATGTGTAATTGGGTATGTGCACCACAAGTGTAGGAGGACAAAAACCACCAAATTGACCCCGTGTCCTACCGTATCATGATACGACCTACACGTATCTATTTGTGGCACGAATCTAGACACACACAATCAAATCTACACTAAATAGACCTAACAAACCTAAGTAAACACTTGGTGCGCCATTCTCGAAATTTATCCAAAAATGACATAGAAACCTATGTAAAAGTCTCCAAATGATTCCAATGAAGCTCAAGCATCTCCCTATGGGTAGCCCTAATGCATGGGTGATTTCTAAATGACTAATTACACCATTTAGAATCCAAATACAAGGGTTTAATTTTAGAATTTTACCTTATTGGGAGATGGATTCCCAATGCAATGGCACTAGCGGACACAATCCTCAAGAATGGACACCTCCTTCAAGCTTCCCTCCTTCCAATGCTTCCTCCTTGCTAATCCAAGCTAAAGCCTCCTTGAGATGACACTAGAAATGGATTGGGAATTAATTTGAGAGTGGTAGAGTTTGGATCTTCTTTTCAAATGGAGAGAAAATTGAGAGAAGGCAAATTAGGGTTTGTGGAGTTTAATAAATGAACCCAAAGGGGGGTTTTATAGGGTATATGACAAGTCACTATTCCCCAATGCTAATGCAATGTAAAATGTCTAATAAGCCCTCATAATTAGTCATGAAGGTTTGTTTCAGGAAGGGGTTTATTTAAGGAAGGTTTTATTAACTAAAAGAAGGGTTTTTCTTGATCATTGCTCTCTAATTAATGGGTGCGCCAAGAATAACTAATTGGTTCACTAATAGTGTCATGACAAGTCTAGTTGGGTCCATCTATGTTTACTAACAACTAGTCTAACTAGTAGCTAACGACTAGCAACTAACTACATCATATATTTAATTATATACAATAATACCAATCATGGAAAAATAAAATAAAAATACAATCATTACAATTAATATAAAATATAATTATTAAATTGGTACAAGATAGGAAAAGACAAAAATACTCATATTTTGGAAAATGGTAGTTACACGGAGTCCTAAGTTGAAAGTTATGGCCTTATTAAGTTTTTATGCCTGTAAAAATTGAGGCTGGATATTATGACGAATTTGGACTATTTTTGGAAGAAAAAAACACATGTATGCATATGGTTAATCCTAGGTTCTTTCATGGTTAAAATTAATCAAGATCATAATTTTTAGAAGATGATTGGATTTTTCTTTGCAAGAAAACAATTGTTGAAACAATTTCAAGAAAAGGGTTTTGGATTGCTTACCAAGAATTTGTTGGAAACAGGTCTTAATTGCTTCTTCCTCGGTGCGCTCCTCCTTGCTTCCTCTTGATGTGCTCTTCCTCCTCCTCCTTGTTCTTGAGATGCTAGTGATGATGGTTTTGATAGGATTTGATGGTGAAGAAGGTGTTAATGGTGGTTTATGGAGATTGGTGGGGTTGGAGATAGTGGAGTTGAAAGTTTTTGGAGGTAGTACATGATTGGAAAGATGTATGGAAGGGATGAAAGAATGGGGGCTGATGATATTCGACTGGGAGAGAGGTTTTGATGAAGTTGTCGGTGGTGTGGAGAGAAGGAGATGATAGTTTTAGTGTTAGGGTTAGGTTTTCAGTTAGTACATATATATAGGCATACATAGGCCTATACGCTTGGGAAGTTGGGTTTATAGGCTTGGAACATGGGTTTATTGGTGGCCGACCCTATACACTACAAAAAATATGTTTTTAGCAGCAAAAATTGTCATTACTAAAAGTACAAAAATCATTGCTAAATCCTTTAGCACCGAAAAAAGATCGTTGTTTAACCCATTGTTTTAGGTGCGTGACCTAAAGTATTGGCAACGAAAATCTGAAGTCATTGCTAGATCCTTACCTTTTAGCAGCGTGGTTAATTTTTTCGTTGATAATTTCATGGACAAAGATATCGTTGCTAAAAGTGGAAGTCGTTTGCAACGTGTGTCTGTCGTTGTTAAAAGTTGCATTTAGCAACGACATTAATACGTTGCCAAATATATTTCTTTGGCAACGCATAAAAGTTGTTATAGACTGGATCTAGCAACCATATTAATGCGTTGCCGAATATAAGTCTTTTACAACGCACAAACTTTGTTGTTATATACTGGATTTAGCAACGCTACTAATACGTAGCCAAATGTAATTCTTTTGCAACAACAAAAAAATCGTTGCTATATGTTTAATTTAGCAACAACCTTAATAGGCTGCCAAAAATTTCAAAAATTATTATAATATTTGGCAAGGACTCAATTATTCACACAATAATTTAAAATTCCATTTAAAACATAATAGCATAAAGAAATTCATAATAAAATTTAAATGTCCTACGATCACATTCATCTCAAAATTAAATCTAAAAGTTATAAGAAAATGTTATAACATAACTAGACAATCGTTAGAATACATAAATTTGAAACATCACTACAAGCTCCTCCAAAAAAAAATCATGAGATATTGTTCTCTATAAGCATTTTGCTCCATAAACATCTGAAACATTTTCTCTATGCAAGCCGTAGCAGCTCGGGATTCTCTAATTTCTTATTCATCTCTAGCAGTTCTGCATTAAAACTCTCTTTCATCTATGTCGTCTCAGCCCTTAGCCTAGTCTATACCTCCAATGTTCTGGATGTTGTAGTAGAACGAGAGGTAGTAGGTGGCAAAGCATATACACCAAGACCCTGGACATAGCCTGATCGGTGCTTTAAGGCTTTCTCAACAACTTCGTCTTGTGTCAATGCCACGCCTTGTACTCCTGCCTCCTCTTGAATTGCCACCATCTTTTCCTGAAATTTCAATATGCATATATAGAACATGAAGCATTCCAAAAAAAAAATATATGTATACATATAGTTAGATTGCATAAGAGAAATTGCAAGCTCTCCAATAACTCCAATTTAATAAACTTAGAATCTATTAATCTCTACCATCTTTTCAATAATCATATATTTTTGTCTCACAACTCACTCGTTCAGGCTTGTAGTGCTGGCTCCCTGAATCCTTGCAATTCATCCTTGTAGTAAGAATTGAATATTGTTGTAGCCAAGAAAATTCCAAGGTTTTGAGACGAAAGAGAATCTTGTCCTTAAAACGAGTAGTCTGCACTTGCTTCATGTTCTGGGATCCTATACGACATCCCCAATTCTTCTCCAGAACATCTTCGTATTACATTTGCTCTTTGCATCAAACGGACTAGTGATTGGACTACTTCAGATACAGGTGGGCGGAACTCTGGCTTAGGCTGCACCATAGCTTGAAACCACAAGTATTATGACTATACCAAACAAGGAGAGAAACATAAGACAAGAGGCTGATATGTATGACTAAGGAATCATAGCTTGATAAAAGCCTTTGCAATACAAGTGATAAATTTTAGAAACGTTTCCGATTAGGGGATCACTAGATGAAGATGGAACTTACAAAATTCGTTAGTGCATGGGTTTCAATCAGGAATTGGTTGAGTTCCAACTTAGCAAATAGTTTCGTCTCCATAGGGTTTTGTAACACCCAGTTTTCCAGATGAGGGTAATTTTGAAATTTTGTAATTATAATTATTATTTATTGATTATTATTTCATATTATAATTTTTGGTGATTTTTAATCATTTTTAAACTATTTAAAATTATGACTTGTGATTTTGACATTTTACTATTGTTTGGTTTTAATTTCGAGAAATTTGTCACCCCCAATTTTCAGAAACAGGGGTATTTTTATCATTTTGTATTTTTGAAATATTTTTAAAATTTATTTTATTATTTATGATATTGTTTTGGGATTATTTGAGTCGGGTTCGAATTTCAGCTCAATCCGACTTGAAACGGGGACCCGGGGGTAGTGTTGACTTTAGTGGGCCCACACACACTAATTAGGCATGGCCCACATGATATTAATTTTAGTCCACATGATATTAATTTTAGTTAGTAGTTAGACTAATTATTATGGATAAGGTTAGTGTGATTAGAGACTTTAGAATGACTAATTTAGCCCCAACCAATTAGCCCTTTCCTAATACTCATAGAATAGGTTAGTGGGGGCATTTTGGACATTACCATAATAGGACAAATAGCCCCATATGGCCAGCCACTTTGGGAGAGGATAGCCTCAAGTTCATTTCATTATTCTCATCCACACTCTCTCTCTCTCTTGCTCTTCCTCAAATTTCTAGAGAGCAATCCCTAGCAATTTCTCCACCAAATCCTTCCATTTCTCCACCAAATCCTTCCATTTCGCCACCAAATCCTTCTTCTTTCCTTCTTCATTCTAGCCAAGGAGGAAGCTACCCAAGTTTGGGAGGATTCGGAGCTCGTTCGTGTCCTTTTGGAATCTCTACGTGTCGGTGTCGCTACGGGAAGGCTTTTCTTCGATTCGATCTACCGGGAGGTATAAATCCCTTCTCCTTTTCATTTTCTCATGCATATAGGTCTATTTTGAACCCATAGGAATGACCCCCATGGTTGTATCTCCATTTGTGTCCATTTCGTGTCCATTTGGAGGTCATAGGAGTGTCCTTGTGTTGTGGTTGTGTCCATGTGGGAAAACCCCAAATTTGGACACACTATGTGTTGTTGTTATGTATGAATGAATTATTACATGTTTAATCTCATATTTTGTATTGGAGATGTGTTCTATAGTGTCTCATATATATATATATTAGTGTAGAGAGTGAGTTCTTGATATATTATGTTATATACTAGTGTTATTTTGTCTCAAACTACCCAAATCCGTCATGATTTTTATCCACGTTTTTAATTTCAGCCATAACTTAGAAATGTCATAACTTCTAGCTCAAAGCTCAGTTTAATCTCCCGTTTTTTTAAAAGAAGCGTATTGAAGTTAGCTTTCCAAAAACATGTATTAATAGGCCTAATTCTTTCTGTAACTTTCTGGAGAATTATTTGAGTGTCAGCTGTACGAAAGATAAACGCGTTCTCGGTGTTTTCGCGATTCCGGGAGTTGTCGGAAACGAAAGTGCGATCCGTTTGAAGTTTCGGAAAGCTAACACAGATCTATAACATACTTTAATCCTAGATTTTAATTCATGCTGAGATGGTACAATATTGATTATTAGTAGGAGTTACTATTCGGCATATGCATTTTGTGCACCCTTGTGTGTAATATAATGTTCTATTTGATTTTAACCCATGTTAATGTATATACATTATGTAATTAAATAGAGAATACAAGCATGAGTAGATATTTAAATAAATGATGTATGAGGTGTAAGTATCCTATCTAATGTAAGCATGTATAAGTATGGCTTGTAATGAATATGTAGGTTCCATAATATGTAATGTATGGTGCATATAGTAGTGCAAGAGAATAAATGAATGATGAATGAATGCAAGCATGAATGTAATGTAATAATAGATGTAATGTATGCAATATACAAGTTAATGAGATATAATGTTCTATGTTAACACAAATCCTATATTACCTCATGTACCCCCTTACACTATGTTGACACTATCACACTTAACACATTGTTCACTTACACTTTGACACTTTTTGATATGTATACACTATGTATGCCCATTTAACCCTCACTTGCCCCTTTGCCATGTTCACATACACACACATAGCCTCTTAAATAAGTAATTATTAATATAGTTAACTTAGCTATGTATGTATATTATATATATGTTAGCATATTGTGTTGTAATATATAAGTTTATATAACCATTTGAAATGCCATAATTATAGACCTAATGTTGAATACCAATATATGCATGTGTATATATGTGTAGACATATATAGCTTAAAGTAATAGATTACCTAGTGTATATCCAATGTGAATTCTTGCCTATTTGAGTATTGAATAATTGCATGCTATATAGAGTTGGGTGTATGTTGGCTTGTATAGCCTTGTATTGATGTGTGCTTGCTAGGATAGTCTTGGTTAGGCCTAGTAAGACTTGTCGGATTAGGACATGACCTAGTTTGACCTAGTTTGACTAGTACAGTTGACCAGAGTTGACCAAGGGTTGACTTTGGCCTAGTTGACCTATATTCATGTAGAATGCATTGTAGTGCTTTATATTACCCTTCTGGACATGTTGTGACTTGTGCTGTTCTAATTAGGAGCCAGACACCTCTCCTCGGACAGTATCTTTACCTTGGACATTCAGACATCAGGCGAGTACATTCTCTGATAGTTCTCTCATTTACTTGTCAATTACTGTACTTCAGTTCTAGTTAGTTGTATGCGATTCTCTGTTACAACACGTGTGAATATTTCTGGATTTATGTATACGACACACTTTTATTTTCTGGCCTCTATTACTGGTATCATCTCTATTACTGGAATCACCTACTGGAATCATTTAACTGGAATCATTTTACTGGAATCGTTTACTGGAATCATTTACTGGTATCATTATATTTTTGCTGGACTCATCTTGAATCATTGTGTCAGAATTCTGGATTCACTTGCTGGGAGGGGAAATACTAGAGTGAGACATGTAGACATACCCCAATCTAGAATCTCCCTACTGGAATCTACTGGAAGCATAGCCATCTCTCGCCTGATCAGTGAGGGATGTGCCTGATTACCCACAGCCGTTTACATGTCGAACTCGGTATTTTAAAACACACTGCTAGAGTATAGGCTGGACTCACCCTGAAATCGTTGATCACTATAACTGGAATCGTTCCTTACTGGATTCATCTTGTATTAGATTCATCCGTACTGGATTTACATAGGTTTTACACTGGTTACATTTTCTGTCTGGACTTTATATCATATTATCCTGGTTCAGCTAGTTTTATTTTTACAGTCTTCATTGCTATGATTCTTCTCTTGTTTAGTTATTTACTTTCCTTGCACCTTATCTGTCTTTCTTACCATCACCTGAATATAAACTGTCATTTTCATCAATACAACTGCCTATAACTGCTTTATAGTTCTCTGTCATTTACTTGGGTTTTCTAGATGAGATGTGCTCGTTCATGTCCTGACTGGACTTGTTGATAAATTTTACAGATAGCTTGGAGGTTGCCTGCTAGCCTAGAGGAGACACACTAGAGGTTGTTTAGATAGTTATTTCATTTTCTGGAGTTGTATTACTTTGTGGATTATTGTATTGAGTTTTGAGATGTATTTCTAGGTTTTTGTATCTTAGACACTTAGACTTCTATCTTTAGTATCTCTTTGGATTTTATGTTTTAATTATCCTTATCATGCTCTACCTTAGATGTGATTGAGACTGTATCTGCTATGTTACCCCATTCGGGGAGTATAAATTGCTTAGCATTATATTGTTAGATGTTGTGACCTAAGACAGCGTTCTACCGCCGACACTGCGGCGTAGGCTGGGCGTTGTTACGTTCTCGTACCCAAACAGTGGATGCGGGTCGTGACACGTTTTTAGTGGTGGCCCATGCAGGTCGAGTTTATGTAGTGGTATTCGAACTAGAGTATCACTACAGCCTGCAGTAGGATTAGGATATTATTGGAGGTACTCAATCACATTAGGAAAAACTCTTAATCCGATTCCTTTTGTCTAAAATTGTTGCTTATTGACTTCCCTTGAATATAAACTGTTCTTCTTTGAATTTTTGCTTCATTCTCAGAAATTGCTTCTTGTTTTGATCTGTCTTCATGATGGTTATGAAGACACGATCTCATCGCTTCGGTTCGGAGGATACTATCGAGAGGCTGGCCACCTCTCGTCTTGTTCATCAGGGCCTCGAGACCGCAGCTTCTGTTGTGCCGACTCAGGTTGGCGTTTCTGCTACATTGGAGGTGCACCTCCGTCTGTACAGAGACTTTTCCCTTCGTTTCCGGTTTCTCTCAGCAGCAGCGATTCATGCAGCATCAGCAGCAGAGATTTATGCAGTATCAGCATTAGGCTGGAGGAAACCAGCAAGGCGAGCTATCGTCAAGACAGTCGAGAATTCACAGACCGTTGGAGATCTTGCTGCAAGTTTCGTTCTTCTCAATTCCATTCCTTCCTTGTTGATTGATTAATTTTGTCATGTTACTCTTTTGTTGTGTTTGTTTTTTTTTCTTCTGAGAAAATCATATGGGCTAGGTCGCCTAAATCATGGAATCTATAGTCCTCGATAGTCGTGTTAGTTGGCATAGTAAGGACATGTAGTCAGATTTTGGATGTATTCTCGGGTATGGAAATTTAAGGTTTTCGCCGTCGCATGCGGCAGTGCAAAATTTTTAAATACCATGAACCTAGAGGTACGTACCTTAGTCAAGGACTCTGTGATTATCGTAGCCTTGCTCACTTGCATGATGAAGACTCTGGACAACATGATTTTGGACAGACGCATATGATTAACAGATTGTATCTTGAGAAGGTTTAAACATTATACCCTTTTGATTGTTATAAATGACTTAGGAGTAGGGATATTTAGGTTTATAGAGCTTATTCATAGGTAGTTCCTTCATAGTATAATGGTATGATGACTTGTAGAGTGTCTGTACCCTAGAGGTAATAGTTAGCATTGGTGTTAGAATAGTAACCCATTGCAGATAATTCTCCTGTTATCTATAATACCAACCAGTTACACATAGGATGTTAGTATGCCTTACAGCCTTGATGATTATTACTACTTTCCTTTACCTTTTCCAGTGAGGCACCCATGACCAGAGCCTGCCTTTGAGTATAGTTGTAGTTTCACCTAAGACCGAGATATCTATTTGTATAGATAGATTGCAGATGATATTGGCATATGGGATATAGGTTAGTTTGTATCTATAGGCCATTGTTGTATAGGGTTATAAACATGTTGTTTAGCCTATACTTGGTTCAGTTTTCCAGTTTAGTTAAGTTCTCTTCGTGTTGAGTTCCTTTGTGTTGATCACCTTTATAGGCAGTGTGCAGACCCTTCACTAGATACCATGTCCCCTTGATTCAGACCATTCATCCTTAGCCTAGTTCTAAGCATTATTTCAGACCCTTATAAGTTTAGTCTGCCTTAACCCTTGGTTGATCAGTCATGTATATATATATATATATATATATATATATATATATATATATATATATATATATATATATATATATATATATATATATATATATATATATAGATAATATACTTAGGATATATGTGATGGGTTGTTGTTCTTGAGCATATATATATATGTGTGGTAATTGGTATTCATGTGCTTAGCTTGTAGGTATTTAGTTATAGGTGACTTGATAGGATTGGAAAGTTAAGAGCTAGTCTATTATAGAGTTTCTCTTTTGCTAAATTCTAGTTGCCAACACCTAAATAGCTAGCATAGGTAAAACCCTAAGAAGTTGACCAGTTGATGACCAAGTACTTGGATGTTGAGAAATTGACTAGTGATTGACCCTTGACTATGTTTGACCTAGAAGGGGGTGCGATCATCTTAATTTCGAGGACGAAATTTTTATAAGGTGGGTAGGATTGTAACACCCAATTTTTCAGATGAGGGTAATTTTGAAATTTTATAATTATAATTATTATTTATTGATTATTATTTCATATTATAATTTTTGGTGATTTTTAATCATTTTTAAACTATTTAAAATTATGACTTGTGATTTTGACATTTTACTATTGTTTGGTTTTAATTTCGAGAAATTTGTCACCCCCAATTTTCAGAAAAGGGGTATTTTTATCATTTTGTATTTTTGAAATATTTTTGAAATTTATTTTATTATTTATGATATTATTTTGGGATTATTTGAGTCGGGTTCGAATTTCAGCTCAATCCGACTTGAAACGGGGACCCGGGGGTAGTGTTGACTTTAGTGGGCCCACACACACTAATTAGGCATGGCCCACATGATATTAATTTAGTCCACATGATATTAATTTTAGTTAGTAGTTAGACTAATTATTATGGATAAGGTTAGTGTGAGATTAGAGACTTTAGAATGACTAATTTAGCCCCAACCAATTAGCCCTTTCCTAATACTCATAGAATAGGTTAGTGGGGGCATTTTGGACCTTACCATAATAGGACAAATAGTCCCATATGGCCAGCCACTTTGGGAGAGGATAGTCTCAAGTTCATTTCATTATTCTCATCCACACTCTCTCTCTTGTTCTTCCTCAAATTTCTAGAGAGCAATCCCTAGCAATTTCTCCACCAAATCCTCCATTTCTCCACCAAATCCTTCCATTTTGCCACCAAATCTTCTTCTTTCCTTCTCCATTCTAGCCAAGGAGGAAGCTACCCAAGTTTGGGAGGATTCGGAGCTCGTTCGTGTCCTTTTGGAATCTCTACGTATCGGTGTCGCTCCGGGAAGGCTTTTCTTCGATTCGATCTACCAGAAGGTATAAATCCCTTCTCCTTTTCATTTTCTCATGCATATAGGTCTATTTTGAACCCATAGGAATGACCCCCATGGTTGTATCTCCATTTGTGTCCATTTCGTGTCCATTTGGAGGTCATAGGAGTGTCCTTGTGTTGTGGTTGTGTCCATGTGGGAAAACCTCAAATTGGACACACTATGTGTTGTTGTTATGTATGAATGAATTATTACATGTTTAATCTCATATTTTGTATTGGAGATGTGTTCTATAGTGTCTCATATATATATTAGTGTAGAGAGTGAGTTCTTGATATATTATGTTATATACTTGTGTTATTTTGTCTGAAACTACCCAAATCCGTCATGATTTTTATCCACGTTTTTAATTTCAGCCATAACTTAGAAATGTCATAACTTCTAGCTCAAAGCTCGGTTTAATCTCCCGTTTTTTTAAAAGAAGCGTATTGAAGTTAGCTTTCCAAAAACATGTATTAATAGGCCTAATTCTTTCTGTAACTTTCTGGAGAATTATTTGAGTGTCAGCTGTACGAAAGATAAACGCGTTCTCGGTGTTTTCGCGATTCCGGGAGTTGTCGGAAACGAAAATGCGATCCGTTTGAAGTTTCGGAAAGCTAACACATAGATCTATAACATACTTTAATCCTAGATTTTAATTCATGCTGAGATGGTACAATATTGATTATTAGTAGGAGTTACTATTCGGCATATGCATTTTGTGCACCCTTGTGTGTAATATAATGTTCTATTTGATTTTAACCCATGTTAATGTATATACATTATGTAATTAAATAGAGAATACAAGCATGAGTAGATATTTAAATAAATGATGTATGAGGTGTAAGTATCCTATCTAATGTAAGCATGTATAAGTATGGCTTGTAATGAATATGTAGGTTCCATAGTATATAATGTATGGTGCATATAGTAGTGCAAGAGAATAATGAATGATGAATGAATGCAAGCATGAATGTAATGTAATAATAGATGTAATGTATGCAATATACAAGTTAATGAGATATAATGTTCTATGTTAACACAAATCCTATATTACCTCATGTACCCCCTTACACTATGTTGACACTATCACACTTGACACATTGTTCACTTACACTTTGACACTCTTTGATATGTATACACTATGTATGCCCATTTAACCCTCACTTGCCCCTTTGCCATGTTCACATACACACACATAGCCTCTTAAATAAGTAATTATTAATATAGTTAACTTAGCTATGTATGTATATTATATATATGTTAGCATATTGTGTTGTAATATATAAGTTTATATAACCATTTGAAATGCCATGATTATAGACCTAATGTTGAATACCATATATGCATGTGTATATATGTGTAGACATATATAGCTGAAAGTAATAGATTACCTAGTGTATATCCAATGTAAATTCTTGCCTATTTGAGTATTGAATAACTGCATGCTATATAGAGTTGGGTGTATGTTGGCTTGTATAGCCTTGTATTGATGTGTGCTTGCTAGGATAGTCTTGGTTAGGCCTAGTAAGACTTGCCGGGTTAGGACATGACCTAGTTTGACCTAGTTTCACTAGTACAGTTGACCAGAGTTGACCAAGGGTTGACTTTGGCCTAGTTGACCTATATTCATGTAGAATGCATTGTAGTGCTTTATATTACCCTTCTGGACATGTTGTGACTTGTGCTGTTCTAATTAGGAGCCAGATACCTCTCCTCGGACAGTATCTTTACCTTGGACATTCAGACATCAGGCGAGTACATTCTCTGATAGTTCTCTCATTTACTTGTCAATTACTGTACTTCAGTTCTAGTTAGTTGTATGCGATTCTCTGTTACAACACGTGTGGATATTTCTGGATTTATGTATACGACACACTTTTATTTTCTGGCCTCTATTACTGGTATCATCTCTATTACTGGAATCACCTACTGGAATCATTTAACTGGAATCATTTTACTGGAATCGTTTACTGGAATTATTACTGGTATCATTATTTTTGGCTGGACTCATCTTGAATCATTGTGTCAGAATTCTGGATTCACTTGCTGGGAGGGAAAATACTAGAGTGAGACATGTAGACATTCCCCAATCTGAAATCTCCCTACTGGAATCTACTGGAAGCATAGCCATCTCTCGCCTGATCATGAGGGATGTGCCTGATTGCCACAGCCGTTTACATGTCGAACTCGGTATTTTAAAACACACACGCTAGAGTATAGGCTGGACTCACCCTGAAATCGTTGATCACTATAACTGGAATCGTTCCTTACTGGATTCATCTTGTATTAGATTCATCCCGTACTGGATTTACATAGGTTTTACACTGGTTACATTTTCTGTCTGGACTTTATATCATATTATCCTGGTTCAGCTAGTTTTATTTTTACAGTCTTCATTGCTATGATTCTTCTCTTGTTTAGTTATTTACTTTCCTTGCACCTTATCTGTCTTTCTTACCATCACCTGAATATAAACTGTCATTTTCATCAATACAACTGCCTATAACTGCTTTATAGTTCTCTGTCATTTACTTGAGTTTTCTAGATGAGATGTGCTCGTTCATGTCCTGACTGGACCTGTTGATAAATTTTACAGATAGCTTGGAGGTTGCCTGCTAGCCTAGAGGAGACACACTAGAGGTTGTTTAGATAGTTATTTCATTTTCTGGAGTTGTATTACTTTGTGGATTATTGTATTGAGTTTTGAGATGTATTTCTAGGTTTTTGTATCTTAGACACTTAGACTTCTATCTCCTGTATCTCTTTGGATTTTATGTTTTATTTATCCTTATCATGCTCTACCTTAGATGTGATTGAGACTGTATCTGCTATGTCACCCCATTCTGGGGGTATAAATTGCTTAGCATTATATTGTTAGATGTTGTGACCTAGGACAGCGTTCTACCGTCGACACTGCGGCGTAGGCTGGGCGTTGTTACGTTCTCGTACCCAAACAGTGGGTGCGGGTCGTGACAGGTTTGGATACACTTCTAATTCAATTTTCTTACAATCATACTGAACTTGGAAATATTATCAGTAACCTTATAAAAGAAGCACATAGTATAATGAAATCTCCTCAGAGTTTGACAGTCCATTGATTCCATTTGATATCAAATTAACTTCTCTGAAGTTACAACAATATTCATTCCCATGTTTGATAGTAATAGCTACGATCGCCTAGATTCTCCCAACTTAATTGTCAATAAAAATACTATAATGACAACTACAGAGAAACTTTGTTCAAAAAGATTTAGGTTTCCTACAATAGAAACTGAAAGTAAATCAATGACAATATTAACATAAAATATTCAATAAATAGAAAATGGTTCCTGTCAAAGGAGATCATAAAACCGTAAAAGTACGTCAAAATATTGTTGTCTAGTCTCCTTTGCAAAGAGGGAAATACAAGATGAGAAAACTTTTACAAACAACCATAAGTATTGGCATTGATCATTCTTAATATACATCAAACAAAAGAATTCTTAATACATCAATGTCCATAGAGTAGCCACTTTTCAAAAATAGAATATATTTGTAGAATTTTAGTTTCTACAGACTTGATATAAAAAAAATGTATGATGGCAATGTTAATACAAAGTTTGCAAGGGATTTAGCTTTGTGATATCGGTGTAATTGACACTACACTGTGTTGATGGATATGGTTTCAAAATAAATAAAGAAATATGAAGTTAACGATGTGAGGGAAATCAAATCTGTAAGGTTTCTAAGGGCTGCTGAATGGTGTCCATGTCCATATTCTTGCAACATAGATGACTACTTTTGTACCCATGTGAAAATGTCTTTATCTTGTATCTGTATCATGTCCATATGGACCATATCCGTACTCGTGCAACATAGTCAGAGAGTAGCAATACTTTACCAGCCTATTTTTATTGGACCCTATAAGAAACTAAAAAGATACTAAATCCAAGTATTATCTTAACAATTAGTCTCATTTATGGGGAGACTAGAAAATTCAGTAGAATAGTAGTAAGCAGAAATGACATGTCACTTACCTTAATGAATATTGCATATAATGGAGTTAGTAAAGATAAAAGTTTCACATCTAGAGGAAGAATAATTCACTACCTTTCCATTGGAAAACTCTGCTCTGTAGACCCGACCAAGGGAACCTTCACCAACAATACAATCTTGGCTAAAGCTATTTGTTGCACGTTGAAGGGAGGCAACAAAATAGGAAGCTGCAGTAATTGGGGACTTTGGCCTTTTTGAACCATTTTTCTCATTGGCCTTCTCAACCACCATCTTGTCTACAGGTGGAGGCTAAAGATTTGCTACTGAGGCACTTATATTCTGCTCCGGCAGTTAAGGGTTGGACACTACAAAGTCAAGTGCAAAACTTGTCAGCTAGAACAAAGTAAATGGGATAATTAAGTTGAAAAGCAAAGTGCAAGATTAGACATTTCAATATTCTAAAAAAAAAGACATTTCAATTGAATCAATTCCTCGCTTTCAGATAAAAGGGTAAGTGCTCACGCAGGATCACTTTAGGACCCAAATTCCAACCATTTTCATTAAAATGTTTCTCTTAATATAAACCAATCTGGTTTGTGTGAGTTAAAAACTCCCATAATAACTTTGTACAAGAACAACTTAGATACCAAATATTGAAGGAAAAAACTAGCAATATGCTCCAGTATGCAGGAAAACCATAGCTACAAATACAGGTGATTAGCACATTAGTGAGGAGTGGTATATGTGAAGGCAGTGAGAGATTAGCACCAAATCTACTTCCAATTAGCAGTGATGTGGTCGATAAACAAACTCCAACTACAAAATGATTCTAGACTCTAGCCTCTAGACTGATTAACTCAAACTACAAGTTGGCTCATTACTCTAGACCAAACGGACAAACGATACTCCTTATTTCTTCTACTGTTGATGTTGAACAAAATGTTGTTGTTGGGCTGTTTGAAGATGATTCTGATGATAGTTACAAATGGACGTGATTAGAACATTAGTAGAAAGGAGTGGATGCAAAGGCGATGAGAGATTAGCACCAAACCTCTTGCTAATGCTTGTAGACAATGATAATCATGCTTTTAAGTATTTTGACCATGTTTCAACCCA
The DNA here is from genome assembly GCA_029216955.1 of Iris pallida. Classification (NCBI taxonomy): domain Eukaryota; kingdom Viridiplantae; phylum Streptophyta; class Magnoliopsida; order Asparagales; family Iridaceae; genus Iris; species Iris pallida. The sequence goes on from JANAVB010026199.1 coordinate 19,147,890, forward strand.
TCGTTTAGAAAAAATCATTTGAATTAACATATAAGAAGCCATAGAATTAGCTACAAATGCACAAGTGCAAATTGAGACCTATTCAAACCATTGTCATGGCAGAATCACTGCAACATTTAGTAGTAAAAAATAAACCATGTATAAGCAATACTCACCAGATTTTATATATGGATTGCAAATATTTTCTTAATATGTAACCAAACAATGGAAGAAAGTTATTTTTAAGCTTCAGTTGGCTAAGATACTGATGAAAATGTAGCAACATTGATATTTTTCTCTATGATGCCCTTGATTTCTTCAATGTGAATGTGCTATATAAACTAGAGATTTAATTATATTCATATCATTTTAGATGTATCGGACGTAAAATTCCATGCCTGCCATATTCATTGGACATGCCTTGACCTAAGCTGGAATCTTACCCTTCCATGATCATAACTAAGAAGCAGAAGGAAAAGTACTCAATCTATGACTCAGGAACTCAAAAAAATTATCCACACATAAAACTTACATGAATTAAGGAAATAGACAGTCAAGATCCCTTCATCATGTATTTGCACACCTATCTTTTAGAGAATTTAATATAGATGAAAATATGGCAACCAATATGAAGATCCCTACATCATGTATTTGCATATATACATGCTTCACATGTGCTAGGTTTTGTTGAGATTAAAATAAGCTACACAAAAGAAGAATGTTGGAATCAGACCAACAATTTTTGTTTCTTTACTTTCATACAGGCAAAAGTTTGATCATAAGTTTATGGTTAGTCAAACATGATAGACAACAGTTTGTTGGTGCTTCTTTGGTGCTTTCTTTACATGAAGAGAGCTTGCTCTCAACATGCCTTGTAAATTTTAGTCCCACATCGGAAATGCACCATGAGTTATCTCAACATATATACTTGGGTGTGTTGTGAGAGATGCACATGGGGTGGTGACCCTAAGGAGGGAACCATGGTGGGTGATTTTACTAGGAGGTAAGAATAAGGCTCCAGGATTAAGCATTAATGCTTTGTCATTCTTTTGGATTTATTTCACTTGGAGCTAAGCCCCAACGGGGCTTAGCGACTCGGACTCGGGCTCGGGCTCACGGGCTCATGAGGCGTAATGTGGCGTTTTGTTGGCGCACTTTGCACTTAGCACGTCAGCAGTCATGCGGCCATGCGGTCTTATGCGGCCTCATGCGGCTTATACGGTCCATGTGGCTCATGCGGCTCATGCGGCCATGCGGTCCATGCGGCCCAAGCGGTCCATACGGCCAGGCTGCTGCTGCTGCTGCGCATGGAGGACTTAGCGACTCGGACTCGGACTCGGACTCGGGCTCGGGCTCATGGGCTCATGAGGCGTAATGTGGCATTTGTTGGCGCACTTTGCACTTAGCACGTCAGCAGTCATGCGGCCATGCGGTCTTATGCGGCATGCGGCTCATATGCGGCCTCATGCGGTCCATGCGGTCCATGCGGTCCATGCGGCTCATGCGGTCCATGCGGCTCATACGGCTCATGCGGCTCATGCGGTCCATGCGGTCCATGCGGCCCATGTGGCCAGGCTGCTGCTGCTGCGCATGGAGGGCTCGTGACTGTGCAGATTTCAAATCGGTTATGGAAAGGATGAATCAATACAATTAATTCAGATCCTATCTTTGTGGGATTTGAATTAATTTCGTTCCTATCTTTGTGGGATTGGAATTAATTTAGTTCCTATTTGTGGATTAGAATTAATTCGTTGCTATCTTTTTGTGATTTGATTCAATCTTACCATAACTGAAGAGGCGGCTAGGGTTCCACTCTCTCTCTATAACTCTCTTCTGGCCTCCTTTGTGGGTACTACGAAAATACAAGTCAGAGAAGTAGAAAGAGAGAAGAGCTACTGCCGCCATTGCAAGTCCATCCGAGGAGTCAGAACAGAGGTGACATCGAGCGTTCCACAAGTTCTTCAAACTTGCTGGTTCCTGGAAGCAGATCGTGGGGGCGAATCTTGCTTTGAGCAACGGTGTTTTGACACCCCAGTATTGTTCTTCTTCTCATCTCTTTCTAGTTTATTGTAACTTGTTCTGTCCCAATTGTAACACATTTGCAAGAAAGAACGAGAGATCTTCTCTTTACTATTTCCTCCTTCAGATTGTAATTTGGTTATTTGGTTTTTTGTACCATCGTAGATCTTGAGTTTGATCACTGCAAAGTTTGTGTGACATCTCAGATCTCGATTGCTTGCAGTTTTCCATCTTGATCAAGCCCCGGGACTAACAATCTCAAAGCAAGATCCGTATAGATGGAAAACATTAATGCTTCGCTCCTCCAATCGGACTTCTGCAAGTTGGAAAAGTTCGATGGAGAGCACTATCAAGTCTGGAAGAGAAAGGTTGTACCTAACTCTTCAACTAAAAGACGTTGATCATGTTCTGTTGGAGGAAGAACCCTCTGTTCCAGACACTGGATCTACTGCCGCCATCAACGCGGCTACCAAACTCCAGGCCAAGTGGAGAAGGAAAATAGCATTTGCAGGCTTCTCATCCTGAATGCTATGGAGGATTCCTGGCAGAATCCTATCAAAGAAGGAACTTGCCAGAGACATATGGGAGTCTGTGGAAAAATCTGTATGAAGAAGACAAGAACAGGAGCAAAATGTTTGTGGTTGAAAAATATCACAAATTGCTCTTTGAGGACGAAAAGTCCATGTTACCACAGGTGAAAGAATTTCTGAAGCTGCGTCAGAAACTGGAAGACGAAGAGATGCCCCTTTCCGACAAGTTTGTCGTCGGAGGGATCGTCTCAAAACTTCCTGCTGGATGGAGTACCTTCTATGCAAGGATGCACAGAAAGAAGCTAGACATTAGCTTGGGAGATCTACTTCAAGAGATTCATGTTGAGGACGAGATGCGTTCCAACAGAAGGTGGACACTCTGTCCAAACAGTTGGCTAAAGCCAATCTGGTGCAAACGAAGGATCCCAAGGGGAAGCAGGCGGCTTCTCATCCCAAGAAGAAGGACTTCACTAATCTGAAAGTGAAGGGTCCTTCATTCAAGCAACAGAAGACTAAGTCCCACGTGACTTGTTATAATTGTGGCAAGAAAGGCTACTACAAGAGTGAATGCAGATCTAAGCCTAAACAATCAGAGAAAGGTGAGCCTAATAAGGTTTCTTTGGTTTCTAACATTGTTGCTATGATCGGACAGGTCACAACTGTAGGGGTTGACTCTGACTGGTGGATAGACACTGGTGCGACTTGCCATGTCTATTCTGACAAGGAATGGTTCGTCACATACCAGCCGATATCTGAGAAGGTTGTCATGGCGAACCAGGCCCAAGCTGAAGTTCTGGGGATTGGGACTGTGGAGCTGAAACTCACTTCTGGGAACACTCTCACGCTTCAAGGTGTGAAGCATGTTCCTGCGATTGCCAAGAACCTGATCTCTGGGAGCCTGCTCTGCAACGCAGGCTTGAGGATGGACATCAACGCTGGTCAGATGGTTATGTCTAAGAAGGGAACATACTTCGGGAAGGCTTATCAAACCGAAGGAATGTTTAAAATTCAACTTGTCAACCAGTTTGATGACATTAATGCAGTTGCATTTTCTGATTATTCTCTTGAGTTGTGGCATAATAGACTAGGACATGTTCATTGTAAAAGAATCAACAAAATGTCTAGTCGGACTTATCTCCAATATGGGGGTAAGGGGAGAAGTGTGAAGTGTGTGCTCAGACGAAGATCACAAGAAAATCCTTTCATCGGGTCAATCGAAGCACAGATCTTCTGGAGTTAGTGCACTCCGATATCTGTGACTTCAAACATTTCTCCACGAAGGCCGGGATGAAGTATTTCATACCTTCATCGACGACTTCTCAAAATACGCGTTCGTCTACTTGCTCAAGTCCAAAGACGAAGCTTTCGAGAAGTTCAGAGAGTTCAGGGCCGAAGCTGAACGGCAGACCGGACAACAACTCAAGAGGTTGAGAAGTGATCGAGGTGGGGAGTACAGGTCTCATGAATTCGCATCGTTCTGCAAAGAACATGGAATCATATGTGAGACTACTACTCCATATTCTCCTCAATCCAACGAAGTAGCAGAGAAGAAGAACCGAACATTAACAGAAATGATGAATTCTATGCTGCTCACTGCAGGTCTTCCAAAATGCTACTGGGGAGAAGCTGCATTAACGGCCACTTTCATTCTGAATAGAGTGCCATATGCAACTTCGGACGTAACTCCTCATGAACTCTGGTTCAAAGTCAGACCAAACTTGAATGTCATTCGAGTGTGGGGGTGTCTGGCGTATGTGAAGCTTCCAGATCTGAAGATTCAGAAGCTGGGGACAAGGACTACAAAGGCGATCTTCTTGGGGTATGCCGAGAAGAGTGATGCTCGAAGATTTCTTGATATTGAATCAAATCATATCATCGAATCTCGCGATGCTGAATACTTTGAAGACAAGTTTGCAAAAGACAAAAACATTGTTCTTTCGGACATTCCGGAAAATGATGTAGGTGCAAATGAGACTGAAATCTCATACGAGCCAGTAGTCCAAGAAGAAGCTGTTGTTGATGAAACAACTCTTGTACCAGAACTCGCAGAGCCGTCAGCTAAGCGAGCGAGGAGACCGAAAGATTTCGGAGATGACTTTGTCACCTATCATGTGGAAGCAGATCCGCTTACCTATGATGAGGCGATGAAGACCAGAGATGCTATCTTCTGGAAGGAGGCAGTGAATGACGAGTTTGACTCTATCACCTCCAATAACACATGGGTGTTGGTAGATCTACCTGAAGGAGAAAAGCCTATTGGATGTAAATGGATCTTCAAGAAGAAGATGAAGGCAGATGGAACTATCGACAAGTTCAAGGCCAGGCTGGTCGCCAAGGAATTTTCTCAGAAACAGGGGATAGACTACTTTGACACGTACGCTCCAGTAGCTCGGATGACTACCATCAGGATGTTAATCGCTCTAGCAGCTATACATAAGTTGGTGATACATCAGATGGATGTAAAGACAGCATTCCTGAATGGGGAGCTGACCGAAGAGATTTACATGCAACAGCCAGATGGATTTGTCGTCAAAGGTCTTAAGGACAAAGTCTGCAAGTTGGTGAAATCATTATATGGTTTGAAGCAAGCTCCCAAGATGTGGCATGAGAAGTTTGACAAAGTTATTAGGTCAAACGGCTACAGAGTCAGCGAGACGGACAAATGTGTTTACATAAAGTTGCTGATGGGCGAGGTGTCATCGTTTGTCTGTACGTGGACGACATGCTAATCCTAGGTAAGGATATAGGTTGTGTCACAGAGACAAAGAAGTTCCTCTCAACCAAGTTCAGTATGAAGGACTTGGGGGATGCAGATGTCATCTTGGGAATAAAGATCATCCGGACAGACACTGGAGTAGCGCTGTCACAATCTCACTACATTGAAAAGATGCTCACACGATATGGGTATAAGGATCTTCCAGGGATCGATACGCCATACAGGTGTGATCAGAAGCTGAAGCCAAACTCGAGGGAAAGCGTCAGGCAGCTGGAGTATGCAAGCATAATCGGGAGTTTGATGTCTACTACTGCCACAAGGCCTGACATAGCTTTCGCCGTGGGAATGCTGAGTCGTTTCACGAGCAATCCAGGCATTGAGCACTGGAAAGCTGTGAAACGGGTTATGAGATATCTCAAGAAGACTCAGACATATGTACTGCACTACAACGGGTATCCGACAGTAGTGGAAGGCTTCAGTGATGCTAGCTGGTGTTCAGAAGTGGAAAGCGAGAGATCTACAGGTGGATATATTTTTTCCTTGGATGGAGCTGCTATATCGTGGAAGTCGAAGAAGCAGACAATACTCTCTCGTTCCTCCATGGAATCTGAATTCTATGCACTCGAAACTGCAGCAGATGAAGCAGAATGGCTTCGGGAGCTCATGTATGATCTTCCAGTGGTTGGAGCTCAGATACCGGCGATACCGATATACTGTGACAACCAGACGACTGCGACGGTGGCATCAAATGACCTCTTCAACGGGAAGAAGGGGACTGTGCGGTTGAAGCACAGGGCAGTACATGATCTTATCAAAAGAGGTGTAATTGCAGTGGTTGATGTTCGGAGTCAGGAGAACCTGGCAGATCCTTCACAAAGGGCCTCAAGCGCCAGTTGGTCGATGACACAGCTTGTAAAATGGGCTTGAAGGCATTCTGATAGTGTGTCTTTGTAATCCTACCATAAAAGTTTTATGCTATTAGTTCAAAGAGAAATCTACTAGGCATCTAACTTTTGGTTCAAAGGAGGATCACTGACTGGGAAACTATCAGGTAACGGTGGGTATTGTTCTATGGAACATGGAAGGGACACGGACCCATAACCACTGTTGTCTACTATGTATTTTTCTGCGGAAAAACAGATCCTGTGGAAGGTTGGCTTAAACGCCTTAATGAGTTCTCAGGCAGAGTGAATGTCTGGGTGCTTTACAGGAAGCACGGTAGAGCAGCACTACAAGGAGTAAAACTCCATGCTACAGTAGGATGACTCCACCATGAGGTTCCCAGGTAGGGTAATGCCTCGGCTTTGCAAGCCAAGTCATAGCGGCGTAGCACCGCAAATAGGCAGGTAGCCTAATGTTGTATGACGTAATTAAAGAGTTGTAGACAGCACTACAAAGGGGAGGATGGCCCCATGTTACAGTGGCACGACACCACGATGAGGTACCCAGGTAGGGATAAAGCCTCGGCATTGCAAGCCATGTCCTTGCGGCATAACACCGCAAGGAAGCCTTAGGCTTCATGCTGGGTAGTTTGGCACTACAAAGAGGCTTGTGACCTCATGCTACAGTAGTATGACACTACGATGAGGTTCCCAAGTAGGGGTAATGCCTCGGCTTCAGGCCATGTCATAGCGGCGTAGCACCGCAAGGAAGCGCAAGGCTTCATGCCATATCTCTTTAATAAAGAACTCACCTATAGTGTATGGAAAGAGATATCAGGCCGTCTCTTGAGGGTAAACATGTAGACGCCCAAAATTATACACTGAAATCAGGCTGGCACAGGACCTTTAATGTGCAGCCAGAAGCACACGTAACTACACTTTGTGAGTGGGAAGAATTACAATTGTGGTGCAGAATTCAAGGCGTAGTCCATTCTTGTATCACATTGTTATTTAACTCATGCGGAAAGATTCAAGTCGTCAGCGACATCTATCCTAATGCAAAATGGACAGTTACTGTAGGGAACGCTCAACCCTGGACACATATATATGTTGTGATATGTGGGGGATTGTTGGTGCTTTCTTTGGTGCTTTCTTTACATGAAGAGAGCTTGCTCTCAACATGCCTTGTAAATTTTAGTCCCACATCGGAAATGCACCATGAGTTATCTCAACATATATACTTGGGTGTGTTGTTGAGAGATGCACATGGGGTGGTGACCCTAAGGAGGGAACCATGTGGGTGATTTTACTAGGAGGTAAGAATAAGGCTCCAAGGATTAAGCATTAATGCTTTTGTCATTCTCTTGGATTTATTTCACTTGGAGCTAAGCCCCAACGGGGCTTAGTGACTCGGACTCGGGCTCGGGCTCATGGGCTCATGAGGCATAATGTGGCATTTTGTTGGCGCACTTGCACTTAGCACGTCAGCAGTCATGCGGCCATGCGGTCTTATGCGGCATGCGGCTCATATGCGACCTCATGCGGCTCATGCGGTCCATACGGCTCATGCAGCTCATGCGGTCCATGCGGTCCATGCGGCCCAAGCGGTCCATGCGGTCAGGCTGCTGTGCTGCTGCCGCATGGAAGGCTTAGCGACTCGGACTCGGGCTCGGGCTCGGGCTCATAGGCTCATGAGGCGTAATGTGGCGTTTTGTTGGCGCACTTTGCACTTAGCACATCAGCAGTCATACGCCATGCGGTCTTATGCGGCATGCGGCTCATATGCGGCCTCATGCGGCTCATGCGGTCCATGCGGTCCATGCGGTCCATGCGGCTCATGCGGTCCATGCGGCTCATGCGGCTCATGCGGCTCATGCGGTCCATGCGGTCCATCCGGCCAGGCTGCTGCTGCTGCTGCCGCATGGAGGGCTACGCTGACTGTGCAGATTTCAAATCGGTTATGGAAAGGATGAATCAATGCAATTAATTCAGATCCTATCTTTGTGGGATTTGAATTAATTTCGTTCCTATCTTTGTGGGATTTGAATTAATTTAGTTCCTATCTTTGTGGGATTAGAATTAATTCGTTGCTATCTTTTTGTGATGTGATTCAATATTACCATAACTGAAGAGGCGGCTAGGGTTTCCACTCTCTCTCTATATTACTCTCTTCTGACCTCCTTTGTGGGTACTACGAAAATACAAGTCAGAGAAGTAGAAAGAGAGAGAGAGCTGCTGCCGCCATTGCAAGTCCATCCGAGGAGTCAGAACAGAGGTGACATCGAGCGTTCCACAAGTTCTTCAAACTTGCTGGTTCCTGGAAGCAGATCGTGTGGGGCGAATCTTGCTTTAAGCAACGGTGTTTTGACACCCCAGCATTGTTCTTCTTCTCATCTCTCTCTAGTTTATTGTAACTTGTTCTGTCCCAATTGCAACACGTTTGCAAGGAAGAACGAGAGATCTTCTCTTTACTATTTCCCTCCTTCAGATTGTAATTTGGTTATTTCGTTTTTTTGTACCGTCGTAGATCTTGAGTTTGATCACTGCAAAGTTTTGTGTGACATCTCAGATCTCGATTGCTTCAGTTTTCCATCTTTGATCAAGCCCCGGGACTAACACAGTTCACACAATCATTATAATATTATTGCAACCAACATGAAGCAATTTCAAGGAAAAATAAGAAGCAGATCGCTCCATTTTCTATAGGAACAAATTCTAGGAAATTGCCCCAACTATAGATGACTTAGTAAAGACTTGAATCATCTAAATTGGATTTTATATGGCAGAGTAGTAGTGTTTCTTGAAAGCTCTGTTGCATGGGCACACACTGATTTTTTGTACCCATGCTTCTTAGCTTTGATAGCCAAGGCTAATTACTAAAAAAACTTAGCAGTTACCAAATGTCTTTAGGCATCATGATAGCTTTCAAATTTCAAAAGGTTTGGTACTAGTTCAAATCAAGACTAGAGAAGACATTACCATTACATATTTGTAATGAAAAAGGATTAAGGATATAGAGAGGAAACTAAACATTGTTTGTTAAAGAGAGTATCTTGAAGTATATAAATTCTGAACCATGAGCTGTGCAGGTGGTTGTTTGGAACCACTATAGAGTCAACATTCTCAAGCTTCTATCTTCAATAATTTGCATGGCTATGGGCCCAAAGAACCTACTAAAAAAGAGTATTCAAAGTTTGATATATGAGGATTCAGAAAAGCATATGAGTAGCTCTACCATGTATCAATTCAATTGAAAGAGTGAAGAAATATGCATGGCATTACATGTTTGAGAAAGCCTGCAGGAAAGCCCTCAATGAACCCTTCACCCGATCATTGGCAATTGCGGAACTGTCATCAGGATGTTCATTCCTAATCCCAAGAACTTCCTGTAACAAGATCTAAATATTAAGCTAGCGTGAAGAAAACATCAAAACAGTGACGAGACTAATTAGGTAAAAAAAAATCTAACCTCTTGAACGTACTGTATTCCAGTGTATTACAAATTAAGATGCCAAATTATTCATTAATTCATCCGTCTCGTGGCCTCCGCGCTTCCGCCTACGTGTTGTCCGTGCCAGAACCGCCCTGATGTCCCCCGTGCTTATCAGATAGATATCCTCCCTCTTCATCAACATCACTAGAATGTATGACCCCATCAGCGCCAGCTCTGGATTCTTCGCTGACATATTGTTCACAACTTCGAAGTAGTCCTCCTCCGTCCTTCTCAGCTCCCCTAAGCACCTTCAGAAGGAGAAGATGGCTCTGGCCCTACGATATAATAGCTTCAAGCTCTTTCTGATGCATAGAGGTTGGATAGGAGGAAGTCGGTAGCGTCGGGGCTATTGAACCCGTCGTAGATGCCGACAAACACCGAGTTATTTTCCTCCGACATCACGACATGGACCCGGTCCCTCCCCGTCTTCCCTGGGCCCATTTTTCCTCGGCGGGCTCGAGGCCGATGGCTCAACTGCCGCTATTGTCGTCAGAGCTACCCTTGTTTTGGTTCCAGAAGAGCAAGTGCGAGAGGCTCCTACGGAGCCGGTCGGTAAGGCCTCCGTTGCCGTCGATGGGAACGGAGAAGAGGTTGTGGTGGTCGTCGAGTGGGCCAGAGAGGAAGCCATGCTCGATGGGGTCGAAGAGGAAGTCGTGTTCGTTCCCTCCGCCGTCGACACAATGGAGGGAGGACAGAGAAGAAGGATGTGGAGGAGTCAAAGGCGGCAACGGAGGAGGAGTACGGGTCTAAAGAGGTGGAGAGGGAGGTGAAGGGATTGGCACTGACAAAGGCGCCGGAGGGGGACGGCAACTCTGGAGAGCCGTTTATTGGAGAGACCATCGGGGGGAGGGAGAGAGGAGAGAGAGAGAGAGAGAGAGAGAGGAGAGGGAAGAGGTTTGGTTATTCTTATTGGAACGAAAGGGTGGATAGGGCTTTCTTACTCAATAGATGGTCTCATTTATTTCTTCATTTGAGGGGAAAAATTTGGTTTCCCTCCTAAACAACTGCCAAAAAAATTGGCACAATTATTTCTTTTGAAATATTTAGCAATGCTATATTTCATTCCTATATATAAAACTCTATTAGCAACGATTTAATTTATTACTAATCTTAGCACACAAAAATATAAATAATTTAGCAACGACATCGGCATTGCCTATTATTTTCTAGTCTTTGGCAACAAAAACTAGCAACGACTAAATTTTTTGTTGCCATAATTTTGTCTAGCAACGACAAAAACATGTGTTGTAGAAAATATTTATTAGTAACGAAAAATGTTGCGTTGCTAAAAAAATTTATTGCCTTATAGGATATTTCTTGTAGTGATAGGGGTTGTTATGGACGACCGTGGAACAAGGGGCTGCCCATTGGGATTGGTTTGGGTAGCTTTGGGCTTAAGTTGTTGGGTCTTTGGGTAGGTTAGGTTTTGCTAACTAGGATTACAAATAAATAGACACCCTATATATGGAAACTTCTCTATATAAAAATATATCAATCGAAATATATATGTGCACAACACACACACACATATATATTTAGATGTACTACATGCCTATTTGGGGTATAGGTGTTGTCAACTAGGATTACACCTATAAGTATTTCTATAAATAGGAACTTTTATAAATGAAAACATATGAATTTTTATATATATATACACCCCAAATAGGCATGTAGTACATCTAAATATCCCATATATATATATTATATATATAAGGCCAGATACTTCAGATTTGCTCACCCGACGATGGCCTTAGTGAACAACATATCCTCGGCCACCTGGCGTCGCATCTCCAGAGGTCGCGAACTCGCCGAACACCTAATCCGACTGCAGCTGGGCAACGGACACTCTTCGGCGAGTCACGAGCGTTGGCTGGGAGACTCGCTCCTCACCGTCCACAACCCTCACATCGGGGAGATCCGTGACCTGTGGGACAACACATCTGGATCAGAGTCAGAGACTGGTTAGGGCAGGAGGCGGCAGATAGTCTCGCAGCCGCTAATTTGTAGATCTCCAACGAACCGGACTCCCTGCGGTGGACCCCCAATCCAAGTGGCTCTTTCTCGCTGGCATCTGCCAGGATTGTTGCTAAAGGGACCGATACCACGTCCCCCTTCATCGCCCCTTACTGGCAATCATGTATCCCAAATAAACGGTCGATACTGATCTGGAGAGCTTAGAGACGGAAACTTTCCACTGACGACTCCATCACCTCTTTCGGCTACAGCCTCGCATCGAGATGCCATTGCTGTTCCTCCCCCCACGAGGAGTCGGTGGAGCACGTCATGTATTCCGGAGACCTCGTATCACAGTTGTGGTCTAGTCTCAACACAAAGCTACGGCAAACTCACCATCCCGGAGGCTTCAACGATGTCCTTGCCTACTGGGACCGCTCCCACGGCCGCCAGATCGTCGCAGCCGTGGGTATTAGATTATGTGAAAAAATTAGAACAAGTACAGGTACGGGGGGCGTCAATTCCTTCCTCACCAGCTTCTCAGAGAAGTCCTCCGTCAGGTCCTTCGTGCCAAGAGGCGCTGCACTCACTCCGAGGACAGCTTTTGGGCTGCCTTGACCTAGTCATTGCCCTTCTCGTGCAATATTTTGGGTTGATGCTCTGCTCTGTCACTTCCCGTTCCCGGAATACGTATTATAAATACATGTACTGCTATATTTATTTAATATTTATCATATATTTTTCTGTGTTTAAATTTCTTTAATTTCCTGTTAATTATTTTTCTGTATTTTACTTTCTGCATTTTACTTTCTACTTTACTTATTGGGTTCGGCCCGAGTTGGTTTAATTTCCGGCCTTGATGGTTCAACATGAACCCAACTCCCCACCTACCACCACTCCTTCATTTAAAGCCTCATCCCCTTTCTCTCTTCATTACTTCTTCTCATTTCTCTTCTTCTTCCTCATAACTCTCCCACCAACCTAGGAGGGCTAGGCAAGTGCCAACTTGCTTCTTGATGGATTCCCATTTTTGTTGTTCCATTGTCTTCCTCTCAAGATTCTTAGACACTTTAGTACTTAGCATTTTCAATTCCCATGGCTCATTTCATATAGATCTAAGTTTAATACATTTTCAGAATTTTTAGGTTTTGACCTAGTAACTTTGTTATTTTTCAAGTTTTGATGGTTCCATGTTGTAGAAAATTTGATTCTACCCAATTTAGACTATTGGAAGTCCTGATTTCGACTTATTTTGAGTGATTTATGGTCTTTTTGGTTCATGGGTTTTCATGGCCATTAGATGCTGATTGGAGAAGATGAGCAGTACATGCTGTTCTGGCGCATACTGTTTGCTTGCGTATGCTGTTTGCTGGCGTATGTTGTCCTGGCGTATGCTGTTTTCCATGGCGCATGCTGTTTGCTGGCAAAAAGCTGTTGACATGCTGTTTGCTGGCGCATGCTGTCATGACGCATGCTGTTTCCTAGCGCATGCTGTTTTCTGGTGCATGCTGTTTCCTGGCACGTGTGTTTCCGTGGTCGCATGCTGTTGATTGCTGTTTTCCGTGGCCGTATGACACTTTCTGGCTGCATGAGATCCTGACCACATATGCATTCTCAGCCGCATGAACTTCTATAATTTCTCGGCCGCATGAACTCTAGCCCATGATGCCTTTTGACTAATTATTGTCCGAATTAACATTGATTGATATTGTTTGTGACCTTGACTAATAATTGATCATGTGTTCCTAGTTGGAACTAAGAGACTGGCTAGTCGTCTTATTGAATTGAATGAAAGAGACACGTTCATATTAATTATGAACTATTGTAATCGATTGGCCGATCCCAATATTAGCATACAGGCATATGCAGGCTTCAATTTATTTATTTTTCTACAAAAGCATGTGTACTTTATGGTCAAGGCATGATGTATTCTGTGGTTAGTTTTAATTGTTGCATTACGCTATGTAAGACCTACAACCTAACCGTACAGGTATCGTTGTAGAGTTGGACATATTGTACTTTGTACGGAAGTACTCATTCTGAATGACCATGATCCACGGCATGGGATTTTACTTAACATAGAGGCTACTAAGTTAAATATATGATTGCATGGAGAGAATGGATTCCTGAGTTCTTACATGGCAGCCCTCTTTAGGACTATTAGTGTCCGACAGGCGGCTGGTTCCCACAGATACTGCAAATCTGCCACACGGGCAGGGAGCGGTATCTGCTTATATTATTTATTGTATATTGTATATTGATGACGGGCGTCCCGTTTGGACTCGTCTAATTTATGATTGGCGTAATTGATTGATTGGGTAGACTAGTCTTGCTTGCACATAGTAAGAACTGAGGAATCCCTTATCGCATAATTCCAAGATAACTTGGAACCCACAATAGCAAGCTGTATGTAGTAGTTGCATGGCCGTTTAAATTGATTTGGTTGTGTACTGTACCTACTCCGTTGACTAACTGAGATGATCAGAATGTCGAGACATGACGGGCCAACTTCTGTCCTTGTTTGGTTGGGAGGTTGGTTCGAAGTGTCGTGACGTTATGTGAATCCCAGTAGCAAGTAGAGATTTATTATTATATTCTCTTAGTTACTGGTTTAAATTCCTCATATCGTGCTTCCTTGCGGTACTTGCTATTAGAGGTCTAACCTCTCTGGTTTTGCATGGCTAGATTTAGAGCCGGTTCCCGAGGACTCAGCTTACTTCCACCTCCAAGATGGTCAATACCAGAGGGATGATCGCAGGAGGACTCGAGTGGGTTCCTTACTTCCTCGTTCGTTTTGTTACTTACTTTATATTTTGCCGTTTGGCACCGACATATTAGTCGGATTGTCTTGTACTTACTTTCACGTAATTGTAATTAAGTCAGACTGCAGCTGATAACAATTGTGTATACTTTCCTACATCATCTGACTATGTTTTGTAAAGCCAGATATCAAGAACATTTTGACTGAGCGTTTGGGATGCCTTACTGCTTTATCTTACATGTTCTCTATTTCTATTTCTTATTTGAATGATTGAGACAATAGATGTGAAGTGACCATAGTGAGACTTTCATGTAGTATGCACCCCCTCGTCTTTTAGACAGCATTGATCGTATTATACGTATTCATCTACCCGTAATACGTAGCTGGCTGAGTCATTCCTCCACTCTCCAGTATTCTGGTTCTGGGGCATGACAGCGTCCTTTTGTCGTTTTTCTTTCTTTTTTGGGCACGTGGCGCTTTTACTTGTATAGGCATCAACTTTTGCGCCTAATACATCTAAAGTTCTCCTTCTTCAAAAATAATATATATATATATATATATATAAATATATATATATATATATATATATATATATACTATATATGGAGGTATTTGGATACACTACATGTCTACATGGGTTTGAATTTGGTTTGGGTCAAGTCTGGGGTAGTTTGGTGCAACCGGGTCTCCCAAAAAGTTAAAAGCTTATAAAAAAATAAAAACTAATTAAGCCAAAATTATGGTTAAGCCACACTTGACTTATTACCATACAATAGACATAAATATGGCTAGACCATCCTTACCTTGGCTAATATACTAGTCATGGTATTCAACTATACTAGCCATGCCAAAATTCCTAGTCACATGTTTAACAACACTTAACCATGACTAAGGCTATATATAATTATAATATTACTTTAAAATAAATAAAACTCCAAAAATTACTATTTAAGCCAAATTAAAAATAAAAAATAAAAATGTGGCAGGTACCATCATGTGAGGGTCTGGGAGCAGGACACACCCAAAACAATATTTAGATCGCGATATGGACATTATAAGTTTTTGGTGATGTCATTTAGATTAACTAATGCCCCACATTGTTTATGGATTTGATGAATCGTATCTTCATAGCTTATTTGGATAAGTTTGTGTAACGCCTCAATCCTAAAATACGTAGGACCGGATACCTAAACATGATAGCTACGTATCAAGTGGACTCCAGCCTACTTTAAATTCCTAGCAAGTCTAACTATATATCTCAAACCGCAAGATATCATTTCAAGTGAGAACCAAGTGTACCAATGCCGATCAAATAGTTATATACGATTCCACAAGAATAAAACACCAAGAAAGACATTATGTACCAAAGTTGGCTATACCTTAGTACATATGTCTGAACAAGCTCATGATAAAGTGTAAAGCTTGTAAATCTAGACTAAAGAGCATAATCAAGTAATGGATAAATTAGGAAATCATGATAAATACATGAATCGAAATAGCAACGCCTCCATGATCAATGAACTAACTCTACGTAAGTGACTACCTAGAGAGATCACCATGTCCTCAAGGGATATAGCAAGGTACATAATACATGCCAAAGTAGAGTAAAGAAAGATTATAAATACTGAAGGGTAACTTCCATAGCCATCTAAGTGAAATGGACATGAGAACACTTTTCGGATATCAGGCTTCAATTACTGAGGCTCACAAGAACCTCAGCAACTCACACCCAAGGTACCGTGTTGTGTACCTTGTGCAAACATGTCAAGATAACACCAAAGCTTTGCTACAGAGACAGTGGCAAACGAGTAAGAAAACAATCAAGTTTCAGCTATAGAGATGAGGTCAAACATGTCAAGGTAGCCTGATATTTCAGTAATGTTCTTCCCACCCCATGTTCTAGTACTAACAAGTCGAGTCATGTCAAGTCAAGTATATTTCTAGTACAAGTAACAAGTCATGTATCCTATCACAGAGTATAACCATGAATATCTCATGTAAGACTCCGTACCATGATCGTCAGTGTCTATAGTTTATCGTGTCAATAACCACAATAAATGCACATCATTCCTAATGTTGATACCCGATATATATAGACATTGACACCCGAATACCATTCGGACGTTAAGTACCAACTAATCCTACGTCCACAACATCTAGATATAAAAATGAAAGAACAACAACAATCAAAAAAATTGACAAAAACTGAAACTTTGGCAAGGTACACTTGCATGTAGTCTCCAAGCGAGCATACAACGGTCCAACTCCAATATCCTTGGTCACACGTCACGAATTCCTAATAAATATAAGACTACAAATTAAAGACCTCTCGACGTCACAACTCATACCATATACAGCCATACCATATATCTCTCACTCGTTATTTTAACTAAACTAGTACATAACTATATCTACTATAAATATCATGAATCTGTCGGTGTTCTATGGTCAATCGTGTCAATGAACACGAATAATGCCCACAATGAATAACTATTGATACTCGACGTCAATAAATGACATCGGCACCCGAATCCAATTCGGACGCTAAATACCGACCAATCGTACATAAATATGACAATAATAAATGAGAATAATGTAACAATAAAAAGAAAAAGATAGTATCCTTAACATTGGCAAGGTAACTTGCCTGGAATCTCTGGATGAGCTAGCAACGAATAGTATGCAACAGTCCGACCAGGTAGTCACGAGCTCTTAAAATATAGTAAAAACTACAATCAATACCAACTCGGTGACATCACATATATCATATGCATATTTTATATAGTTTACTAGGTATAGTCTAGTTAACTAACACATAACCATATTTATAACCATATATATAGACAATATTATGATATCTTAATAAAATAATAATTTATAAACTAAAATATAAGATATTAATTCTGAAGTATTTATTAAAATATTTATAAACACTATTTAATCATAATATTACAAGAAATAATTTTCTAGTTAGTATGTCTAATTAATAACACAATATGGCAAAGTTACCTATTTATTTGGAACCAATTATAATAAAAAAATAAATATTTTAATTCTGAATTAAATTAGAAAAATAGGGAACAATCATGAGTTCACATCAAAGGGTACATGATTTATTTTTTAGAAAAGTATTACAAAATTTTGGTTCAAAAGAAACAAGGTTCATGGTATCTAAACTAGTCTAGGTTACTACATTGATTTACAAGTAAATTATCAATAAAATAATTATAAAATATAATTTAAATTAATCCAGGAAGAACAATGGAAAATAATTAAAATATAATTTGTATAGGTTATTTATAAGAAAAACTCATGAACTAGCTTATAGTTTGATTGGTTCACACAACTTGTCTTTTTTTTGACAAAACGGCTCGACTCGATCATAACAAAGATAGATTTGTATATTTTGAATAATTTATTTCAATTCTCCATATCCAGAAATTACTCCAAGGGTCTCTTGGATTAAACACCGAGAAGTATTGGCACATAGATTTTGATATATTAACTATAATTAAACCCTGTATGTTTTAGCCCTAATGTGTCTACAGTTACAAAAGAAATCGACAAAGATAGAAGAAAGACGTTTTCAACAAGTCCTATGAAGTTTTTCGGAACAAAGAAGAAAAGATATCTCCAATACCATCAAATGACAGACACCTTAAAGCCTCAAAAAGACGATGACAAAGCAATAGAAGTCAGATCAAAAGCTCCTCTGTCTTTCTAAGAGTCTGTAAGTGTTTAGGAAATCTTGTACGCACTTTAGCAAGATGACAAACTAATATGGTATTTTTATTCAAATTAAGTATATGAAGAGACGGATTATCTGCCGGATTTTGCAGAAATCCGATGGATCATCCGATCAATCACAGCAAGTTTTATGAGCAAAAGTTCGGATAATCCACCGTTTCGTAGAAATTCGACGGATCATCAGATCAATCACAGCAAGTTGTGTGAGCAAAAGTTCGGATAATCCACCGGAGTTTTGCAGAAATTCGACGGATAATCCTTTTGCCTTGCTGACCTTATTTAAAATTTAAATCCAACGGCATCTGTCAAGTGCATTAAATGTATCCAACGGCTCTATTTCTAGCCGTTACTGTAGTCCGGATAATCGAAAGATTTTTGCAAAATCTGCCGGATAATCCGACTGTCGACTGAAAGCTCATTGTGCCTTTGGATTTGTATAAGTAGAATCCTCTCTCTTCATAAAGACTTATCCATTTGAGCTTTAAATTTTCCAATTACCAAAAGAGCTCCACCATTACTCCACAAAGCTTTCACTTTTCATCCAATCAAAAGTGCTAGAGTATTCAAGTGTTGTAGATCTTCAAAGTGTTTAAGAAGATCAAAAGCCTTTTTCCTTTTCTCTCAAGTTGAAGTTGACGAGACTTCAAAAGAAAACTCGTGTGTAAGAAGTTGACGAGCTTCAGAAGAAAACTCGTGTGTAAGAAGTTGGCGAGCTCTTCAAATCCAAAATCGTGTTAGAAGTTGACGAGTTCTTCGGATCCAAACTCGTGTGTAACTATTTACTAAATAGTATATTAAAGTCAGAGGAGTTCCGGGACTGGAGTGCCCCTTGGGAGGATACCAGGATACATCGAGTGTTTGATCCTCTCTCTAATTTATTATCGCTTTAATTGCTATTAATTGTTGGTAATCTTTTTATTACCCTATTCACCCCCCTGGGGTTCTACAATTGGTATCAGAGCTTCGTCTCTTGTTTTAGATTTACATCCTTAGAATGATCCATGGCCACTAACCCTAGTACCAACTCATTCCACAATGAGGGACACTCCACAAATAGACCTCCTATTTGATGGAACCAACTACAACTACTAGAAAATTAGGATGGACATTTACGTAAAATCTCTGGATTTCGATCTATGGGATTGTGTAGTAAATGACATTCCTAAACCTTCCATAGCTATTGAGAAGTTGTTTCAAAAACCCTTAGAGATAAACTCACCGAATGATAAAAAGATTGCTAGCCGAGATGCAAAGGCTATGAATGCTCTCTATTGCGCTCTTGATAGCAATGAATTCAATAGAATCTCTACTTGCAAAATTTCAAATAAAATTTGGAAACTTTTGGAAGTCACTCACGAGGGAACTTCTCAAGTGAAGGAATCAAAGATTAGTAGACTCACCAAGAATATAATCCTTTAAAATAAAATAAGATGAATCTATTACTTTCATGTTTACTCGTTTCTTTGTTATCATTAACCATCTCTCTTCTCTTGGGAAGGAATATCCCACTTACGAAAAGATTAGAAAAATTTCTCAGGGGATTAACGAAAGGATAGAATCCCAAGGCTACCGCTATTATTGAAGGAAACGATCTAACAACTATAAACCTTGAGACCCTCATGGGCAAGCTTACGACGCACGAGCTAGACATGAAGATCAAGTGGAATCCTCCGTATAAGAGAAAGAGAAAAAGCAAAGGAGAAAGAAAAGTCTCTTGCTCTCAAGTCACCAAGTTGCTTCAAAAGATAGTTCCGATGATGATGAATCGGATGATGAAAAATTGCTCTCACCCCAGCCAGCACTTCCGGAAGTTCCTTAAGTTCAACAAAGCAAATCGCACAAGATAGGACAACGATGAAGAACCTTCATGCTACATCTGCAGGCGAACCGAAACACTAAGAGAGACTGTCCTGTAGGAAAAAGAATCCAGCAGATACGAGAAGCCCAACAAAGGAAGCTCATCTTCCAGAAAGTATGCCAACATCAGCATCTGGTGTGAAAGTGATGCTAGCGACTCAGACAACAACAAATGCAAGCATAATACAAATGTTTGTCTCATGGCAACTGAGGTACTCGATGACGTCTCTATGAATGCTCTCTCTTACTGAATTGGAAAATGCCATTCTTGAATTACACGATGAACACAAGATTATAAGATATAAGTAAAATCTCACAAAGAGATTGAGACTTACAAACAAGAAATAGAAAGACTTTCCAACATCATATCTGATATAAAAAAAATCTCCTGCTTCTGACACAGATGAGATAGAGTCTCTGCGACTCAAGATCCAAGATCCCAAGACGTCATCAAGAAAAAGGACGTCAAAATCTAATCCCTCATAGAAGGTTTTGAATTCGCTATGCACAAAACACTTGCTGCAAACCAAAGAGAATATGCACCTCTATCAAATACAATAACCTTCTTAAAATGGCAAGAAGTTAGTTAATAGGGACATGGCCCACACAAATACACAACGCTATAGTCCAAGGCACACCAACACACATTACAACACTAGCCACAAGAACACAACACATAGGTCCTACCCCAATCAAACCCCACACGAAAAGGACTTCTGGAAAGGAGAAATACCTCACATCATGCTTTCTTTTATCATCACCATAATGCTCATATTAGAAGTCCTCAATTCGCTAGAACTTCTCATACACAAAACTCTCACTCTCTCTCAAGACCTACAACACCTATGATATGCCACTATTGTGGTCTACATGGACACACATCTCAGTACTGTCAAATGAAAAATATGATGATATGAGAACGTTTAAATGTTCCTAAAACTAACAAACAAGGACCCAAACACTCTTGGATACCAAAATATTCATCTTCAACTGTATTGTTTGTCACGCCCCAGAATCAGAATACTGGAGAGCGGGGGACAGACAGCCATCTACGTACATTGAAGTGTAACCCACCTTGAATGTACGGTCACGGCTGTCTAGATACATAAGAGTTTTACTACAAGCCAACAGTCTCTTATGGTCAATAACAAGCCTAGTGTCTCAATCTCAAGCAAGCAAGTTAATGTAACAAGATGGTAGATCATCAGACATACAGAGTAAGACGTTCTATACATTACATATTCAGATGATCATGAAGCTAGTCATACAAAATGTGAAGATTAGCAAGAGTTTAAGTCATACATGATCAACCCTAGGATTTGTCAATCATGTTACAGCCCTTAGGCAGACAGAAATATAAATTTAACGAGCTAACACTTGCTCGGCGGCTAAATGCCTCAAAAGTATAATTTTACAATAGAGTGAGAGAGCAAAATAAAACCCATTCGTTGCCATGGTTGTGCCTAGTATTCACCATCTGGCTGGAAGGCTGGAAGATCCTCGGGTGCTACTCCAAAATCTGGCCATACAAAACCAGCTGGATCAGACCCCAGAAAGAGCAAGTGCCATAAGAAGGCTTCACTTAAGAACTAAAACTAGCATATAACACATAAATACATCCATGATAACAAAACATGAGTTAGAGAAATAAGGCAATAAATGATAAGATAACTAAAGGACTATTCCAGTAGCCAAGTTACAACCCATAAACCAAAGAAGGACCGGGGTTGTAACCCTTCACCTGAACAGAACTTAGTCGCTAACCAATTATCGATGAGTAAAGTATAACATA
Source organism: Iris pallida (assembly GCA_029216955.1). Lineage (NCBI taxonomy): Eukaryota > Viridiplantae > Streptophyta > Magnoliopsida > Asparagales > Iridaceae > Iris > Iris pallida. Next base: position 19,169,618 of record JANAVB010026199.1, read on the forward strand.
ACGAGTTGAGATAACCATGTACTGGTCCTGGCTAAACACTTGACGGACTCCATCCATCAATCACGGCCAAGCAATGAGTACGACTTGATACTTTAACTAACTGGGGTTATCACAAGCTTAGTTACTAACAAGAAGCATCGAGATGTTCCAACAGCCACAAGCCCTGCAGTCTTAATCCAGATTATTCGGTCACAAGTTGAGAGAGTTGGATTAGGTGACTTAGAGGTGCAACACATAACAGTGTGCTGGAAATGTGCCCTACTCGACGGCAGGCTACAAGTCCAATTAGAGCGCCCAGATAACGAGACTGTCTGTAGCTGGAAATCTCTTCATTGACTACTTGATTAATCTAGCCATTATCCTAGTCAGATTCAGTACGAATCCCTGATCGTGGAAATCAGGAATTCATGTCCTAGACATGATGCAAGACGAGACATATAGCTTGTACAGGCACAACCATCCACGGTGTCAAGACAAGAGCTACTTAGCGAGTCAAGATAGCCGTCGCAACAGCATATCATTATAGGTTACTAATCAAGATTACTTGTCAAGGGTGCGCCACAATGGACCACCATCAAGAGTTATCATGTCAAGAGTGCACCACGACAGGTCACTATCAAGAGTTATCATATAAAGTCATAATGTCATGTCATATTCATGTAAGTACACCACAGCGGGCCACTATCAAGGAGTTGTTAGAAAGTGTACGTGTCATACCAAGATCGTGTTTAAAACTCAGAGTACATGTGCAACACAAAAAATAACATTATAGGACTAATCAAGTAAAAGTACAATCAAGGACACAATTTATACTAAGGATCATGAGGACTATAGGGACATTTACAAAGGGTGGCACAAAGAGGTCAATGGGGTGTCATGTAGAGCATGCACCCAAAATGCATGTGCTGAGAGTGGCATGCGCCTAAGGCTAAACCTATCATGTAAGGCATATGCTACATAGGGTATGCACCAAGGAAAATGTGTCCATGGGCTATGCACCCATGCTTATGTGCCTACATATGGGTGGGAAGGTAAGTCAGAGAATGCACTACAAGTCTCAGGGCCTTATGCACCCAAGTCAGGGAGCCATGCGCCCACCATTGGCACAACATGGGTCTATGGAAAGATGCAAGTCCAAGATGAGCTATGCGCCCAGACCTATGCGCCTACATAAGCATAAAAATGCCATTAAGGATTACAAGTCAGGAGCTCATGCACCATCCAATGGAGGCCATGCGCCCACATGCATGTCTATGCGCCCCCATGTGGCCTTATGCGCCCACATGATTTGGCTATACGCCCACTGGTTTGCACTCAACAGTGTGCAAACACTGTTCATCTTCTCCAAGTTGGCCGAAAGCACAAGTCATGGAACCCATGAACTTCCAACTCTCATAACTTGGTCAAAACACAATGAAATCTAACTTTTCAAAAGTCAAAGTTGTGTAAAATCAAATTCTCTACCACATAGAACTCTTAATTTTCAAAAATAAGATGGTTTGCTGGATCAAAACCCAAGAAAACCCCAAAATGGTGTATAGTTAGATGTACAAAAATACATACATGGAAATGTAAAATGACAAGAACTAAAGTAGCTTAGAATGTTGCATAGAAGAGATTAAAACAATAAAATGGAGGGTTCCTTCATAAAGCAAGTTGCACTTGCCTAAGCTTGGTGGGTGGAGAAATTAATAAAGAGGAGGAAGAAGTAATGGAGGAGAGAGAAGGTTGGTGGGCTTTAAATGGGAGGGGGTTTAACATGATAAACCAAAAGAAATAAACCAAGCCAAACCAAAATGTACCAAGTCAAACCATGATATGCCATGATGAACCTAAGCAAGATTAAACCAAAATTAGCTAGCAAGGCAAGAGAAATAAAAATACGTGTCAGGATTTCGTACACGTATACTGGAAATACGGATAACGGAAAACGGGGGTGACATTGTAGGTGAACCATCATTCGTATGCTAGGAGCAAGTGGATTCTCGATAGCATTTGTTCATGACACATGACCGGTGACACTTCACTCTTTGCAACGCTATTGATAAAGAAAGAAGGCCACGTATCCTTCGGCAACAATCTAAAGGGATATATCATAGGAAATGGTAATATCGGCTCCCCTCCTTATCCTTGCATTAAAAATGTTTGTCTTGTCACAAATCTCAAGCATAATCTTCTTAGCATTAGCCATCTTACGGATAATGGCTACAATATTAACTTTGTTAAACACAAGTGCTTCATCACCGATGGCACTAGTGGCTCCACTGTGTATGAGGGCATTAGAGAAAATAATATTTATGTTCTTTATCTTGTTGAAAGCATTAACAATGACAGGTGCCTAGTAGCAAAGAATGATGAGAGTTGGCTTTGGCATATAAGACTCGGACATGCCAACATGGACACCATCTCTCGACTAGCCACCAAGAATCTTGTTAGAGGACTCCCAAGCATCTCTTTTAAGAAGGACATGGTGTGTGAAGAATGTGAGAAAAGTAAGTTGACAAAATCTTCCTTCAAATCCATCAACTTGGTAAGCACTACTAGACTACTTCAACTTATTCATATGGATTTATTCGGTCCTAGTAGAGTTGCTAGTCTTGGTGATAAATTTTATGCTTTTGTTTTAGTTAATGATTTTTGAGATTTACTTGGATTATTTTTCTTACTAGTAAAAGTGAAACTTTTCATGAATTTGTTGCTTTTTGTAAATGTGTTCAAAATGAGAAAGGCATTATGACCAACAAAATTAGAAGTTATCATGGAGGGGAATTTGACAATGCCGATTTTAAAAAAATTTGTGACAAAATGGTCTTGGTCATGATTTTGCATACCCTCGAACTCCACAACAAAATGGTGTTGTAGAGAGAAAGAATAGAATCCTTGGTGATATGGCAAAGGTCATGTTAAACCAATTCAAGCTTCCCCAATATTTTTGGGCGGAGGTCGTTAAAATGACATGTTATGTTATAAATAGAGTCTTGATTAGACCTATTTCTAAGAAAACTCCATATGAGCTTTGGTTTGACAAAATTGCTTCTATTGAATATTTTAAAGTTTTCGGATGCAAATATTTTATCTTGAACACCAAGGATAACCTAGGCAAATTTGAAGAAAAAGCCTATGAAGGTATGTTCCTTGGTTATTCTATGCATAGTAAAGATTTTCGTGTTTTTAACAAAAGAGTCTCGTTGTCGAAGAATCAATAAATGTTTCTTTTGCGAACTTAACACTTCTACATCTTCCTCCGCAATGATGTTGATGACATCTCTTTTGGCTTGGAAAACTCTTCTCTTGGAGATTCTAGTACTCCGTCATCTAGCAATAAAGTTAAGACTACTCCACCCGAAGATTCTCCACCAATAGAGCCTCCTCTAGAGGATCTTCCCAAAGAATGGAGATTTGTCCCCCATCATCCGAAGGAGCTCATTATTGGTGAACCTTCCTCACGAGTTAGTACTAGATCCCCTACACGTGATCATTGTGCAAATGTGGCTTTTATTTCACAAATAGAGCCTAAAATATTAATGATGCCTTTAATGATTAATTTTGGACGATTGCCATGCAAGAAGAGCTAAATCAATTTGAGCAAAACAATGTTTGGGAAATTGTTCCTAAGCCCCACAACTATCCCATTATTGGGACAATGTGGGTGTATCGAAATAAACTCAATGAGGATGGTTTTGTCACTCGTAACAAAGCTCGATTGGTTGCTCAAGGCTATAACCAAGAGGAAGGTATTGACTACGAAGAAACCTATGCTCCGGTTGCTCACCTTGAATCCATTCGGATTCTTTGTACTTTTGCTTATTTCAATGATTTTAAGCTTTTTCAAATGGATGTCAAAAGTGCCTTCTAAAATAGTTTTTTAAAGAAGATGTCTATGTCACGACCCGCACCGAGTGTAAGGGTACAAGTGCGTAACAACGTCCAGCCTACGCTGCAGAATCGGCGGTAGAACGCTGTTCAAGGTCACTATCTAAACTAACTCACACAATTATATAATGTACTTGTCTTAAATCTCAACTTCGAACAGAGGACAAGTATAGAAATAATATAACTCAATCACAGTCTAAGCACGATAGGATAACACAGAATTCTATAACTAAAAGAAAACAAATAAAAACTACTAAATGATAGTATCTCAAAACAACTCAAAATAAGTCAACTCTCAAATTATTACAACTCAAGTTCTAGTAAAGAAATCTAAAACAGTCTACTAAACTAGTCTCCTGATCACTCCTGAGAGTCGGGGACAAAGGTAGCTAATTCTTCTCCAGATGCATAGTGAGTAGGGCATGCATCCTCAAGACTAACATCTGTAATATTTTCAACAGGTCCAATCAGGACAGGAACGAATACATCTCATCAAGTAAATCCAAGTAAATGATAAAGACTATAAAATAATTATAGACAATTATATTGATGAAGCATGGAAGTTCGAGACAGTTTAAGATGTAAAACAATAGTTAAAAAAAGAAAGTAAAAGCTATGAAACAGAATATCATGTCAATGAAGACTGTAAATAAAAGCTAGCTGAACTAGAATAATGTGATATGAGTCTAGGTGATACACTGTAGGTCAAGGGTGATTCCAATCAATGATTCAAGTAGGGAGATTCTTTAATGATCATTGCGATGATTCTAGTAAAGATTCTTATGGTGATTCTAGTAATGATTCTAGACAATACTCAAAGATGTTTTAAAATACTGAGATCGACAAGTAAACGGCTAGGGGTAATCCGGCACATCACACACTGGCCAAGTGTGGGATGGCTATCGTTTTGTATAATTCACAGGGAGGGTTTGAGTATTGGGAAATGTTTACATGTCTACTCAAGTATTTCTCCGCCCAACTAGTACGACTGAATCCCATAAAACGACATGTAAATCAAAATAAATCTAGCCAGAACATGAAGGTGCTTGTAGGTGATTCTTGAAGTGGTTCTTGTAATAGAGGCTAGATAGTAAGGTATGTGGTCATATACATGAATTCCGAAATCAATTCGTGATTGTAACAGAGAATCAAATAGAACTGACTAAAACTGAAATATAGAAATCGACAGTAATTGAAAGAACTATCAGAGAATGTACTCGCCTGATATTTCGAATGCCTGATAAATATGAGTCCAAACTGGAGTCACAAGTCCTATTTAGAACAACCATAGGTTACAAAGTGTCTAATATGAATAAGAATAGCCTACAATGCATTCTAAATGATTCTAGGTCCTTCTAGGTCAGGTCAACCCTTGGTAACTCTGGTCAACCCGGTCAAACCTGGTCAAAATAAGTCAATTAGTCTATCTACCAATTTTTAGGTCAACATAAGTTATCAAGTCATTCTAAGTCCGTTTAAGTCGATTTGGATCAAGTTTGACCCCAAGTTGACTTTTGTCAACTTGGTCAACTTGCTAGTCAACTCGACCAATTTAAGCTCTTTGGGTCAATCCTAACTGACTCCTTAATCCATAGGTTACACCCAATGAATGGCAAACACACACACACACACACACACACACACACACACACACACACACACACACAAACACACACACACACACATATAATATTATATATATCCATTCATTCAACACATATATATATATATATACATATGTAGATATACCTATATTATATACATACATACATACATACATACATACATACATACTACATAGGCTTACATTACAATTAGAGAAGAGAGAGTGTGTGTGTGGTACTGATGTTAAGGGGATGCTGTGGAAGTTTAAAACTGAGAAAAACCATAACATACATTATATATATACACTAACATATATATACAAATATCTATCTTAATATAAATAAAGTATATATATTATACATATATAGAAAAATTGGGAAAGAGTAAGTGTGTGGCTGGGGGCTGTCGAGGCTGCCCCAAATCAATACACAACTCACATGAAAACACAAACCACCTATATACATAGTCTATATGTAATATACTAACACTATATATAAATATATGGATATACACATACAGGAATATTACATAACATATAGATTTTATATAATTGAAAGTAAACATTAGTCTAACCACAAAATCAACTCACAATCTAAACTAAACCTACTCATCAAAATCAAAATCTGAGTTTAAATATTAGAAATTCAATTTCAAATCTAAAAATCAACTCAAAATAATTCAACCAATTTCAAAACCCAACTCGATACCCAAATTCCAAATACGCAACTAGAACTCGTAAACTTGGAAAACACAAAGATATATACGTGTGTGACATGTTCGGGTACTCACAGGGTCGAACCAGTGTCCGTATCATGTCCGGTCAGTGCGTATCGCACGGCCACGTACGCGCGTGCACGGTGTCAGCCGAATCAGTACAGACGCGATAACTTCGCGAATACTCAACAAAATCTCATGAAATTTCATGTGCATGGGGCAGAGGTTGCCCCAACACATCTATTCAATTTCATGCCAAACCGTGTCGTATCCATCGAGTTATGACACTCAGACTGCAGGGGTTGTACGTACACGCACGCATGGCCTCTTGCACGCGAGTCGACGTTCGTAGCTTGCGACGCGAGCCAGTTGTGCCACGTGGTTGAGTCTAGGTTAGCCTAGGTCTAGGGCTTCATGCTCGTGCTCCTAGAATGGGTCCTCGTCGTATCGTATTCGCGTACGAAGGGTGTCAGCGGCACTTTTCAGCCACGTGCATAGTACGGGCGGACCCGTGTGCGTTAATTTCTCCACGAACGCTTTACAAAATGTCATAAATTTTGAGAGCACGTGGGCAGAGGTTGCCCTCACATGTACATGAAATTTCACGGAAATGAAGTCCTGTGCGTCGAGTATATACTCGGACAGGGCATGCAGGGGCCATGTACGGGCCTCGTGCACGCGTGTGTGTCCGATTCGAACACGAAATCGTGTCGAATCAAGATCCGTCTTCATGAAAGTTATTTCAAATAAAAAATAAGAAATTCATGAAAACAGAATCGAAGAATACCAACTTTCAGTTCCAAGTGGCATTTCGTCGAACACATGTTCCAATGGACAGACACGTGTCCGATACGGCTATCAAATGAACACAAAAATCTACCAACTTCATGCACAGGTCCGGGGTACCTAGATAGATGTATCTACAAAGAAAAATTAGGAATAACAAGTGTTTAGAGGGGTTTACCTATTGAGGTAAAATCTCAATGCAACGTGCCTCCAAGCACGTCGATACCAATTTCCTCCAGTCAAACACCTCCGATTCCTCGCTAGCAAGTCTCCAGCAGATTCCTTCCTCCCACGATCGCACTGTACTTTGTTTGAAAGGATTTGGGTGAGAAACGAGAAAATGGGACCTTTGGAGGAGAAGGAAAAAATAGGGTTTGTGAACTTGTGACGGCTACTAGGTTTAAACACAATAAAAAAGGGGGGCTGCTATTTATGGCCGGCTGGGGGTATAGGGATTATGTTTAGGGTTTGGTCAAGGCCAGCACTCCTTAAGTTGGTTTAAAGGCCCATTGACAAAAAGGCTTAAGGCTATGTGTAAAATGACTTAAAAATGGTTTAATGTTTCCTAAAATGGACATAGCGCTAAATTAAAATCTAAAAAGCCAAAAATAATTCTAATCACATGGTTAGTCTTCTAATCAAGGTTGATTAAGGTTATACCACCTTCTACTACCAAAAACATCATTCAAAGCTACACACCAATCAAATTAACTAATAAAATATAAAAATTCAAAAATATCACAAAATTACTAAAATACCCTAATTTAGAAAAGTGGTGGTTATAAATTTACCCCCTAGAAAAATTTTGTCCTCGAAATTTAAGATGATTGCACTTCTTCTAGGTTAAACCCTCGACAATTAAGGTCAAGAAAATTATATCTAAATATGCAAAACATGGTCCTACTGTCATAATTCACAGTCTCGAACAGGGTTACTATACTATCTAGCACATCACAAGAATATCCTGATAGGTACTACTGAAATCACACAATAAGATAGGAAAGAGAACAAGAAAGGCAGAGCAAATAAGAAGTCAAAACGAAGCAGGATGATATCATCAAGAGGACAGATATGAAATAGATTATTAGATTTGAACGAGTGTCAGCAGATTCAATTCTATGAAAATTTTCTAGTTGTGATTGAGTACCTCTGCTAAATATATTCTTAATTCCTATTACAAGCTCGTAGCAGTACAACTAAGTCGCCGTACTACCACGATATCGTACTAATGCGAATCTTGACCTGCGTGGGCCACCACTAAAAATGTGTCACGACCCGAACCTAGTGTAAGGGTATAAGTGCATAATAACGCCCAGCCTACGCCGCAGAATCGGCGGTAGAAACGCTATTTTAGGTCACTATCTAAACCAACTCACGCAATTATTAATATACTTGTCTTAAATCTCAACTCCGAACGGAGGACAAGTATAGAAATAATATAACTCAATAGTAAGAACGATAGGATAACACAGAATTATATAGCTAAAAGAAAACAATAAAAACTACTAAATTATAGTATCTCAAAACAACTCAAAATAAGTCAACTCTCAATTATTACAACTCAAGTTCAAGTAAAGAAATCTAAAACCATTCTACTAAACTAGTCTCCCGATCACTTCTGAGAGTCGGGGCCAAAGGTAGCTAATCCTTATCCAGATCCAAAGTGAGTAGGGCATGCATCCTCAGGACTAACATCTGTAAAAATTTAACAGGTCCAGTCAGGACAGGAACGAATACATCTCATCAAGTAAATCTAAGTAAATGACAAAGACTATAAAACAATTATAGACAGTTATATTGATGAAGCATGGAAGTTCGAGACAGTTTAAGATATAAAACAATAGTTAAAAATAAGAAAAGTAAAAGCTGTAAAACAGAATATCATGTTAATGAAGGCCGTAAATAAAGGCTAGCTGAACTAGTATAATGTGAATTCTTGTGGTGATAGTAATGATTCTAGACAATACTCAAAGGTGTGTTTTTAAATACTGAGATCGACATGTAAACGGCTAGGGTAATCCGGCACCATCACACACTGGCCAAGTGTGGGATGGCTATCATTCTTGTATAATTCATAGGGAGGTGGTTCGAGTATTTGGGAATGTTTACATATCTACTCAAGTATTCCTCCGCCAACTAGTACGAGTGAATCCCTAACACGATACGTAAATCGAGAATAATCTAGCCAGAACATGAAGGTGCTTGTAGGTGATTCTTGTAGTGGTTCTTGTAATAGAGATTAGACAAGTAAGTATGTGTGTCGTATACATGAATTCCAAATATCAATCCGTGATTGTAACAGAGAATCAAATAGAACTGACTAAAACTGAATATAAAATCGACAAGCAAATGAAAGAACTATCAGAGAATGTACTCGCCTGGTATTCTGATACCTGATGAGAATATAAGTCCAAACTGAAGTCATAAGTCCTATTTAGAACAAACATAGGTTACAAAGTGTCTATATGAAATAAGAATAGCCTACAATGCATTCTAAATGATTCTAGGTCTTCTAGGTCAAGGTCAACCCTTGGTCAACTCTGGTCAACCCTGTCAAACTTGGTCAACTATAAGTCATTAGTCCATCAACCAATTTTGGTCAAACACAAGTTATCAAGTCATTCTAAGTCCGTTGAGTCGATTTGGATCAAGTTTGACCGAAAGTTGACTTTTGTCAACTTGGTCAACTTGCTAGTCAACTCGACAATTTACGTTCATTGGTCAATCCCTAAACTGACTCCTTAATCCATAGGTTAACATAATGGCAAACACACACACACACACGCATATATATATATATATATATATATATATATATATATATATATCATTCTCAACACAATATATATACATATGTAGATATACCTATATATACATAAATACATACATACATATATACATAGGCTTACAATACTACTGGAGAGAGAGAGAGAGAGAGAGAGTGTGTGTGTGTGTGTGTACTGATGTGTAGGGGCTGCTGTGGAAGGTTAAAACTGAGAAAAAACATAACATACATTATATATATACACTATACATATATACAAATATCTATTTTAATATAAAGAAAGTATATATATAATATATAGAAAAATAGGGAAAAGAGGTGAGTGTGTGGGCTATCGAGGCTGCCCTAAATCAATACACAAACTCACATGAAAGCACAAACCACCTATATACATAAGCCTATATGTATATATACTAACACTATATATAAATAGATGGATATACACATACAAGGAAATAACATAACATATAGATTTTATATAATTGAAAGTAAACATTAGTCAAAGCACAAAATCAACTCACAATCTAAACTAAACCTACTCATCAAACTCATAATTTGAGTTTAAATCTAAGAAATTCAATTTCAAATCTAAAAATCAACTCAAAACAATTCAACCAATTTCAAAACCCAACTCGATACCCAAATTCCAAAATACACAACTAGAACTCATGAAACTTGGCAAACACGAAGGTATATACGTGTGTGACATGCTCGGGTACTCACAAGGTCGAACCCGTGTCCGTATCGTGTCCGGTCAGTGCGTATCGCACGGCACGTACGCGCACGTGCACGGTGTCAGCCGAATCAGTGCAGACGCGATAACTTTGCGAATACTCAACGAAATCTCATGAAATTTCACGACCATATGGACAGAGGTTGCCTCCATATGTCCATAAAATTTCACGCCAAACCGTGTCGTATCCATCAGTTATGACACTCAGACTGCAGGGGCTGTACGCACGCACGTGCGCGGCCTCGTGCACGCGTATCGACGTCCGTAGCTCACGACGCGAGCCATGTTGTGCCACGTGGTTGAGTCTAGGGTTAGCCTAGGTCTAGGGATTCATGCTCATGCTCCTGGAATGGGTCCTTATCACGTCGTGTTCGCGTATGAAGGTCGTGTCAGCGTCACTTTTCAGCCGCGTGCACAGTACGGGCTGACCCGTGTGCGTTGGATTTCTCCGCGCACACTTCACAAAACATCGTAAAATTTTAGAAGCAAGTGGGCAGAGGTTGCCCCCACGTGTCCATGAAATTTTGTGCGAAACGGAGTCTTGTGCGTCGAGTTATGACACTCGGACAGCAGGACATACATGGGACCGTGCGTGGGCCTCGTGCACGCGTGTCCGTGTCCAATTCGGACACTAAAATTTTGTCGAATCAAGATCCGTCTTCATGAAAATTATTTCAAATAATAACATCAAGAAATTCGTGAAAACATAATCGAAAATACCAACTTTCAGTTCTAAGTGGCATTTCGTCGAACACGTGTTCTAATGGACCGACACGTGTCCGATACGGCTATCAAACGAACATAAAAACCTACCAAACTTCATGCACAGGTCCGGAGTACCTATATGGATGCATCTACAAAGAAAAATCGGGAAACAAGTGTTTGGAGTGTTTTACCTGTTGAGAGTCAAAATCTCAATGCAACGTGCCTCCAAATACGTCGATGTCAATTTCCTCCGGTCAAACGCCTTCGATCCCTCGCTAGCAACTCTCCAGCAGGTTCCTCTCCTCCCAACGATCGCATCGCACTTCGTTTGAAAGGATTGGGTAAGAAACGAGAAAATGGGACCTTTGGAGGAGAAGAGAAAAAAATAGGGTTTGTGAACTTGTGACGGCTACTAGGTTTAAACACAATAAAAAAGGGGGACTACTGTTTATGGCCGGCCAGGGGGTATGGTGATTAGGTTTAGGGTTTGTTCATGGGACAAGCACTCCTTAACTTGGTTTAAATGCCCATTGACAAAAGGGCTTAAAGGCTATGTGTAAAATGACTTAAAAATGGTTTAAATGTTTCCTAAAATGGATAATAGCTCTAAATTAAAATCTAAAAGCCAAAAATAATTCTAATCACATGGTTAGTCTTCTAAACAAGGTTGACTAAGGTTATACCACCTTCTACTACCAAAAATACCATTCAAAGATACACACCAATCGAATTAACTAATAAAATAATAAAAATTTGAAAATATCATAAAATTACTAAAATACCCTAATTTAAAAAGTGGTGGTTATAGTATATGTCAAACAACCTCCCGGTTTTGAGGATTTTAAATTTTTTGATCACGTTTTTAAACTACACAAAGTCCTTTATGGCCTCAAACAAGCTCCTCGTGCTTGGTATGAGCGTCTTAGCTTTTCTTATTTTTCACAACTTTTCTAAGGGTAAAGTTGACACGACACTTTTTTATCAAAACTCTTAATGGGACACTTCTATTAGTCCAAATTTATGTTGATGATGTTATATTTGATTCCACTAACAAGACACTATGTGTAGAATTTGCCAAAGTTATGTAGAATAAATTTGAAATGAGCATGATGGGAGAACTATCATTCTTTCTCGGTCTACAAATCAAGCAAGGACCCCAAGGCACATTATCAATCAAGCTAAATATACAAAGGATCTTTTTAAGCGCTTCGAACTAGATTCATCCAAAATAATGAGAACTCATATGGCCACAACGACCAAGCTTGATCAAGATGAAGATGGTGTTTCGGTGGACATTCATAAGTTTCGAGGTATGAGCGGTAGCTTACTCTACTTAACCACTAGTCGTTCCGACATCATGTTTATTGTTTGCATTTGTGCACGATACCAAGCAAATCCCAAAGAATCTCACTTATGTGCCATTAAATTATTTTTCGATATCTCAAAGGCACCATTAACATGGGACTTTGGTATCCAAAATCTTTATCCTTTGAGCTTCTCGGCTACTCGGATGTGGATTTTGTCGGTTGCAAGATTGACCGAAAAAGCACTAGCGGTACATGCCAATTCCTAGGAAATCTTTGGTTTCATGGTTTAGCAAGAAACAAAACTCCGTTGCTCTTTCTACAACTGAGGCCGAATACATTACGGCTGGATAGTTGTGCATAAATCCTTTGGATGACACAAACACTAGTAGATTATGGTATTTCGTCAAATGGTATTTCTATCAAATGTGACATACTAGCACTTTTAATCTTATTGAAAACCTGATTTGTCACTCATGCACCATATTGAGATTAGACACCACTTTTTGTGGGACCATCAACTCAAGGGAGACATTCGTCTCGAATTTATCGACACTGACCATCAATTTGCTGACATCTTCACCAAACCTCTTGGTAGCTTCACCTTCATTTGTCATAAAATTGACTTCCTTGAGAAGTCCTTTTAAACTTTGCTTTTCAACTTTTCAGATTATTGGAAGGAATTTTATAGAAATTCGACAAATAATTCGATCTATTCTAGCAACTTTTGATGCCACATAGTACCATCCGTTGGATTTTCGTGGAAATTCGTCGGATTTTCGTAGAAATCCGTCGAATTTTTTGTATAAATCCGTCGGATGATCCGTAATTAATTCAACAATTATCAATACTCGATGACTTTTTATTTTCTACACCCGACTTGACCACTCATCTACCACATTTAATTCGCTCTATCTTCGATCGGATTTTTCGTCAAAAATTTGCCATTTTCTGCCGAATTTTTCGGATTCGTTGCATAGTTATAGAAACCGCCCTATTCTGTCCTGCTCCAACTTAAGGCTTCAATCCCACAATTTTTAAATCCATCCAGCACTCCCGCGAGTGGTTCTCCTTTTGCCACAAAGCACGTATCTGCCCCGAGAAGCCTCTCTCTTGGCTCACCTTTCCCGCTCATCGTGAATACTTCACGTTTTCTAGGATTGACGAGCTTCTCGAACGACAATAGACTACTACCCAAATGCCATCAAGATGTTCTACTGTAATCTGGTTACCGCCAAGAACGGCTCTGAGTTTCAAACCAAAGTCGGTGGAGTCAAGATCACTGTTACTACCTCCTTCTAGCCAGCATTCTTAGCTTCCAAGAGTAGAAGTCCTATCGCTCTCTTCCGAATACTCTCGACCACATCACCATCTCTTTCGACCTCAGCTACGAGGTATTTCTCTTCAACATCTGCATTGGTTCCATTGTTCAGAGGCCGGAGGACAAAGATCTCAATCCTTTCTTCTACGACTTTTATCGCATCCTTTACCACACCATCACTCCAAAATTCAAGAACATGGATAACCTAACTACGGAGGAAATGATTGCTATGTACTACCTCATCTCCAAGCAACCCTTCTCCTTTGCCAAATCAATCATCTTCACTATGATCCTTATTCGTGAATCCCCTCATCACTCTCTTCTCTTTGGCATGTACTTCACTATGATCCTCGAGGCTAATGGGGTTGATCTCACTCACTGCCCCGTTGGTGATCCTCATCCTACTTCTCTTGCCAAAGCTAAGGCCCGTGGTCGTACCACTCCGACCGTTGCTGTTGACCCTACCGCTCGGCCTGCTCTAATCCTCACTCCAGATGTTTGCTGCTACATCGACCGCAAGTTCGACTATCTCACTCTCTCCACTACGGAGCACATTCAGGCGGCCACCCGGGGACTCGGCACCCTCATTCACCATGGCTTCAATGATCAGGCCTACTATCTCCAGCGCATGTTTGAGGAGCTGTAAATCCCGTATTATCCCAATTAATCTTAGTATTTTAATTAATTTTGGAATATTTATTTGGTAGTAATTCATTAGTTTTAGTAAATATACATATATAATGTAGTGTGCATGCTCGTACCTTATGTTACTAAATAGTTATATTAAAAATTATAATTATAGAGAAATTGTTATATTTTTTATAGAATTTATTTGGGCATTTTTGTCGATTTATGTAACTAAGAAGGAGAGGTATATATTATTTTACTTTTTTTTATTTTATTTATTTTTATTTTTGGGGAAACCCTCCTTTATTGACGTATAAGGCACAAAATGTCGAAGCCTATATAGAGAGCGCGACTCGCGCAAAAAGAAAAAGAGAACACAAAAAACCAGCCATCGGCGATCTCGACCGACTGGACTGGGGACAAGATTAGACCAACATCCTCCAAAAATTGCTCGACGAGTGAGAGCAGCGGATGCTGATTTTACTAATCTGTCTGAGGACCTCTTTGAGAAGTTGGGAGGAGTTGAGTTGGCGGCCCTCATATCTGAACTTATTTCTATTTTTACAAAGAACCCAGATTCCAGCGGCCGTAACGATCTGGTGCCCGTGTGACGAACTCCACATGGCGAGAAGATCGTTGAAGCCTCAGGCCTGATGGTTGAGGAGACATCTGCTAGATAGGTTGGACCACAATTGAGAGGCGAGATCTCCAGAGTGAAGAACGTGGTCTGCCGATTCTGTCTTGGAAGAGAGGCAACAGTGGCATCTCGACGCAAGGCTGAATCCAAAGAAGTGAGGGAGTCGTCTGTGGGGAGCTTCTTCCACTGCGCTCTCCAAGTTAGGATCGACCATTTCTTTGGGATGCAGGATTGCCAGAAGGGGCGATGTGAGGGAAAGGTCCACCGAAAACTCTGATAGCGCTTCTTGCTGATGCAAGAGTGAACTTTCCCTCGTTGGATGGGGACCACCTAAGGACGCCGTCGGTGTCTCTGATCATCAACTGTTCGGCGATGCTGCGACCGTGGAGAATGCGGTACTAATTAGCTGATGCCCGACAGTTAGCCGTAATAATCGTTGGGTTAGAGTGTTGGAAGTATCTGGTTCGCATGAAGCGGGACCATATCGAGTTATCCGTACGCACCTTCCACCACAATTTTATGGAGCAGGTATCAACAATGTGCGATAGCCTGCAGAACCCGAGGCCGCCTTCTCTGGTGGGTTTAGCCATGGTGTCCCAGCTGGCCCAGTAATGCTTATCTTTGCCGTCGTTGTGACCCCAAAAGAAGTTGGAAAAGAGGGACTCAAGAGATGAAAGACCTTTTTCGGGGGGGAGCACACCGTCAGGGTGTATATGGGGATAGAAGACAGCACATGCTTGATCGAAATCATCTTTCCCCCGAGGGAGACTGTGGTATTGTGCTATCCCTCAATTCTCCTTCTGACGTTCCTGACCAGACCTTCGAATATCCCCGAATTAGAATTTCTATAGACCAGCGGGCATCCGAGGTAGGTGAATGGCGGGTATACTGTGGCGAAGGAAGTGAGATTGGTGAGAATTACGAAGTAGGTCTTGTTGGCTTTATAGTGGGTGTAAATGATACTTTTGTTGGAATTAACTCGCTGTCCAGAGCATCTGGTGTATCTCTCTAGCGTCCTGTGGACCGCATCTACCGATCCGATGTCCCCTGCCGAGAAGATGAGGATGTCATATGCATATGCTTGATGTGTGATCAAGGGGTGGTGGTATAAAAATGATAGAATCTTGGTGAGTTGGCTAGGCTGTTAAGATTTCTGCTGAGGGATTCTACCGCTATGATGAAGATGGTGGCAGACAGAGGATCGCCCTGTCGGACCCCCCGACTGGCGTTAAAGAAACCTACCGCTTGCCCGTTGATGATGGTGGAGAACCATGAGTCGCAGATGGATCTGTAGAGGATGTCAATCCACGATTCAGAGAAGCCGAACGCTCTGAGCACCCAAATCATGAATTGCCAGTCCAGACGGTCATAGGCTTTCTCCATATCGAGTTTGATGGCCATATTTCCTCCCCTGGAGGGGAATTTCATGCACGTGATCATCTCTTGAGCCAGAAGGATGTTGTCTGTGATGTTGCGGCCTTGGACGAATCTACTTTGTTCTTCAGAGATAATCTTAGGGAGCAGAGTAGACATGTGATTCGCGATGATCTTGGAGATGATTTTGTTAGTAAAAGTGCAAAGGCTGATGGGACGGAAGTCCTTAAAAGTTTTTGGATTATCTTTCTTGGGGATGAGAATAAGGTTGGTGCTGGAGATGGATTTAGGGTATCTCGCATCTTGAAAGAAGGCAATGGCCGCTTCTAGGAAGTCTTGAGCGATGAGGTTCCAGCAAGAGCGGAAGAATTTTCCTGAAAAACCGTCGGGGCCGGGAGCGCTGTGTTCATTGAGATTCCACACTGCCTCCTGGACTTCTTCAGCAGTTGGAGGAACCTGGAGCTGTTCGTTCTCTCTGTGGTTGATCAAGGTAGGGGATCTTGGACAGGAGATCGTCATCTTTGGAGATGAGCTCTTTGGAGAATAATCTGGTGTAGTAGCCGGTGGCGGCCTCCTGAATACTTTGTTGGTCTTTCAAAAGGATGCTGTCGTCGTCTGTGATCTGGTGCAAGTTCAACTGCTTCCTCCGTCCTTGGACGCAGGAGTGGAAGAAAGCCGAGCTTCTGTCTCCCTCGTTGTCCCAAGCCAGCCTAGCTTTCTGCTTCTAGAATTCTGTCTCAATCTTCAGTCGAGATTTAAGAATGGCCCTGGTGAGGTTAAGCGTAGTACGGTTAACGTGAGATCGATTTGAGTAGAATAATACCTCAGCCTTGGTCACGTCGTCCTCCGCTTTTTGATTTCCTGAAAGATATTGCCAAAGGCGTTCTTGCTCCAGGTGGTCAGTGCTTTCTTTGTGGCTTTTAGCTTGATAGCGATGCGGATAAGAGGATCAGACTCTATGGGTGCCCCCCAACTGGTTGCTATGATGTTTCTGAATTACGGGTGGAAGGTCCAGAAGTCCTGGAATCTGAACGCTTTTTTGATCGGGTTGGGGTTGTTGCTAATTTCTACCAGTAGGGGAGAGTGGTCCGATTCGGTTGTGTTAAGGTGGGATAAGTTGGAGATAAGGCCAGTATCAGACCTGTGGTTGTTGACCAGAGTTCTATCTAGGCGAGAGTACTGGCGTCTGGTACCCTCTTGTATGTTACACCATGTAAACTCGTTGCCTGAGAAGGGGAGGGGGACATATGAGCATTGAAAATGAAGGTGTTGAAGTCATTCATGCCCATCTGGTGCGGGGGTCAACCGCCAGACTTTTCCTCTCTACGAAAAATGGGGTTGAAGTCTCCGACACCTAGCCATGGGAGGTTGTTGTGTTGTTGATGAATGTCCGAAAAGGTGTTCTTCAGGGCTTTGCGTTCATAAATGTCACAACTACCGTAAACTGCCGATTGAATGGATCTACTCTGGAGGGTGGGGTATTCTACCCAGCAGGAGAGAGCTTGTCTAGAGTCCTGGATGGAGCCGAACTTGATGTTGGGGCCAAGAAGATCCAGATGTCGTTGCACCCGACAATCGCATCTGGGAAGCCAAGCGATAGCGAAAGGGCTTTGAGTTTGTTTTTTTGGATCTTGGGTTCTATGATGATAAGAATGTCAATGTGATGAATTTCTTGAAGTCAATGATTCTGTTCCTCGTGGGTTTGCTGGCGAGCCCACGAACATTCCACGAAAGGATGTTAAGCATTGAAGGGGGTGGGGGTGGAGGGGGAGGGGTTGTTCAGCTTCGCGACTGATCTAGTGGTCATAACCGTTGGCTTTTTCCCTGTTTTTTCTTTTTGTTGTTAGGTTTGATGTGTGCTTTTGGGAAGGTAGTAATATATTCAGCCATTTCCTGGTTTGTTCTGGCGATGATTGAACGGAGTCCTCCATTTGTGCGGGGGCCTGTAACTCGGCCTCTCTCAGAGCGCAGAGGGGGTTGGAGGGGTCTAGGAAGCCAGCCTCCTTGGCTAGTTGTAGCCTGCAATTTGAGTCTGCGCCTAATAATGTGAGAATGACCTCTGATGGTGATGTGGGGTCTTCTTTGTCTGTTTTTGGGTGGTGTGGCTCTGACTGCTCGCCAGGCCGCTTACTTGTGTTTTCTTCGGAATGGTGCTGAACTGCTCTGAAGACACTGGGTTCAGATGAGGTATCATCTGATAGGGCGAGAGTGCTGAAGGAGTTGTAGAGGTGGATAGCTTTGGCTGCGGGTGAGGCCAGTCCCAGGAAGGGTTGGAAGTGGGAGGGCAGAGTATCACTGTGGGTTGGAGGATGTTGGTGAGGCTTGGTGAAGCTTCGCTTTCGGTAAAACGGCTATGAGAGTTGGGAAGGAGAATGATGGGCTTTGACGGGTAGGATTGGTCTTTCTGAGGAGATGAGGTCTTGCGTGTGACTGGTTTCTTCAGTTCCGGGTGGGCTCTGTAGCAGTGTCTGGTATGATGTCCTCGAGCTGACAGTGTTGGCAGTAGATAATGCTATTGTCATATACCAGTGTCTGGGAGTGCGTTCTGTCGCCGAGTTGGAGCTCTATTTGTTGTGGATCTGATGATAAATCTAGTTCCACGCAGATTCTGGCGAAGTGACCTTTGGAGAGGCTTCAGTTCTCTTCTGCAATGGCCACTAGGGTTCGAATGAGCTAGCTATCCTTTTGAGAGCGATGGAGCGAAGCAAACTAGAGGCAAGTTAGGGAGGGTGATCTATGCTGACATTATGGATGAGTCGACTTTGGGGTCTAAGTTGGGAGTCTATTTGACAATTTTAACACTGTGAGAACCTATTATGGTGGTGCCTTTTGCCCAAACTTTGGAGTAGTCTGTCGCCGAGAAGAGGTGCAGGTAACAGTGTTTTGGGCTGCCACCTGAAAAGCCGATATAATCCCCCAGCCGGAGATGGTCTTGCGAACAGTAGAGAGTTTTGGGAAGCCCGTCTGGAACTTCAGGACAAAGGTTTTCGCGAAGCTGCTGGCGAGGGTAGAAATCTCTATCTGGAAGAAGGGGATCTGGATAGTCTGACCTTCAGTCGGGGTCTGGAACTCTATGTCACCTAGCTCGACGTCTTCCTATTGGGGATCCAGATGAGCTAATCGATCTTGTCTCAGGGCGTTCGCAAAAGAAACTGGCTGAGTTATCCTGTCTGCGAGAGGAATAGGGGGTACTGTGGGTGGAACGGGTATTCGGGAGGCGATGGCTGAGGCCACGCTGATCTGGGAGTTGGTGTCCACTACTAAGGAGAGGTATATATATATGTATATATATATATATATATATAAATTAAAAGAAAAAGAAAAAGTTAAAAAAATATTAGACTTGTGAACAGTAGCCCACGGCTACTGTTCACCTCCTTCTTCTTTTGAAAATCAGAACCTTCCCAAGCAATTTTTTTTTTTGATTCAGAAATCTTTTCAAACCAATATTTCCTCCAATCCTTAAACCTAATCCTTCCTCAAATCTACTCTTAATATAGACGTCCTAGATTGTATAGGATTAAAATCCTCCTCTCTCTCGTAAATCCCTGGAACCATATATAAGTATCGGCCAAATAGTCGAGGTATCCATCACCAAACTTGCCGCCACCTCGTGCTCGAGTGCTGCGACCTCAACCCAAAACCTTCATCCTCGAGCTCCCCCACATTTTGGCGACCCCCCTGACCGTCTGCAATCGCCAGTGCCGCCGCGTGACGCCGGGGAGACCCACGGAACCGACAGCAACCCGAGTCACCCCTGTTCGAGTACACCGTCAGGTACTCCTCTTTTCTCTAACTTTTCTTCGATTCTACTCAATAAAAGTTTGATCTTTGAATTGCTATAGGAAGACCATATAACCCTCTTCAAACCCTTCAAAGGGATTTCGACCTCGTACCCTAGATCGGTGCTGAAATCGACGTGGAGTCTAGTCGATACAGCCCCAAAAATAGAGCATCAAACCAGTTTCGAAACCTAACTTAGAAGCTAATTTTTGGTCCAAATACTGGAGAATTTGACAAACCAATTAAAGTCAATCAGAGACAACCTAACCGAGATCACAACGCACTTTGTAGAATCACATTTAGCTTATTGTAAAGAAAGGCATGGATTGATGAACTTGTCATAAAAATTGCTTTAAAAACATTAAAAATTTTAGAATTTTGTCCGATGCGGCGTGCGCCCCGACAAGCCGGGCAACATGGTCGCGCACTATACGCATCTAAAAGCGCATATGGATGTTGCCGATGTGTGGGAACTGACGGAACCCGAATTCGTTGCGTGTGCGCGACGAAATCAGTACGTATCCGTCGAGATACCCCCGTATTAATATTTTACAAACTTGGCCATAACTTCATGCACGTTTGTCGAATCAACACAAAACTTTGGCCATCAGGACCGAATCGTTTTTCTGGTCATGTGTGCCAAGTTTGGTTCGATTATGAGAAGGTCGACCAGAACGCCTATTTGGCAGGCCTGCGACCCGCTCTAACGGGCAAATTTGTGCATGGCCTGCCGAAATCTAACTTTGGACATACGGTTGGGTTCGTCTTCTCAAACTGAATCTGTAGACATATAGTTTGACTACTTTAGAGACCGTAGACTTTGGCACACGTTTGGTACAAAACGGGTCCAACGACGGATATCATTTTGACCCAAAATTATAATTTTGTCCCTGTTCTAGAATTAGACTTTTGGACAGGCATTTTATAGGTGTATCTCTTATTTCGAGTACGTTCTTGATGTTTGTTTCAGCATCCAGAGTAGTTGGTGATTGTGACATTTCTTTTTGCGGATATAGTGATTCTTGGACTTGCCACCTTCGCTTCACCAGGCAAGATACCTTGCCACCTTCGCTGTGATTACTTATTCTTATTTTTAGCTATTTATATTCAGCATTATTTACTTGTTGTTAGTATTGTATCACTGTGCATCCAAGTCACACTTGGGTGCGAGCGACTCTATCGGTCGTTTTATTGCTTTTCATTAATTTTTTTCTTGCATTGACCTAGTCTAGTGACCACCCATTGATGAGAAGGTATTGGTATATCTTATACGACCTTGACACATGATCATCACGAGTTGTGAGTCCCATGTAGGACACGTACCCGCGTAGTCGGCTGGCCACCGTTACGTATCGAACGTGCGACGGGTAGAAGTAACTGCCAATAGAATTACATATTAGAGGACTTGGCAGTTACTAGAGGTTCATATCAGTCATGGAGGTAACGATACTAGGCATTGGGTGGGGAGAACAATACCTGGCGTATGGGCTTCGTTGCACTTCCCAGATTACCTGTGAGCTCCACCGGAGACGCAGGCTCCAAATGCCCTCTGATGCTTCCCTGAGCGTTATGGACATAGCACCTTGCACATGATGTCCTCTGACGATCTTCGGACGTTACAGACGTAGGCCCCTAGTGCCCTTTATGGGAACTATGTCGATCCTATTTATAGCCAGGGCTCATGCGTCAAAGGATTATATCTCAACTGCATATTCACAGTTGAATGGTCAGGAACCCTATTGCATGCATCCCTTTCTTTCTTATTATATTATCACAGTTACATGGCATGGTATTTTCTTGTATCTTGTTACGTCCCTATGAGGACTTGGTTATCTCTCCAGAATTAGACGACTTTCTGTAGGAGTACGGAGCGGCTCTGGATCCAGCTTACATTAATGACGAGGCAGTTCCTACTGATTTCTAGTCTATTACTTATTTGAGACATTAGTGGATATTTTATATCTATTTTCTTTCTATTTTGCAGAGGTTGGAGTCCGATCTTGTGAGACTATTTTCATAGCTGTTTGGAGTGAGTATGTTCACCCGACTATCTTTTGATACACTCATTTATTATCTGGACTCTGTTATTTTTTGCGTTGAGCTGTGATGAGATTAGATTATATTATATTCTGGCCTGTGATTATATTATACAGCTTATGTACGTATACGAGGATTCCATATATTGGAGTATTCTTCGTATATGTGCAGCTGGTATGTTTGCGTACTTGGTCCTAAGTATTTTGGGACTGGGATGTTACATGAGCGCAACTTATATGTCAATCCCAACATTCATCATCCTGAGTTCCCCGAGCATCGCTTTACTGATCCAAATGTCTACGGGTTCATGTACCCTAATGTCATTGATCCTTATGGTGCTTTTACCCCGGCCATTACTGATAATGGGGATCAGGAGGCAGGCCCCTCTGGTGCTCCTGGAAGTTGATGGATCTCGCTCTAGTGGTGTGGCCTCTCTTTTTTTTGCTTAGTTTTCTGTGTGCACTCCTTCATGGACTTTCTGGCTTTTGTTTTGTGCAGTCCTTCGGGGACTTAACTTATGTTTTAAATGTTTGTCTTTTGTCGGCCTTTATGGCCGGTTCATTTAGTATTGTTTTATGCCCATAAATGTTCTAAATCTAATCTGTTTTATCATGATTTTGTCTGCTATTTCTTCTCTATTTTTGTGTGCTACTCCATTGTCTTCTGCCATTTTGCATAAATGTCAAAGGGGAAGAAATTGTATTGAAGAGGATATATCATATTATGGGAGAGCTATCTCCTAAACCCGTACATTTTGTCAATTATCAAAATAGGAGAGATTGTTGGCACATCGATTTTGATATATTGACTATAATTAACCCCTGTACTATTTTAGCCCTAATATGTCTATAGGAACAAACAAAAAAGACCAAGATAGAAAAAAGACATTTTCAACAAGTCTTATGAAGTTTTTCGGAACAAAGAAGAAAAGATATCTCCAATCACCATCAAATGACTGACACCATAAAGCTCTCAAAAAGACGATGACAAAGCAATAGAAGTCAGATCAAAAGCTCCTCTGTCTTTCTAAGATTCTGTAAGTGTCTAGGAAATCTTGTATGCACTTTAGTAAGGATGACAAACTAATATGGTATTTTTATTCAAATTAGGTAAATATGAAGAGACGGATTATCTGCCTGATTTGTAGAAATCTGCCGGATCATCCGATCAATCATAGCAAGTTTTGTGAGAAAAAGTTCGAATAATCCGCTGGAGTTCCGCAGAAATCCAACAGATCATCCGATCAATCACAACATGTTGTGTGAGCAAAAGTTCGGATAATCTGCCGGAGTTCCGCAGAACTCCGACGAATAATCTGTTTGCCTTGCTGACCTTATTTAAAATTCAAATCCAACGACATCTGTCAAGTGCATTAAATGCATCCAATGGCTCTATTTCTAGCCATTACTGTAGTCCGGATAATCCGAAGGATTTACGCAGAAATTCGTCAGATAATCCGGCTATCGGCTGAAAGCTCTTTGTGCCTTTGTATTTGTATGAATAAGAATCCTCTCTCTTCATAAAGACTTATCCATTTGAACTTTAAATTTGCCAACTACCAAAAGAGCTCCACCATTACCCCATAAAGCTTTCACTTGTCATCTAATCAAAAGCGCTAGAGTATTCAAGTGTTGTAGATCTTCAAAGTATCAAGAAGATCAAAAGCTTTTTTTCTTTTCTCTCAAGTTGAAGTTGACAAGCTTTCGAAAGAAAACTAGTGTGTCAGAAGTTGATGAGCCTTCGAGAGAAAACTCGTGTGTAAGAAGTTGGCGAGTTCTTCAAATCTAAACTCGTGTTAGAAGTTGACGAATTCTTCAGATCCAAACTTGTGTGTAACTATTTACTCAAATAGTAGATTAAAGTCGGAGAGAGTTCCGGGACTGGAGTGCCCCTTGGGAGGATACCAGGATACATCGAGTGTTTGATCCTCTCTCTCATTTATTTTTGCTTTAATTGCTATTAATTGTTGGTTATCTTTTTATTATCCTATTCAACCCCCTCTAGGGTTCTACAAGAAATTCAATAGCAAGAGAACATACAGTCAAAAAATATTGATTTCCTAGCAATCGGCGATTATGACGACAAATATAGCAAAGTTTGATATCAAAACAACACAAAACTTGGCCACAAGATTATTACATGTAGAGGGATCAAAGGAGGGTTATTTAGGTGCTTACCAATGGTTTTTGGATCGTCGAATAGCCCCGCAATAGCTTGCGGACAGCAACTACTTTGGACATAGTCGAATCTGGACAGCCTGTTGCAAAATGGTCACTACAGGCAAACCGATGCAAACTAGGTGATAAAATTTTAGGTAATGGTAGAGGACACAAAAATCTTTGCTTTAGTTCTTGTTTCGTGTCAAATGGATAAGAAAAAGTAGATGAAATCCACTCGGGAAGATAACGTACCTGCTGTGAGGTTTCAACCCACTTCGATCAACTTCGTGTGACTTCGTGGCCTTGTGACAAACAACCTAAGGGTTGTGACTCCTCGAGGGCTTACTGAGATGAAAGAGGGGTGTCTTAGATTTCCAATGAATCCTCTTGATGGGTCGTGGGATGTCAGGAAGTCATTGGACAGCAAATACAAGCAACACTGCGCCCGACGGGGACTATTCTGATAGGGGCTGCTTGGATATCGATTTTGGGTGTTCTTAGACTAATTTGAGGGCTTTGGGAGATAGTTAGAAGATGGAGGAGATGTAGGGGAATGAGTGGATGTTTGGAGGATGAGAGGAAAATGGAAGTTATTAGGTTTTAGTGGCTTTGATGGAGAGTAATGTGGGGGAAGATGAAAGGGTTTGAGTGTTATAACTTTCCTCTCCATTCACATTCCACCCTTTGGCTTTCCCTCACACATGGATACCATGGAATGAGTTTGTACTTAATTTGGATCGAATAACATAGTCTAATTCACTTAGGTTAGGTCCTCACACACTAGTTAGTCTAGGTTCGAGTTGGTGTGGACTAGCTAGGTTGAGTTAGGTTGGTCCAAATGACCCAAAAATGGTCCAATGGTGATTAATGTGTGTAGATAGCATATAGGGTTTCGATTTAGTAAGACACAAGGGTTACGAGAGTCATGGACTTAGTGTAGGTCATGACCATAAAATTGGTCCAAGAATTCAAGTGGAAATTGTGACTCGAAATTCAATCGGAATGATCACCGGATGTATGTACAAGTTGAAAATTAGGTTTTTGGCCTTAATGTTGTGAAATTAAAATAGAGCACAAGGAGATGTGTCTAAGTGGGACATGATATACTAAAATATTAGTGGACTCGTCTAGAACACAAATATGGAATTTGTTTCGAAGAATTGACCATTATTGTGCTTCAAAAATCAAAGCTACGACAAATTGTATTTATAGTCAGAAATTTTAAATAGAAGTATATATTATTAAAATAATTAATTAAAATAATGCCAAAATTTAGAGTGCTTACATTCCAACAGTTCCGTAGCACTTCACCATAATTGCCCACTTCACGTACGAAGCCATGTTACATAATTTTTGTGCACTGATGCATACCATGATACAATTATTTAATATTTTATGAATCATGTACTGATGCACTCGTCGATATAGTTGTTTGATATTTTACAACTTAGTGTTCAATGTTCTTCGACTCGTACACTTGATGCACACTTCGATGCAGTACTTCAATGTTCTAACATGACTCGTGCTCTTGATGCACGATTTCCTACAGTTATTCATTATTCTAGGATCAATTTCCTACACTTAGTGTTCGACATGAAGGTGAAATACATTAGCCTTTCTATTCAACTAGCACATAGGGGGTACAATTTATTAAGGCATGACGGAGTAGGAAAGAAGGGTCAGAGTCCACCCACCTATATTATTCTGTCTGTCGCTCTGTAGAGCTGATAAATATTGATTCCTTAACTCTGTTGTACGATTCTCTTATTTGATCTAATCATACGAGCACTTCATGCTACTTCGAACTGATCGAATGATCTGAACTACCATGCCCATGTACCAGTCGATTGCGAGGCGATACACTGATCACGGTGAACTCCGTTTGCAACAAGGTAAAATATCAATCTCAGAAAACTCTGCATAAAGTCTGCACATGAAACCAAATTCAAATTAATACTTCTTCAAATCAAATGACTCGACGTAGAGGGCACATTTATTGCAAATGGTGGTGATGGGGGCATTGCATTGGAGGTCGCTTGAGACTGACCTTTGTTAGTAGCCTTGGTAGTAAGGCTATTGACTAACCTTTTATGTTTCCTGGGTGGAGGTTCTACTGAAGAATATTCTTCTTTTCCCTTCTTTATGGTTATTTTAATAGCAGGAAGAGCTTTTCCATCTGAACCTTCAAGGGATATGGGGTCCACTATTATTTCAGCTGGTTCTGTCACTGGTCCAAGCTTCTTCATCAATATAAACGTACAAAATTCTAGTCCATCTGTGTTAGCTGACTGCTTTCCTTTATCAGAATTGTTCTCTATTTTAGGATCGGGTTCTGAACTGGTCCACTTACGATGACCCATGATGGTACTATCGATTTTGACCCTTTTGAAGAAGCGGTTCGCTGAGCAATAATAGTTTGGGAAGGCCAAAGTAAGTAAAAGAGGTGGTTCTTCGATAGACAGGGTGAATCTAGCATTTGCGCATCATACGTCAAAATACCTTCATGTTCTGGCCCCATCAACTAGATTATTCAAAGTAAGAGGTTCTTGGGTGGAAATATGTGGATCAAGAATGATAAATGGGATCAAGTAAAATATTTTAAGCTTGTACTCTGCAAATTAAATCAACAAGATGGGTGAATTGTGTGAAGTATGAACCTACATACTGTAGTGCCCTACTCTACAAAAGTACTATATAGATACAGAAATCAGATTGCTGGCTCGAAAGGAAGCCTTCACAAAGATGATTGATCTGGATAAGTGGACAATGACTTCACTTTCTAATTCTTTCACGCCTAATAGAGAATCCATAACATTGAATGAATGCTTGCGTAATAAAGGAACCCTTGCTATGCTAAGTCAAGCTGATAAGATTGCATGCTAAGTAGACTGTCATTATAATGCTTAAAAAGAAGAAAATGTCTACATGTTCATAAATTGTATGTTATTAAAAGTAGAATTCTATGGTTAATGTTATAGAACTGTTGCTATATTAATGTAATAAGAATGACTTAATCTTCCTTTATCGAATGTTGAAATGATAGAAATGTATGAAAGTACTTGTGCTGTTAAAAATGATGATACAGCTTATCCGTATAGAGAAAAGAAGAGAAAAGCTATTGGCTTTATGATATAAAAAAGAGAAAAAGATGGCATGTTTGCTTATCGATAAAATGTTGCATCGTTGAGTTTTTTGTATGCTAGAAGATGCATTCATGCATTGGTCTGGACAGCTTGTGCATAAGGATGTAATATTTCGACTGATCTCCAGGGCACCGGGATCGCTCGAGAATAGGACACCCCGATGTTAGAAGTCCTCGCTATCAGGGGTATTAGTCTATTAGTGAGATGGACTTTTACGTGCCAACTGATAATGGGGAGTAACCCATGGACCATCATATAGATAGGTGTCGATTAGTGAAGAGCTGAACCTTGAGTCATAATTGCTAGTATGTGTGTATATTAGTGAATAGCTGAACCGTGATCACAACTACTAGTATGAGCGAATACTAGTGAAGAGCTAAACCATGGGTTACAGCTGTTCGTATGTGCATGTACTAGTTCAAAGCTAAACCTTTAGTCATAGCTGCTAATCGAGTTGTATGCATATGTTGATATTTTGGCAAGCCTAACAATGTAGAGACGAACATGGGACATATTGTATTTATTCAGTTTATTATAGTCCTTGTCTTGTGCAAGGATGGATCGACGGTTGTGCGTAAGAATCATGGAATATGTGATGTCCTTTAATGCTTTATATTTTCTATCATGAACTTTCTCCTAAGGATAATCTATTTTACCTAAAATATTGTTGTCCCATTTATTGATATAGAACTGTATGACTGTTATGCTGCTAATTGTTACTAAGAGAAAGGGTGCTAAATGATATGTTGCTACTAATGTCCCTAAAGAAACAAATATGGCTCTTGAAACACATTGCGCATGTTAAAATAAATAGTTATCATGTATGAACAATTAACCCTATCATATATGCTTGAATGAAAGAAATGAAATGTAGATCTTTGAAAATGTTTTCAAAAGAAGTAGTCTGACTCTCATTCTATATTGCATGACATGAACGTAGGTAAAAGATAGTAAGATCACTAATAACCAATATTTTTCTTACTGTAACCACCACTTTTCTAAAATAAGGGTATTTTGGTAATTATGTTATTTTTATTTTTTGGATTAATTTATAATATTTTAATTGGTGTTGTGTTAGTAGTCGGTTTAACCTTAGCTAACCATGATTAGAGACTAACCATGACATTAGAAACCTATTCATTTTTCTAATTAGGGGTATATTAGTCATTGTGCATTATTTGATTTTTATTGATTGTTGTGTAGCTTTGATTGATGTTTCGGGTGGTAGAAGATGGTATAACCTTAGTCAACCTTGTTTAGAAGCCTAATAATATAATTAGATTTATTATTGGCTTTTTAGATTTAATTTAGAATTATTACCTATTTTTTAGAATTATTTAATAATTTTAGTCATTTTTATAAGCCTTTAAAGCCTTTTATCATTGGGCCTTTTGTAGCAACTTAGGAGTGCTTGGCCCACGACTTAACCCTAACCCTAATACCCCCCTAGCATGGACGGCCAAGCACAACAGCCCCCTATCATTTGTGTAGAAATCTCATAGCCTCCAAGTGCAACCCTAGTTTCTGCCTTTTTTTCAAAATCCTAACTTTCTCATCCGACATCAAATTGACACCAAAAGAATTGCGTTGCGACTGTGGGGAGGAGAAGAACTTGCTGGAGCATTGCTATCAAGGAGTTGGAGGCGTTTGCTCGGGAGAAACCGGTCGTCGAAGCGCTCGAGGATTCACTTTTATTGAGATTCCGACTCTCAATAGTTAAACCTTGTTCTACCATTGTTCCTTCTGAAATTTCTGCATTTTAGCATCCATATAGGTACCCCAGACTTGTGCATGAAGTTTGGTAGGATTGTGAGTTCGTTTGATAGCCGTATCGGACACGTGTCGGTCCTATAGAACACGTGTTCGACGAAATGCCACTTAGAACTGAAAAGTATTATTTTTCGATTATGTTTTCATGAATCCCTTGCTAATATTATTTGTAACAACTTTCATGAAGAGGGATCAAAAATCCACACGATTTCAGTGTCCGAATCAGACACGGACACGCGTGCACGAGGCCTGTGCACGGCCCCGTTCATGCCCTGCTGTCCGAGCGTCGAAACTCGACACACAAGGCTCCGTTTTGCATGAAATTTTATGATCACATAGGGGCAACCTCTGCCCACATGCCCGTAAAATTTCACTTCATTTCGTGAAGCGTGTGCGGAGAAATCTTGTGTGCACTGTTCAGCCCGTACTGTGCACGCGGCTAAAAAGTACCGCTGACACGGCCTTCGTACGCAGATACGGCACGTCGAGACCCATTCCAGGAGCATCAGCACGAAGCCCAATACCTAGACTACCCAAGGACTCGATCCTGAGTCGCGGCATGGCTCGAATCACGAGCCACGAGACCCGACACGCGCCCACGGGCACGCACGCGCGCGTGTGCGCAGGCCGCACCGGGGACTTGCGTGTTGCTGTGTCATATAGACGCGACATAGTGTCATATTAGCATGTCCTATAAAGAACAAATAGGCACATCTAGAGGGCGGGTGAATAGAGTTTATGACAATAATGTCCAATTAAAAATTAAACTCTTTCACCAACAGTAAATAATATGCGGAAATAGTAAAGAGCAAGAAAGCATACGCAAACATAGCAGATTTTAACCTGGTTTCCCTCGTGCAGGACTAGTCCAGGCCTGAGAACTCTAGCTCAGGATTAAATCCACTATTTGTGAAATAGTAGTTACACCCCGTGCCTTTTCTTCAGGAGAGCACGTCAACTTCTTACAGAGATCGCAGTGGCGATGCTTGCAATTTTCCAAGCGACTTCTTGAACTCTTGCACAAACTCCTAACTGAAAAGTACTAAGCACTCTGAGGCTTAGGGATCTTGTGGCTAGTAGATGAGAAGGGTATGGCTTGTATAAGGCTTTAGAGAGAAGATTGGATGAATTGAAAATGAGAGAATTTATGGCCTATTTATAGGATACCATACAGGCAGAATTCGGCCAGAATTCTGGTTGGAATATTCAAAAATTTGGCCGTTGGATAACTTGCATCCAGCCAACCCTAAAAATTAGGGTTCTGGATTTTAGGAGGCAGAGTTCGGCCCGAACTCTGTGTGGAGGCAGAGTTCGGCCCGAACTCTGTCTCCAGAGCACAGAATTGGCCTAATGGATAGATGGGCTTATTTTGGATTTTTGTGGAGCTTTTGATTTGAGGTATGGGTATTGGTTAAGTCTCGGATGCTCAGCACAGCTCAGTTTATATAAGTCTAGACTCAATAAAAATGTAAAATACAGATTCAAAATATGAAGCATTGCCAGTACGAGCTGTCGTCTGGCTTGTACTGAATTTAGTCTTCATGTGTCGTATTGAAATATTACAAGTATCATGTTTGTCAATTGTATCAATATTTGGTTTGACTGTGATTTTGTGTCAACAATCTCCCCCATATTGATAATTGACAAAATAATATTTGTATATTCAATATTCATACCTGGACACATTAAAGCAGTAGCGTAGCTCCCCCGTAATTAGTGCAGAGCTAGCAATAGCTCCCCCGTAAACATTGCTTTGAACCTGTTATGCTGATAAAAACATGATGTAATATGAATATAGCAAAATATTTCTCCCCCTTTTGGCATTTATCAAACAACCAGAAATAATGATTGGCAAGCACACCAAAAATAATAATGATAAACTGCATAAACTAATAAACGGCATAATAAAATGTTTCCAAGAGTCACATAATGAGTTCTAATACAATCAAAGTGCAGAAATAAAAATAATTACATCAACTAAAAATGCATAAAAGTATAAACTACGATCCTCAACAGCAGCAAATAGAAATCCATATCCATCATCGAGCTCGTGAAGGCCCAACGTCGTCGGATGGATCAGTGAAGGAACGACGAGGGTTCATGAAAGCCGCATCCGGATCCAGGTAACGGATAATCCAACGGTCATCGATACGGTATCCTTCGCGACCAGGGTCCCGCTCCATAGAAATAGGCATAAAAGGAGGCCGAGACATAGAGTACCGAATATCGTGCAGTGAGTTGCTGATGGCACTCATCTGCAGGATGGTCCGGTAGTCAAGCTGAGTCCAGCGATCATCCTCTAAAGTGAATCGATCGTGAAGCATAATCTGTAGTGACTCAAGAGTAGCAGCAGGAGGAGGCGCATCCTGTCCAAGAGGAGGTGCATCGGGCTCATCATCAGAGTGCTCAGACACAACAGGTGAGCCAACTACTACCTGAAGCCGTCGTGCCTTAGAGAGGAAGGCAGGGGCAGGTAGGAACTGACACTCATCAAGAGGTACACGAAAAGTACGAAAGAGCATAGGAAGATAAAGAGCATAAACCAAGGATCTTGGTTTCTTTCTAGCATTAATCATCCAGTCCATCATAGTACGTGGAAGATTAAAAGGAACATAAAAATGGATGTGATACAAAGCAAAGATTTCAAAGTATGTAACCTCATCAGTCGATCCCGCTTTGGGCAGAATCGTGTTAAATACAATACGATGAAGTTCATAAAAGTAAGGATTGAGAAACTTGGTGAGAAGCTTACGAGGACGTGCGTTAGGGGTACATAAGTCGTCCTTAAAGCTTTCTAGGGATGACCCATCGGGAAATTGAAATTTGCGAGCTTCAACAAGTTTGTCCCATGAGTTTGGCTCATGAAGTTCAAGGTGTTCGGCCAAGTCAAAATCATCAAAAGAGATATCAATGCCCGTAACCCATGAAAATATATGAGTATCATTGTGAGTAAGGTTACAATAAAATATTTGGATGGCATTGAGATTGATAACCGAATTGGTGGTGACAAGTTCATCAAGACATAAATCATGAAAGAGTGAATCATATTGTGAAAATATAGTAAAATTTATAGGGTGACCCGCATACACCGGACGTGATCAAAAATCACTAAACCACTCATTAAAAGCGTCAAGTGATACAAATATCCGGTCATCGTACGTGTTGGGGTCGAGTGGACGAGGTGGGCTGAACAACGGGTGAATAGGTTGTTGATTGGGTTGTTCAACGGGTGGTTCAATACGAGGAGGAGCATTCGAAGAGGACGCACCCTCGGTTCGAAGTCTCTTTCCTCTATTGAACAACTTGGGAGCCATAAAATAATGAAAAAAATTGAAAAAATTTAGATGGAGAGAAGTGTGGAAATATACCTCAATTTGATGATAAAAGATGAAGGAGAATGGTGAGAGAATCATTCTCCTTGAATTTTGAGAAAAATATGCTAGGGTTAGGATTTGGAGAAGTTTAGAAGGTGGCAATAGAGGAGAGAGAAGAGGGGAACCCAATTTTTAGTATAAGGGTTCGAATGGTCGAAGCAAATGTGGACCATTGGATCATATTCTGATCAGCGGATGAGACTGCTTTCGGTTCTGGAATAGCCAGACCGAACTCTGGGTAAGGCAGAGTTCGGCTCGAATTCTGGTTTCTGTAGCCAAAAAGAAATCCGACGAAAAAGAAGTTTGATCAAAAAAGATAGACTAAAAGGAATATGATAATAAGTAGATGCATATACAAAAATGAGAAAACTAAGTAGAGAATAGCAAAAAGTCAAAGCTGAATCAAAGTGAAGTTTAAAAATTTGAATTTTAGCATGTGATAAATAAATGTAAACTATGTAATAAACAAGAAAATATGCCACAATTCAATATTTTAAACCTGCCATGGGGTAGCTACAAGGGCCGGATCCCAGCTAGCGGTAGTCCTGAGGACTACTGCACCGTGTCGCTTAGGCTTTTACGTCTTGTTGTCAGAAGGACCCTTTCGGCTTGTACCCATAGCAATTTCATCATAAAGAATCAAGACATAATCGATATTTATGCAGGTTATTTTAATGAATAACAGCTTCATCCAAAATTCCTAGTTCACGACAAAGAAAGTTAAAACGCTCTTCGGATAGTAGTTTGGTAAAGAAATCTGCTAGCAGATGATCAGTATCAATAAATTCTCAGTTAATAGTGCCATTTTGCTGGTGATCACGCAAAAAGTGGTGACGTATTTCAATGTGCTTCGTGCGTGAGTGACATATGGGGTTCTTAGTGAGATTTATAGCATTAGTGTTGTCACAAAATATAGGTGCATAAAAGATAAATTATAGTCTTCAAGGGTTTGCTTCATCCACAGAATTTGTGCACAACAACGACCAGCTGCGATATATTCAGCTTCTGTTGTGGATAGTGCGACAGAATTCTGCTTTTTGCTAAACCAAGAGACTAAAGCCTTTCCTAATAAATGACACGCACCGCTCGTACTTTTACGGTCGACCTTGCATCCGGTGAAATCAACATCAGAGTAACCAATGAGGTCAAATGATGTTGATTTGGGATACCATAGGCCCACTGTAACCGTACACTTAAGTTATCGAAAGATACGCTTAACAGCAGACATGTGTGATTTCTTAGGATTAGCTTGATATCTAGCACACATGCAAACACTAAACATAATATCAGGGCGACTAGCAGTTAAATAAATTAGACTGCCTATCATACCTCGATACTTACGTTGATCCACAGGTTTGTCGCTTTCATCTGGTTCTAGTTTAGTTGTAGTAGCCATTGGAGTGCTGATTGGTTTGACGTTGTCAAGGTCGAATTTCTTCAGCATGTCCTTTGTATACTTTGACTGACAGATGAAAGTTCCATTTGATGTTTGTTTGACTTGCAGTCCAAGAAAGTAATTGAGCTCCCCATCATGCTCATCTTAAACTCGGTCTGTATACACTTGGCAAAATCTTGACAGAGAGTTTCATCAGTAGAACCAAATATATTATCATCAACGTAAACTTGCACTAAGAGAATAGTGTCTTTGAATGATTTTATGAAAAGTGTAGTGTCAATTTTCCCTTTTGAAAAACCTTTTTCAAGCAAGAAATTGCTTAGCCGTTCATACCAAGCTCTAGAGGCTTGTTTGAGGCCATATAGCGCTTTCTTGAGCTTGAAAACATGGTCGAGAAATTTGTGATTTTCAAAACCAGGGGGTTGTTTTACATAAACTTCCTCCTTAATAAATCCATTCAAGAAAGCACTTTTAACATCCATTTGAAATAATTTAAAATTTTGAAAATTAGCAAATGCACAAAGCATCCGAATAGATTCCAATCTTGCAACAGGAGCATACGTCTCATCGTAGTCGATACCTTCCTCTTGGTTGTATCCTTGAGCTACTAGACGAGCTTTGTTGCGTGTAACTGAACCATCTTCATTTACTTTGTTTCGAAAAACCCATTTAGTACCAATAATCGAGTAATTTACCGGCCTAGGAACAAGTTCCCAAATTTGGCTCCTCTCGAATTGGTTGAGTTCTTCTTGCATGGCAGAAATCTAAAATTCATCATTAAAAGCTTCTATAATGTTTTTCTGCTCAATTTGTGAAATGAAGGCAGTACTAGCAATGGAGTCTCTTATTGATGATCTAGTACTTACTCCACGTGAAACCTCATCTATCACCAAAATTTTTGGATGTGACGGTTTGAAAGAGAATTTCTTTAGCAATCCCTCCAGAGAATTGGTTTTATTGGTGGTATTCATTGTAGTAGAAGTTGATGGCTCAACATCATCATCAAGAGTAGCTGCTGTACTGTTATCCTCATCGAAAGTCACATTTGTAGACTCTTCCACAATTAATGAGCGTTTGTTGAACACTCTATATCCCTTGCTCTTGGCCGCATAGCCAAGGAATATACCATCGTCAGCTTTGGCATCAAATTTGTCTAAGTTGTCTTTGGTGTTAAGGATAAAACATCGGCAACCAAAAACTCGAAAATATGAAACTTTTGGAGTTCTTCCAAACCAAAGCTCATAGGGTGTTTTCTTCGTAATAGGATGAATAAGCACCCTATTTAAAATATGACACGCTGTACTGATAGCTTCAGCCCAAAAATATTTCGGAAGAGAGAATTTATTTAACATGACTCTAGCCATATCGCCAAGAGTCCTATTCTTCCACTCCACAACACCATTTTGTTGAGGAGTTCTTGGACAAGAAAACTCATGATTAAAACCATTTAAATCACAAAACTTTTTAAAAATCAGTATTTTCGAATTCGTCTCCATGATCACTTCGGATTCGAACATTTTGAAAACTGAAATGACATCACTTTTATTTGTAAGAAAGAAAACCCAAGTAAATCTAGAAAAGTCATCTACTATAACAAAAGCGTAGAGTTTTCCACCAAGACTGGCTACTCTACTAGGGCCAAATAAATCCATATGAAGTAATTGCAAGGGTCTAGTAGTACTCACAGAGTTTATAGAATAAAATAAGGACTTGGTTGCCTTATTCAATTCATATTCGACACATACTGTGTCCTTTTTGAATGTGATGTCGGGCAAGCCTCTAACTAGCTTCTTAGTCGATAGCCTGGATATAGTATCCATATTGGCATGACCAAGACGCTGGTGCCACAGTAATCTTTCATCCTTGTGAGCATAGAGACATCTTTCTGCACTGTTAGTATCTCTAGATAGATAGAAAATATAAATATTATCCTCTCTTATCACTTCAAAAGCGATGTCTCCCATTGAACTATGACCTATCATAAATAAAGCATTTATTTTGTCCAAAGTTAATATCATATCCATGATCAGTAAGATGACTTATGCTGAGCAGGTTATGCTTTAACTCGGTCACTAGGCAGACATCCTTTACTACAGGAGAAGGAGGATGACCTACAGTACCATTACCAATAATATACCCTTTTAGGTTGTTGCCGAAGGATACATACCCTTCCCTCTTCATGATAGTGATGCGAAAAGATTTGCGTCTCCCGTCATATGTCGTGAGCATCTACTTTCGAGAATCCACTTACTCTTAGTTGAGGAGGGAAGGTCCACCTATATCAAGAGTAGATGTGACCTTTGGTACCCAAGTTCTTGAGGGTCCTGAAAAGTTAGTTTTCGGCAACCATGCATATATGTTTCTATCTACTAATCTCCTAACTCTATATTATGGTGAAATGTGTCCATATAATCCACAATAAGTACAAATAGCATTCCTATTTATATTAGGAGCATGTTGATGATGTCTATATGTAGAGTGGTGTGGAGTAGCATGGTGATGATGTCTATATATAGAGTTTTGTGGAGTAGCATGATGATGATGTCTATATATAGTATGGTAAGAATGGTGTGGAGCATGATGATATTTATATCCATAAGCAGTATGATGGTGATTTTGTTTATGTGCAGAATAGTGATGATTGTATCTATGTGTAATATGGTGATTATGTGTCATATGAGAATTATTTCTATGTGCATGTGGTTTATGTGCTTTATGAAAGTGGGTGTACATGTAAGCATGATTACGTGCTGCAGGTGGATGACGTGGTTGATTAGTATGAGTAGTGTCATGTTTTGTGTGTGTCTCATGTGATTGGGTTTGAGGTTGAGCAACCTGTTTTCCTAATCTAGTCTCTAGTTTCTTAGAGATAGCCTGCAGTTCACTAATTTTAGTATTCAAACCATACATCTTAGTGATAGAGATCTTGTGTCTATCCTTTTCTTCAGCAAGCTCAGTGTTTAGTGCTGTGATCTCTTGTGTTTATTTTTCAAGATGTGATTCGGCATCATGTAAGCTCAATTTAAGCTTAGACACCTCATTTGTGACTTTCGTGGGTGAAGTGTCTCTAAAATTATCAAGCAATGAAGAGAGTCTTTGAATCTCGACTTCATAACTTTTGATCTTCTCCTTGGCGTATTTATATTTACTAATGACTTTCGTGTGGTCATTGAGTAAATCATTGAATGCATCACCAAGTTCGTCAAAAGTGAAATCATCGAGAGTTTCGCTAGTTACCTTGTCGAATGTAGCCATTAGGCAAACATTGGCGGTGTGTTGAGGAGAGTCCTTTTCTTCCTCGGAGTCACTAGCTTCGCTTTCATGCCAAATGCTTGTGTTAGCATATTTCTTTGAGAAAGCCTTCTTGTATGGTTTCTCATATCGGTTGCTCTTCTTTGTGAATGGACAGTCTTTTCAGACGTGTCCAGTCTTCTTGCAACCGTAGTATGTTGGCTCTTCTTCGTCATCTTCTTGTGGTTCCTTCTTTCTTCGATTGAAGCGAAGGAATTTTTTGAAGTTGCGGACAAGGAGAGCTTGATCTTCACCTTCCGAGTTGTCGTCATCCGTTTCTTCAGGATCAGCCCTTCGTCGGTGAGCTTTAAGGGCAATCTCCTTTGCCTTAGGAGCAGGCTCTTCGAAGTCTTTGAGGTCAAGCTCATGAGTCATCAGGTTTTCCATCAAAGTCTCTATGGACATAGTCGTGAGATCATTTTCTTCTATGATGGCTGTCACCTAAGGGTTCCAAATCTTTGGTAGCCCCTAAGTATCTTGCGGATCTTCTCGTGATTTGTATATTGTTTGCCGAGAGAAGACAAGGGGTTGATGATGTCGAGGAATCTTGTAATCATTTGTGTGAATGTCTCATTTGGCTTCATCTTGAAAGCCTCATATTCTTGAGTGAGACGACTTATTTTTGACTCCTTCACTTGAGTGGTTCCTTCATGCGTCACTTCTAGAAGTCTCCATACTTCGTGAGAGGTGGTACATGTTGAGACCCTGTTAAACTCATTCCTGTCTATAGCACAGAATAAAGCATTAATTGCTTTGCGTCTAGACTTGTCTGTTTCTTCTCCTCATCAGAATATTTGTCGTGGGTTTTCTCAACGAGATCACCATTGACAACTATCCTGGCGGGCTTTTTGTAACCATCGGTGACAATGGTCCACAGGTCGAAGTCTAGCGACTTAAGATAAAAACTCATCCTTGTTTTCCTATAGGTGTAGTTAGTTCCATCAAATAGGGGAGGCCTATGAGTGGACTGCCCTTCACCGTGATTGAAAATCATGGATTGTATGGTTGCCATGGATAAGCTCTAGGATATTAGTCCTTGTTGAGAGAACAGAGCTCTGATACCAATTGAAGAACAAATAGGCAACTCTAGAAGGGGGGTGAATAGAGTATATGACAATAATGTCCAATTAAAATTAAACTCTTTTACCAACAGTAAATAATCAGAGTAAATACGGAAATAGTAAAGAGCAAGAAAGCATACGCAAACACAACAGATTTTAACCTGGTTTCCCTCGTGGAGGACTAGTCCAGGCCTGAGAACTCTAGCTCAGGATTAAATCCACTATTTGTGAAATAGTAGTTACATCCCGTGCCTTTTCTTCAGAAGAGCAAGTCAACTTCTTACAGAGATCGCAGTGGCGATACTTAGAATTTTCCAAGCGACTTCTTGAACTCTTGCACAAATTTCTAACTGAAAAGTACTGAGCACTTTGAGGCTTAGGGAGCTTGTGGCTAGTAGATGAGAAGGGTATGGCTTGTATAAGGCTTTAGAGAGAAGAGAAGACTGGATGAATTAAAATGAGAGAATTTATGGCCTATTTATAGGATACCAGACAGGCAGAATTCGACCAGAATTCTGGTTGGAATATTCAAAAATTTGGCCGTTGGACAGCCTGCATCCAGCCAACCCTAAAATTAGGTTCCTGGATTTTAGGAGGCAGAGTTTGGCCCGAACTCTGTGTGGAGACAGAGTTCGGCCCGAACTCTGTCTCCAGAGCACAGAATAAGCCTAATGGATAGATGGGCTTATTTTGAATTTTTGTGGAGCTTTTTATTTGAGGTATGGGTATAGGTTAAGTCACAGAATATCAGCACAGCTCAGTTTACATAAGTCTAGACTCAATAAAAATGTAAAATACAGACTCAAAATATGAAGCATTGTCGGTGCGAGCTGTCGTCTGGCTTGTATTGAATTCAGTCTTCATGTGTCGTATTGAAATATTACAAGTCTCATGTTTGTCAATTGTATCAATATTTGGTTGACTGTGATTTTGTGTCAACATCATAGACCTACCCCGGGACTCTACCTAGCTCTGTACATGAGCACGAGGCTTCTCGTGTTGCGTACGGCATCCAATTGGGCGAAACGCACGATACACGAATTCGGTTTTCCGATACGCACTCCGTGGACACGATACGGACACGCGTTTGACCCCGTGAGTACCCGAGTACGTCACACACATAGACACCTTCGTATTTTCCAAGTTTCGTAAATTCTAGTTCTGTATTTTATATTTTGGATATTTAGTTGGTTTTCGGGTTTCGATTTATATATATTTGAAATTTTTGTGATATTTCAAATTTCTGAGATTTAATTCATATTTTCTGAGTTTATACGAAATTATTAAGATTAAAATATATATATATATTATTATTATATATATATATATATATATATATTATATTAATATATAGTATATATATATATATATATATTGTGATGAGTTTTGTTGAGCTATTTCATTTCAGATCTGAGTTTCTTCTCCCCCTTCGTAAACCCAACATTTTCTCTCCTATATGTATATGTGTATATATTAGGATATGTATATATTTGGATATGTATATTATATAATATATATATAATATATATATATATATATATTATATATAGATATATTATATATATATATATATTATATATATATATATATATATATATATTATATATATATTATAATATATATATATATATTATAATATATATATATAAGGTTTCCTTTTGATTAAACTTGTGTATATAGATCTATATATATATATATATATATATATCTATATATATATATTATATATATTATATATATATTAGATATATATATATATCTATATATATATATATATACACAAGTTTAATCAAAAGGAAACCTTATATATATATATATATATATATATAATATAATATATATATTATATATAATATATATTATATATATATATATATAAATTATATATAATTATATGGTATATTTGTATAGTTATATATAACCAAATTGTCTCAGTTTTGTACTCCTAACAGCAAGCTCTTATTGACACACACAACACACACGATCTACCTTCACAAGTTCAAGTATAGGTGTGTGTGTGTATATATATCATATATATAATATATATATATATATATATAATATATATATAGTATATATATATATAAAAATATATATATATATATATATATATATATATATATAGATATTTATAATATATATACACACACACACACACACACACACACATATAATATAATATATATATGTGTGTGTGTGTGTGTGT
>JANAVB010026199.1:19252170-19350600 GCA_029216955.1 Iris pallida
GTCAACTTGATCCAAATCGACTCAAACAAGCTTAGAATGACTTGAAAACTTGTGCTTGACCTGAAAATTAGTAAACGAACTTGACTTATAGTTGACCAGGTTTGACCAGAGTTGACCAGGTTTGACCAGAGTTGACACAAAGGTTGACTTGACTTAGAAGGACCTAAAATTATGTAGAATGCATGTAGGCATTCCTTATGATATTTTAGACCATGTTGTGACTTGTGGTTGTTTTAAATAGGATTATATCACTCCAGTTTAGTTTCACTTCCTTATCAGCAACTTGGATTACCAGGCGAGTACATTCTCTGACCGTTTCATTTTTACTTGGACATATTTACTTGTTATAGACTAGTTTACATGTTGCTGTTACGATGTTATCATGGATTAGTACTATATGGATCTCTTTATACGATGTTATCCTTTCAGATACATCGAGTATGTGCTCATGTACTTTATAATGTGCATCGTCTACTCATTGTATTCGTATTTATTCATGTATACTCATGTGACATTCATGTACAGTCATGATCATGTAATGTCACGACCCGCACCCGCTTTTCGGATGCGAGCTCGTGAGCAAGCCAACTATGCATCAAGTGGACTCCAGCACGACTCGAATACGTAAATACTGTCATGGCTATGGTATACTGCCAAATCATGGCAATGCAATCTATATCTCAAATCCACAAGAGTAATATAAGCATGAATGAACACTATGGGTCATGGTCTGCACCCCACTAGCATATATGTCCGATTAGAATCCAAGAATAATATGAGTCTATAAAGCTAAGCTGATAACCAGGATATATCATAAAACTACGAGAAAGACAGTAAATCAATAACACTAACAAAATACCTTAATCATGCAGATGAAGTCAACTGCCACATGCTCAGCTAACTAACTCCGT
Source organism: Iris pallida (assembly GCA_029216955.1). Classification (NCBI taxonomy): domain Eukaryota; kingdom Viridiplantae; phylum Streptophyta; class Magnoliopsida; order Asparagales; family Iridaceae; genus Iris; species Iris pallida. The sequence goes on from JANAVB010026199.1 coordinate 19,253,082, forward strand.
GCAGTCGCTAAACTTGAAGTGATCATCAGGTCCTCAGGGGACATAGCAAGATACATAAAAACATGCCTATCTAATAGTTCTATCATGCATAAGAATATAAACAGAAAACGAGACAGAAACTGGCAGGTGACTATGAACACGGATATGGGAACAACTACGCATAAATAAACTGCAATAAAGATAAGTAAACAAGAGATCAATGGAATACCAAACCCTCGTCCCAAGTGTGGACTCACAGGTTTGAACTAATCACTAACCCTTGTCCCGAGTATGGACTCGCAGGTGTTTGCCATTAAATATCAAAGACAGGTATTACAGAAATACTAAAATTGATTGCAAACTCGCTTATACAAAGAAGAGCCTAGAAAAAAATTCTAGAAAATAATCTAAGTATAATTATTTAGTTTTTGATTCTGGGGTGACGGTGGAGGCTCGGGAAAGTGTATCAACTCTGTCTTACTCCTTGGACTATCCGACGCAGTCTTTAGCTCTTGAAGAAATTACCTTTTGAAGGTTGCCAGCCTTTTGCAGGGGTGTGGCACCCTGCTATTTATAGTGTATATATTTTGAGCCGCATAGATGGCCCGTAGCCAGTGGCTGATCAGCACGTGAAGACCCGCACTTTAGCCGCCAGCTGTTGATTTGTTAGGATTTTGTTGCAGCAAATCTGGGTGGTTGAGACTTGGTCAGCCTGCCATGTGTCCTATCGCAGGATAGGAATCATTTTGAGCCGCATGAGTCTCTCAGTTTTCGACCATGTTGGGCCGCATAAGACTCATGCGGCTTAAGTCACAATCTTCCTTAGCCCACATATAGCTTAAGGACTTTTACGCCACATAGATTCTGTATTTTGGGCCGCATAAAGCTCATGCGGCTTAGGTTACAGTCACCCTTGGCCGCATGAAGTTTCGAGACTTTGGTGCCGCATATGTTTGAGCCGCATAAGGTTCATGCGGCTTGGGTAACACTCCTTCTGGTCGCATGAAAGCGCATGAACCCTACTTTTGGTGACATGACATTTTGTCTGCTCATTTTTTGTCAGAGTATTAAAGCTGTCATTTTTGACAGAATTTGTCAGCTTTATCAGACGAACTGATCAACTTCGCCGTATATCTTTCTTCTGTGGCTCAAATCAGTCTGGTTGTCGACGGGCCGCATAGGGTGTTGAATCTGTCATGCGGCTCTCCTTTATGCGGACCTGTTTGGCCTAAAGTACTTATGCGACAAATTGCGATCCGCATGAACCTTCTATTTTCCATGCTTCTACAAGACCCCCTTCAAAGTTTTCAAATTACAAATTTGGAATACTTTGAATAAGAAGCATGGAGATATGTCAAGCCGCTGGGAGTCTTCAAGTTGCAGGGAATTTTCGAACCGCAGAGAGATCTCGAGCCACAGGTCATCTTTAGGAGCGACTTTTAGCTGTAAGAAGATTTTGAGCTGCAGAGAGCCCCCATCCAGCCTGCCAGCTGTCACTGTTGCATTTAATTTTTTTGATTCGGTTGTGGATCTCTTTTCAAGATAAAGCTGACGATTACTAGGGATAAAGTCCCCAAACGGCGTCATTATCTTTAATGATCTCGAGAACCGAAGAGGCATTTTTTGAGATAAAGCCGACGGTTACTAGGGATAAGATCCCCAAACGTCATCATTATCTTAAATGATCTCGAGAATCGAAGAGGCACTCTCCAGAAACTCTATAAATAGGGGTCATTCGGAGAGAGATTTTTCTCTTTCACCTTCTTCTCCTTCGTCTTTATCATTCTTTCTGCTATGGCTCAAAAAGCTTCCAAGTCGACTCATACGACGGCCAAAGGGAAGGGACTTGCCTCTCCGTCGAGAGCGGTAGACTATCCTTCCATTCATCACAACGTGCAACCCCCTATCAAGAGTAAGGACGGTAGGAAGATGACGACTAAAATTTTGTCTGGCCATATCGCATATTTTATGCACGGGCCTGCCATATATTACCTCTGTGCTTTAAGCCTGGTCGATGCATGCCCTATCTTATTTGGACCACATGTGTTTTGTATGATAGGGCCGCATAGGCTGAGCCACATAAGCACTGCTCATTCGAACTTGAACCGCATAAGTGCCCCAAGACTGATCTGTATGAACACGTCATGACTGAGCCGCATAAGTGCCTCATGACTGAGCCGCATAAGCACTTCATAACTGGGCCGTATGAACCGCATAGGTGCCTTATGACTGAGCCGCATGAGTACTCCATGACTGAGCCGCATAAGTGTATTATGACTGAGCCGCATGAGCACTTCATGACTGAGCTGCATAAACAACATAAGTGCCTCATGACTGAGCCGCATGAGCACTTCATGACTGAGCCGCCTAAGTGTCTCATGACTGAGCTGCATGAGTTTTGTTAGGCCACATAGCTAAAAAAAGAGCCCTTTGTTTTTTATATGACTATCTTCGTTCTTTGATTTTTGCAGCATCTGTGCCGAAGGCTGAGACCATTGTGAAGGAGGAGATGCTGCCCCCTTTCATCAAACAAGAGTCACCATTTATTAAAGAGGAGGTGATACCAAAAGTTGAGATGAAAGAAGAGCTGGCATCCACCGAGGAGGGAATTACTCCCAAGGTTGAGGCTGCTATGAAGGAGAAACCCAAGTCTGAGGGAAGCAGCACTGGGAGTTCTGACCCTCCTGCTCCCACCGAAGATCTTAATCAAATAGATCTTTCGTATGCGAAATGGCTGAGAGAATGGTATATGCCTCAACGCAACTATGATCCTTGACTGTAGGGATCCATGGGATGCCATGTAATTGCTGTTTCCAGGAATATGACAAATAAGCGTTCGTATTTGTCTTTGTATTTCTGTCTATCTTTAGCTGTAGTTTATGTTTTGCTTCTTTTGGACACCAGTATGATTCGTTACTGGAGGTGTAGTCCTATAAATGTAACTGATTTTGAATGAACAGAATACGTTCACTCTATTTTTTATTTGTGGTACTTTGTGGTGCTTGTACTAGAGGGCCTAATACAACATTTATGTTTGATAAAGGACATCCCATTGGGGGATTTTTTGTGTGCGGACCTATTGCCCTTTTCTGTATCTAGAAATGCGAGCAAATAGATTTGAAAGATATTTTATGGACCTACTACTCTTTGGTACATCGATGGTGCGAGTAATAGATTAGGATAACTTTTATGGACTTATTACCCTTTTGTGTACTGGCGATGCGAGTATTGATAATAAGTAGAGAGAAGACCAACATTTTTACTCAGAGGTAATAAGTACGTGGTAAATATGGGTCTAAAGCAGAGCCTCCCTACTCAGAGGTAATGAAGACGTGGTAGGAGTAGGCCTAATGGGGATACGCGAAATAACTCAGAGGTGCTATCAACGTGGAAGTTCTATGTATTGGGTGGTTTGTTTATGATGGATGGGAAAACAACTCAGAGGTAATATGGACGCGGTTGTTTTTCCCGTTGGGGAATTTTGTGGACCTATTACCCTTTTTGTGTACTGGTGGTATGAGTAATAGATTTTGAGGCAAACTTTGGTGGAAAAAAGCATTTAGTGTGGAAGTTCAAAGGTATGACCAGAAGATGAGATATGAATCCACTCGGAGCAATCAGAGAGTAAGTTCAGTGGTACATGAGGCTACATAACTCAACAGTCTGGAAGATTTGAGGTCAGAGTGTAAGTTCAGCGATACTAGAGGGTACATAACTCACAATCTGAAAGATAGTTGGAAGATGTCGTTTAGACATAATATTTTTTGAGGAATTTGCCGTTGATGGGCATCATAAGCAAGTCTCTATTTTATTTTACGAGATGGTACGCGTCATTGGAGAACATGGTCTCCATGATGAACGGACCCTCCCATTTAGGCTGGAATTTGCCGGGGGTCTTGTGAGTCATGAACATTGGTCTGCGAATGGCCAAGACGAGATCGTCAACTTGGAATATTCTCTGTTTGACTTTCTTGTTGAAAGCCCGAGAGATGCACGCTTGATAAAGCTCTATGCTTTGTTGAGCTTTAAACGCTTCTCGTCTAACGCTTCTAACTCTTGTAGTCGTCGGTGGTAGTTATCATCCGACGTTAACCGGTAAGTAAGGGACACTTGAAGTGAGGGGATCTGAGTCTCTAATAGGAGGACTGCCTCGCTCCCGTAAACTAAGAAGAACGGTATATTTCCTGTAGCCGTCCGAATTATGGTATGATAAGCCCATAAACACTCGCCATGCTTTTCAATCCAGTCGCGTTTGTTTGAAGACACGAACTTCTTAAGGAGTTTAATTATGGTTTTGTTAAAAGCTTCAGCCAGACCATTAGCTGATGGATTATATGTCGTCGAGGCCATGTTCTGAATGCGATTCTTATAACAAAATCGATAGAAAGCGTGGCTTGCGAACTGCGGACCATTATCGTGAATGATCCTCCGGGGCAGTCCAAAACGGTAGATGACGTGATGTTTTATGAAGCTAATCACATTTGATGTCTTCACCTCTGCAAGCGGAACAACTTCCGCCCATTTGGAGAAGTAATCGGTGATTGCAAGTATGAACCGATGCCCCTAGATGACGGTAGGGTGATTGGCCCAATGATGTCCATTCCCCATGCTTCAAATGGCCAAGAGGCCACTGTTGGGTGCAAGAATTCGGATGGCAGATGTATAAAATCTACGTGGATCTGGCAAGCCTTGCACTTTTTTGCATAATCAACTGCATCTGCTACCATTGTGCGCCAGTAATAACCCATCCGGCGGAGACAATCTTACAATTTTGGGCCAGGTTGGTGAGCTCCACAAGTGCCATCGTGAGCCTCGCATAAGGCTTCTTTGGCTTCTGTATTTGACAGGCATCTTAATAATAGCCCATCGTAGGATCGTCGATATAAAATTTCGTCTCCGTATCATAGAAGAATCTGAGAGAGCGCCTTCTGATTGAAGTTGCTTCCTTCACATTTTTGACAGAATCCCGTAGACTGTAAAGTCGATGAGCGGGCGTCTCCAGTCTTGTATGTAGTTGGTTATCTGGGCGGAGTAGCTCGTACCCAGTTGAACGTTGTTCTTGGGACAGACTAGCTCATGGCCTATTACGTCAACTAGATGATGAGTATCATTTGGAAGTGCCAAGGAAGCGATGAGGCCTGCTAGGGCATCGGCTTCAATATTTTGGAGCCTAGGAACATGCTCTATAAAGGACCCATCTAAGTTTTCAATGATGGCAATTGCTGTCTGATAGTAGGGAATTAGATCCTCATTATGAACCTCATATGAACCTCGGATCTGGTTAACAACCAACTATGAGTCACCATATGCTTTCAGGTACTTGATCCCCACTTCTTTTGCGAGTTGGAGTCCGATGACTAGAGCGTTATATTCGGCTACGTTGTTTGAACAGGGTTCTATAAGAAAATATGTCCGATTGACCACCAACCTAGAGGGAGAAATTAATACTACCCCGACTCCAGCGATGATATCACCTTGTGGCCCCGTTCTTGAAGCACCGTCAAGGAACATTCGCCAAATGACATCATGCGAAGTCATGTTTGATGCGACGACTTCGTCGGGGATTTTTTCATAAATTTTGGCTATTTTTGAGCCTGGATGGGCTGCTAAGAAGTCAGCCAGGACTTGACCTTTGACAGCCTTCTGTGGAATAAAAATCATATTGTATGGGGATAATAGTATCGCCCAGGTGGCTAGACGAGAACTGAGTGCGCCTGGCTTGGTCATGAGAACCTTGAGAGGATTAACCCATGAAACAACATGGATGGTTTGCCCTGCCACATAGTGTCGTATTTTCTGAATGGCGAACACTAGGGCAGGGCACTCTTTCTCCATGACGGTGTACCTATGTTCTGGTCCTACCATCATTCGGCTGAGATAGTAAATGGCTTGTTTATGTCCCGCATCATTATTCTGTGCTAGCAAAGCATCGAGGGAGTGTTCCATCGCCCGTACATAGACTAGAACGGCTTTCCGGCGACCGAGGCTACCAGAACTGGCGGATTCGTCAGGTACTCCTTAATATCATCAAAAGTACGCTGACATTTTTCGTTCCATAGGAAAGAGACACCTTTCCTCATGAGTTGCGTGAAGGGTTGACATCGCCCTGAAAGATTAGATATAAACCTCCTGATATAGGCTAGTCTTCCTTGAAGGCCGCAGAGTTCACGGAGGTTCCTCGGTGGACTCATCTATAGGATTGCTTTTGCTTTGTCAGGATCTATGTGAATGTCCCGGGAAGTAATGGCAAAGCCCAAGAACTTTCCGCTGGACACACCCAGCAAAGTCTTAGTGGGATTCATCTTCAGGTTGTGCGCTCACATGAGGTCAAATACTGTTCTTAAATCATGTAAGTGATCATTTTTGGAGCAGTTTTTGACGGCAATGTCATCAATGTAACACTCCACCGTCTTGCGTAAATATCTCTGAAGATGACGCTCATAGCACGTTGATATGTAGCACCAGCGTTCTTCAGGCCAAAGGGCATGACCATATAACAATACACGTCGATCGGTGTTCGAAATGACGTATGCTTCTCGTCATCAGGAGACATTTTGATTTAATTGTATCCTGAAAAGTCAACCATAAAGGACATGTGCTCGAAGCCATACGTATTGTCGATCATTATGACAGTGATCAGAAGAGGGAATTCATCCTTAGGGCATGCCACATTCAGATTGCAAAAATCGATACAAATCTGAATCTTTCCGTTCTTCTTGATGACTGGTACTATATTGGCTACCCAGTCTGGGTGCTACTCTTCACGGATGAAACCACTAGCTATTAGCTTGTTTACTTCTGCTTCAATGGAGTTCATAATGTCTGGACGAAATTGTCGCTGCTGTTGTTTGACTTGTTTTGCATCCGGGTAAATGTTGATCTTATGAAGTGCGATCTCGAGATTTAACCCTGACATGTCTTCATAGCTCCAGGCAAAGACGTCTATGTATTCTCTGACGAGTTGCAACAATAACTCCCGCTCGCCGTCTGTCAAGCTTTTACTGACGAAGATTGGCTTTGGAGAGGATTCATCATCGAGGTTAACTTGCATGACCTCGTCTTTTGTATGAGGATCACGAAGTTCAAAGCGTTTCTCCCATTGTGCATCTAGTTGCTGGACCCACGGCTCCAATTCAAGTGGTTCGAGTAGATCTTCGTCTTCCTCTTCGATATCAGCGGATGTCATGTTGACTGATAATGTCTGTCTAAATATATCTCCAATGCTGCCATCAGAGTCGTAAGTGGGTGACTCGGATGAATGAAAGTGCCACTCGCATTCTTCATCAGAATTCTCGGGCGTTGTTGCTGGTGTAACATACCCGAGGCCATGTCTGGATTTGATGTAATAATCCTGAGGTTTCCCAGACGGAGTTGAGAGCTGCAGAGGCGATCATCGACCGCTGTCGCAATTCAGACCTGGGGTAGCCTCCTTGTCATACCCCTGCTTTTGCATGAAGTAATTGGCCTGAGGACTATATAGGTAGAACGGTAGCCTTACAGTACCGGGTTCGAGATTAAACTCTCGAGGCATGATGGGTTGAGGGCCTTATTTTCGGCCAAAGATGATCGTGTGATCCCCTTCTCTTCTGCCTGGGACTTGGAAGTAGGCATCTTAAATGGGAGCAAGTTGGTTCGGGGTAGGGACAGTTGTCACCTGTGTGTGCAGGTTAATATCCCGACCGAGTCCCATGATATATATCAGATTGAGTTTATTACACTCAGGGCAGTTCAATGGCAGCGTTTTATTGATGAAATAAGGAATTTTGTCAACATGGATTACATCATTCGGAGAGGGGCTATCCACATGTGCAACCAGGTACTTGGCGAGTTCTACAACCTCATCTGCTACCCCCTGCGTGATCGGTGGTCAGGGTGCTGTCTTGGGCAACTTGATCACCAAGGGTTCAGCTTATGGTATCGGCTTGCCTGAGGATGCCGAATCAACACTTGGTTGTCGGCTCGTCTTGGGAAGACATATGACAATTGGTTCGACAAGGAACTTTATGTCTTCTGATTTCTTTTGAGTGGATTTTAGCAATTGAATCACCATCGGTGTCATAAAAGGTCTCGCATCTTCCTGTTGCCTTTGACTGAATTTCGACAATCGGATCACCATCAGCCCTACGACGGGTTTTGGCTCATAGTTGGATCTTGGGAGCCGGATGACTATAGGTTCCAACTGTGGAGGTGAGGTAGGAGAATCGAGCACCTCTTTATCACTACAAGAAATTGCATTTTTAGCGACATATTTTAGCGACATAGGACCTATTATGTCCCCAAAAGCTATTTTTTTACATGTTTTGGCGACATCCATTTTAGTATGTTGCAGAATCCACCCATAATTGACCGGAGGGAAACCAAAAGTTAGACCCGCCAAAATTTTTCCACATATTGCGACATGCACATGTCGCAGAAAGAAAACATATGTTCAGCGACAGCATCTACATGTCGCAAAAAGATAGCGAATGTTCAGCGACACACATCAACTTGTCGCGGAAAGGTCAGTTCTATTCAGCCACATAAAACTATGTAGGAAAATATAATTTATATAATTTTTTACTTAGAACCATAACCTAATAATACTATCAAACAAAACTCTAAACGAAACCAGACTCCCGCTATTCTTCCGCGGCGCTGGGTTCTCTCTCCCGCGGCGCGACGTTGGGTTCTCTCTCCCGCGGCGCTTCCTGGAGGTTCTCTCCCCAAAATCGTTCCTAGGGTTTCCCTCTCGCGCGCACTCCTTCGTCCATAGAGATTCGAGATCCTTCCCATCGGTGGTGAGCTTCTTCCCTAATATCTTTTTGTAGGTTAATTTTCTTAGTTGAGAATATGATTGGCATTTATTTTATACATATACCATAGTGAAATCATCGTCTCTACTTCAATTTTGTTAGGTTTGATTTTGTTAGGGTTTTTCTCTCTCAATCAATTTTGTTAGGGTTTGATTTGGATATCATGTTAGTTGATATATTAGGGTTTAATTTTCAGATTTATGTATATCTCAATGGTATAATTTTTGGTTTTATTTTCCTTTTTATTTTTTGTAAATTTATTTTTACCTTTATGAAGTATCCGTGTCCGTGTCGATACAAAGAGAGAAACCCACATGGTTATTCAGATGAGTTCTGTAATTTTTTAATATTCTTGTAAGGACTGGGTCGAAGGACCCCACAAATATTTGGCTCCCGTGTCGAAGGACCCCACAATTTAGTAAAAAAAAATTCATCATGTGTAAGACTAAGTTGAAGGACCCCATAAATGTTGGTCGAAGGCCGAAATCCATCTCGGCACCATGAACCCTCTACTAGGATAATTACTCTCTACCCGTACAAATTGGTTTAAGAAGCTAGGAGCTATTACTGGATTTTCTCTTGTTGGCAAACAACAAAGCCTTTATCCCAAAATGTTGGATAGGTTGTTCAGATCCTTTTCTTCGATTCAGCTCTGTTAAGTGCCATGTCCTCTTCGTTCTCCTTCCATTCAGCTCTGTTATATGCCATGTCCTCTTCCTTATCTTCCATTCAGCTCTGTTAAGTGCCATGTCCTCTATAACACTAAAAATCCATATTCTTCTTAAAAACATAAATCCATGTTCGTTTAGGCCTACCCTTAGTCCTAGCAGCTTCTTTAACTATTATCTTATCGTTCATCGTTACCTTCTGTTGGTTTGTGTTACACATGTCCAAACCACCTAAGGTAATTTTCTTTCATCTTATTCTCAATTGCCATCACCTCTAACTTCCTAGGCGTGCACTTGCTTACAATCCTATCTTGTAACATATTGCTACTCATCTCCCTCTTAGCATTCTAATTCTGTACATGGGCTAGCTTATATGTTTGTAGGTTTTGGATGTCTGACAGCATCTTTTCTATGTTGGTATGCTTTAATTGCCTCTATGTCAGCTGATAGCCTGAACCTGGCATTATTGATGCCATTGCTATCATCATAGTACCTTCTTACTTGTTTAGTACTTCTTGTGGATAGTTGATGTTTGTCAGTAGTATACACATTCAACCTTGATTTGTAATGGTCAAGTAAATCTGGCATGTTTTAGTTGTTGAAGGATTAAAATTTCTGAGTATTCGCCTTCATAAATATGTCATGTATTTGATGCTTCTTAATGTAGTGGATTAGTATATATGAATGGTGAAAAATTGATTTATCTTGGCTAAATTACAGAAAGTTCCTTCACAGTAATCAAATACAAAATGAATTATATGTACCCCAGCTCTTTACGAGTTCATAACTCCCCAGACGGCCCCAACAAAAAAAATCCAAATAAAGCCCTTGGAAAACAAAATAAGTGTAGTTTTAATTAATAAAGCATAATTTTCTACTTCGACCAACCCTTGGATCTACACGATACATCCACACAATGATTGGTGAAGAACACCCCTCCGGTGATGCTAACATAGCCAATGACATGGTCATCTTGCTTCCCTTTCTCTCTCTTTTGCACTCAAAATAAAGTGATTTTTTTGGGATATTTATCTACACAATGAAGCTTGGAGCTACTTCAATAATTTAATTTTTCATCTATCCTAGATGGTGTACAAAGATGGTATGTTGGATTTTGTTGATATTCCTTTCAGATCTGTCTTTAAGTGGTCAAGGGACTATTTATATCTTATAGAAATTATACTTAGGATAACTCAAAGGAGTACATTCAGGAACTATGGGTATTAAAAATCTTAAATCTCTTAGCTTCTCCACTTTAAAGCATTCATGTGAAGAAAATGGTTCTACCCATAGGTTCTCCAATTTTCTTCTGCCACATACCTACATCTGGCATTATCACATTAGTTCAACTGTTTGTGGAATTCATTTATTTTTGTATTGTCATAGATGGAAAAATCAAAAAGAAAAGTATATTTAAGACCTGGACAAGCAGCCAAAATGACGTCAGCATATGAGAAGCAGAGAAATGAAAATATTGCTAGTAAGCAAAGTATATTTATGTTGCTAATAATGCATGTCCCCCTTCCAACTAAGGCATTATCACATTAGTATCAAAGTTAAAATATTACTAAAATATTTTCTGTATTGTCAGATGTAGGTAACTTTGACGTCAGCATTTTCTGTATTGTCAGATTACTAAAAGATGATTCATCTCCTAAGATGATTCATCTCCTAAATTGACATTAGTATCAAAGTTACCTACATCTGATACTGTCATATTTGGAATGCATATTTGGAATGCATATGATACATTAGTATCAAAGTTACCTATATATGAATGCAATATTCTAATTAACAAGTACATATAAATAGAAACATGTCCCCCCTTCCAACTAATCGACTGATACCTCAACCTAACACTCACACCCTTAACAATTGAACTACTACGTATACCCCCAACTTGACTTCAGACTACACAAACCTTCATCTCACTCCAGGATACTAAATCACACACAGGAACCCTCCCACTGGTCTGCTTGCATAGGCATGGGCATATGCCCCCTCTACCTGGTCCTCCATAGTAGGTGACCCCCTGCTGCTACTACTGCTAAAGGCATTACCCCTCCTTGTTTGCAATTGGCTTGCTAATCAAAATCCTACTGCCACACTATGGCTGCATTCAAATGCTCCCTACCAAGGCTGCATTCAAATGCTCCCTACCCAAGCTTCCTTCCCATATCTTAAATGGACTGAACATCTAAAGCTAATGGACCAAAACTTAGTGAATTAGGACAGAACAATGCATATGAAACTGATACTCAAAATCTGGATTGCTATCATTACCTTCAGAAATGAACCAATGACTGAACATATGGAATACCTACACAAGAAATGATTGATACAAGGAAATGGGCCTGCATGTTAACCATGAGCTGGACATAGTGTCAACCACATTCAAACTCAAACCTATAATGGGCAGGACAATGTGTTTCGACCAAGAAGTATGCAAAACAATAATCAAGTAAGGAGGACAGAACCTGGTTTAGTGAAAGGGGTTTGATACTCTAATGGAAAGGATAGAATTAACGAGGCAAGTGACTGAACATGTGGATGTTCAATGAATATAATATATGGTGTTCAAGTCTAAACTCATAGGTGTTCAGAATCTGGACACTAAATGTTCAAGATTTGAACATCAAGGGTTTAGACTGAACAATATGATGGTTGGTAATCAAGGATTGGACAAATTTGTATAATATAGTTAGTAGTACCTGCTATTTGGTAAGCCTCTTTCATAGCATTACCTATGTTTCACCGTGGAACTCTGAGTATTACATCCAAATTTGAATAATATAGTTAGTAGTAGTGGATGTAATACTCTGATATTTGAATGTTTCCTATTCAATCAGATGGACAGTAGTACTCTGAGTATTACAACCACATCATATACTATAACATCAAATGGGTCCCATTCAATAACAGTCATGTGAAGCAGCTTATGAGATGGTTTGCAGCTAGCTTATGATATATAATCTACATTTTGGAACTAACTTCAAGCAAGCCAGTACTAACTAAGTACCTGCAATTTGGTAAGCCTCTTATCATATCATTACCTCAACTTTCACCGTCAAACTCTGAGTATTAGATTCATGTATAGCACTTGCTATTTGGTAAGCAAATATGCAACATTATCATATACTATATGTCCAAATTTGACAGCAACACCACCAAATTTCTTGCGTGCAAATCAAGATCCGGTCCAGATTTGTGCTCCCAAGGGTGGAGATAGTTTGATCCAGGGTCCAGATTTGTGCACAACTTCTTAATTATAGGTTGCAATGTTGTATTATTATTAGAATTACATTGTGGAATTTATTTATTTCTGTATTGTCATAGATGGAAAAATCAAAGAGCAAAGTATATTTAAGACCCGGACAAGCAGCCAAGATGACGTCAGCATATGAGAAGCAAAGAAATGAAAATATTGCTAGTAACCAAAGGAAATTAGATGCTTTGGGTTTGCTTCGCGCCTCAAATTTATTAACTCCATTTGAGAAGGTCACTCAAACAAGTTTTGGTAAGAATAGCAAAAGAAATGTGAGTGAGAGAGATGGTGATGAGTATCGACCGGGCCAGTGTGATGATTTGCTTAGTTCATCCAGCAGTGATGATGATAACAATGTGCCTTCTAATCAACAAATGAAAAAAGGTAATATATAAGATATGAACCTCGAGATATGTTGTGTTTAAATTATGTTGCTAATAATGCCTTAATATCTATGTATTTTGTATGTTTAGGTTGTATACAATGGTCCCATTCGTAAATCATCACGTCTTGTTTCGACACATGAAGATACCACTGCTGAGGGGTCCAATAACCTTCAAATGCATGCGCCTAGTCCTATAGAGTCACTAGCTAGTGGTTCAGGTAATCTAATGGATATAATCATATTTGATTTTAATGAAGTCTGAAAAAGAAATCTGGTCTATCTGTTGTCTAGCTTAAGGCTATTTTCTTTTTCTTTTTGATGTACAGGTTCACCGAAGAAAAATATACGGGGTAAGACACGTGGTAAAGCTGTAGAGAAAATGGTACAAAAAAGGGGCAAACTTCAAGTGTCAATTCCCGCTAGGGAAAGGGCTCCAGTTGGGGATAATGCTACTCCTCTTGCAAACCAGATTGGCGTTGAAGTTCGGGCTGCTGCACCACTTCAGGACGTTATGTATTGGGATGACATTGATGACACCCTAAAGAAGTCAATTATTCAAAGAGTTCGGGTATTGGTGGATCTATTTACTACTTCTTATAATTTGGTTTATTTCCATATATCATTTATTAATAATCTGTATTATTGAGTATATGTTTGCAGGATAAATTTGAGATCAAAAATTACGATGAGGATGAAGTCGTGAGGCAGACTATTACAAAAATATGCCAGCTGAGATACAAAGATTGGAGGAGTCGCATGCATGCACATTATAAGAAGTTGTTGAAGGATGGCATAAACCCTAGAAGCAACTCATATAAAGGCTTTTCACAAGAGGATTGGGAGTACATGATTGATTGAGTTTGGACAACAAATGCCAAGTTTAAGGTATATGATGCTCAATTACTTTATTCCTACTTTTGTGATTTTTTTTTATATGATCGTTTAAACAGTCTGACAAGAGCTACATTTTCTCCTCTCTAATATAACAATACGAGTACAAACGAGGTGACAAACTAGAAGCCACATTTTCACGACATTGGAGTTAAGTGAGACTTGGTATGGCATTAATAATAATATCAAAAACTGAAAGAGATGAAGAAAGTAGTTCATAAGTGCATCATTATGAAGGTTAATTTCCGTGTACACAGATCTTCCTAGCACCCAACATTGAAGATGTTCCACGCATTTGTGTTATCAGATGACCATTTATTTTAAAAATAAAAACAATTGAGGAAACTTAATAAGCAGGCAAACATTAGGGGAGGGTTTCCTGATATTTACCAGACAACCTGAAACATGAATTATTTGCAGAAATAAATTCATTTCCCTGGTTATCCCTATACGTATCAGATATGTTTGTGGCATATCTGATACGTGCATCAGACACAACACAACATGAATTTTGGAGAGTGCTTTTAAGCATAAACACCAAATATCAGCAAATGACAAACTCAGTTACACAACATGAATTTTGGAGTGTGCAACAGACAACATAATATCTCTTTCTCCAATTGCTATATTCTGTTCTGTCCATATGTTCACCTGTAGTTGCCGACTCAGATACTTAAATATCAGTAGATGTCTGCCTTTCCTTTGTACTTTAGTCTCCCTTGATAGCAAGTGGTTTAATCCCTAACACCTGTATCAGTCGACCATATTATGTTTATTTTCCATATATTTATATGTGTCCTGCACTTCATATGTTCTGTCCCTATATGTGTTGCCTGCACATTAGTCCAGTCCATACTTTTGAGTATCAGTCCTTGTCTACACTTGGGTGTCAATTCATTTTGTGTAGCAATCCTCCTTGTCTACACTTGAGGGGAAAGTATTGAGAGACAAGGAATCGTAGCAACAGACCTTGTGTAGAACAATATCAAAAGGGCCTTGATCCAAAAGAGGCCTGTTTTTGTCAATTGCAACAAACTTAATCCCCTTTTCCTGCAGCATATTTGGAAAAAAAATTAATGCATCAAAATTGAAACTAGGAATATATATGGTGGAGAACAATATCAATGCATCAGTCATAGCTATATCCTGCTCTGTAGTTTTTCCCATATGTTAACTTCCTTGTTTATATTTGCCTCATAGAGTACCAGTTCATTTCGTTTGAGATTGACTTAACCTGCACAGATTCTTCACTACATTAACCTTCTATTGATCAGTCGAGTCCCTGCCATCATAATGTGTTGCCTGCACATTTGTCCAGTCCATACTTTTGAGTACCAGTATCAGTCCAGTCCATACATTTGTCCTGTTTTTGTCAATTGCAACAAACTTAATCCCCTCGACTCAATCCCTTGAAACTGTATTTACTTTGTACGTGAATATATATGGTGGAACAACTCAGAAAGGACAGTAAACTAGGAAAATACATCAAAATTAGACTAGTAATCGCTCATAGATGTAATGTGCAAAGCATTTCAGGGATATAAATATCAAAACCTACACCCACTTAAATTACCAAAAGAAGCCAAATCAGTAATACTTATACAAATACTAGAATGACGTAGCAGCAAGCAGCCAAGATTGTAAGCCAAAGAGCACATTAAGCCAAAGAGCAAACTTGATGGTGCTTCCATAGATCTCATCACTTAGTATATGAGAAAATATGTAAGAATGGAAGTACATACATTAAATTCAAGCATAGTACAATATGAGTTGGGCTTTCTAGGTCCGTCACTTTTACCTAGATTGATACAGTACAAAATTCTCTTATACTACATGTAAAAAATCTATCTAAAACCTTATTATCAGTTATTACAGCTCATTTTACCAATTCTATGGACTTCACTCATTCTTTCTTCTCCCTAATTAGCCACTTAAAAGCAAATCTTACACACATACACACACACACATAAAAGGCAGTGTATAACATGGTATCTTTCCCTAGTGCATTTGACAGGCCATCTTACCACAAAATCAACCATTACAAACAATTCTGATTTCTCTTGGTATTTGGCCTATACTTAGAGAGTCTACTGTCACTCTGACCCTAAGTCGCATGAAGATGTCCCAGAGTTCAAGCCCATACCAGACAGATATTGGTTCCAATTTGGACAGTAGATTCTCAGTAACAAATCTGGGTTGAAACTGGAGCCAAATTTAGGTTGTATTTGTCCTGTATAAGGTTTGGTCAGTTATAGGAACAGAAGTTGTGGACTCTTCAGGTATATCGGTCTTACTTGGTAAGGTTTCTGAAGGAGCATCTGATGGAGAAATGGTGTTTGCTTCATGTGGAACGGAAGAGACTTCCTTTTTCCTGTAAGATGGGGATACACCTCTACTAGACCCCTCTGAATCTGGATTGGTTCGTGGTAAATCTTGTAGCAACATTGCTTGAGCCTGCACAATCTGCTCAAGTACAGCAAGTGTAAGGGAATTATGCTTCTTTTGGAAGTAAATTTTCCCAATAAACGAAAGGATGCTAAACATGGACTTCAAGATTTATGTTGTATCTACAATAATCTTAATTTTGCTTAATTCAAGTTAACGGAGAAATTACTTTCTTATGCTTATCCAGTGTGTGCATATTACAGAGTGATTAGTGTGATACATGTGTATAACATGAAGAAGTGTCCGTGTATAAATGAGTAATTGAGCATGTTTGAATGGGTTATGCTTGTTGATACAGTATAGAAACTATATGCAGTACTTTACTAAGTTTATTTTGTGTGAAACAAAATACTGTAGAAGTGTTCATATTTTTTTTTTGGCCTTCATAGATATTTGTCATTCTTTTAGCATATACTTTTTTTAACTACAATCTTTTTTTAAATGTTTTTTGCAGGATCACATGGACAACAAAGACAATTTTTGGGAATATGTTCATATCATGAGATCTATCATTATTTTGGAGAAAGCAATGTTTGCAGTGAAAAGATAATTTGTTGTTGGCTAATTTTTTGGGAATACACTGAATTCATGTATTTTTGCTTACATTATATTTGTCTAGTTGGAATACAATGATTGTGAAATACAATACGTTTCTAATTGAATGGGTTAATTGAAGTTAAATCTTTTGCATTATTGGACTATTTTATGAAGACATTATATTGGATATTATGTTGTGTGATTGTTGCTATTTATTCTCAAGTTCTTTGAAGACAAATTACAATGTTTATAAGTTTGTTTTGAAGTGGGATTTTATATCTATGTTTCAAATGCAATTTATTATTATTATCATTATAAATTAATATTAAAATTTGTCTACATTAGCTTTTGCGACATTAGATTGTGTAGCAGAAAGTATTTTTTTATTTGTATATATTAGCTTTTGCGACATCAAATTGTGTAGCAAAAGTATTTTTATATTTGTCTACATTAGCTTTTGCGACATTAAATTGTGCTGCAAAAAGTTATTTTTTCCCGACATGTGCTAATGTTGCCAAAGTATCAACTTTCTGCGACACACAAGTCACATGTCGCCAAATATTATTTTATAAAAAAATTAGAGCATGTCGCCAAAAGTGGACCTTTTCAGCGACATGATAGATTTTTTCGCCAAATACTTTCCCAGACAGGGATACGGCGACACACGTGCGACATAGCACGTTATGTCGCAGAAAGGCTTTGGCGACACAATTCCATCTTTCCGCTACATATTGCGTATGTTGCAGAAGATGCATTTTCTTGTAGTGTATGCAGAGCTGCGACAAGGGGTACGGCTTTGCCTGGTCTACGGGCCTCGAGATGAATTCTCAAGGGTTCCTCTGGCCCTGTGATGGCCTCCAGTTCGTTAGTTATGTGTTTCTTGGATTCGTCATATAGACAAGCCTCCGAAGAGTAATAAGATTCAACCTATAACACCCAGTTTTTGAAATGAGGGTACTTTAAAATTTTGTATTTATAATCATTATTTATTGCATTTAAATCATATTATGATTTTTGGTGATTCTAAAAATCAATTTAAAAACTATTTTGATCAATGACTTATGATTTTGATGTTTACTAGTGTAACCCTAGAGATTGCATGACCTAGAGCCTAACCATGTCATTAGGATAATTTATTTTTATTTCTTGAGCATGAGGGTATTTTGGTCATTTGGCCTCTTTGAATTATTTTATGATTTATTGCATTAGTGATTGTCAATTTTAACTTTTGTTAGCTGTGACTTAAGAGACAGTCCTAGACTTGACCTTGACTTTGGTGACTTAGTTAACATGGTATGGACCCTAATCTAACTTAAGTTGGTCTTGGTTGACTTAAGTTGGCTAAGTTTCATGAAGAGAGTAGAAGGATTTTTGCATTGGACCAAGCCTAAGGACTTGAGCTAGTTAGCTAGTGCAACTTGGCCCATAGCCCACTAGACTAAACCCTAACCCTAATTCTTTCCTTTATGACCAACCACTAGGTTATTTCCCTTCCCTATAAATAATCTCTTCATTAGTTCTTGCCTCTTTTGTATATTCCAACACTTAAAAAAAAGGTATATCCAATCTTCCCCAATCCATAGATTTTTTATTTTAAATTCTTTTCCACTCTAGTTTCTTGCATTAGAGCCTAATACTCTCCTATTTTTTTGATTGTGGAGTTTAATCCCAGCTTTGGGTCAATTTGGAGCATTTGGCTAGCAAGGAGGAACCCCCCATTTGAAGCTTTTTTTTACAATTTGCACCTATAGGTAAAACACCTCTAATTGTTCTAATATTCTGTTTTCTTTGTATTTAGGGCTAGATCTAGGTGTCCCCTAGCTGTTCCTAAAGTTTGGGTAAATTTTGTGTCCATTTGGTGTCCGTATTGGACACGTATCATTGTGTATAGGAAGGTATTTGATGAAATGCCACAGAGGGCATTTCTTTCCTGTTTCTGAAATATTTTTTGAATGGAAATGTTCATAATGATGTGTCTTATGATTTCCCTAACCTACTTTTGTTTTTCTGTGTCGTGTTGTATCTACACGAGGATACGAACATGCCCCGTGCGTAGGCTAGGGTTTACCCTGCGGCTCGGACTTGCTGTGGGATACGACACGGCCTCTCGTGACACGATTTTTGGCACAGAGTCGGGGCAACCTTATCCACCATCCTCCCAAAATTTGGGGTGGGTTGGTGGATTATTCGAGGAGTTATCCCCCTCGCACTGACCCGCACTGACACTGCACACGCGAAAGAAACCCCACTGATACGAGCTTCGCATCATGATACGACACAACTTGGACATGGGGCAGGGTGTTCAGTCCCTAGCCCTACGTCCCCTCGACACGAGTGCAAGAGCACGTGGTGCCTCGAGCACTGTGCCGAGCCCACAAAGGCTCGATATGGCTGTACGATGATTATTTTTCCTGTTTTCTGAGAATTTCGAATCTGGTTTTTGGGTATGGGCTCGAACACTGATACACTATTTTTTCCTTGTTTTCTGAGATTGATATCATTACTCGCTCACTAAACTGTTTTCTATTTCCTGAGAACACACTTTACATATGAGAACCTGGAAGCTATGTTTTGGAATCTGAGGATGTTTAAACTGTTTTCTGTTTCCTGAGAACACACATAGCTCTATACTGTCACAACCTGAGACACTAAGTCCACACACACGCACACATGTTCAGACACTCATACACATTACACACATTCACTGATATTTATATTATTTTCCTGAATTTCTGAACCCTGTGATTGAACACCTATCTACCCACTGTCCCTGAGAACATGAAGGCACATTATACGGTTTCTTACACCATCTCACACTTGACCACCCCCTTCCAATTCCTGTGATGATTGGGTTTCACTTGTTGTGTTCGAATTGGGAGTGAGGGGATGACTTAGAGTTTGTCTGCTCAATAGCAGAGGTTAGTGGTGTTGGTGTCATGTTTAAATCAGTTAGAGTCAGGGAGAGTGGGGTTAGTATCAATTAAGAATTTGTTTCTAATGTATCCTAGTGAGTTAGTTGGGTTAGTGTCTCTAGTATTGAGGTTCAGTATTTGGGAGGAGGGTGCAGACCATTTATGTGTGAGTAGCAGTATGAGAATAGGGATTAGCAAGAGTATATATGATTAGGGGTTGGGTATCAGTTAGATTATAGGTTATGTATCAGACAAGTGGTTCTCTATCAAAGGGTGTGTGTGTGCAGTGTCCAGACAGCAGACAGTAGGCAGGGAGCTTGGGTTTAGACTATGGGTTGGTTGATTTGCAATGGAGTTGAATGGGCTTTTACTGTATTGAGTAATTAATGAACTGAATGCATGAACTGATAATTCCTGAGATTGATTTCAATAACAGTCCAGAATTTTCATTTTATCAGTCCATCTTTCATTCATAACAGCACTTGTTGCATGTCCTATTTTATTATGCTTTCAGTCATATATTAGCTTTGGTTCAGTACCTACATAGACAGACCAATTTCCTTTTTGTTCAGTCTTCATATACCCATTTGTTCTGTCCTACATCTCTATACTTAGGAACAGCCCCTGGTCAGTCCTTCCTAACACTTTGACCTGTCCACTATTGTCCATATAGGTTCAGTCCCTCCTTTAACCCCAAATATCAGATGATAACTCCATTATATATCTGTCAATTTATTCACTGTTTAGTCTTGGACAATTGAGTTGTACGATCTGTCATTAAAGAATGTTATGTTGTAGGCTTTAAGCTAAGGTAGCATATAGCTATATATAGTTGTATGTATATAAAAGTTATATATCTTTAGGATATCCTAATAGCTTTTTTATTAGAGTTGTGGTATATATATGTATACATGATGACAGTCGACATGCATATATATGTTCATTACAATATGACTTGTGTACATTGCAAAATTTGGAAACTGAAACATGAGAACAAGTCCATATTTCATATTACAAAACTGAGAACTAATACCACATGACACACACACACACATGCATTGTTCCCCATCTTCTATATGTGTATAGGTATACATATATATATGTAATCTTGTGTGGTGATGTAATATAGATATTGCATATTGTTTATATAAATATTGTGTATATAGATATATGGTAATTAATGTGTGTGTGGCCTATAATATGTATATGGCATATGGCCTAGGTAGTATAGCCTATGGCATATGAATTGTGTACACATGAGTATTGGGTTATGTTAGGACAGTGTGACTTGTATTGATGTGTGCTTGCTAGGATAGTCTTGGTTAGGCCTAGTGAGACTTGTTGGACTAGAATTGACCTAGTTTGACTAGTATAACTAACCAAGGTTGACTAAAGTTTGACTTTGACCTAGATTAGCCTAGAAATCATGTAGATTGTATTGTATGTTCTTATTTACCATTCTGGACATGTGATAACCTATATTTCTCTGTTTAGGACATTGTGACTCTGTTGTAGACATCTGATATTACACTACTCTTTTAAGAGTAGCAGGCGAGTACATTCTCTGATAGTTTTCTCATTTACTTGTCAATTACTGTACTTCAGTTCTTGTTAGTTGTATGTGATTCTCTGTTACAACACGTATGGATATTTATGGATTCATGTATTCGACACACATTTATTGTCTGGCCTCTATTACTGGAATTATTCTGGAATCATTTACTGGTATCATCATGTTCTGGCTGGACTCATCTTGAATCTCGTGTCGGATTTCTGGATTCACTTGCTGGAAGGGAAAATACTAGAGTATGACATGTAGACATACCCCAATTCTGGAATCATCCACATGCTGGAATCAAACTGGAATGATAGCCATCTCATACCCGGCCAGGTGTGTGATGTGCCGGATTACCTATAGTCGTTTACATGTCGACCTCGGTATTTTAAAACACACTGTCAGAGTATGGGCTGGACTCACACTGGAATCATTGATCACTATGACTGGAATCGTCTTGTACTGGATTCATCTTGAATTAGATTCATCTTATACTGGACTTACATTGGAGTTTATACTTGTCGATATTTACTGTCTGGACTTATACCATGTTACTCTAGTTCAGCTAGATTCTATTATACAGTCTCTATTGCCATGATTCTTCTCTTGTTTTAGTTACCTTACTTTTCTTGTTGTCACGCCCCAGAACCAGAATACTGGAGAGCGGGGGAATGACTCAGCCAGCTACGTATTACGGGTAGATGAATACTGTATAATACGATCAATGCTGTCTAACCAGACGAGGGGGTACATACTACATGAAAGTCTTACTATGGTCATTTTACATCTATTGTCTCAATCGTTCAAACAAGAAACAGTAATAGAGAACATGTAAGATAAAGCAGTAAGGCATCCCATACGCTTAAATCAAAATATTCTTGATATCTGGCTTTATAAAACATAGCCAGAAGATGTGGCAAGTATACACAATTGTTAGCAGCTGCAGTCTGACTTAGTTACAATTATGTAAAGGTAAGTATAAGACAA
The DNA here is from genome assembly GCA_029216955.1 of Iris pallida. Classification (NCBI taxonomy): domain Eukaryota; kingdom Viridiplantae; phylum Streptophyta; class Magnoliopsida; order Asparagales; family Iridaceae; genus Iris; species Iris pallida. The sequence goes on from JANAVB010026199.1 coordinate 19,275,498, forward strand.
TTTGACTAACATGTCGGTGCCAAACGGCTAAGTATAAAGTAAATAACAAAACGAGCGGTGGAGTAAGGAACCCACTCGAGTCCTCCTGCGATCATTCCTCTAGTATTGACCAACTTGGAGGTAGAAGTAAGCTGAGTCCTCGAGAACCGGCTCTAAATCTGGCCATACAAAACCAGAGAGGTTAGACCTCTAATAGCAAGTACCACAAGGAAGTACGATATGAAGGATTAAACCAGTAAGTAAGAGGATATAATAATAGATCTCTGCTTTCCACTAGGATTCACATAACATCACGACACTTCGAACCAACCTCCCAACCAAACAAGGATAGAAGTTGGCCCGTCATGTCCTGACATTCTGATCATCTCAGTTAGGCAACAGAGTAGGTACAGTACACAAACAAATTATCTTGAACGGCCAATCAACTCCCACGGCTTGCTATTGTGAGTCCCAAGTTATCTTGGAATTATGCAATAAAGATTCCTCAGTTCTTACTATGTACGAGCAAGGCTAGTCTATCCAGTCAATCAATTACGCCAATCATGAATTAGACGAGTCCCAGCGGGACGCCCGTAATCAATATATAATATACAATAATAATATAAGCAGATACCGCTCCCTGCCCGTGTGGCAGGTTTACAGTATATGTGGGAACCAGCCGGCCTGTCGGGCACTAATAGTCCCGAAGAGGGCTGCCATGTAAGAACTCGGAAATCCATTCTCTCTATGCCATCATTATTTTATTTGACTTAATAGTCTCTACGTTGAGTGAAGTTCCATGCCGTGGATCATGGTCATTCAGAATGAGTACTTCCGTACAAAGTACGATATGCCCGACTCTACAACAATACCCGTGCGGTTAGGTTGTAGGTCTTACATAGCGTAATGCAACAATTAAAACTAACCACGGAATAATCATGCCTTGACCATAAAGTACACATGCTGCTCTGTAGAGAAATAAATAAATTGAAGCCTGCACATGCCTGTATGTCAATATTCGGGATCGGCTAATCGATTACAATAGTTCATAACATGAACGTGTCTCATTCATTTAATTCAATAAGACGACTAGCCAGTCTCTTAGGTCCAACTAGGAACGCATGATCAATTTTAGTCAAGATAACCATCGTCATCAATGGTGACAAGGCATGAAAGTCAATTAGTATTAAATGGGGTCGAGTCTATAACTCTCAGGGTTAAGTTCCAGCCTTACTGGGTATCCATAAACCAGTCAAGACACAAGACACGTTCTACACAACCATATGTATCAAAAATATTAACATGCTAAGATTATCGAGTTCATAAAAAAAGGCATAAGGATATAATAGGAGAATTATCATGCCACCATTAAATGAATAAATTATAGAACAAATAGAAACACCCAGGTTAGATTACACCAAGTCTATGCTAAGGCCAACAAGTCACGCCAAGTTTAGTAGGTAGGAGTGAGCGTATAAAGTGATTCACGCTGGTACGCACAGCGTGAGCGTGAAGAGTAACTCACGCAGGCACAGCGTGAGCGTGAAAAGTAATTCACGCACGCACAGTATGAGCGTGAAAAGTAATTCACGCACGCACGCACAGCGTGAGCATGAAAAGTAATTCACGCACGCACGCAAAGACGTGTGCGTAACTCAAATGTCACGCTGGCACGTAAAGACGTGAGCGTGACTCAAAATTTATGCTGACACATAAAGACGTGAGCGTGACTCAAAATTCCCGCTGATACGTAAAGACGTGAGCGTGACTAAATATTCACGCTGACACGTAAGAACGTGAGCGTGACTCGAAATTCATGCTGATACGTAAAGACGTGAGCGTGACTAAATATTCACGCTGACACGTAAGAACGTGAGCGTGACTAAAAATTCACGCTGACACGTAAAGACGTGAGCGTATAACATCTCCCGAACTCCAATCTTATGGAACCTTCGTTCCAAGCCAGAAATGAGGTTCCCATGGTTCAGAATGGTGTAGAATGAGGAGGTCCACCACAAGAACTATCTATTTTCGAAAACACGCCAGTTTGGTAGATCAAAACCCATGGACAACCGAGAATACAACAACTTAGATCTGTAAGAAACGAGCCAAAGAAATAAAAAATGCTAAGTACTAAACTCTCTTAGGATCATGAGAGGAAGACAAATGAACCATAAAAACATGGGTTCTCAAGTGGAAGCAAGATGCACTTGCCTACTGTTGGTATGTGGAGAGAGTGATGAGGAAGAAGAAGAAGTAATGGTGAAGGAGAGTTTATGAAGAGAGAAAAGGGGATGGGGGCTTTAAATGGGAAAGAGTGGTGGTAGGTGGGGTTCGGTTCATGTGAACCACCATGAACCCAAAAATAACCAACCATAGGCCGAACCTAAAATAAGACTAAAGCAGAGAATAAAAGCTGGAAGAAAAATGCAGATAATTAATTAACATAAAATTAAAGCAATTTAATTACAGGATAATACATAATAAATACTAAATAAATATATATGAGTTTTACATGTATAAAAATATGCATTCCGGGAACGGGGAGTGACACTTGTACTTTATCTGTCTCTATTTACCATCGCCTGAATATAAACTGCCTTGTTCATCAATACAACTGTCTATAATTACTTTATAGTTCTCTGTCATTTACTTGGGTTTTCTAGATAAGATGTGCTCGTTCCTGTCCTGACTGGACCTGTTCAAAATATTACAGATACTTTCGCTGAGGATACATGCCCTACATATTATGGACTCGGAGACGGGATGGCTACCTTTGGCCCCGACACTCAGGAGTGATCGGGATTTAGTTTAGTAGACTTGTATCTATTTTTCATGTTGAACTTATTGTATTTGATTTGAGACTTGTGTTGTATTTGAGATTGTTGAGATTTTGTTATTATTATAGTAGTTACCTTTCTATTTCTTAGTTATTTCTTCTGTGTTATCTTATCGTGCTTAGACTGTGATTGAGTTACAATATCTTATACTTGTCCACCGTTCAGAGTTGATCATGATGAGTACAATATATACTGTATGAGTTGATGCCTAGATAGTGACCTAGAAGAGCATTCTACCGCCGACTCTGTGGCATAGGCTGGGCGTTGTTACGTACTTGTGACCTCATAGCGGGTACAGGTCGTGACACATTTTTAGTGGTGGCTCATGCAGGTCGAGAGTCGTATTAGTACGATATCGTGGTAGTATGGTGACTTAGTTGTACTGCTGTGAGCCTGCAATAGGATTGAGCGATAGGCTTCAACGGAGAGGTAATCAATCACAGTTAGTAAAAACTCTGCTTCAATTCATGCCATCTATACATCTTGCTGATTTGTCTTCCTTGAAATTAACTATCATTCCTTGATTTATCGCTTCTATCTCAATATTAATTTATTGTTTGATCTGTCTCCAGGATGGTCGAGACTAGATTACATCGCCCCGGACCGGGGGACACTGCTAAGGGGTCTGCCACCTCTCGTCCTGTACAGGCAGCCCCCGATACCGTAGCATCATTTCAGCCAGCTGGGGTAGGTGTTTCAGCTGCCTTTGGAGGAGCCCCTCCACCAGTGCACAGACAGAGTCCGGTGGTTCCAGAGATGCTCCAGCAGTAGCAGCCACCTTCAGGGACAGTTGATGCAGTCCAGCTATTCATATTCTTTCAGCAGTTCATAGAGGCCCAACAGGCCCAGCAGTAGCCTCAGACTGCGGAGTTTAGTCGGGGCATCGACCTGGCCCTGACGGTAGTTGAGAGGGCAGCAGCTCAGCCTTCGACAGTTCATCAGCTGTACCAGCCAAATGAGAAGGGCATCCAAGACTTTCAGAAGATGCACCCGAGGGACTTCAGGATACAGAGGGCATTCTGTACGCTGATGAGTGGATAGAGCATATGGAGGAGATTTTTAGACTGGCAAAGATTCCAGCGAGGCTACAGATCGAGGCGACGACCAGTATGATGCAGGATTTGGCCCACACTTGGTACCAGACCGACCTGAGGGTTGGTACACCAGGGCAGACTTGGGCAGCATTCAAGAAGCTGTTCAAGGAGAAGTTTTTCCCAGATGCAGTGCTAGGTGCCCTCGAGACTCTGTTCGAGGCCTTAGTCCAGGGAAGTCAGTTCGTAGAGGAGTATGTTAGGGAGTTCTGTCGTTTGGGCAGATTTGTCGAGGGGTTATCCAAGGCGACGAAGGCCTGGAGGTTCAGAAAGGGACTGGTCAAGGAGGTGAAGTCCTATACCAAGAGTGCCTACAACACCACTTTTGAGGAGATCTTGGTGGGTGCCTTAGCAGCAGAGGATGACCTTGAGCTGAGGCTCAAGAGGGGACGGGGCGCTCACGGTACCAACAGTAGCGGAGGCCAGGCCAAGAGGCCTCATATGCAGATTCATCAGACGCAGGCACCAGTGGGAGTTCAGCAGGTGCAACATCAGTATCGAGGACAGAAACCGAAGGCGATCAGTTGTTCCTACTGCAGGAAGCCGAAACACATTTGGGAGCAGTACAGAAAGAGGCTGAAGGTTTGCTATTTCTGTAGGTTTAGTGCCCACCAGAAGATAGATTGTCCCATTGCACCTTCTTTTGAGGGAGCTAGGCCACCTGTAGCTCAGCACCAGATGGGAGGAGCTTTTTCGATGGCAGTTGAGGAGGATTAGCAGGTGATGGATTAGCAATATCCTACCAGAAAAAAGATCCATATTCTTTCATGTGTGATTTCCATTAGTACCTGCCAGGATATTGCTATGATATGCTAGATAGTGTAGCTACCCTGATCGAGACTGTGGAATCACGACCAGTAGGATTGTGTTGCTTCGACCTTGATTGATTGGGGGTTTGACCTAGGAAGGGTGCGATCATCTTAATTTCGAGGATAAAATTTCTCTAAGGGGTAGACTTGTAACACCCAGTTTCTGAAATGAGAGTATTTTTGAAATTTTGTATTTATAATCATTATTTATTGCATTTTAATCATATTATGATTTTTGGTGATTTTAAAAATTAATTTAAAAATTATTTTGATCAATGACTTGTGATTTTGATGTTTACTAGTGTAACCCTAGAGTCTGCATGACCTAGAGCCTAACTATGTCATTAGGATGATTTATTTTTATTTTTTGAGCATGAGGGTATTTTGGTTATTTGGCCTCTTTGAATTATTTTATGATTTATTGTATTGGTGATTGTTTATTTTAACTTTTGCTAGCTTTGACTTAAGAGACTGTCCTAGACTTGACCTTGACTTTGGTGACTTAGTTAACATGGTATGGACCCTAATCTAACTTATGTTGGTCTTGGTTGACTTAAGTTGGCTAAGTTTCATGAAGAGAGTAGGAGGATTTTTACATTGGACCAAGGCTAAGGACTTGAGCTAGTTAGCTAGTACAACTAGGTCCATAGCGTACTAGACTAAACTCTAACCCTAATTCTTTCCTTTATGACCAGCCACTAGGTCATTTCCCTTCCCTATAAATAATCTCTTCATTAGTTCTTGCCTCTTTTGTATCATTCTAACACATAGGAAAAAAAAAGGTATGTCCATTCTTCCCCAATCCATAGATTCTTCATTTTAAATCCTTTTCCAATCTAGTTTCTTACATTAGAGCCTAGTACTCTCCTACTTTCTAATTGTGGAGTTTAATCCCATCTTTGGGTCAATTTGGAGCATTTGGCTAGCAAGAAGGAACCCCCCATTTGAAGCTTTTTCTTGCTATTTGCACCTATAGGTAAAACACCTCTAATTGTTCTAATATTCTACTTTCTTTGCATTTAGGGCTAGATCTAGGTGTCCCCTAGCTTTCCCTAAAGTTTGGATAAATTTCGTGTCCATTTGGTGTCCGTATCAGACACGTATCATAGTATATAGGAAGGTGTTCGATAAAATACCCCAGAGGGCATTTCTTCCCTGTTTCTGAAATATTTTTTGAATGAAAATGTTCATAATGATGTGTCTTATGATTTCCCTAACCTACTTTTGTATTTTCTGTGTCGTGTCGTATCCACACGAGGATACGAACATGCCCCGTGCGCGGGCTAGGGTTTGCCCTGCTGCTCGGGCTTGCTGTGGGATACGACACGGCCTCTCGTGACACAATTTTTGGTACGGAGGTCGGGTCAACCTCTGCCACCATCCTCCCAAAATTTGGGGTAGGTTGGTGGAGTATTCGAGGAGTTATCTGTAGTGCCCCACTCCTCGCGGTCCACTATATAATACCTAAGGCCTGCTGACTCAGTCTTGAACTGAGTGTTTGGGGAAACCTTTGCCGGTATCGATTGATCACGGATGAAATACAATAAACCTTTCCAATTGATGGATTGGCTTCTATTGAAATAAATCCAAGAGTTTTGTTGGATGTTTTCTTCCGCGGCTTGGTTTTGATGAATGCGTTTTCGTGTTGGTTTTCGATGATTGGTTTTCATTTTTCGCTTTCATCGCATTTCGCATTCATTCCGAATCTTGAGGGAAAGAGACGAAGTATGCTAATCAACTGTTGGTGCCAATGTAGGATGCGTGAACTGAACGGCGCGTGAAGTCCCTCCTTCTCTCTACTAAGATTCATCTCGGTGAGTTGCTTTAACCGGGCTTGCATTTAATTGTACGTCCTAATAAAAATGATATTTAGTCCACTCTTTTGTTGCATCCCTCTGATCAATAATACCAAAACAACAAAAGATAAGAATAGGAATGAATGCTAACGAATGACTGCAAAGGAAATAAAATGCTATTGAATATTATCGAATGACCGGACGAGAACTGAATGCAAATGAATGACCGAACGATTAAGGCTAGTTATGAACTGGTCGCTATCTGTTGCACTGCTAAGTTTTATCTGATAGAAATAACAAGTCATGCATTGGTCTCGGACAACTTGTTAACAAGGTAATAGTCTCTCGACGATACTGGGGGCACCCGGGATCGATCGGCCTAGGAGAGATTGTAATAGCATCCCGGGGGAAATGCTACACCTCGGGAATGTTGTATCCTTAGCGACGAGCTGAACCATTGAGTCAGATCGACTAATCATGGAGGACGGACCCATGGACCACCATGTAGTTAGGACATGCATCTGAACAAATCCTTAACGCAAACCTAACAATGAACGATGATGGTTAAGTATGCTTCTTATATTCATATGCAAATTGTGCTAACCTGTTTTGTGCAGGGATGACTGTCGGCGATGGATAAGTTGGTTATGAATATTTCTACTGTCATTTTTCTTATGAATTGTTAAAAAGAACCTAGATAAGTAGAAAGATCACTAGTAAATATGTAGCTTCACATATTGAATTAGTGCAGATATTTGTGAGTTTCGGCGAAGAGCCGCTCGCCATTACATGATGTGTGATGACCCACGTTGTGGGCATCCTTTTCAGAATGCAAAAGGAGATATGAGGATTTTAAGTGAGGCACCGAAGCTCGTCTAGCCTAGTAGAGCTGTGGAATGCCTCGAAGCTTCATTTTCATTCCAGTCAAGTTTCAAGTTTTCATTTCCTTTGAAGGTGTCTTTCAATTCCAGCTTGTAATAAAGGGATATCATGTATGGGCATTGTGGCTATTTTCAAAAGAGAGTTTCAAAGAGAATCATGTAGCCAATATAAGGCAAATCTGAGTTACAAAACTTTATACTTGTATTCCTATCAAGTTATCAATAAAAGAAGTATTTCCATTTCAAATCTCTGTGTCCAATATTTGGTTTTCTGCAATGAATGGGTACGTGCATGTGTTTTGCTTGACTAGTTGTTTTGTGTAGGTACATGGCCTTGTGCAAGCGTAACTTAGGCTTGCACGACATCAAGCCTTAGCGAGGACGATCGATCCTGCAGGGATCCAGACAAGATGGATGACCCTAGCGGGATCGGGGCGTGACAAAGTGGTATCAGTGCACGGTTTTACGTCCTTGGCCTCTTACAATTATCATTTTCGAAAAAGTATATAAAGTACTTTGATGGCTTTCAAAAGAGTTCCGATTTTGATTTATGAAAACCAATACCCCATACAATAAGTCCATAATATTTTATGAGACTGACAGAAGTTATACTCTTTTGTAGAGAAATGGCCCCTCCTCGGCTAGCTTCTTCGACAGATCCGATAGAACGGATCATGACATTGTTGGAATTACAGAGGCGGGACAGTGAGGAACGCAATCAAATATAACAGGCCCAAATAGTGGCCCAGCAGAAATAGTTGGAATCCTTGACCCAAATTGTAACTGCGCTTGCGACAAATCGGGATACCACCGCAGCGACCAAACCAACGGAAACGCCCGAGATTGATCCCATGGAATGTGACGAGCCCCAGCCAGCGCAAAGGCACACTTCCTTTAGGCCAAAGGACTTCTTAGACGCGAAACCTCTGGAATTTGAAGGCAGGACATCACCCGATATGGTGATGGACTGGATTGATAAAATGGAGAGTCTGTTCGCGTTCGTAGGAGTTCTGAGTAGCAAGAAGGTAGTTTGTGCCGTTCTGCTTCTACGGCTGCAGGCGAAGGATTGGTAGAAGGCGATGAAGCCGACGCTGCTTACAATGGCTAGGAATGGAAAGATCTCATGGGCCTCGTTCAAGAAGGCATTTCTGGATCAATATCTGCCTCCAGCCAAGAGCAAGAAGATGGAGGATGACTTCATCACACTGAAACAGGAAGATATGTCCGTAGAGGACTATGAGTCTGAATTTGCCAAGTTAGCAAATTTTGCTGTCATTATGCTTTCTACCGAGCAGACTCGCATAAATCGATTCGTTGGAGGGCTGAATGACGACATCCAGTTAAGTGTGCTGAATCGAGAATATGTGTCGTATTCCCAGACCTTTGAGGCGGCACTACAGGTGGAACAATTTTGCCTGAAGAAGGCGTCTAATAAAATACAGTACAGCCGGAATCAGCCCGCCAAGAGGTACCATGATGGGGAGAAAAAGATTGAATGAGAAAATAAGATCGACAATGATCAGCACAGGAGAACTGAGTGTACCTACTGCGGTCGCCACGGGCACACCAAAGAAGTCTGTCATTTCGCAAACAGATCATGCTTCAGCTGTGGAAGTCCGGACCATACTGTCAGGAATTACCTGAAAAAGAATAGAACGACTCAAAATCGTAATGACACTGAAGAGCGTGGGCAGCTGCCAGGTCCACCGCCACTTAGAGACCATCCGCACAATCAGCAGTTGCGGAATGCCAATACCGCGACAACGCGCGTCTATAATCTCTCCACGTTTCTTGATCCAGAATGCAACAATAGTGGAGGTGAGTTTGTTTCTTAAGTTTTGAGGACAAAACTTTTTCTCAGTAGGTTATTATGTAGTGCCCCGCTCCTCGCGGTCCACTATATAATACCTACGGCTTGCTGACTCAGTCATGAACTGAGTGTTTGGGGAAACCTTTGTCGGTATCGATTGATCACAGATGAAATGTAATGAACCTTTCCAATTGATGGATTGGCTTCTATTGAAATGAATCCAAGAGTTTTGTTGGATGTTTTCTTTCGCTGTTTGGTTTTGATGAATGCGTTTTCATATTGGTTTTCGATGATTGGTTTTTATTGTTCGCTTTCATCGTATTTCGCATTCATTCCGAATCTTGAGAGAAAGAGACAAAGTATGCTAATCAACTGTTGGTAACAATATAGGACGCGTGAACTGAACGACACGTGAAGTCCCTCCTTCTCTCGACTAAGATTCATCTCGGTGAGTTGCTTTAACCGGGCTTGTATTTATTTGTAATCCCTAATAAAAATGATATCTAGTCCACTCTTTTTTTGCATTCCTCCGATCAACGATACCAAAACAACAAAAGATAAGAATAAGAATGAATGCTAACGAATTTCTGCAAATAAAATAAAATACTGTTGAATGTTAACGAATTAGCGGACGAGAACTAAATGCAAATGAATGACCGAATGATTAAGGCTAGGTATGAACTGGTCGCTATCTGTTGCATTGCTAAGTTTTATCTGATAGAAAGAACAAGTCATGCATTGGTCTCGGACTACTTGTTAACAAGGTAATAGTCTCTCGACGATACTGGGGGCACCAGGGATCGATCTGTCAACCCCTCGACAAAATATTTTTTTTATATATTAAATTATTGCCGTTTGTTATTGTCACATTCACTTGTTATTTTTTGTTATCTTGGCTTAAAATACCAATAGAGGATTAATCAGGAAATATAAGAAGTTTCAGGGACCTTAATGTAATTTCGAATTTGAATTCAGGATAAAACCAAATTCTCCTAATACTAGTCGATCACATATAGATTGTTCTTAGGAATTAGGAGATAAGCGCAGGATCCAATTCAAAATAAATTTGAATCCCTTCATGTTTTCTTCAATCACATCCACACCACCTCTATATATATGCATAGATGGTTCGACTGTGTTTTCTCCCTACAAACCCTAGCAAACCCCATAACTCCTGTCATCAAGAGGTCGGCAGAGCTTTTTGGTGGGAACTTGGTGTTGAACGCAGGTACTTTTCCATCTTTTTAATCATATGAGTTTAACCTTGAACTACACTATTCAATGAGGGGTAGATGTTCGGGGAAATCCCTCAATAGATGCACAAGGATGATTTTCTGACAGGCTAGTAGGGGGGGAGTAATGTGGTTCGATAGGAAGTGCACCCTTCCCTGTTTTGGTTATCTATGCACTTACACATCATGCTAGTACCTTTTTCATTAAGTTGTGATACACTTTACACCCTGGATTGACATACCACCACAAAAAACCTGTGTACCAAGGAAAGGGTACCCTAGTGCAAACCTATACCAGACACAGCTAGCAGCCTCGAGAATACCCAAACCCAGAGTTGACCTAAAGAGACAAGAACCTGGAAATGGAAGCAAACCTAAGACCTAATACAGGATGATCTCATGTAGTCTTAATGAATGGGTATTTGTTGACAAACTAAGGCTGGAATAGATTGTACCAAGTGTACAATTCCCAGGCTATCACACAGTTAATACCTGAGGATAATACACAGGTGTCCAGGATATCCTGACCCCTGGATTCTCTGTACCAAAGGGATCTAATGTAAGTCCTGTACTCTCTGTGAACTGAATATTTCAAGGGACGAAGAAGTTTGAGAAAAGACCAAAGGGCCTTTTCCTTTGATTTGGAGAGGAGGAGGAATAGCCAAAAGACTACCCCCAGTAGATTGCGCAGGAGCAGCAGAGTGTTGGAGAGGAGCAGAGCTTTTCCCCTTGTTGTGAGAAAAGGAGAGATTAGCCAAAGGGATGTCTCTCTTGGATTGTACAGACACAGTTTGCGCATGGGTTGATGGCGCACTGGCAGATTGTGCATGAGGAGTTCTGGAAGAATGTCTTCTGGCCTCAGCCAGAGTGGTTTGCACAGCAGGAGTCTTGTTACCAGAGTGTTTGAGTTGTACTCTGGTTACTGGGGTAGTGGATTGCGCAGGCAAAGTGGCAACCAACTGCGCCAGTGGCAGAGGAGTCTTACACTTTGACAAGGCATCATAGGAAATTGCTTGCACACTGGAAACAGTAGACTGCACATGAGTAGTAGAGACAGATTGTGCAACAGCAAAGACAACAGACTGTGCAACAGTCTTCTCTGCAGAGACCTTAGACTGCACAGCAGTCTTGGTGGGAGAATCAATAGACTGCACAGCAGTCTTGGTAGTAGAATCAACAGACTGCGCAGCAGTCTTTGGGATCCATACTGGACGCACTTTGCTTGTGGCAGAAGTTGTCGCAATGTGAGGAGTGGTCCTGGAGTTGATCATGGCTTCATAGGTCGTCTGGTTGACCTTCACAACCAGCGTCTTCTGCGTCTTTTCGATAGACACAACGTCATATTGAGTTGTCACTTCCTCGTCGGAGGAGAAAGTCGTCCCCAGCAGAGTCACCATTTTGTTTGCAAAAACAAAAGTTGATCTTTATTTCAACAAACTTTGTAAAGAAGATTACAAGAATTCTGGGAAAGTACAACTATAGGAATCCAATCTGAATGATGATCGCTTTATCCCTTGGACGATGTGAACTTTGAAGACGGTAGCCTCTGAATTTGAAGGCGATAGCCTCGGAAGAATGCAGCAGCACTTGGGCAAGAACTCCTAAACTCTCTGATATTTCTGAACTTTTTATCTGATCCCCATAATGAAGACTTGAAACTCTATTTATAGAGTTCTAGAAATAACTAATTTTTAGTTATTCTGAATGGCGCAAGCTGGATCGCGCATGAACTGAATTGTGCAGCATCAGACTGTACTGGCAGTTGTTTGATCGTGGGCCAACTGTCTTGGACACATTGCATCATTTGCTTGAATTGTGTATAATCGTGTATAGACAGTTACCACGTAGTGAACAATTGATGGCATGAAGGCCACGTGTACTTTGTCAATTGTATTGATGAAGTGCGCCACATGAATTGTGCTGGCTTCGGATTACGCTGGGATGGACCGCGCTGGGCTGGATTGCGCTGCAGGCAGATTGCGCTGCATGTACAGCTATCCTCGAGCGCTGTCCTGCACAATAAACGAACAGTTTCCTCGTTCTTCATATTGTCAGCTGTCAGAAGATCTGATTCTCAGTCACGTAATGATGGCAAGGCCACGTCAGCATGCGTACTTGAATGAGTGCGTAGTTCATCCTGCGCAATCGAATGGCTGCACAATCTGTCTTCTGTGCAGTTCATTTGAAGGATGTATAATTTGATATTAATGACTTTGTTGATGGGTACAACTTGATTTTTAGGACCTACACTCGACGCGGGTGGTTCTGTACAACTTTCCATCAGGAGCCCGTATAATAGTTAATGGTACCCGCTGACGATCGACAACTTGGACAGTTGATTGGGCTTATTGGGCCCGCACTGTCCTAGACTTCTTTTTTCTTAGTACTCGAAGGCATATAGTAAAAAGAGTCCATATTGATACATCCCACATTCTCAATGGGTCGTATAGAGTCGGGCTCGCATGAGAGACGGTTGAACACGGAGCTTCTGACAGGGCCGCATGAAACACTCTGCCTATGGCCAGGATTGGTTGTCGCATGGGCCATCTTCCTGCTGCCAGAGCTGGCTGCCGTATAGGCCATCTTCCTGCGGCCAGAGTTGGCTGCCTCATGGGCTATCTTTCTGCAGCCAGAGTTGGCTGCAACATGGGCCGTCTTGGCTGCCGCATAGGCCATCTTTCTGTGGTCAGAGTTGGCTGCCGTATGAGTTGTCTGCTTGCAGCCAGAGTTGGCTGCCGCATGGACAGACTGCCCGTTTCTCTTATGCGGCTTCTTCTTTGTCCGCATGGATTTCCCTTATGTCCCCAAAAGCTCAGCATCATAGTGTTTTTCTGCTGAATTTGGGGACAGTGGGGTCCTCTGCGATCGGAAGCAAAGCCACAGGAGAGCTTTGGTCACCATCTTGGGCTGCAGAAGGAGCCTCTTCGAGAACTTAGTCGGGGGCAACAGTTTTATGCACCGACGTCCTGTGAGTTCTCTTTGGGTTGGCTCGCTTCTGTGACCTGCTGGCGCTCCCTTCAGAGAGCATTTCTTCGAAGGCTTGTTGGTCAAGACAAACCACAAGCATTTGCCGTATAGAGCCGAGCTTGGATGCGTCAGATTGCATCACCAGCTTCTCATCAGAGAAGAAGGACATCCCCAGCAGAGTCGCCATCGTGTTTGCTATTAAATATCAAAGACAGGTATCACAGAAACACTGAAATTGATTACAAACTCGCTTGTACAAAGAAGAGCCTAGAAAGAAATCCTGGAAAACAATCTAAGTACAATTTTTTAGTTTTTGATTCTGGGGGGTGACGGTGGAGGCTCGGGAAAGTATATCAACTCTGCCTTACTCCTTGGATTATCCGATACAGTCTTTAGCTCTTGAAGAAATTGCCTTTTGAAGGTTGCCAGCCTTTGCAGGGGTGTGGCACCCTGCTATTTATAGTGGTATGTATTTTGAGCCATATAGATGGCCTGTGGCCACGTGGCTGATCAGCACGTGAAGACCCGCTCTTTGGCCACCAGCTGTTGATTTGTTGGAATTTTGTTGCAGCAAATATAGGTGGTTGAGACTTGGTCAGCCTGCCACGTGTCCTATCGCAGGATAGTAATCATTTTGAGCCGCATGAGTCTCTCAGTTTTCAACCATGTTGGGCCGCATGAGACTCATGCGGATAAGTCGCAATCTTCCTTAGCCCGCATATAGCTTAAGGACTTTTATGCCGCATAGATTCTGTATTTTGGGCCGCATAAAGCTCATGCGGTTTGGGTTACAGTCACTCTTGGCCGCATGAAGTTCAGAGACTTTGGGGCCGCATATGTTTGAGCATCATAAGGTTCATGCGGCTTGGATAACACTCTTTATGGCCACATGAAATCGCATGAGCCCTGCTTTTGGTGACATGACATTTTGTCTCCTCACTTTTTTTGTCAGAGTGTCAAAGCTGTCATTTTTTACAGAATCTGTCAGTTTTATCAGACGAACTGATCAACTTGGCCGCATATCTTTCTTCTGCAGTTTGAATCAGTCTGGTTGTCGACGGGCCGCATAGGATGTTAAATCTGTCATACGGCTCTCCTTTATGCGAACCTGTTTGGCCCAAAGTACTTATGCGACAAATTGTGATCCGCATGAACCTTATATTTTCTATGCTTCTACAGCAGGTTAGTTCACGACAAACACCCTCGCTCCGAGTGTGGACTCGCAGGTGCAAACAGATCAAGACAAACACCCTCGTCCCGAGTGTGGACTCGCAGGTGCAAACGGTCAACCCTCGCCCCGATTGTGGACTCGCAGGTTGAGGAAACGGTACAGGAATAGTAGTTCAATTACACATACTTGTAGACACGACTCAATCAAGATACAGGTGACGATACGGTACAACTCAGTCATGATACAGGTAAGGACAACTCTAGCATGAACCATAATATGAACAAGCCTTGTGTAACTACGCTATCAAGTCATGAAATACTGATATACAAGTAAGACAATAAACTGGTAAACATGGTATGTAGAAAACATATGAATCCGTATCAACTAGAGTAACTAAATGATAACATAATAAAAATAAAAGAACTATAAGCATGAAAATGAACTGTAGAGGGAGGCAAGGTATCTTGCTTGTTGGTAGCACATGTCTCGCAAATAATTCGTCAAGTCAAAGCGTCATAAAATCCAAACTCCCGCAATTGCCCCTGGATGTTGAAACAGACATTACCAATGTTCTCTGAATAGTCAAATTAACTAGGATTGCCTGTCCTTAAGCCCAATTCTGGACACATGGGTAAAACGATCATTTTGGGCCAAAATGGTGTCCGTCGTTGGACCCGCTTTGCACCGAAAAGTGTGCCAGAGTCAATGGTCTCTAAAGTACTCAAACTACATGTTTACGGATTCGTTTTGATGATACGAACCCAACCGTATGTCCAAAGTTGGATTCCAGCAGGCCGTATACAAAATTGCCCGCTGAATCGGACCGTGGGGCCCACAAAACGGCGATCCGATCAACTGTCTCAGAATCGGGCCAAACTTGGCATACAGGCCCAGAAAATGACACGGTCCTGTTGGCCCAAATTTCGTCTCGATCTGACAAACATGCACAAAGTATTGGAAAATTTGCACAGGGGCCGATACGGTAAATTTTGACGGATACGTATCAAATTCGTTGTACATACGCAAACTATATGAAATCCGTCAAAGGCTACACGTCCGCAAAGCCGATACGCACCTTTTGATACTTTTGTCGTGACCACATCGCCCGGATTGGCGGGGCGCACGTCGTATCGAAGGATTTTATTATTTTTAAAACAGTTTTTTGGTAAACTTTGGGATCCGATTTTTTGGCACATATTCGATGAAATCGACTTCTGCGAAATGGGTTGTGGAGTCCTATCGGATGTCTAGGACTGTTGTTAATTACTTTCTAAAAATTTCTAATAGATTTCCCTCAATTAGCCTCCTAATACAGGGGTGGGGACTGCTTATATGTTCTGTTCCTGGAACAATTTTCGATAATCTTTGGGCTCTCTTTACGATGCATATGATGCAAAACAAATCGAATTATTTGAAGGAGATCGAAGTTGTATAGTTTGGGAACACACCTGATCAATTGGATTGACAGACGATCCACTGTGTGACGAGAAATTCCGTCACGAACTTGGGCCGACGCTGTTGCTGCTGTCCTTACCCTGTTCGCGTGCGACTGATTATTGTCGGCCTGCTGTCGGCCGACGGCGGCTTGTGGCGGCGCATGGAGGCCAAGGGGAGGGTCGTCCAGCCTCGAGCGTGCCTCTGCGGTGTGGTGGCGCGCTTAGGATTAGGGTTTTAGAGGTTTTCGGCGATGCCACCCCTCTCTGTTTCGATCTGTACATATATACCTATATGTATATACATTTTCTCGGCTTGGAATTAAGCGGGGGTGGGTTGTTACACTTGCTGTGCTGGGATGTATGGCATGTGGGCCTGGCCCGACTGGGCTTGGGCCCGAGCTCAGCTGGGCTGGGATTTGTATTAGGTTGGGCTTACTATTATATATAAGTATTTATATTCATAGCTATACACCCACATATATCAACATATATACATATGTATAAACCTATGCATAAATGATATATATATATATATACACCATAAATACAACTTTAAACAATAAACTATTCTAAGTATAAAATATATATATATATATATATATATATATATATATATATATATATATATATATATATATATATATATATATATAAAATTCCCATGAAATCTAACATATTTGTTAAGGGAAATTACTTACTATATTATCAAATAAAATATTATTTCTAATAGCAAGCACATATAATATGTTTATATATATATATATATATAGAAATAATATTTTATTTGATAATATAGTAAGTAATTTCCCTTAACAAATATGTTAGATTTCATGGGAATTTTATATATATATATATATATATATATATATATATATATGGAGAAGCGGAGAGCTCGCGCTCGAGCTCCGGCCGGAGCGCCACTGCTCGCCACCCCCTCCCTCCCTTCGCCGGCTGGCCAAGCCACGCTTGGCCGCCCCGCCTCCTCCTCCTGTGGGGATTTCCCGTCCCCCTTGCCGGAGCGGGTTCCCCGGCCGCCACCTTTCCCTGCCTCCTCCCCCCTCCACCTCCTCGGCGCTGCCGCCACCACCATCGGCCTCGACGCCATAGGCCGAAGCGCGGGCAGCCGACTCCTCCTCCTCCCAACCTAGCTTCTTCTCCGGCCCCCTCCTACCTTGTCCCTCCGTCGGAGGCGTCCCCGGAGCCCCATAGCTCCCCCCTTCCCTCCAAGCGGCCCTTCCCTCTCGTCGCTCCTTCAGCCGAGCCACCGGCTCCCTCGCCGGCGGCGAGCCGATTCCTCTCCCTGTAGTGGCCCACTCCTGCCCTATACTGGCCCCCTCCGGCGGTCGTCCTCAGTCATCCGGCCTCTGGTGGTGCCTCCTCTCTCCCCTACCTACGCCGCTGGTCTCGCCGGACCTCCCCCTCCTCTCTCGGCGGCGGCGGACACCCCCAGCGAACCCCCTCGTGGGCGGTCGTGGCTGCGAAGCCGCCGGCTTGGTTTTCTTTCCCCCCAGCTGCCTCCGGCTCCTCGTCGGTGGTCCTCGGGGTCACGCACCCGTGGCAGCGTCCAGCTCCCAGCTCTCCCCGACGTCGTGCCTCCCGATCGCTGCTTTTCCCTCTCCTTCCTTCCCTCTCCGGCGTTCCCTCCGCCGGCGGTAGGCGCCTCCAACCATCGCGCCCGGCGTAGCTCCCTCCCCCCGGAGGTCGAGCCCCTCCCTCCGCCCGCCCCTCCTTCACCCGGGCGGCCGCATCTCGCCGGTCTCGTGCCACGCGCTCGCCTCCTCGGGCCGTGCACTCTGTCCCCTTGGGCAAAGTGCTCATCCTTGGACAGTGCATCGCCAGGGGACGCGTGCCCAGCTTCGGGTCGTGGTCCACCACCTCCGAACCTTTTCGCCTCCCTCCTCCTGGAAGCCCCCCTCTCATCGTCTTTCCCCGACGACGCCTTCCCCATGCCCCTCCGTCGATGACTCGCCGGATCCCCTCTCTCCTCCGCCGCCCGGAGGTCGAGCCCCCGATCCCTCCCCTCGTCTTCCTCCCCATGCCCACCCTCTCTCCCCCGCCTTCCTCCCCCCGCGGCGACCTCGGTCCCTCCCAGCCCCCCACCGTCGGTGGTCCCAGGAGGTCTCTCTGTCTTCTGCATGAGGATCCCCCCCGCCGGAGGTACTTCCTCCCCCGCATGCCGGCCGCGCATCGTCGGCGGCCGTAAGCCCCCACAACCCTCCCCTCTCCCCCTTCCTTCCTTCTCCCTCCCCTTCCCCGCCCTCCGTCTCTCCCGGCGCTCCCTGGCAGCCTCCGGGCCAGCCGCCGGAGCACCGTCCTCCGTCCCCTCATGGTTCCCACCGTCGGAGGCCCCTGACTCCGGGCCCAACCCTCCCTGGGCTGGGCGCCCACCCCGTCTGGGCATCCCCCGTCGGTGCTCACCGGCCTCGCCTCGCCGCTCCGTGCGCGTCGGCGGGCGGCCCGAGACACCTCGAGCGGCACGCCCCCCTCGTGCTGTGTGCTGCCCCTTCGGGCTTTGAGCCCGTCCACCCTTTCGATTCACGTGCCTTCAGGCAGCGCATTACTTTCCTAGGGCTTCGTGCCCCCAATCCAGAGGGCTGAGAGCCCACCCTGTTTTCAGAATTTTCAAAATTTCGAATCTCGAAATTTTGAAATTTCACTTTTAGATATTTTGCGTTTTCTACATTGCTTACCAGAGCCTTTTTGTGTGTTCCGTCTCTGGCACTGTCTTTACTCCTCTTTTTGAGCCCCTTCCTTTATTCAATAAAATGTCTTTTCTGTTAATATATATATATATATATATATATATATATATATATATATATATATATATATATATATATATATATATATATATATATTTATATATATATATATATATATATATATATATATATATATATATATATAACTGTTCCTAGAATTTGTCTCCAAAATTACCAAAGTAAAATACCAACACAATATATGTCTACCCTGATGTCTTTGGTCACACTGCAACACCTCATGGACTTTGGGCTTGGTTTGGGTTGTGTCCGGGCTGGCCGAGTCTCCTAAAAGTTAATAATCTAATTACTAGATATTTAGATCACCTGTAGGGGTTAGGTTGCAACTTGGCTTGGTTTTCCTAGTTAGGACAATCATATGGCTCGATCTTCCCTAACATAGCTGATACAGTAGCCAAAGCACGCAACTGCACCATCCGTGCCACTATTTCTGGTCACCTTGTACTTTAAAACTCAACTATGGCTAAAGTCATCTACCGTAATAATTAATTAAATAATTATTTATAAAATTCTAAAAATCACCATTTAAATCAAATAAATAATAAAAAATATTTCAAAAACTTCCGGGAAGGGAGGCTACAAATCTATCCACCTTAAAAATAATTTTGTCCCCTAAATTCTAATTCATAACTATAAACCCGCTTCTCACTAATTCTAAATAATAGTTTTCTACTATTGTTTTACAAATTCATCTCTTGGATTTTTGAAGCCAACTAAATATTTTTAGTTATTATTGGGCTTCTCAGCCAGCCCAATTGTAGGGTTCCCTTTTGGGTTCCTTTTAAGCCCAATTTTCCCAAGCCATTCTCTTCAAAGCCCACCCTTTTCTATTTTAAGCCTTAGCTTTAACAGCCATGTGAATTCATTTCTTTTCCTTTAAATTTGATTTCCCTCTTTCTGATTCGTAGAGTTGTAGGAATAATCATTCCTTCTTCTCATTTGATTCCCTATGGGAATTCAAATTTCCCTAACCGACTCTGACAGTCGAGCCATGTGCAACAGCCTTCCCATTTCATTTTCCCTCAATTTCCTTTCCATAACTACCTATTTAAGGATCAACATACCACCATTCCTCAGCCATCACTTTTTTTTCTTCCTTCTTCACACTACAATTCTTTTTCCTTGGCGAAGCTTGGTGGTCATGGAGGACTCGGCAAGGGTTGCAGCCGGTCATCAAGCTGTGGAGATAGCGTGAGGAAGCTATTTGCCTTGAATTCTAGATCGAGAGCATCATCAAGGATCAAGGTGAGTTTGAGCGATTTTGAAGGTAACTATTCAATTTATTTTTGAATTTCCATTTTAATCTGAGCCAGGAATATTTGATCTCTTGCTCATAGATCTACCACTCCTATTGAGTGTTCTTCAACTGATTGCTTGATCGATTCAACCTAATGGTCTTCCTCGAACAACACAGGAGGTGAGATCATCCAATTTGTTGTTGAATTCATGTTGTTTTTTTCTAGATCTATTTTGTGAACCGATCAATTTTGATCATTGATAAATTGATCCTACAGATCGATCTATAGGACTGATGAATCCTTTGATTTATCATTCAGTCTTTTAGAGCAGCTGGTGAGTTTTCGATCTAAGGATTTGAATCTCAATTCGTGAATAATATGATTCAACTGTAATTGAATCTTTTTTAGAATTTTTTGTGTGAAGGATCGACAGATCGTTGCTTCCTTGGGATCTGAGTATTGAATCAGTTCTTCCCGTAAGTCCAACTATTTTTCTAATGATTCCTATTTAAACTCAGAGTTATGATAATTCCCTTCATTTTCATGACTTATGTGTTTGTATTAATATGTGATCAGAATTTGGAATTGTTCTTGGATCGAAAAGGTCGTATCCGATCTTCTAAGTTCACAGTTCCTCTTCAGGACACAACTTCTATCAGGTAACACTCTGTTCTTATTGACAGGTGAAGATTCTGGAAATAAATCCAGTTAGTATAGTTAAATTAGAACCTGTACTCTAGAATCTGAAATTTCCCTATTCAAGACATCTGAATGTTGAATCAGTGATTCAACATATCTAATTTTCAAGTTTGGACTTAGGGGTGGGGGTTTGTGAATTATTTTCGATTAGTTTGAGTTTGGATCGAAATTCAAGTGCAGTTTATTTAGTTGTGTTTCACATTTATGGCAGTTGTGATTGGTATCGGCCATAACTTGGAATGGTATAACAGTAGCACACTAGGAGACTAAGTGTGTCAGGAACCTGAGATTTTATAAACAATGTTAATTCCAATTGTTGATTCTGAACTACAGGTGAAATATTGATTTATTGTTGAATCTGGGCATTGGTTCAATTAAAGGAATCTGAGATAATATCTATAGTTGGGAACCTGAAATAACATTTATACAATATTGTTTCAGCCTGGATTCTAACTGCAGTATTTATTTAATTGATAAACCTGAAACCACATTTGCAATATCTGATTTGGTTGAAAAGACTGTGATTATCAGGAGCATCATTTGGTTTAGTTGTTTGTAAATGCAGTAGTATCGAATCTGGACTTTAGGCACTGCCTTGATAGTGTAAACCTGGGATTTTATGGGCTATGGGTTGAAATGTCCCATATTCTATTAGGATTTGTAAATTTGACTGATATGATATCAGTAAATACACATAGGTAATATGTTAAGACCAGAGAGCATGAACTCGTGTGAGGCTCAGGATTACAGTAGGATAGCTCATTGGTTACATGATTGTGTTGATACTATAACCTTAAGATATACACTCTTCCTTACTGTTTTGAATCCTGATGCTTGGGCTAACATCTGATACATTGGACTGTATATTTATAGGACTGATATTTTGTGCATTGAACAGGGTATGGAATAATATCTGATAATGTACTGATACATTGTACATTGTCCTGTTACAGTGTAAGGCAACCAGTTAGTATTGAGTTAAGTGAAGTATGGACAGGGTATCAGTCTTAATGATGACTGTACAATGGAAATCAGTTCCATATATGGACATGGCAATTTGTTCAACCCCTTTCCATTACTGAATGACCATTTTATCCTGAGATGTACTGGTTTAATTTCCTTTTCAGTCAAAGGTTAATAATTTGGTTACCCAGTTGAAGTTGCAGTCTTGGGATTGCCTAGGGTGCATGTGTTTAGATTTTTCTATCTTCATTAGCCTAGAACTCAGAAATTGTTTGCCTAATAGGAATGCAGTATGACATTTTCTTTAGAAGGGTGTTATCAGTCCAAATTCAAGGCTGACCATTTGGGAACTAATCTGAAATCAAGTGACAGCCTTTCTAAGAGAAATCTGAGTTTAGACAAGACTAGAGTGTGTATACAAATAGGTTAGAAAATTGAATCTATATCAGTCCTATTTTAGGACTGATTTCCAATTGAAGTATTAATGAATTAGGAAATCCAGTATTACAAACCCTTAGGACAAATGCATGTGCTTAGGAGTTTAGAACAAAGAAATCAGCCCAGGGATGAGTTATCCATGGCTCACTGAGTTTAAAATTTTAACTAGGATTAAAGAGACCCTCTACCATTGTTTAGTTTTACTTTTTGAACACTTTGTCTTTATAACAAATTCATGTAGTAAACTGTATAGGTATATAAGTACTTATTATTATTTAGGGTTCTTGCTAGTTTAGAATATAGTTAATTATATTAATACTCTATAGGAAATATTAAGGAGAGGGAACCCCTAGAACTAAGATTTATATTAGAAGTTAATCATGGTTAGATTTGTTGATAACAAACTAGATTTAGCCAGTTTATTAATCAACTTGTAAATTCATAAATAGGAGGATTTCCAGTTCTACTACCCTTTTCCGATCACCCGGAGCAAGGCAAGTATACTCCTCGGCTTGTACATTCATCCTTGCATCTCCTTGTTGACACGATATATCATGGTATTGTTTGGTTTCATGTTTCATGTATTTCTTGTGTCTGGGAGAGGAAATACTATAGATATGTGATCAAACCCTGTTACTATTCATGTGAATAGCTTAGGTCCCGTATCGTGCACGCGAGACCCGAGCCGTACCATTTCATGTTTATTGCATCTACCCAAGCCGATCACACAATCTAGATGTATTTCAATATTGCACATGTCAGGATTCAGGTTGTATTTCCGGATTCAGGTTGTATTTCAGGATTCATGATTGTATTTTATGTTCAGGCTGTATTTTATGATTCAGGTTGTGCTTCATGTTCAGGTTGTATTTTATGTTCAAGACACATTCCATGTTTTCCTATTTTACTTTCACTATTTCATGTTCAGTTTCATGTCTTGTTCTCATTTCCTGTACTTTATATATATATTTCATGTTTCTTGATTCATACATGATGTTCATGTTCATTTCCTGAGATATACTTAGCTCCGCTCCTGACTAGGAATGTTGCAGGTGAGTTGGAGGCTCTGTGCGACACGTTTTATGGCGGGAAGCCATTAGATGCAGGAGAGCTAGCTGGTGTTGCTCTTGAATTAGAGGCTGCAGAATCCTAGAGCTTACCTTAGTTTTTCCATATTATTTCCTTGTATTGAGACTAGTAGACTTACTTTCTTTTGCTGGAATGTATTAAATTCTGAGACTTGTACATCTTTTCTGGGATACATTATAGATGCTGTGTTTTCATACTTGTCTTGATATCTGGTTAATTTTTCCTAGATTGGTACAGCTTACTTTGTTGTGTCTAACGACAAAGGCTGAGCGTGTCCGACTCGTGTCTGATTATTCGGGAGCGGATCGTGACATGTTTTTAGTGGTGGCCCATGCAGGTCTATCCTAATGGTACCTAGGCCTTAGCGTACTATTGGGGGACTTGATTACACTAGGGAAACTTGATCACAGCATAAGAAAATCAGGAAATAAGGGTATATCAGGTTTATCAGGTTCATTGATATTATAAAAACATTATTTATTAGGTTTTAGGGTTTGTCAAATAACAAAGTTTTTTTTCTATTTTAGGATGGTCACTACGAGGAAGACCGCGGATCAGTCCGGAGTTGCAGGCAGTTCGGAGCAGGCCGCACCAGACGTTCCGACAAATCAGCTTCCAGCCGCGCCTCTTATCTTTCCACCGCTGCCCTCGACGATGATGTTTGACGGCGCCCAGGTGATGGCGATGTTCCAACAGTTTTTGGAGGCCCAAAATCACCAGGCAGCACAGTTCAGAGCGACCGTCGTCGACGCACACAGGACTCGAGAGACGGCAACACCGGCACCAGTAGCACCAGCACCACGATTACCGAGACCAGGGACGGCCAAGGAATACCAGAATCTCTGCCCGATGGACTTTTAGGGCAATGAGGGTATCATCTATGCAGACGAATGGCTGGAGAATGCGGAAAGGACCTTGAAGATGGCGCAAATCCTGGATGACTTGAAGGTAGATGTGGCGAGCATGCGGCTGTTCGACCTTGCCAGAGCCTGGTACCATGAGGAGCCCCAGTTGGCAGCACAACAGGTTTCTTGGACAGATTTCAAAACTCTGTTCAAGAAGAAGTTTTTTCCAGACATCGAGAGGGACGAGCTTCGGATGCAGTTCGAGGCCTTGCAGTAGGGGACGATGACAGTAGCGGAGTATACTTCAGAGTTTACTAGGATCAGTAGGTTCGCGAATAACCTAGTCAAAGCACCAGAGGATAGGGCCTGGAGATTCAAGAAGGGCTTGACCAGGGAGCTGCGGCACGCAGTAGCTATTGGCCAGGCGACTATCTGCTCGAGCATCTTCAAGATCGCTCAGGCAGTTGAGAAGGAAATGGACCCGAGGCCCAAGAGGGATATCGGCAATAGCAGTTACCAGGTGCCAGCGAAGAGGGTGTAGATACAGACTCAGACAAGGCCATATCAGCAGGCAACAGTTCAGTACCGTCCTGCCAGAGTTCCAACAGCTCAGCATCAGAGGTAGCAGGGTGTCACTTGTACATACTGTCATTGACCGGGACACCATATGGAGGTTTGTCGCAAGTGGCTTGGACTTTGCCTCTTCTGCGGGTCAGACGCACACCAGATGAGGGACTGTGCTCAGGCTACAGCTCGACTAGCAGGAGGACCACGAGGAGCTGGAGGACCACCGCCTGCACCACCCCGAGCATTGCCTGTTGTACCCCAGAGAGGAGGAGCTCTAACACCCCAGCAGCAGAGGTTTGCACAGAACCAGCAGCAGCAGAGGGGAGGACCACAGCGGTGACGTATTTACGTCATGACCGCAGTTGAAGAGGAGAAGGCAGCTCCAGATGTCATCACAGGTTCTGTTATCATTTATTCATTTTCTGCCATTGCCTTATTTAATTCTGGAGCCACACATAGCTTTGTATCATATGAGTTTCTGCATAGACACGGCTTCACACCCAAGCCCACTAGGAGGAACTGTCAGATTATGACAGGAGGAGGGGTAGTACCAGTTTGTGAGATGGTGAATTGCCATATCACTATAGCTGGACGGGAGCTTAGGGCTCGACTTCTAGTGATGTTATTGCCCGAATTCGATGTAGTCCTTGGCATCGACTGGATGAGCGAGCAGTTTGCCGTAATAAACTGCCATGAAGGGAAGGTTACTTTCAGCCCGCCAGGAGTTCTACCGTTCGAGATCAGCAGACGAGTGTTAGAGAGGCCAGAGGGAGTCTACTTCGGAGCAGTTATAGAAGACCAGGAGTTACCACATCCGCTGATTACAGAGTATCTAGACGTCTTCCCCGAGGAGTTGCCAGGATTGCCGCCAGATCGAAATATGGAGTTCAGCATCGACCTAGTGCCCGGATCAGCGTCGAAGTCCCAGTATTGCTATAAGATCAACCCGAAAGAAGCTGCAGAGTTGAAGGCTCAGATTGATGAGTTGGAAGGCAAGGGTTTTATTCGGTCCAGTACTTCACCCTGGGGAGCACCGGTACTCTTCGTGCCTAAGAAGGATGGGACGGTGAGGATGTGCATCGATTATCATGCACTCAACAACATCAACATCAAGAATAGATAATCGTTGTCGCAAATTGATGAGCTTGTCGCGAATTGATGAGCTGTTTGATCAGCTGAGTGGAGCGAGGGTCCTTTCCAAGATTGACGTTCGGTCGGGATATCATCAGATGAAGGTTCGGGAGCAAGATATTTCGAAGACAGCTCTCAACACCCGATACGGCCAGTATGAGTTCTTGGTGATGCCGTTCGGACTCACCAATGCCCAGCAGTGTTTATGAACTTGATAAATAAAGTTTTTCACAAGTATTTGGACAAGTTTGTCGTAGTCTTCATTGACGACATCTTGATCTATTCGAAGACCGAAGAGGAGCATGTAGAGCACCTGTAGATTATGTTGGAGATACTGCGTAAGGAGAAGCTGTACGAGAAACTCTCAAATGTGAGTTTTTCTTGGATAGGGTGGAGTTTTTGGGGCATATGGTGATTGGAGAGGGAATTTCTGTGGATCCCAAGAAGATTGAAGCAGTGGAAGCATGGGCACCTCCCAAATCAGTAGCTGAGATTCGTAGTTTCTTGGGACTAGCAGGATACTACAGGAAGTTCGTGAAGGATTTTACTAGGATAGCAGAGCTGATGACCAAGCTTACGCAGAAGGATGAGGAGTTCATCTAGAGCGAGGCCTGCAGTCAGCATTTGAAGAATTGAAGAGAAGACTCATGACAGCGCCAGTTATAGCTTTGCCATTGGGATCGGGAGGATTCGTCATCTACAGTGATGCTTCAGGGAAAGGCTTGGGATGTGTGCTTGAGCAAAACAAGAAGGTCATAGCTTATGCTTTTAGACAGTTGAAGCCTCATGAGAAGAACTATTCCACACATAACTTGGATCTTGCAGCAGTCATATTTGTCTTGAAACCGTAGAAGCACTATTTATATGGAGAGCGAGTGGACATCTTCACGGATCACAAAAGCCTGAATTATGTCTTTACTCAGAAGGAGCTGAATATGAGGCAGCGCAGATGGCTGGAACTCATAAAGGATTTCGACATTAATCTGTAGTACCACCCTGGGAAGGCGAATGTGGTAGTAGATGCTCTCAGTCGATATCATGTTGCTATGTATCTCACTATGGACCGGCATCTTTTGGAGGATCTTGAGAGTCTTGGGATTGAGATTGTTCTTCCAGGAGTTGGAGGACAGCTGATGCACATGCAGATACAGTCAGGACTGATAAAGAAGATCAAGGAGACCCAGTTTCTAGATGAGGGACTCCGATGTCTCAGAGGCCAGGCAGAGGCAGGATTGCTCGACGACTTTACCATTGCACAGGATGGATCCCTGAGGCACGGAACCCAGTTGAGTGTGCCCAAGGATTTGAGGAAGGATGTGATGCGGGAGGCCCACCAGTCGCAGTATTCTATACATCCTGGGTCTACCAAGATGTATAAGGATCTGCGAGAGTATGTTTGGTGGTATGGGATGAAGAGAGAGGTTGCCAGATTTATTTCCAGATGCCCTGTGTGCCAGCAAGTCAAGGCGGAGCGCCAGAGACCAGCAGGACTACTCCAACCCTTACCTATTCTGGAATGGAAGTGGGAGCATATCACTATGGACTTCGTCTCTGGTTTATCGCGTACGCCTAGTGGCAAGGATACTATTTGGGTTATCATGGACAGACTGACGAAGTCTGCTCATTTTATTCCGTTCAAGGTTGGGCTGTCGACCGAGAAGCTCGCAGACCTCTACATGCGTCAGATTGGAAGGATTTACGGGGTACCGGTGAGCATCGTTTCAGACAGAGACAGCCGCTTTACATCACACTTCTGGAGGAGTCTACAGTTGAGCTTGGGATCGCAGTTGAAGTTCAGCACAGCCTATCATCCACAGACGGATAGGCAATTCGAGAGCACCATTCAGATGCTGGAGGATATGCTATGAGTTTGTGTACTCGACTTCGGCGGTTCATGGGATAATCACTTGTGTCTAATGGAGTTTGCCTATAACAACAGTTATCAGGCTAGCATCGAGATGACCCCGTTCGAGGCACTGTATGGACAGAGATGTCGCACACCGTTATCTAGGGACGACATTGGCTAGAGGGCTTTGCTTGGGCCAGAGATGGTGGTAGACTCAGCTGAGAAGATCAGGCTGATCAGGGAGCGTCTCAGAGTTGCACAGGATCGACAGAAGCACTGGGTATACAGCAGCAGACGGCCACTGGAGTTCGCCATTGGAGATAGAGTATTTCTGAAGATCTCGCAGACCAGAGGCGTCATTCGTTTTGGCAGAGACGGGAAGCTCAGTCCGAGGTACATCGGATAAGCCTGTCAATGGTAGACCGAAAATCCGTATCCGATCCGTATTCGAACCGAAAATATCCGAAATTTCGGATACGGATACGGATTTGGATATCATATTGGATATTTATCGGATATCGGATACGGATACGGTAAGTGTCATATCTGGACCAATAATATCCGAACCAATAATATTTAAATTATTTAATAAATTTAAAATATATTCAATGTATGCATGGGACTATTAGTTATATGTGCTTGTGTGGAGAATTTTTTGGTACAAATGTATTCAATGTATGCATGGAAATCTGTTGCTTATGATATTTTAATGTAAAAATCTACACATATATCTGACAAAATTTGTTGTTCCAATGTGAAAATTTGTTGCTTCTGATATTTTAATGTAAAATCTGCTGTTTCTAGACAAAATCTGTCATTTCAATGTGAAAATCTGTTGTTTCTTGACAAAATCTGCTGGTTCTAATTTTTTTCTTCCCTTTTAAAATATTTTTTTAGTAATCTTATTGGTTCGGATATTATCCGATATCCGTTAAAATTATTGGTAACGGATACGGTAGCCAAAACTTCTATCCGATCGGATATCGGATAGTTATCGGATATATCCGATAGTTAATGGTTCGGATATGGTAATGCCAATATCCGACCAATAAGCTACCATTGACAGGCCTAACATCGGACCTTTCGACATGACGGTACGGATTGGCGAGGTAGCGTATCGACTAGCACTTCCAGCTAGCTTAGAGGGAGTGTACGACGTCTTCCACGTGTCCCAGCTTCGAAACCACATTTCGGACCCGAGCCATGTGGTGGATTATTCAGAGCTAGAGGTGGGCCCGAGTTTGACCTACGAGGAGCAGCCAGTGGAGATCCTTGATCGTAGGAAAAAGCGCCTGCGGAACCAGACTATTCCACTTGTCCGTGTCATGTGGAGACACCACTCTCCGGGAGAGCCCACAAGGGAGCGTGAGGATGAGATGCGAGAGCGCTACCCTAGATTGTTCACTTGATTGTATTTTAGCATTTTGAAATTTTAAAATTTTATTTTTTTCTCAATAATATTTTGTGGTATTTTGTGAATCAATTTTTAGAACATTTCTGAATTTTGAGGACGAAATTTTTTTTAGGTGGGGAGATTTGTAAACCCACTTCTCATTAATTCTAAATAATAGTTTTCTACTATTGTTTTATAAATTCATCTCTTGGATTTTTGAAGCCAACTAAATATTTTTAGTTATTATTGGGCTTCTCAGCCATCCCAATTGTAGGGTTCCCTTTTGGGTTCCTTTTAAGCCCAATTTTCCCTAGCCATTCTCTTCAAAGCCCACCCTTTCTATTTTAAGCCTTAGCTTTAACAGCCATGTGAATTCATTTCTTTTCCTTTAAATTTGATTTCCCTCTTTCTGATTCGTAGAGCTGTAGGAATAACCATTCCTTCTTCTCATTTGATTCCCTGTGGGAATTCAAATTTCCCTAACCGACTCTGACAGTCGAGCCATGTGCAACAGCCTTCCCATTTTATTTTCTCTCCATTTCCTTTCCATAACTACCTATTTAAGGATCAACAGACCATCATTCCTCAGCCATCACTTTTTTTTTTGCGTTCTTCAAACTACAATTCTTTTTTCCTTGGCGAAGCTTGGTGGTCATGGAGGACTCGGCAAGGGTTGCAGTCGGTCATCAAGCTGTGGAGATAGCGTGAGGAAGCTATTTGCCTTGAATTCTAGATCGAGAGCATCATCAAGGATCAAGGTGAGTGGGAGCGATTTTGAAGGCAACTATTCAATTTATTTCTGAATTTCTATTTTAATCTGAGCCAAGATTATTTGATCTCTTGCTCATAGATCTACCACTCCTGTTGAGTGTTCTTCAACTGATTGCTTGATCGATTCAACCTAATTGTCTTCCTCGAACAACACAAGAGGTGAGATCATCCAATTTGATGTTGAATTCAAGTTGTGTTGTTCTTTTCTAGATCTATTTTGTGAACCGATCAATTTTGATCATTGATAAATTGATCCTACAGATCGATCTATAGGACTGATGAATCCTTTGATTTATCATTCAGTCTTTTAGAGCAGCTGGTGAATTTTCGATCTGAGGATTTGAATCTCAATTCGTGAATCATATGATTCAACTGTAATTGAATCTCTTTTAGAAATTTTTGTGTGAAGGATCGACAGATCGTTGCTTCATTGGGATCTGAGTATTGAATCAGTTCTTTCCGTAAGTCCAACTATTTTTCTAATGATTCCTATTTAAACTCAGAGTTATGATAATTCCCTTCATTTTTATGACTTATGTGTTTGTATTAATATATGATCAGAATTTGGAATTGTTCTTGGATTGAAAAGGTCGTATCCGATCTTCTGAGTTCACAGTTCCTCTTCAGGACACAACTTCTATTAGGTAACACTCTGTTCTTGTTGACAAGTGGTGATTCTGGAAATAAATCCAGTTAATATAGTTAAATTAGAACCTGTACTCTAGAACCTAAAATTTCCCTATTCAGGACATCTGAATGTTGAATCAGTGATTCAACATATCTAATTTTCAAGTTTGGACTTAGGGGTGGGGGTTTGTGAATTATTTTCGATTAGTTTGAGTTTGGATCGAAATGCAAGTGTAGTTTATTTAGTTGTGTTTCACATTTATGGCAGTTGTGATTGGTATCAGCCATAACTTGGAATTGTATAATAGTAGCATACTAGGAGACTAAGTGTGTCAGGAACCTGAGATTCTATAGACAATGTTAATTCCAATTGTTGACTCTGAACTACAGGTGAAATATTGATTTAGTATTAAATCTGGGCATTGGTTCAATTAAAGGAATCTGAGATAACATCTATGGTTGGGAACCTGAAATGACATTTGTACATTGTTGTTTCAGCCTGGATTCTAACTGCAGTATTTATTCAATTGATAAACCTGAAAACACATTTGCAATATCTAATTTGGTTGAAAAGACTGTGATTATCAGGAGCATCATTTGGTTTAGTTGTTTGTAAATGCAGTAGTATCGAATCTGTTCTTTAGGCACTGCTTTGATAGTGTAAACCTGGGATTTTATGGGCTACGGGTTGAACTGTCCCATATTCTATTAGGATTTGTAAATTTGACTGATATGATATCAGTGAATACACATAGGTAATATGTTAAGACCAGAGAGCATGAACTCGTGTGAGGCTCAGGATGACAGTAGGATAACTCATTGGTTACATGGTTGTGTTGATACCATAACCTTGAGATATACACTCTTCCTTACTGTTTTGAATCCTGATGCTTAGGCTAACATCTGATACATTGGACTGTATATTTATAGGACTGATATTTTGTGCATTAAACAGGGTATGGAATAATATTTGATAATGTACTGGTACATTGTATATTGTCCTGTTACAGTGTAAGGCAACCTGTTAGTATTGAGTTAAGTGAAGGATGCACAGGGTATCAGTCTTAATGATGACTGTACTATGGAAATCAGTTCCATATATGGACAGTGCAATTTGTTCAACCCCTTTCCATTACTGAATGACCATTTTATCCTGAGATGTACTGGTTTAATTTCCTTTTCAGTCAAAGGTTAATAATTTGGTTACCCAGTTGAAGTTGCAGTCTTGGGAATGCCTGGGGTGCATGTGTTTAGATTTTTTTCTATCTTCTTTAGCCTAGAACTCAGAAATTGTTTGCCTAATAGGAATACAGTATGACAGTTTCTTTAGAAGGGTGTTATCAGTCCAAATTCAAGACTGACCATTTGGGAACTAATATGAAATCAAGTGACAGCCTTTCTAAGAGAAATCTGAGTTTAGACTAGACTAGAGTGTGTATACAAATAGGTTACAAAACCGAATCTATATCAGTCCTATTTTAGGACTGATTTCCAATTGAAGTATTAGTGAATTAGGAAATCCAGTATTTCAAACCCTTAGGACAAATGCATGTGCTTAGGAGTATAGAACAAAGAAATCAGCCCATGGATGAGTTATCCATGGCTCGCTGAGTTTAAAATTTTAAATAGGAATAAAGAGACCCTCTACCATTGTTTAGTTTTGCTTTTTGAAAACTTTATCTTTATAACAAATTCATGTAGTAAACTGTATAGGTATGTAAGTACTTATTATTATTATTTAGGGTTCTTGCTAGTTTAGAATATTGTTAATTATATTGATACTCTATAGGAAATATTAAGGAGAGGGAACCCCTAGAACTAAGATTTATATTAGAAGTTAATCATGGTTAGATTTGTTGATAACAAACTAGATTTAGCCAGTTTATTAATCAACTTGTAAATTCATAAACAGGAGAATTTCCAGCTCTACTACCCTTTCTCGATCACCGGAGCAAGGCAAGTATACTCTTTGGATTTGTTCATTTCTCATGTCTTGTACATTCATCCTTGCATCTCCTTGTTGACACGATATATCACGGTATTGTCTGGTTTCATGTTTCATGTATTACTTGTGTCTGGGAGGGAAAATACTATGGATATGCGGGACCCGAGCCGTACCATTTCATGTTCATTGCATTTACCCAAGCCGATCACACAATCTTGATGTATTTCAATATTGCACATGTCAGGATTCAGGATTCAGGTTGTATTTCTGGATTCATGGTTGTATTTCATATTTAGGTTATTTTTCATGATTCAGGTTGTACTTTATATTCAGGTTGTATTTCATGTTCAGGACTCATACCATGTTTCCCTGTTTTACTTTCAGTATTTCCTGTTCAGTTTCATGTCTTGTTCTCATTTCCTGTACTTTATATATATTTCCTGTTTTTTGATTCATACCATGATGTTGATGTTCATTTCCTTGGATATACTTAGCTCCTCTCCTGACTAGGATATGTTGCAGGTGAGTAGGAGGCTCTGTGCGACACGTTTTATGGCGGAGAGCTATTAGATGCAGGAGAGCTAGCTGGTGTTGCTCTTGACTTAGAGGCTGCAGAAGCCTAGAGCTTACCTTAGTTTTTCCATATTATTTCCTTGTATTGAGACTAGTAGACTTACTTTCTTTTGCTGGAATGTATTAAATTCTAAGACTTGTAGTACTTTTTTGGGATACATTTATAGATGTTGTGTTTTCATACTTGTCTTGATATCTGATTAGTTTTTTCTAGATTGGTATAACTTACTTTGTTGTGTCTAACGACAAAGGCTGGGCGTGTCCGACCCGTGTCCGATTATTCAGGAGCGGGTCGTGACAATAACTATTCCTAAAAATTCAAAAAGGAAGTCTGTCTTAACCTCAATCTCCTTAAATTTAATTTCTCAAAAATATTTTATAACCCTCTCTAGCCATTTTATAACTACGAATACTTGAGGACTTCTACCCACCTTTGGTCACACTACTCCTCAAAACACGGTCACTAAAATCTTATATCCTTCTAACTAGTTGTTAATAATTTTTTCCAACAGATCTCTAGTACATATGGCATCTATAATCCCTCATATCTATAAACAACCAAATATTCAATAATCAAGCAATATTATATTATAACTTAAGAATTTCTGCTGAATTCTTGACAGCATGATCATTCGTCACCCCGAAATAGGAAGGAACGAGAATCAATGGTACGGGAAGGCAAGAAAGAATAATCGAGAACGAATACGAAGTTTCACAGACGGTAGAGAATTTCTTAGAGAATTTTCAAGGCAGAGTGGATTGAGATTTCTAAGAGTTTAGTCAAATTTGCAGGCTCGTATCAGTACAGTTATGTAACCGATACGATATGCTCTGACCTGCATGGGCCATAAAAAAACTTGTCATGACCCACACTCTCTTTTCGGACGCGAGCTCGTGAGCAAGCCAGAAAAGCATCAAGCGGGCTCCAGCCCGGCTCGAATACGTAAACGCTGTCACGGCTATGGTATACTGCCAAATCATGGAAATGCAATCTATATCTCAAATCCAAAAGAGTAATATAAGCATGAATGAACACTATAGGTCATAGTCTGTAGCCCACTAGCATATATGTCCGATTAGACTCCAAGAATAATATGAGTCTATAAAGCTAAGCTGATAAGCAGGATATATCATAAAAATACGAGAAAGACAGTAAATCAATAACACTAACAAAATACCTGAATCATGCAGATGAAGTCAATTGCCACATGCTCAGCTAACTAACTCCGTGCAGTCGCTAAACCTGAAGAGAACATCAGGTCCTCAGGGGACATAGCAAGATACATAAAAACATGCCTATCTAACAGTTCTATCATGCATAAGAATATAAACATAAAACGAGACAGAAATTGGTAGGTGACTATGAACACAGATACGAAAAAAACTACGCATAAATGAACTGCAAAAAGGACAAGTAAACAAGAGATCAATAGAATACCAAACTCGTCCCGAGTGTGGATTCGCATGTTTGAACTAACCACTAACCCTCGCCCCGAGTGTGGACTCGCAGGTTAGTTCATGACAAACACCCTCGCCCCGAGTGTGGACTCGCAGGTGCAAACAGATCAAGACAAACACCCTCACCCCGAGTGTGGACTCGCAGGTGCAAACTCGCCCCGATTGTGGACTCGCAGTTTGAGGAAACGGTACAAGAATAACAGTTCAATTATACATACTTGAAGACACGACTCAGTCAAGATACATGTGACGACACGGTACAACTCAGTCATGGCACAGGTACGGACAACTCTAGCATGAACCATAATGTGAACAAGCCTGGTATAACTATGCTATCAAGTCATAAAATACTGATATACAAGCAAGACAATAAACTGGTAAATATGGTATGTAGAAAATATATGATTCCATATCAACTAGAGTAACTAAATGATAACACAATAAAAATAGAAGAACTATAAGCATGAAAATGAACTGTAGAGGGAGGCAAGGTATCTTGCCTGTTGGTAGCACATGTCTCGCAAATAATTCGCCAAATCAAAGCGTCATAAAATCCAAACTCCTGCAATTGCCTCCGGATGTTGAAACAGACATTACCAATGTTCTCAAAATAGTCAAATTAGCTAGGATTGCCTATCCTTAAGCCCAATTCTGGACATAGTGGCAAAACGGTCATTTTGGGCCAAAACGGTGTCCGCCGTTGGACCCGCTTTGCACCGAAAAGCATACCAGAGTAAGTGGTCTCTAAAGTCATCAAACTACATGTCTACGGATTCGTTTTGATGATACAAACTCAATCGTATGTCCAACGTTGGATTCCGGCAGGCCGTGCACAAAATTGCCCGTTGAATCGGACCGTATGGCCCGCAAAACGGCGATCCGATCAACTGTCTCAGAATCGGACCAAACTTGGCATACAGGACCAGAAAAAGGATACGGTCCTGTTGGCGTAAGTTTCGTCTCGATCTG
Source organism: Iris pallida (assembly GCA_029216955.1). NCBI lineage: Eukaryota > Viridiplantae > Streptophyta > Magnoliopsida > Asparagales > Iridaceae > Iris > Iris pallida. The sequence goes on from JANAVB010026199.1 coordinate 19,310,842, forward strand.
ACGAACGTGCACAAAGTAATTGAGAAATTTGCACAGAGATCGATACGGTGAATTTCGACGGATACGCATCAAATTCGTTGCGCATACGCAACCAATTTGAATTTCGTCAAAGTCCACACGTCCGTGAAGCCGATACGTACCTTTCAATGCTTTTGGTTCGCGACCACATCGCCTGGATTGGCGGGACGCACGTCGTATTGAAGGATTTTATTGTTTTTAAAATAGTTTTTTTGGTAAACTTTGGGATCCGATTTCTCGGCGAGTAGTCGATGAAATCGACTTCTGCGAAATGGATTGTGGAGTCCTATAGGTTGTTTAGGACTGTTGCTAATTACTTTCTAAAAATTTCCAATGGATTTTTCTCAATTAGCCTTCCAATATAGGGGTGGGGACTGCCTATATGTTCTGTTCATGAAACAGTTTTTGCCAATCTTTGGGTTTGCTTTGCGATGCACATGACGCAAAACAAATCAAATTATTTGAAGGGGATCGGAGTTGTATAGTTTGGTAACACACCTGATCAATTAGATTGACAAACGGTCGAATGTGTGATGAGAAATTATGTCACGAACTTGGGCCGGCGCTGTTGCTGCTGTCCTTACTCTGTTCGTGCACGGCTGACTGTTATCGGCCTGCTGCCGGCAGACGGTGGCTTGTACGGTGCATGGAGGCCAAGGGGAGGGTCGCCCAGCCTCGAGCGTGCCTCTGGGGTGTGGTGGCACGCTTAGGATTAGGGTTTTAGATGTTTTCGACGATGCCTCCCCCTCACTGTTTCGATCTGTACATGTATACGTATATGTATATACATACTCTCGGGTTGGAATTAAGCGGGGGTGGGTTGTTACACTTGCTGTGCTGCGATGTTTGGCATGTAGGCCTGGCCCGACTGGGCTTGGGCCCGAGCTCAGCTGGGCTGGGATTTGTATTTGGTTGGGCTTACTATTATATATAAGTATTTATATACATAGCTATACACCCACATATATCAATATATATACATATGTATATACCTATACATAAATGATATATATATATATATATATATATATATATATATATATATATATATATATATATATATATATATATATATATATATATATATACACCATAAATACAACTTTAAATAATAAACTATTCTAAGTATATTCAATATTGCAATATAGAATTTTAATGTGCATATACAACATTTTATACAAATAAAATAAAATAATATAATTTTATACACCATAAATAATATGGTTTTATATATATGCCTAATTTTCAATATACCATAAATACACTTATATATATATATATATATATATATATATATATATATATATATATATATATATATATATATATATATATATATATATATATATATATATATATAACCTAGATAATTCCCATGAAATCCAACATATTTGTTAAGAAAAATTATTTACTATATTATCAAATAAAATATTATTTCTAATAGCAAGCACATATAATATGTTTATATATATAACAACTGTTCCTAGAATTTGTCTCCAAAATTACCAAAGTAAAATACCAACACATTATATGTCTACCCTGATGTCTTTTGTCACACTACAACACCTCATGGACTTTGGGCTTGGTTTGGGTTGTGTTCGGGCTGGCCGGGTCTCCTAAAAGTTAATAATCTAATTACTAGATATTTAGATCACCTGTAGGGGTTAGGTCGCAACTTGGCTTGATTTTCCTAGTTAGGACAATCATATGGCTCGGCCTTCCCTAACATAGCTAATACACTAGCCAAAGCACGAAACTGCACTATCCGTGCCACTATTTTTGGTCACCTTGTACTTCAAAACTCAACCATGGCTAAAATCATCTACTGTAATAATTAATTAAATAATTATTTATAAAAATCTAAAAAAATTATCATTTAAATCAAATAAATAATAAAAAATATTTCAAAAACTTCTGGGAAGGGAGGCTACAGATGAGCCTTCATGTATAACCCAGTGTTCATGTGGACTAGCTATCCATGTGACGCTACTTTCATGTGCAATAACATAACCTTGACAGATCCTTGTGTACTGATTGGAGCAGGGGGAGTATTTATTTGGTTATGTGATCTACACCATTTTTTATGTATAACTCCAAACCAGATTTAAGACATGTATAACCTAAGCCAGTTTACATAACCAAACATGTGCTCTAAATCACGTAGTTAGTTTAGTTTTCTTATCTGTATCATGTATATCTATTTCCACTATATCATGTTCTTCTTTTTTTAGTCTATCTACTATTTCTTTACAGCAGTTCTTGTATATTATTCTATAGCTTATTTCATATTTCCTTTCATGTTATGATCTATGCGAGAGATATGTATTCGTTTCCGTCCTGACTGGACCCGTTGAAAATATTACAGATGATGAGGATTGCTGCGATATTTACTATGGAGCAGGCCTACTTGACACAGGTGATCTGGACCCTCAGCAGGATCTATTAGTCGCTGAGGACTTGCCATTAGCTTAGTTTAGACTTTTCATATTATCTAGTTCTTGAGACATTGTGATTGTATTGAGATATTATTTATGGTGTGGTTTACACCGAGACTTATTATTCATATTGTGACTCTTTGTTGAGATTATCTTATCTTCTTTCCATCCTTGTTTGTGATTGAGATTACTTATTATGTTATTCTCCATTCGGAGCATATTCTAGATTGTGTTAGATGTTGGACCTAGGACAGCGTTCTACCGTCGATACTGTGGTGTAGGCTGGACGTACCCACTTCTCATGCCCTTACACTGGGTGCGGGTCGTGACACTCACATGAATACTTAGTGATCGTTTTAGAGGGTATAACATTTGTCTTTCACCAGTGCAGCAATGTACTAATCTCCACCAGTTTGCCCATAGATGCTAGATGTTCAAATCGATGTTCCGAAGCGATAGCTCGATCCTTATCCTTGGGAGCCGAAAATCAGAAGAAGAAGATGCAAATAGATAATTTTCTATATAAAAGGATGTAATATATGGAACGATATCATTGTAACTCTTCATAGTTCAAGAGAGATGTAAGCTAAGTATGTCAATATATCAGATAGCTTTGTAATCGATTCAAAGTTATCAACAAAAGAGATTGTGTTTCTTATATATATCATTGTGTTCAATTTGCTTATCTGTAATATTGTCCACTGCTTTTAACTCTGCAATAAAAGTTTTGTTGTGTTGTTGTTGATTCATTCTATTTTATAATTGTACAAGTCCTGGCCTTGTGTATGCGCAACTTAAATTTGCACGAGATCATGTCCAGTTGTGACTTTACGGTCCTCCGAGATCGGGGCATGACACATGGAGCCCTGATTATTCTGTCTTTTAAGAGAAGTAATGCAATTTGTATCTCCAAGTTGTCCCTCAAACCATTCCTCCTTATGTGACAGCTAACATGGCATGTTAAATAGTATTATGTGACATCTAACATGGCAGCTGATAAATTTTAATACAAAAAAATAATCACCCATTTTGTTTAATGTTAATATTAATTTTAATGTTAATTTTAATTTTAATTTTAATATGTTAATTTTAATTTTAAAATTTGTCATGTCAGCTGCCACGTTAATTGCCACATAAAGAGGGATGGTTTGGATGTACAAATAGCATCATTATTTTAAAAGTGGATAAGGGTATGTCAGTAATTATAAGTCAGAGGAAGAAATAGATGGGTTCGACCTATACCCATCAAGTGGGTGAGGCTGGTCCAGCCCGGGACAAGCCTGGCCCGAAAAAATGACCCATGTGCCAATCCGTCTCAAATAATCTTTAACTCGAGCTGGCACGACCCATTATATCGGGATGTGTCGGATCTCATATCTCGGCCTTACGAAAGGCTCGACCCGGCTGATCCGGCCCGACTCAGCCCGACACGAAGCCCAGAACCGTCCCAACCCGAGGCCCGGCCCAGCCGTCAAAGAATGGCAGCTTTGTCACCTATAAAAGAATGACAACTCTGTCATGTTTGTGAGTTGACTACTACCTGTAGAAGTTGATTGCAACATTCTAATCATACCTTAACTAACAAGAATTTTGAAGTCATGTTTGTGAAACCATCTGCTCGCCATCACACAAACACAAGGAAGTAGGGAATAGTTTAGAAATTAGTTTAAATTTCAAAGTAATTACAATAATAGAGCAATTGTTGTTGCAACTATTATAGTAGTACAATATTCCAACAAACAAAAAAAAAGTGGACAAGGCTGGTATTGGGTGGCAAAAGTGGATGCAGAACTACTAGTACTAGGGGTGCATTCAAAACTAAAGAAACTAGCAAATTATTTCCTTATACAAAACATTAAAATCGACAGCAAAGAGACGAATTATATGTCTCTATAAATGACAAGAGAAGAGGGAAGAATATATTTAGGATTGAACACAGAGGTCATCCAAATTAGAGTAGATTTGGATCCGTGGTTTGGCCGGCCAACACGTTCCAAAATTTACTGTGCTATGGGTCATGTGTCGGATCAAACTCAGATTTTTATCCTTTTCCGTCTTGTCCGCTATAGTGCACGGATTTGAGAGGTCCAGGCAAGTCCTATCCGGCCCACATAAAATCGGAACCAATCGGATCGGTCCAACCTGACCCATTTGACAGCTCTTGTTGGACGGTTCTTGTTTGGACCAATGGATCATAAAACGTTGGGTTGAAACTACTTCCAGGCTAGGCCTGAGGTGGCTCTAAAGACTGGAAAACAGTGATACACAATCTGTGTCAACGAAAAATTGTCCAATAATTCGTCATCAATTCAACATGTTTGAGCTGTGTACAAAAGTGAAACTGAAGCAAAATCAAAAGAAGAAACAAGAAATCCGTAATGAGCAGCCCCAGCCGACTCCCATGCTGCCGACGACCAAAACTTGGTCGGCTGCAACCATAATAACTAGAAGAGGCAGATGAGCTGCAGCTGCTGATTAGTGTCATTCCATTGGAAGACGACTCAAAGGAAGAAGATGAAGTAGAACTACTTCTAACCACTTCCCAATTACCATCATCAGCATCACTGTCCCAACCATCCATCCCTCTACAGCAAGCCAACTCCCTAATCCTCTCCCTTCCACTATCTACCATTTGTTCATCCTCAACGTCGTCGTCGTCGTCATCGTCGTCGTCGTCCCAATGAAAAACGCTCCTTGGAGAGTATATTATTGCATCGACATCCGCCGTGATGTTGTCCTCGGCTGCTAAGAAAGGGTGCTGCAGCAGCTGCTTCGCCGTCCACCGCTTCCCGGCATTCCGTCTCAAACACTTGTCGAGGAAGTCCCATCCCAGCTTCGACAGCCGTGAAGGGAATTCCGGCAGTCCGGTCCCGTATCCGATGATGAGTAAGCACTGGCTCTGGTCTTCCGAATTAGTAGTGCTCCGCCACGGCTGGCCGCCTCCAGTGGCCATCTCGATCACGGTGCACCCGAGGGACCATATGTCGGACTCCGGCGTGGCGGGCTCGCCCCTTACGACCTCCGGGGCCATCCAGAGCGGCGTGCCTTCGACGAATTGGCCCCCGACCGTCTCCGCCCCCAGCCTCCTCGCTGAGCCAAAGTCCGCGAGCTTCGCCGACCCGGGACTAGGCCCGACAAGCACGTTCCGTCCCTTGACATCCGAATGCACCACCCCGGCGACGGAATGGAGGTACTGGAGCGCGAGCACGAGGCAGCGGGCGTACGCGCGGATGTCCGGCTCGGACAAGTCGGGTGCCAGGTCGGCCAAACTACCGCCGGGGAGGTACTCCATGTGGAGATTGCGGTACGTGCCGGAGGACTCCCTCGTAGTCGAGTCGCCGAGGTAGGCAACTAAATAGGGAGAGGCAAGGGACCGGAGGATCCGAATTTCATTGTCGAGGGAGCGTACGGCAGCTGGGTGGGAAGAGTTCAGCTCCACCGACTTGACAGCGAAGGGCCGGGCTGCGGCGGCGACGGAGTCGCCGACAGCGAGGCTGACGGTGCCGAACGAGCCCTTGCCGATGCAGCTGCCCCTGACAAATCCCCCAGTTCCCATGTATATTGTGTGTTGAAGAATACAAAAATACAATCCAATGGACTGTCTAGCTGTTGGTTGGTATTTATATATGTTCAGGAATGGCATTCTATTCTACAATCTCTCTCTGTTGTGGATGAATAAGCAACACGTGAGGGGGAAGCAAAGCTTGTGACATTCCGGAAACGGTTTATTGACGTAAGTTGTAATCAATCTCGGCTTGGTGGAGGAGAAATGTGTAACTGATGGTTTCGTCAGGCCGGATCTGTTTTAACTGAAGATTGTTAGTTGGACCGATATGTAACCAGTTAATTTCATACATGACGTTCAAAGCAGTCGTCGGATGAAATTTGTAACTAATTGAGTATGAGATAAGGGTTCACATGTTTGGAGAGGGATATACTGGTGCGTATCGATGTACCAATGACAAGACATGTATGGAGTGATGCCACAGAAATTCGGATTGGATAGACTAAATTGGGTTACGCACTACAAAAAAATTGCAAAATAGCGATTGATTTTTTAGTCGCTAAATAAGAACTTTCAGTCGGTAAAGTCAAATAGCGACTAACCAGCGACTAAAAACTTTCGCCGGTGGACGCATCGTCGCTACTAAAATTCAGTCGCTAGTTGCGACGAAACTAGCGACTGTTTTAGCGACTAACTTACGACCACATTTTTAGTCGCTAGTTCTGCGACTAACTGGCGACTCCATAGCGAGTAACCCTTTGAATTATGGACTCTTAGCAGCAGATAGCTTAGTCTCCTGTTAGTCGCCAGATAGTCGCTGGTTTGTCGCTGGTTGGTCGCCAGTTAGTCGCCATCCTTTTTTTTCCCAGTTTATAGTCGCTGTTTTGTCGCCAGTTAGTCGCTATAGAGTGATGAATTGCTTTTTTTTTTCCCTGTTTTGTAAGAATAATGCTATGCACATCCTTTAAGAGTAATATAAACAAGTCAACAGCACACAAAATACAGTGAAATCAACTTTTCACCCCACAATCATTACCAATGATGTAAACAAAATTAATAGCATACACAAACAAAAAGCTTAGATATCATATATAGTCATGTCCATTCATATCCAACATTCGACCATACATCATCCGTACAAACAACGATAAACTAATACAAGCACAAAAGAGTATGACACGGCAGTGATACAAAAGCACAAAAGTCAAGTTGACGGTGGTTGCATGCTTCCCATAAACTGTGTCATGAACGTAACTAATGCTTGTTGCTGGCTCGTCGTAAAAACAGAAGCTGGAACAGAAGTAGTAGTAGGAGCAACCGATGGAGATGTAGCTGGAGACGTAGCCAAAGTAGCAACGGATGGTACAATAGCCGGAGTAAAGGGAGGAGGGGCAGGAGGAGGAGGAACAGTCGGAGTACCGGAAGGAGCAGTGGTACCATCACGAGCACTAGTAGAAGACACCATCTCCATAACATGTTTCAGTTGTCTCTGAAAATCGAACATCATGGTAGTTATCTGCTCCATATATAGTAAGAAAGCTTGTAGAAGGAGCAGCAGGATCGACAGTAGACTGTGCAGGTGGAAGAGCTCTTGAGTATAACAATGGTTGCAATGCTAACGACCCGGTACCATACACGTTACCGCCATTTCCTCTCCCAACAGCCTGTATCCACAAGTCATTCCTCTTGGAGAGCATATGTGGCCTACTAGTACTAGCCGCCCCCCCCCCCCCCCCCTTCCTGATCAGCAGCCTCATGAGACTCCAATTTCTCGTAGGCCTCCTGTACATATAAAAGTATCATGAATATATTGCAACTGAACTACACATGAGCAATTACAATCCATATACTTAATTGATAAGTAAAGAAGCTCTAAAAGGGTATGGCACTTATTTGCCAATTAATGTATGCAACTATATATAACCCATTAATAACGTAAATTAAGTGAAAACGTCAATTTAAATCAACTGAATAAGTGCATTGTTGAATAATAAAGCAATAAGTATAACCAAGAAACCTTACCAAACAATTGTGGTGAATATTGAATAGTCCCATTATAGATGACATGTTGAGATCAGTTGGTATGCAATCCCTTTCTAGTGAAAAACTTTATATGAACTCTAGTTTGGTGTTTACCCATAAATTTCATGTATCAATGATGATATCTACAAGTCGATGTTAATCTCATTACTCTTTGCACAATGTTGAGAAAAAATAGGAAGCAATTTCATATAATGATGACAATGTTAATCTCATTACTCTTGAGAGAAGATCCGTTATGGATGCCGCAGTAGTCAGTAGATGCCTCCAGGATAAATTTTCTTTTATCCATTTCTAAAACAAACCCTATAGCTCTGTTTACTTCACCAGTATCCAACAAGCCCTTAACAATAGCATTACGCATACCCGAATCTGAAGAGTAATGAGATTATGTTATTGACAAAAACAACTCACCAAATTCATCCAACAACCCTTCTTTAATAAGGCATTATATCATTATATAGTGTATGTTACAACATCTGTCATTTGCAAGAATAGAGTTAAAGAGATTAATAAAATTTGCAAGAATAGAGTTAAAGAGATCCTTTGCTGCATTAACCTTACCAACTTGAAACATTCCTTCAATTTAAATATTGAAGGTCCTAGCTTCCAGTTTTTCCTTATAACATAATATTATATGGTAGGTGTGGAGTTATAAGGAAGTTGCAGAAGCAATCATTTTATCTCTGTATTTCTTTTGCATTAGCAACTCTTCCAGCTTGGTATGATCCTGTCATTTGCAAGAATAGAGTTAAAGAGATCACAGTCATTTTCAGGAATAGAGTTAAAGAGATCCTTTGCTGCATTAACCTTACCAACTTGAAACATTCCTTCAAATAAAATATTAGAGGTCCTAGCTTCCAGTTTTTCCTTATTACATGATATGGTTGAACAAGTTTTTCCTTCTGACATAATATGGTGTTGAACACAAAGGGATAACTGAACACAAAGGGATGTTCAAGACTGAACACAAAGGGATGTTCAAGACTGGGATTGAGATGTTCAGGACGGGACATATAATCACTCTGACTGAACCAAAAGATAGGCTAATCATATATATGTATGTGGACAGATCCACAATACACTACAAGAAAAATGATTTTTTCCAACGTTTTATTAGCGTTGGCAAAACTGTGCAAAACGTTGGCATAGGCGTTACCGACGTTTGTTCAACAGTTTTTGCAAACGTCGTCGTTGCTCTAGTTGGCAATTTACGACATTTACGCAAAACGTTGGCATAGGGTTTAGACGACGTTTATAAACGCCATTAATTGTTCTATAATGATTACCATATTTCCAACAGTTTCTCACAAAAACGTCGCAAAAGAGAACTTTCCAACATTTTTTGAAACGATGAGTTTTCCCAACCTTTTCCCAAAAACGTCGAATTTTGATTTCCTAACCATTTTAAACAAACGTTAGATTTTGTATGGCCGACTTTTGTCAAAAATTGTTCGGGTTTTTTTTTTGGAACCAGGTAAATTGTTTCTGGAATCGCTCCCACTGGGATTCGAACTCCTGACCACTCAGGTCGCATGCATCTCTCTTAACCACTAGGCTAGAGGTCATTTGCTATATATATATATATATATATCCCAACATATTTCCATGTATAAAGCAGACTTTTTTTAATTTAGTCAATGGTTCACCTTAATTTCCATAAACAAAATCTGCCTAATTTATGTAGGATTAGAAAAAAAATTCCTTCACACGTCAAATAAGTGTAAATGCCCAAAAAAATGTCAAAGAAATGTCGAAAAGGGTTTCCAAATATGTGACATGCTTCACAAAATGTTGGTATATTGCTCGACGTTTAAAGAAAAACGCAGGTAATTAACAACATTTGTTTTCAAAATGTTGGTATATTTCTCGAAGTTTAAAGACAAACGCAGGTAATTGTCGAATGTTGGTATATTGCTCGACGTTTAAAGAAAAACGCAAGTAATTATCAATATTTGTTTTAAAATGTTGGTATATTTCTCGACGTTTAAAGACAAATGAAGGTAATTGTCAACCTTTGTTTAAAAATGTTGGTATATTGCTCGACGTTTAAGGGCAAACGCAGGTAATTATCAATGTTTGTTTACAAACATTGGTATATTGTGCGACGTTTAAAGACAAATGCCGGTCATGACCAACGTTTTTTTAAATACGTCGTTATATGCTAACTTAGCCAACGTTTACAAAAATGTCGGAGGAATAAACGTTGGAAAAGACCTATTTTCTTGTAGTGATAGTAGGTAATATGAACCGAATATGCATTGATATGCAGGATACTCCACTTTGACTGATACATTTAGGGACTGACCATAAGGCAACTGAGCGAGAGATATGGAATGCCCATGTAACATTCTAAAGTGGACTAAAATATAGTCAAAGATCGAACAATTGAATATTTTCTTCAAATGTGGTCCTGGAAGAAAATTCATATCGGATATTGGATATGTATACATCTGACCTACGTACTGATTACTTCCAAAATATAATTGATTACATGTAAATTATCTCAGGAAATCATGTCACATTTCATCAATCAACTTTTTTTTCAATTACAAGTTGTGGGATCACACAAAACTCGAAACCGAAAGATCATATAATTTTAACCTCTATATATAGTACTCCATTTTAGATTTAGGCTCTTCTATTTTGCAGAAACTGTACTACTAGGATACTTCAAAAGTTAGAAGAATTTTTTTAGAGTCGTTAAAAACAACTTTTTTCGAAAATTCCCTTTATTACCGTGAGATGACTGTACGCATGTTCGTACGCCGACATGTCACCCCCCATTGGACAAAAATGAATGTGAGGGTGGACCTGAATGTTTCCAGAACTGAGAATTAAAATAAGAAGGAGACTGAATATAGGGTAGATGCAAGGACTGATACATCATGGCACCATCAACTCGAGCCATAAACTTCCCCCCTCATATACTGGTTGAGACGGCAGATTAAAATAGACTGATACTCAAGTCTTCCCGAGGACTGAACAATTTAGGTAAAGCAGGGGATGAGATATCATACCAATGAGACATACTTGCAACTTCATTCATGGATGCAGGAAAACAGAGGAAATCTCATATCAAAGTCTAATGGTAACCAAGCAACCTCAGAAAAATACAATTTCCACACTGGTACCCAAGTCGAATATGATACCAGGCCTCCTCTCTGCTACAGGTGTAAACATGGGTCCAAGTATTAGTTGCTGCTAAGGTTGGTTGGGTTTAGGATTGGATACTTAAGGTTATACTCGATTCACCCTATACTAACCTCTTATAATCTCTACTAATACACCCTTAGTATTTAGGATTTAGCTTCAATCTTGTCACAGGACCCTCCCTTACCCCTACAGTTGTGATATGATAGTTACACATGTTTGCAACTGTGATTCGTGTGTATCCTATTATTATTCTGTTACTCGGTTAATGGCACAACCCGATACGCTCAGGTATTGCCTATAGCTTACTGGTTTTGCTACCAATCAATCTCAATGAAGAGTTATGACTCCTGAGAAAGGGCAGGAAGCCAGAAAGGATTGTATGATATGGGTGATAGTCGTCATTGAGTTGAGGAATTTTGAATGGAAACATGGACCAAGAAGTATGGAAGAAAGGTCATGCTATCAGCTAACTTAAGGCTTGCCCCTCATATTAAAGATAGATAGGATATCACTAATCGGCGCATCAACCCCACCTTCATCATTCCTTGGGGCTCTATTTCGATTTGTTCTGACATGAGTATCAAAGTAAATGGAACATAAGTTTGAAACCTCCTCAATGATATATGCTTCGCATATCGAATCCTCTACATGAGCCTTATTACCCACCTTCTTCTTTAGGTGATGTAGATATCTAGTAAAAAACTTAGACTCGATTAGAAAAATTAGAATATAAAATTATTGGTTCAAGATAATTAGGTTATACCTTTTAAATGGGTACATCCATCGATAATAGACAGGAGCACCTACACGTGCTTCATATGGAAGATAAATTGGCAAATGTTCCATACTATCAAAAAAGCCGGAAGGAAACACCGTCTCTAACTTGCATATTGTCAATACAATTTTCTCCTCAAGTTCAATCATATGTTGCATCGTTAGCTTGCTTGAACACAAATCTCTAAAGAATATAGATAGCTCGGCCAGCGGAGTCCATACATGAGGTGGCAACATCTCTCTAAAAGCAATTGGTAGTAACCTTTCCATGAACACATAACAATCATGACTCTTCATTCCTGTCAGTTTACGTTCATTAAGATCGACACATCTCGCCAGATTGGACACATAGCCGTCAAGAAATCTCAACTTCGTTATCCAGTTGCATATTATTAATTTATCTTCCCTACCCAATGCGAATGGTGCTGGAGGCTTGACCAATGTATTATTGCTACTTCGTCTTAGGCTCGACTCTGGACGCTTGCAAATATTTTCCAAGTCCTTTCTTGCTTTGGAATTGTCTTTTATTTTTCCCTTAATATCCATAACCGTGTTGAAGATGTTATCGAATACATTTTTCTCAATACGCATGACATCAAGATTATGTCTTATGAGATTATCCTTCCAATAAAGTAAGTCCCAGAAGATACTCTGCTTCGTCCAATTATGGCTATGTCCAAAACCATCAAAATGATACTCTGATCTTGGATCTTCCATCACAGTCGGCATATCCTCTACTTCTTTCCAAACCTCATCTCATGTCAATCTTAATGGGGGAGGAGATAGTTCTTGTTTACCAACTCTGAAGGCATCTTTGTTCCTCCTCCACGGATGCAACAAAGGAAGGAACTGACGGTGACAGTCAAAAAATATGCTTTTCCTCCATGTTGAAGACGAAACGCCTTACTTTTTCCCATGCATATCGGACAAGACTTAGTGCCATGAGTACTCCAACCAGATAACATTCTATATGCTGGAAAATCGTTGATAGTCCACATAAGTATCGTCCTCATCTGGAAGTTTTGCTTCTTCGATATATCGTACGTATGGACACCGAATTCCCACAATTGTTTCAACTCATCCACCAATGGCTGCAAGTAGATATCGATGTTCTTCTTTAGATTTTTGGGACCTGGTATAATAAGTGTCAAAAACATATAATGAGTCTCCATACACATCCACGGTGGTAGATTATAAGGAGTTAAAATTACTAGCCAGCAAGAGTACTGAGATCCCGACTGTCCGAAAGGAGTGAATCCATCAGAACATAGCGCCAACCGGACATTTTTTGGCTCCGCAGCAAATTCTGGATGACACTGATCAAAATATTTCTATGCCTCTCCATCAGAAGGGTGAGATAATTCTCCTTCATCTATGTGTCGTTCCTTGCTATGCCATGTCATGTGTTGTGCTGTATTTACAGACATATACATCCTCTGCAGCCTCTTTGTGAGAGGTAAGAAATGCATGTACCTGTAGGGACGTAGCTTTCCTTGTACAATTGACTTTCCTTTGTCCCGAACTGGCTTGCACCGATCCGTATGACAAAAAGTACATTTATCTTTTTACTTGTTCCCTTTATAATATAGGATGCAGCCATTTCGACGACAATCTATCTTTTCGTAACCTAATCCAAGTTTTTGTATCATCATCTTCGACTTGTAAAAAATTTTAGGCAAATTCTTTGATCCTTTTGGCAACAACTCTCTGACCAACTGGATGATCCGGTCATAACATTCTTACGGCAAGTTGAAATCAGACTTGATGTTCAACATCCGCATCACCACAGACATGACTGAATGAGTATCACATCCTGGGTATATCGGTGTTTCGGCATCCTTGAACATATCATAGAATTCTTTTGCATCAGAATTCGGATCCTCTGGATCAAAACTAGGCCCGGCCGCAGCAAATATCATCTCTCGTGCTAGGTTTCGCTACCGATTTTCGAAGTCATCTCCGGGTGTAGACTCTCTGACCTCCGTATCAAAGGAGGACTGATATTGCAAGAACAAAGGCTCTCCTTGAGCCGTCCATTCCTTGTAGTTTTGTACGAAATCCTTCTTGTGAAGATGCTCCCTCACAAGATCTATGTCACGATCCGCATCCACTGTGAGGGTACGAGAGCGTAACAATGCCCAGCCTACGCCGCAGTGTCGGCGGTAGAACGCTGTTCTAGGTCATGAACTATAACTAACATAATATGAATGCTCTCCATAAGGAGGCCAACACAGAGGTACAACTCAATCACAATCTTGACATAGAATATGGCACGATAAAATAGATAAGAGAATCCTCAACCGAGGTACAACAGAAATGAAATACAAGTCTCAACATCTCTACAATATACAAACTCTGAATCAAGAACAACAACTAAACATAAAAGGAAAACAGTCTAAACTATCTATACTAAGCAAGGTATCGTCCTCAGTAGCTGCCTGAACCTCCCCTGGGGTCCAGGTCGCGAGTGTCAACTAGGCAAACTCCAAGTAAGGGTGCAGGGTGCCTCATCATCCTCTGTAAAATTTTCAACAGGTCCAGTCAGGACGGAAGCGAGCACAAAACATCTCACGCAGTTCATATCATGTTAGGAAATATAAAGCATGCAATAGAGTAAGGTACATGAAATGCTGAAAGTAAGAAGTATATGAAAAACAGTAGAGATTTGATAACAGGAAATATCTAAATATGATAAATAAGAACTGTAAGCCTACTGTGATTTAGAGTACAATATGGTTATGTAAACGGTCTAGGAAAATGCAATGGTAACTCCATTGTACGTGGGTGTACAATAGACATATACAATAGTTATACAATATTGTACAATAGGATTTGATTACATAACCAATTCTACTCCCCCTCCCCAAATCAATACACAAGGATCTACTCCGGTTACGTTATCTTGCACAATAGTGTTCAATGTTATACAATAGATGTACAATATTATATAATAGATGTACAATGTTATACAATGGATGTACAATGTTATACAATAAATGTACAATATTATACAATATATGTACAATGTTATACAATAGTTATACAATGGTCTATCCCTGAAACTCATGTGATACTGAGAGTACAATATGCACAAGGAGTATACAAGGATATGGATATTCAATAAATACAATATGTAAGTGAAACACACATCACAATATGTATTTAGTGAATACAAGAAGATAACATTTCAGAAGAAGATCCGTATAGTACCAATTCGTGATAATGATCGTGTCAGCATCAAGTATAGTAATCTAGAGCAAGAATATAAATTCAGACAAGTATAAAACGGTCAGAGAATGTACTCACCTCGTATCTAAATGTCTGAAGTAAATGTACTGTCCGAGATGAGGTACCTGACTCCTAGTTAGAGCAACACAAGTCAAGATGTACACATGGAATGATAAATATAATCTACAATGCATCTGCATGCTGTCTAGGTCAAACTAGACTAAAGTTAACACTTGGTCAACTCCAGTCAACTAGACTAGTCAAACTAGGTCAACTAGGTCAAATCCTAGCCCAACAAGTCTAATAAGTCTCACTTGGCCTAACCAAGCCTAGTCTAGCAATCACACACGAATCACAAGGCTATACAAGCCAAACACAAGCCATCACATTCAATATTATACATAAGAGAAATGAAGCTAACATGTAAAGCTATATGTGTGTGTGAACATGGAGGTGTACATGAAAAGAGAATTCAATACTAGGCCCTATATCACATATATGTATATATAACTATAGGAAAACTCTATTTACCACATTAACACATTTAGCCATGTATAGTATATATATATATATATATATATATATATATATATATATATATATATATATATATATATAGAGAGAGAGAAGAGCATGTGTATGTGTTCATAGGTGTGTGTGCGTGTCATGAAAGTGCACAAGAACATGTGTGTGTTATCATGGAATGAGTGTTAGGCAATGTGTGAGTGAGAGTGTCAATGAGTGAGGGTTATATAGTGTAGTGTGCATTGTGTGTGGAGTGATAGTGAGGCATGACACTTGTGTAGCAAAGTGTCAATAGGAAGTTAACATTCACATATATGAGTTCTCATGTATCTCTTATTTAGTGAAACAAAACTAAATTCCAGTTTTATTCCTAACAAGGATACATATATTACATCTATTATTACATTACATTCATGCTTGCATTCATTCATCATTCATTTATTCTCTTGTACCACTATATGCACCATACATTACATACTATGGAACCTACATATTCATTACAAGTCATACTTATACATGCTTACATTAGATAGGATACTTGCATCTCATACATTATTTATTTAAACATTTACTCATGCTTGTATTCTCTATTTAATTACATAATATATATACATTAATATGGGTTAAAATCAAATAGAACATTATATTACACACAAGGGTGCACAAAATGCATATGCCGAATAGTAACTCCTACTAATAATCAATACTGTACCATCTTAGCATGAATTAAAATCTAGGATTAAAGTATGTTATAGATCTATGTGTTAGCTTTCCGAAACTTCAAACGGATCGCGTTTTCGTTTCCGGAAACTCCCGGAATCGCGAAAACACCGAGAATGCATTTGTCTTTCGTACAGCTGACACTCAAATAATTCTCCAGAAAGTTACAAAAAGAATTAGGCCTATTAATACATGTTTTTGGAAAGCTAACTTCAATACGCTTCTTTTAAAAAAACCGGGAGATTAAACCGAGCTTTGAGCTAGAAGTTATGACATTTCTAAGTTAGGGCTGAAATTAAAAACGTGGATAAAAATTATGACGGATTTGGGTAGTTTGAGACAAAAGAACACAAGTATATAACATAATATATCACGAACTCACTCTCTACACTAATATATATATATGAGACACTATAGAATACATCTCCAATACAAAAATATGAGATTAAACATGTAATAATTTATTCATAGTGTGTCCAAATTTAGAATTTTCCCACATGGACACAACCACAACACAAATGACACTCCTATGACCTCCAAATAGATACGAAATGGACACAAATGGAGATGCAACCATGGGGGTCATTCCTATGGGTTCAAAATAGACCTATATGCATGAGGAAATGAAAAGGAGAAGAGATTTATACCTCCCGGTAGATCGAATCGAAGAAAAGCCTTCCCGGAGCGACACCGACACGTAGAGATTCCAAAAGGACACAAACGAGCTCCAATTCCTCCCAAACTTGGGTAGCTTCCTCCTTGGCTAGAATGGAGAAGGAAAGAAGAAGATTTGGTGGCAAAATGGAAGGATTTGGTGGAGAAATTGCTAGAGATGCTCTCTAGGAATTTGGAGAAGAACAAGAGAGAGAGAGTGTGGATGAGAATAATGAAATGAACTTGAGCCTATCCTCTCCCAAAGTGGCTGGCCATATGGGGCTATTTGTCCTATTATGGTAAGGTCCAAAATGCCCCCACTAACCTATTCTATGAGTATTAGGAAAGGGCTAATTGGTTGGGGCTAAATTAGTCATTCTAAAGTCTCTAATCACACTAACCTTATCCATAATAATTAGTCTAACCTCTAACTAAAATATTTCTATCATGTGGACTAAATTTAATATCATGTGGGCCATGCCTAACTAGTGTGTGGGTCCCACTAGAGTCAAACTCCCCCGGGTCCCCGTTTCAAGTCGGATTGAGTTGAAATTCGAACCCGACTCAAATAACCCCAAAACAATATCATAAATAATAAAATGATATCAAAATAATTCAAAGAGGTCAAATACAAAAATATCCTTAGGCTAAAAATGATATTAAAATATCATATTCACATGGTTAGGCTCTAGGTCAAACAGTCTCTAGGGTTTCACTAGCAAAACGTCAAAACCACAAGTCATGAATTTAAATAGTTTAAAATAATTTAAAAATCACTAAAAATTATAATATGAAATAAATATCATTAAATAATAATTATAATTATAAAATTTCAAAATTACCCTCATCTGAAAAACTGGGTGTTACAATCCTTCCGCAAAATCACATTACCTTGTTTAAAGCACACATACTCCTTCCGCAAAATCACATCACTCCCCCTCTCTTTTTTGGTACTCTATTTACGCACACTAAACCCACATCGTTTAGCATATGTATTATAAAAATTGTAGACATCATCTAATGTCTCAAACTCTTGACCCAGTTTAAGCTTTACCTCTTCCGGGAGTTGCGGATAGTGTACAATGCTATCTGGTTTATTATTTGGACCAAACTGAGAATTTTTACTCTCACTATCCACTTGCATTTCCAAATTGTGCCTACACTCTAAATCAATATTCGAATCATTATCCCCACTTATCCCTGTACCAACTACACTAGTCTCCATTTCTTTCCTGAAAATAATATACACACAATAAGTTTACTTCCAAAAACACCATGAATTCAAAGAAAAACTTATCAATAAACTTAGAATGGATCACAATCTAATACAAAATCCTGGAGAACTATTCACATGAATGATTTTACAAATTTTTGTAATAATTTTTTCCTGAATAAATATTATAGACTAAATTTCATAAAAACAGTTTCAACAAAATATTCGATTTATTCACATGAATATTGAAATCTAAAAACAATATACTATAATCGAACCTACGTCCAGAACATACAATTTTTTTATTATAAAATAACCATGTCTGCAATATAATTGTATGTAATTTTGTAGGAATTTAAAGATGAATACCTTTGAGTTCCAACAACTTGTAATTTTCGTTCGAACACCCTTATACGCACGAGAGCATTCAATTAATAGAGAGAGTTAAGAGTTTTCTGGATCTGGAAGAGAGATTTTTAGAGAGAGATATTTAGAAGACTAAACTTCTGTTATTTTTTTTTACAATAGAGATATTTGTTTTAAAAGAGAGGAATTTGTTTTTAAGAAAAGATTTGCTTTCAAGAAGAAAGATTTGGAAGAAATACCAATCTAGTCTTTTATTTTCGAAGAGAGAAAGGTTTGTTTTTAAAATAAAAAAGATTCGTAGAGATTTGTTCTAAAGAGATTTAAGAAATTAATTCTCTATCAAAATAATTCATTACCAAACTTATACTACTAACGTTCTCCTTTATTAACATATTTGTTTTTAAATAGAAAGATTGGTAAAGATTTGTTTGAGAGAGATATTTCAATTCAAAATAAAACTAACTGAACATATCAATCAAAAGTTGCAGTAACATTAAATTAGAAAATTTGTACAGGCATATAATGTAAAGAAGCAAGCCAATCAATGGCATATTAAAGATTACTGAGATGCTAGATTATATGTTACCTGTTGGATTTTTTTGTTCTATATTTGTCTTCCATGTTATGCTCGTCATCACCGAGAAAGAATTCTAAAACACCACCGGGACTTCTCCGACGCCGACTTCTGCTGCGAATGACACTTCGGCTTCCTCCGTGCCGAGCTCTCCCCTGCCGTCGCCAAGCCGAGCTCTCCCCTGCCGTCGCCAAGGAGGACGCCACCCTCCGCACCGCCATCCATGTCCGGCAGCGTGACGCCGCCTGCCTCTTCCCCCTCGCCCTCGTATCCAAGAGCTTCGGCCAAGGAGAACGCCACCCTCCGCACCGCCATCCCTGTCCGTCAGGTGGTGCTCTCTCTCTCTCTCTCTATCTCTCTCAAAAGAGGGGGGACAGAAAAAATTAACTTCATTGAAGTAGAGAAGAAGGAAAAGGTCACGTGAAGGGGAAAAGAAACAATGAGAAAAGACTAGGCGTAGGAAAGGAGAAAGCATTTAATGCTATGCTGTAAAGAGAGGATGACACATTGAATGGCATAGAGAGTAAATGGCAGTACTCTCATGAAAGGAACAGTGACTTTTTTTCCCTCCCTCTCCCGTAGCTTTTCCGTAACTTAAATACCGTACCTGAAGGAACCTGTATATATATATATATATATATATATATATATATATATATATATATATATATATATATATTGTGGATAGACTATATATATATATATATATATATATATATATATATATATATATATATATATATTTTGTGGATAGACTACATCCCAGCCTCCTATAACTGTTTAGTTGGCCCTTGCATACCAGCATGGGTACAACGAGTCTCTTATATGACCATATTTTCTGGGTGAGTTTTGAAAGAGTAAAATTTTAGTAAGTTCAATGAATTTTCATTAGAGTAGGAGGACTGGTCGGACAGAATCATAGGTTCGCTAACACCGGTCTAGTAAAACCTTATCCGCACTACACAGGAATAATATTAGATAACATGTAAGCCGATTGGTCCACGTGGGCACACAATAGGAAGGGGGGCAGGATAAGATAAATTCGTGGATTGTGGTCGCGGAACGCACGATGCTTGCTGCTCGCTCCTCCTTTGGCTCAACGTCGAGACGTGCGTCAAGTACATCCATAACAAAAAAGAATTCGCTACTAGACCTCCCTTCATTTAATAAGATGTTACTAGCTAAAAGAAATTCAATTTGGTAGAACATGGTATCTTTGTTTCCAGATTAATATCTTCTAGTAATTGCAATTTGCACTTGTATTTATGGTTACAACTCATTAATCATGACGACTAATTCGAGCATGATGTAAAGCCAACATGGGAGGTGTTTCGTGAGTTCCGTCTTCGGTCTTCCAGGTCTCCAGCACTGGCCCAGGCAAAAAGGGATTTGTCGGGAAACGAGAATGAACAAGTCAGACCTGGATTGTGGGTAGGGACAGATTTAGAAACTGAAGCTTGGATGGATTACAGCAAATTCGGAAGCTACAGATAGACTAACCGATATAAAAAAAATCAAAAATTAAAAAAATATAATAAAATAAGTGATTTTTTTTTTTATGGGCTCTAGTCCATCCCAGCTATATGCTGGATCTGCCGCTGGTTGTGGGTCTAATACCATGTCCTTTTACAAAATAATAGTTAGCCACAACAAGAGATGATCAACGTCAACAATGGTATAGACAAGATTGCATATAGGAGGTGCGATATAAATGCGCAAGCCTGCGACAAACTGTGGACCCGTAAAATAACGATCCGATTGACGGTCTCAGAACAAGACGATACTTGTACCATATGACAAGTTGTACATTCAATGATGCATGTCTCATCGCGATCTGAAGAGCACACGAAGAATAAATGTAAATTTTTTTAAAGACATCAATACGATAAAATTTGACGGATACAAGTCAAATTCGTTACGCACAATCGACAAATTCAAGTTCCATCAATTTTCACGGGTCGACAATGACTGTACATGCTTTTCGGTGTAATTTGTTCGTACCTGGATCGTTCGAATCAACGGGACGATATCCAGTTCGTAATTTTTAATTAAAATAAATTGTTCAAGTATCTTCCTTCGAGCTTCCGGATGACTGATCAAATTTAACAAGAAGAAAGAAGAGTTTATCAAGATAGAAGAACAACCTTCATCGTAAAATTTTGAACTGAGATTTTGCCTAGCAGGTGGAGGCATAACTCATGGCTGGATGATTTTGATTCTAGAAAAAAAACAAATTATTTTATAAATTAATGCTAAAAAACTAGTCGAATGGTTTCATATTATGAAATCAATATATGCCACAACCGTTTGGAATTAGATTGTAAGATTGAGATTACACATGTATTAGATACTTTCACTTTTTAAACCCAACATTACAATTCAAATCCGACGCTTATAATATAGGTTGGTTTCTTAATGTAAAATTATCTGACTAATTTTAAAATACTTATCTATATATGGGGGTGCTGCCCCAGCCATGGTCGTCGGGGCCAGCTGCTACACCCCCGTGTTGGAGGACGGGTGCGAAAAGTAATATTCCAATACGATAAGCTTAATTACATTAATGTAAATGTAAGTGGAGAAGGGACCATGAAATGTTGTTGTGCTTAGATGACTAAGCTAAGCACAGTCGTCCAAAGAAGAAAGAAGGGAATTGCTGCTGTTGGTTGCTTTGTGTTCAAGGCAAGATCGCTGACAGCTAGATAGCTCTATAACACAACCACGGTATCAGTTTATTGTTTGCTGTGCAAGTGAAGTGATGCGGCAAGAGAGGTGCAGGTGAGCTGTGTTTTGGGTATTGGTCGGTGCCTTTTCCCTCTCTTTTGGGTTGTATAGTCCAAGTTCTTCTATTTACCTGAAGCCGAAAGATTTCTAAAAATTATCAAATTATGCCAAATTAAGAAACGAATACTTAATTCTGTGGAAAATTATACCAACAAATTTCTCTCTCCATATTTTGGATGCTCTCTACCCGAGGGAATGGAAGCCACTGATAATTTAATCCATAATGTCAAGATTATAATCAAATGCGACAACCACGTAATGGTTGTCAATTGGTCTCATCTTCTCCTACCCAATATGTAGAGAGGTCATAGACCAAGTTCATTGCTATAACCAATAAAACATGATGAGATCTGTTGTCCCCAAATATGATGTTCCAAGTATGTCCTCTGTTGGTATTTTTGCCTTTGGACTAGAAAAGATAGTCCCACATCGGCTACACCAAATGGTGAGTATCTCAATATAATGCATTGCTTGTGTTGAGGTGTGCACATGAGGTGTAGTGGGGCACAAGTTTGAGCCATGTGGAAGTATTTTCCTAGAAGGAAAAAAGATTAAATCCAACAAGGATGCAAGTTAATTTTTGTTGTGCGGACTCGGACTCGGACACGGACTCAAGGATGTCTCGTGCATGCACGGGAGTGTTCGGGGGGTAGGCGTAGACTGTCACACTTCTATGCTGATTGTGGGATGATCTAAAATATCAAACTCTATTTTTGAATATTGGTATTTTAGTCCCACATCGGATAGGAGAAGAGGTGAAGTCTCAACTCCACTCTATAAATAGAGCCCCTTGGCCTCCTTTGAAAGATGCACCAAGAAGAGAGTTGAGGGAGTCTGTTACGTCCAGGAAGCCCGTTCAAGTCGCAAATATTGACTTACGAGCGTTCCAGAAGTTCTTCGTGAACTTGCTGGTTCCTGGAAGCTGTTCGTGCTCGTGTGGGGCGAATAAAGCTTTGAGCAGCGGTGGTTCATTCACCCCAGCATCTCATTCTTGCCTGTCATCGCTGCTGTTGCCTTTTACAGTAACTTCTTTTTAGAAGCTCTACTGCCGATAGTTGCTGCTTTTTACAGTAACTTTTTTTTATAAGCTCTACTGCCGATAGTTGCTTGCACAAAGTCTCTTTAGATTTTTTGTGTATTACGTAGAATCTTTTTAGATCCTCGTAATTCAGAATCCTCCAGGATCTCTGTTGCACATTTTCTTTAAGGTGCTGCATTTGAAACGTTGTGTGTACAATTGTTTCAGTTTCAGAATTTTCCATCGAAAATTGTGCCTCGGCACTAACAATCTCAAAGCTTTATTGAGAAGATTGATAATTCTCGTGCTTCGCTCATCGATACCGGCTTTAACAAGTTGGAGAAATTCGATGGCGAACACTTCCAGATATGGAGACGAAAGGTCACTTTAAATCTTCAACTCGTGAATGTTGATCACGTGCTGTCAGAAGAAGAATCGATCGTTCCAACCACTGGATCTGCTGCGGCTGTGGTCGCTGCTACGACCAAGCAAGCGAAGTGGAAGAGAGAAAACAATATATGCAAACTACTGATACTCAATTCCATGGAAGACTCTCTGGCAGAGTCCTACTCCAAGAAGACATCTGCCAAAGAGATACGGGACTCCTTGGGAAAGCTCTATGAAGATGACGAGAACCGGTCCAAGATCTTCATGGCAGAAAAATATCACAAGTGGACCTTCGAAGACGAGAAGGCGATGCTGCCCCAAGTGAAGGAGTTTCTGAAGTTGCGTCAGAAACTAGAAGACGAGAACATGCCCCTCGTCGACAAGTTTGTCATTGGAGGGATCGTCTCAAAACTTCCTACAGAATGGAGCAACTTCTATGCAAGGATGCATCGAAAGAAGATGGAAATTAGCTTGGAAGATTTCTTGCAAGAGATCCATGTTAAGGACGAGATGCTCTCTCAACAGAAGATGGATACTCTGTCCAAACAACTGGCGAAGGCAAATCTGGTCCAAACCAGAGAGTACCAGGGGAAGCAGGCTGCTTCTCATCGCAAAAAGAAGGACTTCACGAATCTGAAAGTGAAGGGTCCTGCTTTCAAGCAGCAGAAGTCCAAGTCCCATGTGACTTGCTTCAATTATGGCAAGAAGGGCCACTACAAATCCGAATGCAAGTCCAAGCCCAAAGAACAAGGTGAGCCTAGTAAGGTTTTTATGATTACTAATCTAGTTGCCATGATAGCACAGGTTACAACTGTGGGGGCTGACTTGGACTGGTGGATAGACACTGGTGCGACCTGCCATGTCTGTTCAGACAAAGACTGGTTCGTCTCTTATGAGCCAACTTTAGAGAAGGTCATAATGGCAAACCAGGCACAAGCTGAAGTACTGGGGATCGGGACGGTGGAGCTGAAACTCACATCAGGGAACACTCTGACGCTTCAAGGTGTGAAGCATGTTCCATTAATTTCTAAGAACCTGATCTCTGGAAGTCTGCTCTGCAACGCAGGCTTGAGGATGGACATCAATGCTGGCCAGTTGGTGATGTCCAAGAAGGGTACATTCTTCGGAAAAGCTTTCCAAACTGAAGGAATGTACAAGATTCAGCTTATTGTAACCCAGTATGATAATATAAATACAATCACTTTTTCTGATTATTCTCTTGAGTTGTGGCATAATAGGCTAGGACATGTTCATTGTAAAAGGATTAACAGAATGTCTAGTCTAGGACTTATCTCCAAGTGTGGGGGTAAGGTAGAGAAATGTGAAGTATGTGCTCAGACGAAGATCACAAGGAAACCCTTTCACAGGGTCCATCGAAGCACAGATCTTCTGGAGTTGGTTCACTCAGATATATGTGACTTCAAACAATTCTCTACAAAGGCCGGGATGAAGTATTTCATTACTTTCATCGATGACTTCTCAAAGTATGCTTTCGTCTACTTGCTCAAGTCTAAAGACGAAGCATTCGAGAAGTTCAAGAAGTTCAGGGCTGAGGCTGAGCGGCAAACTGGACAACAACTCAAGAGGTTAAGGAGTGATCGAGGCGGGGAGTATCAGTCTCATGAATTCTTATCATTCTGCAAAGAACATGGAATCATCAATGAGATAACGGCTTCGTACTCTCCTCAATCCAACGGAGTAGCAGAAAGGAAGAACAGAACATTGACAGAGATGATGAACTCCATGCTGTTGACTGCGGGTCTTCCAAAGTGTTACTGGGGAGAAGCTGCACTAACGGCAACGTTCATTCCGAACAGAGTGCCATATGCAACTTCCGATATAACTCCTCATGAACTCTGGTTCAAAGTCAGACCTAACTTGAATGTCATTCGAGTGTGGGGGTGTCTGGCTTATGTGAAGCTCCCGGATTTGAAGATTCAGAAGCTGGGGACAAGGACTACGAAGGCGATCTTCTTGGGGTATGCCGAGAAGAGTGATGCTCAGAGATTCCTTGATATCGAGTCAAACCATATCATCGAATCTCGCGATGCTGAATACTTTGAAGACAAGTTTGTAAAACACAAGAATATTGTCCTCGCGGATCTTTCGGAGAATGATGAGGGTACAAAGCAGACAGAAGTCTTAATGAACCAGTAGTCCAAGATAAAGCTGTCGTCAAGAAGACACCAGCTGAACCAGAACTCGCTGAGGCCGTCAACTAAGCGAACGAGGAGGCCGAAAGACTTTGGAGATGACTTCGTCACCTATCATGTGGAAGCAGATCCGCTTACCTATGATGAGGCGATGAAGACCATAGATGATGTATTCTGGAAGGAGGTGATAGACAACGAGATTGACTTAATCACCTCCAACAACACATGGGTATTGGTTGACCTGCCAGAAGGAGCAAGACCCATCAGATGCAAATGGATCTTCAAGAAGAAGATGAAAGCAGATGGAACCATTGACAAGTTCAAGGCCAGGCTAGTGGCCAAGGGGTTTGCTCAGAAGCAGGGGATCGACTACTTTGACACTTATGCTCCAGTAGCTCGGATGACAACCATCAGATTGTTAATTGCTCTAGCCGTAATGCACAAGCTGGTGATACATCAGATGGATGTGAAAACGGCATTCCTTAATGGCGAGCTGACCGAAGAGATCTACATGCAACAACCAGAAGATTTTGTCGTCAGAGGTCTGGAAGACAAAGTCTGCAAGTTGATGAAGTCTCTGTATGGTTTGAAACAAGCTCCCAAAATGTGGCATGAGAAGTTTGACAAGGTGATAAGGTCAAATGGCTACAGGATCAGTGAAACAGACAAGTGTGTCTATACGAAGTTTGCTGACAGAAAAGGAGTAATCGTATGTCTTTACGTGGACGACATGCTAATCCTAGGTACGGATTTAAGCTGCGTCACAGAGACAAAGAAATTCCTCTCGACCAAGTTCAGTATGAAGGACTTGGGGGATACCGACGTAATCTTGGGGCTCAAGATCATCCGGACAGGCACTGGAATAGCGCTGTCACAATCTCATTATATTGAGAAGATGCTCACTCGCTACGGGTATCAAGATCTTCTTTTTATTGATACACCGTACCGGAGTGATCAGAAGCTGGAGCCAAATTCGAGGGAAAGCGTCAGGAAGTTGGAGTATGCTAGCATCATCGGAAGCTTGATGTACGCTACTACTGCCACAAGGCTTGACATAGCTTTTACAGTAGGAATGCTGAGTTGGTTCACTAGCAATCCAGGCGTTGAGCACTGGAAAGCTGTGAAGCGTGTTATGAGATATCTCAAGAAAACTCAGACATATGCACTTTTCTACAGCGGAGATCCGTCAGTAGTGGAAGGCTTCAGTGATGCTAGCTGGTGTTCAGATATGGAGAGCGAGTATTCCACAGGTGGATTTGTATTCGCCAAGGGAGGAGCTGCTATATCGTAGAAGTCGAAGAAGCAGACTATGTTATCTTGCTCCTCCGTGGAATCTGAATTCTTTGCATTGGATGCTGCTGCAGATGAAGCAGAGTGGCTTCGGGAGCTCATGTATGATCTTCCGGTGGTTGGGGCTCAGATACCGGCAATACCGATATACTGTGACAACCAGGAGGCAGTAGCAGTGGCATCAAATGAACTCTTCAACGGGAAGAAGAGAACGGTGCGGTTGAAGCACAGAGCAGTACACGATCTTATCAAGAGAGGTGTTATTGCAGTGATTGATGTTCGGAGTCAGGAGAACCTGGCGGATCCGTTCACCAAGGGCCTCAAGCGCCAGCTGGTCGATGACACAGCTTGTAAAATGGGCTAGAAGGTATTCTGATATTGTGTTATTACATTCCTACCATAAAGTTTTATGCTATTAGTTCAAAGAGATATCTACTAGGCATCTAGCTTTTGGTTCAAGGGAGGACTATTAACCAGAAGAATATCAGGAACGATAGGTACTTGTCCTATGTGACATGGAGAGGTTACGGACCTGCAACCACTGTTGTCTACTGTTGTTTTCTGCGGAAAACGAATCCTGTGGGAAGGTTGGCTTAAATGCCTTAATGAGTTCTCAGGCAGAGTGAATGCCTGGAGTGCTTTACAGGAAGCACGGTAGCGCAACACTACAAGGAGTGTAACTCCATGCTACAGTAGGGTGACTCCACCATGAGGTTCCCAGGTAGGGGTAATGCCTCGTCTTTGCAAGCCAAGTCACAGCGGAGTAGCACCGCAAATAGACAGGTAGCCTAATACTGTATGATAATCGTAATAAAGAGAAGTAGATAGCACTACAAAGAGGATGATGTCCTCATGTTACAGTAGCATGACACCACGAAGAGGTACCAGGTAGGGTAAAGCCTCGGCTTTGCGAGCCATGTCATAGCGGCGTAACACCGCACGGAAGCGCAAGACTTCATGCTGGGTAGTTTGGCACTACAAAGAGGCCTGTGACCTCATGCTATAGTAGTATGACACTACGATGAGGTACCCAGGTGGGATAAAGCCTCGGCTTTAAGCCATGTCATAGCGGCGTAGCACCGCAAAGAAGCGCAATGCTTTATGCCATGACTCTTTATAAAGAACTCACCTATAGTGTATGGACAGAGATATCAGGCCGTCTCTTGAGGGTAAGCTTGTAGACGCCCAAAAATTATACACTGAAACTAGGCTGGCACAAGGCCTTCAATGTGCAGCCAGAAGCACAGTTGATGTCATTATGTGAGTAGGAAGAATTGCAGTTATGATGCAGAATTCAAGACGTAGTCCATTCTTGTATCATGCTGTTATTTAACCTATGCGGGAAGATTTAAGTCGTAGCGACATCTCTCCTAATGCATGATGGGCAGTCACTGTGGGGAACGCTCAACCCATATATTGAGATATGTGGAGGATTGTTGGTGGTTTTGCCTT
Organism: Iris pallida; assembly: GCA_029216955.1. Classification (NCBI taxonomy): domain Eukaryota; kingdom Viridiplantae; phylum Streptophyta; class Magnoliopsida; order Asparagales; family Iridaceae; genus Iris; species Iris pallida. The sequence continues at coordinate 19,339,134 of JANAVB010026199.1, forward strand.
TGGACTAGAAAAGATAGTCCCACATCGGCTACACCAAATGGTGAGTATCTCAATATAATGTATTGCTTGTGTTGAGGTGTGCACATGAGGTGTAGTGGGGCACAAGTTTGTGCCATGTGGAAGTATTTTTCTAGAAGAAAAAAGGATTAAATCCAACGAGGATACAAGTTAATTTTTGTTGTGCGGACTCGAACTCGGACACGGACTCCAGGATGTCTCGTGCGTGCACGGGAGTGTTCGGGGGGTAGGCGTAGACTGACACACTTCGATGCTGATTGTGGGATGATCTAAAATATCAAACTCTATTTTTGAGTATTGGTATTTTAGTCCCACATCGGATAGGAGAAGAGGTGAAGTCTCAACTCCACTCTATAAATAGAGCCCCTTGGCCTCCTTTGAAAGATGCACCAAGAAGAGAGTTGAGGGAGTCTGTTAAGTCCAGGAAGCCCGTTCAAGTCGCAAATATTGACTTACGAGCGTTCCAGAAGTTCTTCGTGAACTTGCTGGTTCCTGGAAGCTGTTCGTGCTCGTGTGGGGCGAATAAAGCTTTGAGCAATGGTGGTTCATTCACCCCAGCATCTCATTCTCGCTTGTCATCGCTGCTGTTGCCTTTTACAGTAACTTCTTTTTAGAAGCTCTACTGCCGATAGTCGCTGCTTTTACAGTAACTTCTTTTTAGAAGCTCTACTGCCGATAGTTGCTTGCACAAAGTCTCTTTAGATTTTTTGTGTATTACGTAGAATTTTTAGATCCTCGTAATTCAGAATCCTCCAGGATCTCTGTTGCACATCTTCTTTAAGGTGCTGCATTTGAAACGTTGTGTGTACAATTGTTTCAGTTTCAGAATTTTCCATCGAAAATTGTGCCTCGGCACTAACATCCTCCTCACATAAAGATATGGGTCCCATCAGCAGTGCAGTTATTTTTTAATAAAATTGGCGAGACCTACATCTAGTACTATATGACACCATATTTGGTGACATCAGATCCCATTCCCAAAATTGGATTATTTAAATTACACGAAACTTTCTTATTTTAAAAATAATTACATTAACCTCACCTATTTTATGTTTGTTACGCAGATCCTATTTTTTATATTTTTGTAAAAGGGTTATTGAACTAAACAACCCTTAAATCTTAAAACATAGGGAGGTTCGTGTAATTATTTTCAAAATAAAGAAGGTCCGTGTAATAAATATAAAACATATAAAATATTAGTGTAAATAATCCAATAAAACTTTCTGATTATTTATTTATTTTTATTTGCTCAGTCATTATTGACGGTCTCTGACTTGGTCTACCAAGCACCTAGACCCCTCCCATTTTTATTTTGTGTTGGAAATATTCTAAGTGATGGATAATTTCCAAATGTGGTGTCTGATTGAAAGGGTGTGTCCTTTTCACGATGTGTTCCTTCCAAACAGTGTGTCTGTTCACATTTTGTGTATCTTTGTCATTTATAAAATGCATAGTCCGGTCAGTGTTTCGTTCATTCATTCACATATTCAAGGGTACTCAGTTCGAGGAGGAGAGAGAGAGAGAGAGAGAGAGAGTATTTGATTGTTTCGTCAAGTTCATGCTATTTGAAGTCCTACCAGAGGAGGAGTTCCGGTGTATTGTGGGAGACTAAATCTTCATTCAATCATAAGCAACTATGTGGGACAGATATTATCTTAAGGACATTGAACCAAGCCTCGGTCTCTGTCATTTTTATAATTTTTAATTTCTAGAATACAAATTGAATAACATTTTGTATGGATTAAAATTTGATCTCCTCGTCTCCTCCCCTCCGCTACAACTGGACCTCCCTTGGTGGTGAGGATCTTATCTTATTAGAGTCCATTTTCCAAGATAAGTGTTTGTTGAACGCAAGTCTAAGGTTATACAGATGCAACAAATATTGTACCAACTATTGTTATCCGAGTATGACTGCTCGGTCGGCTATAGACTATGAGCATTCTATCTAATTCAGGGTGTAGGACGGATAGACTTCTAGATGGTGATCGGTTGGTAATCAATCGAGGTTTTCCAATCCTGTGTCCTACACAAAGATGCACAAATCGAGGTTGCTCGGTAGGGCATCCCTTTGATAGCTAAATCATAAAAGCGGATGTATGAGGTTAGTAAGGTGAGAAAATAGTTAGTGCTTTCTTGCAGCTCCAATGGAGAGAGAGTGTGTGTGTATTTTAAGGCAAATTTATAGACACTCCATATTTTATTTCAGGACGGTCCTTATTTCAGGACAATCCAACTGATATAATTTTTACTTAGGACAGTCCCAATCTTATTTTGGGCTGCCCAACCTCCCTTTAGGACCGCCAACAAAGTTGGCAGTCAGAACATAAAGTAGGGCTGTCCATAAAGTTGGCAGTCCTACTTTGTGTTAGGACTGCCAACTTTGTTGACAGTCCAAATCCAAACTATCCAAATCCTTTAGGACTGCCAACAATATAAAGTAGGGCTGCAACAATGTTGACAGTCCGAATCCAAATCTTAAATAAAAATTTGTAGTGACAAACTTGTAAATAAATTAAAAAAATGGGGCGGCCCTCAAGTAAAACTTAAGGTGTCAATAGAATTTGCCTATTTTAAAGACTGGAGAGAGGGTCAAAGTTGCCATTCCCCCCTCTTCATGGGAGTCTGTGCTCCACTTTAGTTTATGTGCCTTGGGCTTAGTCCATGCCTGGTTAGGCCCATAGATAATCATTCTCCATGATATACCATTAGGCCTCGTTTGGTTCGCAGAAAGGAAAGGAAAGAAAATTGATTCTATGATATTTCTTTTCCATTGGAAAATCGCAATTCCAATCATCTTTTTTTTTGAATGTTTGGAAAAACCAAAAAAATTGAAAGAAAAGTAAATCCTTAGAGGAAAAAGAATGAATCCTTGGATTGGTGGGAGGAACCACTTTCCCTCTATTTTTCTTCTCTTGGGAATCAAATTTCTTTTCTCCTCATTTTCTTTGACATCCAAACAAAAGAAAGGAATCACTTTCCTTTCCAAGGATCCAATTCCACAAACCAAACTTGGCCTTAGTGTAAGTTCTTCATATTGTATTTATAAGGTCGAAGAAGAACCAAGAAAAGTTAATGATATATGATTTGCTATTTGATTGTAAGGTTGTTAAAGACAAACGTGCGAATGTTGCACGGTCTTAAAACGATTTCCTTGGATTTTGAGATATTCCGGTGCCTTGTTTCCTTAAGTGGTAGCTTAGAGCGTGTCGACTCGTCTTCACTTAAAGGTAATCTGATTCAGGTCATTTTTAAAGGCTTTTTATATGGACACATCTAATTGTTATCAAGGTTAGTCCATTTTTTTAATATTTAACTACAAGTTTGTTATTGGAAAAAGTTATCATGGCTATCCCAATCTCTCCGTAAGGTGTTTGTTGTTGGGCTGCTCCATGGAGAACTCCTCGACGAGACGGCCGTCGGCACACTAGAAGTCGTCGGGGGCGGCGAGGGGGGCCTCCCTCGGGACGGGGGGCGGGCGGAGCGGGTCTTGGCGGCGGACATGACGGAGGAGAGGGGGGAGAGGAGGTTGAGGAGGGCGGAGTAGTGGATGCGGGCGGCAGGGGTGTCCTGGCAGGGGAAGACGGAGCGGACGTAGATGGCCTGGTACTAGGTGAAGACGAAGGGATGGGCTTTGGAGCCGGTCTGCGGAAGGGAGAGCCCAACTTTAGTTTTGGACTGCCCAACTCTCTGGCAGTCCAGACTGAATGTTGGACTGCCAGAAGAATGGGCAGTCCAAATCACAACATATGTAACTTTGGACTGCCCATTCTTCTGGCAGTCCAGTTTTATGTTGGACTGCTAGAAGAATGTGCAGTCCAAAGTTACACAAGCTGTGACTTGGACTGCCCATTCTTCTGGCAGTCCAGTTCAGATGGGTTTGGGGGGAGGAGGAAAATTTGGGACAGCCCAATCAAAATATTGGACTAGCCATTTTTAAAAAAAAAAATTGGGCTAGTCACAATCCGGACTAGCCTTTGTAACATATAGCTGTGCCCATATAAAAAGTCTTTTTAAAATGGGAAGTTTTGATTGCAGTTACTTATACTTTCGATTTCATCTTTTTTTTAATTTTGTCATGACCTAAAGTTTTATACCATTTGTTATGTTAAAATTTAGAAAATAAAATAATAATATAAAGATACCATTTTCCCTTGTCTATATCAACTTTTCTCTTACGTCTTCTCTACACTCTCTTCCGCTCTCCTCTCTCTTCTTCTCACTATCCTCTCTACTTTCTCCTCCTTTACACTCTCTTATCTATTTCTTTAATTTCTATGCTTTTTACACCATTCTGCTTTTCTTTGTTCAGCTTCACTCTTTCTCACTTCGTTCAACGATATGCTCTACTCTCTTCTCTTTTCTTTGTTGGTGCTCTTGCTTCTTGACATGAAGAGACTCTCAACATTCTTTTTAAAGTTTAGTCCCACATTGAAAAAGCACCATGAGTTATCTCAACTAAATATGAGTGTGTTGTTGGGATATGCACATGGAGTAGTGACCCTAAGAGGGAACCATGTGGGTGATTTTACTAAGAGGAAAATGATTAATTCCAATAAGGACGTAAGTTGATTTTTGTTGTGCGGGCTCTGACTCGACAGGGACTCCAGGTTGTCTCGTGCATGCACGAAAGTATTCGGGGGAAAGGCGTGGGCTAGCACTCGACTATGTTGATTGTGGGTTGATGTAAAATATCAAACTCTATTTTAGAGTATTGGTGTTTTAGTCCCACATCGGATATGAGAGATGGTGATGTCTCACCACTCTATAAATAGAGCCCCTTGCCTCCTTTCCAAGTTCAGAAAGCCCGTTCAAGTCACAAATATTGACTGACGAGCGTTCCAGAAGTTCTCTTGAACTTGCTGGTTCCTGGAAGCGGATCGTATAGAGGCGAATCTTGCTTTGAGCAACGGTATTTTTATACCCCAGCAGATTTAATCCTCTTCTTCTTCTTCTTCTCTTCTTCTTCTTCTCTATAACTCGTTCTTCATGTTTTAAGGCACCTACTGATTAGGGAGGCCTAACTTATTATTGAGATCTATCTCATTTGTGGCACCTATTGTGTAGGCTTACTAACTCCTCATTTGTGGCACCTACTGTGTAGGCTTGCTAAACTCCTCATTTGTGGAACCTACTGTATAGGCTTACTGAACTCCTATTTTCTATATATCCATGCCTCGGGACCAATAATCTCAAAGCAAGATTAGTACGATGGAAAATATTAATGCTTCACTCCTCCAAACTGACTACTGCAAGTTGAAAAAGTTTAATGGAGAATACTATCAAGTCTGGAAGAGGAAGGTCTTTCTCACCCTTCAACTCCGAGACGTTGATCACGTGCTCTTTGAAGAGGAACCTACTGTTACAGATACTGGGTCTGTTGTCGCTATAACTGCGGCTACTAAATTTTAGGCAAATGGAGAAGGAAGAATAGCATTTGTCGGCTTCTGATCCTAAATGCTATGGAGGATTCCTGGCAGAATCCTACTCAAAGAAGGATAGTGCCAGAGAAATATGGGAGTCTGTGGGAAAAGCTGTACGAGGAAGACAAAAACAGGAGAAAGATATTTTTCGTCGAAAAATATCACAAGTGGCTCTTTGAAGACGAGAAGGCGATGCTTCCTCAAGTAAAGGAGTTTCTGAAACTTCGTCAGAAACTGGACGATGAAAAGATGCCCCTCGTCGACAAGTTTGTGGAGGGATTGTCTCGAAACTTCCTGCAGGATGGAATACGTTCTATACAAGAATGCATCGGAGAGAAACTCGAGATCAGTCTAGAAGATCCTTGCAAGAAATCTACGTTGAGGACGAGATGCGTTCTCAACAGAAGATGGACGCTTTGTCCAAATAATTAGCCGAGGCCAATCTGGTGCAGACGAGAGACTTCAAGGGGAAGCAGACGGCTTCTCACCATAAGAAAGACTTCACTAATCTGAAAGTGAAGGGACCGTCTTTCAAACAGAAGAAGCCCAAGTCCAATGTGACTTGTTTTAACGGTGGCAAGAAGGGCAACTACAAGAGTGATGCAGATCCAAGCCCAAACAATCAGAGAAATGTGAGCCTAGTAAGGTTTCTTTGGTTTTTAACCTCGTTGTTATGATCGCTCAGGTCACAACTGAGGGGACTGACTCCGACTGGTGGATAGACACCGGTACGACATGTCATATCTGCTCTGGAAAGGAATGGTTCGTCACGTACCAGCCAACTTCTGAGAAGGTTGTCATGGCGAACCAGGCCCAAGCTAAAGTTATGGGGATCGGAACTGTGGAGCTGAAACTCACTTCCGGAAACACTCTGACGCTCCAAAGAGTACAGCATGTTCCGGTGATTGCCAAGAACCTGATCTCTGGGAGCCTGCTTAGCAATGCAGGTTTAAGGATGGACATTAATGCTGGTCAGATAGTGATGTCCAAGAAGGGAACATACTTTGGAATAGTTTTTCAAACCGAAGGGTTGTTTAAAATTGAGCTTGTAAACCAGTCTTATGAAATAAACGCAATCGCTCTTTCTGACTATTCTCTTGAGTTGTGGCATAATAGGCTAGGGCATGTTCATTATTAAAGAATAAACAAAATGTCTAGTCTAGGACTTATCTCCAAATGGAGTAAGGTAGAGAAGTGTGAAGTATATGCTCAGACTAAGATCACTTGAAAACCCTTTCATCGGGTCAATCGAAGCACATATATTCTGCAGTTGGTACACTCCGATATCTGTGACTTCAAAAAATTCTCTACAAAGCCGGGATGAAGTATTTCATAACCTTCATCGATGACTTCTCTAAGTACGCATTCGTCTACTTGCTCAAATCTAAAGACGAAACGTTCGAAAAGTTTAGGAGTTCAGGACCAAAGCTGAACGGCAAACTGGACAACAACTCAGAGGTTGAGAAGTGATCGAGGCAGAGAATATCGATTCATGTATTCGTATCGTTCTGCAAAGAAGGCATCATTTGTGAGACTATGCTCCGTATCTCCTCAATCTAACGAAGTAGCAGAGAGGGAGAACTGAACGTGACAGAATGATGAACTTAATGCTGTTACTGTAGGTCTTCCAAATGTTACTGGGGAGAAGCTGCATTAACGACTACTTTATTCTGAATAGAGTGCCTTATGCAACTTCTGACATAACTTCTCATGAACTCTGGTTCAAAGTCAGACCTAACTTGAAGTTATCGAGTGTGGGGGTGTTTGGCTTATGTAAAGCTCCCAGATCTGAAGATTCAGAAGTGGGGACAAGGACTACGAAGGCGATCTTCTAGGGATATGTCGAGAAGAGTGATGCCCGGAGATTCCTTGATATTGAGTAAATTATATCATCGAATCTCGTGATGTGAATACTTTGAAGACAAGTTTGCACGACACAAAAACATTATTCTCCCAAGATTCCAGAGAATGATGTAGGTAGAAATAGACTGAGGTCTCATGAACCAGTAGTCCAAGATGAAGTTGTTGGTGGAGAAACAACAATTGAACCAGAACTCGCTGAGCCGTCGACGAAGCGAGAAGGAAGCCGAAGAGCTTCGGAGATGACTTCATCACCTATATGTGGAAGCAGATCCGCTTACCTATGATGAGGCGATGAAGACCAAAAATGCTATCTTGGAAGGAGACAATAGACAATAAAATTGACTCATATTACCCCAATACACATGGGTTAGTTGATTTACCGAAGGAGCCAAAACTATCGGATGCAAGTGGATCTCAGAAGAAGATGAAAGCTGATGGAACCATTGACAAGTTCAAGGCCAGGCTAGTGGCCAAGGGATTTTTCAAAAACAGGGAACTTGACTTTGACAATATGCTCCAGTAGCACGGATGACAACCATCAGATTGTTGATTGTCCTTGCAGCAATACACAAACTGGTGATAATCAGATGGATGTGAAAATAACATTCCTGAATGGCGAGATGAGGACGAGAAGATTATATGCAACAACCAAAAGGATTTGTTGTTAGAGGCCTAGAAGGACAAAGTCTGCAAGTTGGTTAAAATCTCTATACGGCTAAAGCAAGCTCCCAAAATGTGGCATGAGAAGTTTAACAAAGTTATCAGATCAAACGGTTACAGGGTCAGCGAAACGAAAGTGTGTCTATAGTAAATTTGCTGACGAAAGAGGAGTCATTCTTTGTCTGTACGTGGACGACATGCTAATCCTAGGTACAGATATAAACTGTGTCACTGAGACAAAAAAGTTCCTTCAAAAAAGTTCAATATGAAGGACTTGGGGGATGTTGGTGTTATTGGGACTCAAGATCATCCGGGACGGACACTGGATTGTCACTGTCACAATCTCATTATATTGAGAAGATGCTCACTTAATACGGGTATCATAATCTTCCTATAATTGATACGCCATACCGAAGTGATCAGAAGCTGGAGCCAAACTCGAAGGAAAGTGTCAGGCAATTAGAGTACGCTAGCGTCATCGAAAGTTTGATGTACGCTACTACTGCCACTAGGCCTGACATAGCTTTCGCTGTGGGAATGCTGAGTCGATTCACAAGCAATCCACGTGTTCAGCACTGGAAAGCTGTGAAGCGTCTTATGAGATATCTCAAGAAGACTCAGACATATGTACTGCACTTCAGCGGAGAGCCGTCGATAGTAGAAGGCTTCAGTGATGCCAGCTTGTGCTCAGAGTTGGAGAGCGAGAGGTCCACTGGTGGATTCATTTTTACAATAGGTAGAGCTGCTATATCCTGGAAGTCGAAGAAACAGACTATGCTCTTGCGGTCTTCTATGGAATCTGAGTTCTTTGCACTTGATACCGCAGTAGACGAAGCAGAATGGTTTTGGAAGCTCATGTATGAGCTTCCAGTGGTTGGAGCACAGATACCGATAATTTTGATATATTGTGACAACCAAGCGACTGTAGCGGTGGCATCAAATGATCTCTTCAACAAAAAGAAAAGAACTGTGCGGTTAAAGCACAGAGCAATGAACGAACTCATCAAGAGAGGTGTCATTACAGTAATCGATGTTCGGAGTCAGAAGAACCTGGCAGATCCATTCACGAAGGGCCTCAAGTGTCAGTTGGTTGAAGACACGACAGGGAAGATGGGCTTGAAGGCATTCTGATAGTATTTTTGTAATCCTACCATAAAGTTTTTGTTATTAGTTCAAAGTGAAATCTACTAACATCTAACTTTCGGTTCAAGGGAGGACCACTAACTGGAAAAACTATCAGGTAACAGTGGGTACTTGTTCTTGGAAACATGGAAGGGTTACGAACCCATAATGCTGTTGTCTACTATATATTTTCTGCGAAAAACGGATCCTGTGTTGAGGTTGGCTTAAAAGCCTTAATAAGTTCTCAGGCAGAGTGAATGCATGGTATGCTTTACAGGAAGCACGGTAGTACCGCACTACAATGAGTAAAACTCCATGCTACAGTAGGATGACTCCACCATGAGGTTCCCAAGTAGGGGTAATGCCTCGGCTTTACAAGTCAAGTCATAGCAGCGTAGCACCGCAAATAGGCAGGTAGCCTAATGCTGTATGATGAAATTAAAGAGTTGTAGACAACATTACAAAGGGGAGGGTGACCCCATGTTACAGTGGCACGATACCACGATGAGGTACCCAGGTAGGGGTAAAGCCTCGGCCTTGCAAGCTATGTCGTTGCGGCATAACACCGCAAGGAAGCCTTAGGCTTCATACTGGGTATAATGGCACTACAAAGAGGCTGTGACCTCATGCTGCAGTAGTGTGACTATGATGAGGTTCGGTTCCCGGGTAGGGGTAATGCCTCGGCTTTAGGCTATGTCATATTGGCGTAGCACTGCAAGGAAGCGCAAGGCTTCATGCCATGTCTCTTTAATAAAGAACTTACCTATAGTGTATGAAAAGAGATATCATGCCGTCTCTTGAAGGTAAACTTATAGACGCCCAAAATTATATACTAAAACCAGGCTGGCACAGGGCCTTTAATGTGCAGCCAGAAGCACATGTAACTACACTTTGTGAGTGGAAAGATTTATAATTGTGGTGCAGAATTCAAGGCATAGTCCATTCTTGTATCGTATTGTTATTTAACCCATGCAGGAAGATTCAAGTCGTCAGCGACATCTATCCTAATGCAAAATGGACAGTTACTATGGGGAACGCTCAACCCTAGACATATATATATGATGAGATATGCGGGAGATTGTTGGTGCTCTTTCTCCTTGACATGAAGAGAGCTTGCTCTCAATGTTTAGTCCCATATTGGAAAATCACCATGAGTTATCTCAACATATATATGAGTATGTGTTGTTGGGATATGCACATGGGGTGGTGACCCTAAGGAGGGAACCATGTGGGTGATTTTACTAATAGGAAAATGATTAATTCCAACAAGGGCATAAGTTAATTTTTGTTGTGCGGGCTCGGACTTGACACAGACTCCAGGTTGTCTCGTGCATGCACGGAGTGTTCGTAGGGAAGGCGTGGGCTAGCACTCGACTATGTTGATTGTGGGATGATGTAAAATATTAAACTTTATTTTAGAGTATTGGTGTTTTAGTCCCACATCGGATATGTGAGATGGTGAGGTCTCACTCCACTCTATAAATAGAGCCCCCTTGTCTCCTTTCCAAGATGCACCAAGGAAGAGAGTTAAGGGAGTCCGTAAAGTTCAGAAAGTCCGTTCAAGTCACAAATATTGACTGACGAGTATTCTAGAAGTTCTCTTGAACTTGATGGTTCCTAGAAGCGGATCGTATAGAGGCGAATCTTGCTTTGAGCAATGGTATTTTTACACCCCCAGCAGATTTAATCCTCCTCTTCTTTTCTTCTTCTTCTTCTTCTTCTTCTTCTCTTCTTTCTTCTGTTTCTCTGTAACTCGTTCTTCAGGTTTTAAGGCACCTACTGAGTAGGGAGGCCTAACTTTGTTCTTGAGATCTATCTCTTTGTAGCACCTACTGTGTAGGCTTGCTAAACTCCTCATTTGTGGCACCTACTGTGTAGGCTTGCTAAACTCCTCATTTGTGGCACCTACTGTGTAGGCTTGCTAAACTCCTCATTTGTGGCTCCTACTATGTAGGCTTGCTGAACTCCTGTTTTCCATCTATATCTATGCTCAGGACCAACATTCTTCTCATGCTCTCACACTTCACTTAGGTACTTTCTTCTCCTCTACCCACTCTTTTCTCTTGTCTTCAATTCTTTCTTTTCCAGCACTATTTTCTTCCTTTATGGCTACATTCTCTTCTCTATTCTCCTCTATGCACTCTCTTTACTTCTCTTTTTCTCCCACTGCTCTTTTCATCTGCGTGCACCCTTTTCTATTTCTTTAATTCTCTACTCTGCAACCTCTTCTTCTTTTCTGCAACTCTTCTTTTCTTCTTATTTCTTCTTTATTATTTTCTTTCTCCCTCTTTTCAAATCTTTTCTTATCTCTATCTTTTTGTTATACATTTCAAAAAATTTTATAATTCTGAAATATTAAATATATTTGGGAATAAAGTTTTAAA